>JAIOJX010000032.1:2400000-3097500 GCA_022376925.1 Tragulus kanchil | reverse complement strand
CCACTAGATTATCACAGAGCACTAAGCTGAGCTCCCTGTGGTATACAGCAGCTTCCCACTAGCTATTTATTTTACCAATGGTAGCATACATATGCTTTCACACTGTGGTGCTGGAGAATTCCTGAGAGTTCCTTGGACAGCAAGAAAGTCAAGTCAGTCAGTCAGGCATAAAGGAAACCAACTCTGAATACTTATTGGAAGAACTGTTGCTGAAGCTGAAGCTCCAATACTTTGGCCACCTGATGGGAAGAGTCAATCACTGAAAAAGACTGATTCTGGGATAGATTGAGGGCAGGAAGAGAAGGAGGCACCAGCACATGGGATGGTTAGATAGTATCACTGACCCAATGAACATAAACCTGAGCAAACTCTGAGAGATAGTGGAGGATAGGGAAGCCTGGAATGCTGCAGTTCATGGGGTCGCAAAGAGTAGGACATGGCTTAGCAACTGAAGAACAACAAAAGTGGAATATGTCAAAACTACAATGAGATACCACCTTACATTGGTCAGAATGGCCATCATCAAAACCTCTACAGACAATAAATGCTGAAAGAGGGTGTGGAGTAAAAGGAACCCTTGACACTGTTGGTGGAAATGTAAATTAGTCCAGCCACCGTGAAGAGCAGTATGGAGGTTCCTTAGAAAGCTAAAAAGAGAACTAATCGTATGATCTAGCAATCCCACTACAGGGCATATACCCTGAGAAAGTCGTAATTCACAAGTGCACATGTACCCCAATGTTCGAAACATCAAACTGTATTACATTGCACATATTTCCTTTTTCTGACCTTCATAATGGTAGACTCCAAAAGATGAGAAGAGCCACGAAAGAAATTGCCCATAGTTCTTGGACCATCATTGCTTCTTTCTGCACAGCATCCATTTATAGAATGTTCCTTGTTGTCTCCACATCACTAGATAAATTACACAGGGTGAGAAATAGTAGAGAGAAGCACTACATGGACCACACTTCCAACATGGCCACGATAAAACAACTCATAAGTGGATTACATGTCTCCACAGTTCCTCTACTGCCATCAACATGACTTAAAATCGAAAACACTTTTTTGGACAGTGGCTAGGATGCTGAGCTCCCAGTGCAAAGGGCCTGGGTTCATCCCTGATCAGAGAACTAGATTCCACATGCCAAAACTAAGAGTCCACATGCTGCACCTAAAGATCTCGTGTGCCACAACTAAGACCCATTGCAACCAAGTAAATAAATAAAAATAAAAAATAAAATGATATAAGACACTTTTTTAGTGTGTCTTCATGAGGAGAAGATGGATTGGGGTGTTATGTAGATGTTTTCCAGGCTGATAAACCATTACCTACTCTGAGTCACAATTTTCTTTTCAAGAAAATGCAGTTAAAAAATGCCAACCTTGGAGGGTTCATACAAAGAAGAGATGGTATAATGCACTGGCTGGGTTCCTGGGTGCTTTCTGTGAATGATTTTCCCAGTCTCACACTTCTTCCTGTCCTCATCAACAGCACAGTTTGTGTTGATTCATGACCTAACCCTGGCTCCTTCTGATCTTTTATCAGTCTGTCTAGCATCCCCAGAGGCTGCCCCCAGTGTAAGGGGAGTGTTGACAAGAGAGATGAGCAGCACCAGTTCACATGTCTTACTGATCCTCAGGAGGAGGCCATGGATTAGCTCTTGAGTACACACATTTCCCTTCTCCCTCGAGAGGCTTCTCTGCCAGAGTCCACCCAGTCTGCTTCTAGACAATCCCAAAATTGCTGCCCAGTCGGGTTAAGTTAGGAAAAAAGTCTTTTGAAATTGATGAGTGATTTAACATTATTCAGGCCTCAATGGATTCTGAACCAGCAGCCTCAGCATCATGCAGAAGTGTGTTAGAAATGTGGAGTCTCAGGTTTTTCTCACGGCCCAGTAACTGGGGATCTACTTGCTGACGCAGGGCACACGGGTTCTATCCTTTGTCCAGGAAGATACCCACTCCCATGCCTTGGAGCCACTAAGCCCAAGCACCACAACTCCTGAAGCCCGTGAGCTCTAGAGTTCATGCTCTGCAACAAAAGAAGCCCCTGCAATGAGAAGTCTGTGCACCGCAACTAGACAAAGCCTACACACAGCAACAAAGACCCAATACAGCCAAAAATAAAAATGAACAAATATTGAAAAAAAAAAAAAGAAAGGCAGAATCTCAGGTCACACCCTTGACCTAATGACTCAGAACCTTTATGTTCTTCATGTTCACAAGATCCTCACGTGATTTATACATATATTAATATTTGAAGCCCAGTGGGACAGACCAGGGTTTCTTAATCCAATCTTTATACAGATGTCTCAACCACATCGCCAGAGAGTGTGTCCTTTGGTCTGGAACTTTTTATAAGCTGGTGGATGATTTCATGTGTGGCCAGGATCAAGAACTGCTGGTATACAAACCACTCACCTAGGCTGACACTCCCTGAGGTCTCAGCAGTGTCAACAGCCAGACCCCAAATCTCAGAGTGAATGCCGAAGAGAGCAGGGATTAGGAACACAGCCTTAAAATGTCCAGTGTGCATTCATTAATTCCTATCCCATTGTTATTTCCTGGGCAGATGGATAAGGATATCATTTCACTGTTATAATTATCTGCTAGAATACCTAATCCTAACTCATTCAATCTACCCAAATCAAACTCTCAAAAAAATAAATAAATAAATAAATAAAAGCTATCCTGCAATACTTGTAATATAGCAGGCACAGATGACTGCATGAAATACCTTCACCATATCTTTCCCCATGAATAAACATGGATGCCCAGTTCTTTGTGTGCATTAAACTCATGATCTCCTTTCTTCCTCTGATATTCACCTTACTCTGCTGGTTTAACTTTTAGATTCAATCTATCTTCTAAGCCACAAACCAAAGACAGACTTTCTTTATGACTTTTTCTAGGATTCCTCTAAAAATGGACTTTTCTTTCCTCTGAATATCCCTGTTGGATCATATGAACCTCTCTGAAGAAGAGTGGCAGAGATGATACTCCAAAAATAATCCCAGTACACCATCCCTACATTCTCCGGCTTACTTACAGCTAGCTTGGAGCTGTGTGAATGGTTCATGCCAACAGACGTGAGAGGAAGTTTTCTGTGCCACTTCTTGGCTGAGGCATTTAAGAGGCAGCAGGCTAGCTCCATTTCAGTAGAAATCTTGGAAGTCACATGTCTCTATAGGAGTATCACAAGGTGAAGACAACCTAGATCTTTCTGCCATCAGATGGTGGACAGCCCCCAGGCACCCACACTGGACATAAAAGGATTGTGCTAAGCCACTAAGATTAGGATAGACAGTTGTGGGTAGCAGCAACTGGCACTGCGTAAGCTAGCAAGAAGTCCATGGCATTCATGCATATCAAACTTCAATATGAATATGGATCACCTAGGGATCCTGCTAAAATGTTAAAATGCAGTAGATATGGGACGCAACCTGAGATTCTGCCCTCCTTACAAGCTTCTAATGCTATCAGTGATGCTGGCGCTTGGACAACAATTTAGTAGTAAGACAAGACCTTCTCCACTGCTCTATACTTGCACATACCCTTCCTTTCTCCAACTAGAACATAAGCTCTTGCTGGCATGTATCAGCACCCATGCCACAAATACACTCAAGAAAGTTGAGAACATCAGCAAAAGTTATTGAGCACAGTCCTCTGAAAATTTTTTCCTCCATAAAAGCAATAAGAAAATTCACAGAAGTTGAATTAAAAAAAAAATTCTCCAAAACTGAAATTAATCAAAGGTTTGAAGCAATCTGGGGAACTCGTATCCCTCTAATACAGTATAATTGCACTAAGAACAGTGAGCTTTGTAGCCTTTTCATTTGTCCTAGTCCCTTTGCCTACTCTGCAGCTCCAGGTTAGCTTTGAAAGATAACTGACTAATTTCAAATTAAAACCAAGAGCTGGAAGTCACTGAGGGAAACATAAAAAGGGAACAAAAGAGACTATAGCTCTTTAAAATCCTCATTCTCAGAGTACTTTAATTATGACCTATATAGTATATATTCTATATAAGTTTAGTATCACTTATAAATAGGTCTGCATCTGGTATGATTCAGTAACCTAAAATGATGAAAATTATTTTCCCTGGGGAGATTATAAAAAATTAATACAACTGTGTGGTTACCTATGAAGCCACCTGAGGCAGTGGATAACCGTTGAGGAAAACAACAAAAATGGACAAAAAATCCTAAAAGAAAAGCTAGGGAGCGAGATGTCCTTAGGAGCACCGATATATCCCTGGGCATCTACATGGCCATATGTACATGAAGTGCAGTACACATGTTCAGGGCAATACTCTTTATCAGGAAAGACTCAAGAAGGTCCTAAGTTCCCACATCTAGCTAAACTTGAGACTCTCCCGGAACAGGCAGTGAAGGCTAATTCAGAGTTTTCTGCACCAACATGCACACAGAGTCCCTATTCAAAACTGGGAGATTTATTCATTGTGACAATTAAGGAAATATCTGCCTAGTCATTAACTGATCACTAAGCTAAGCAAGGAGAGACTTGAGTGTGCACATGGAACAAAGAATACACCTTTTACCAAATCAGTTTAGAAAAGTCACTACATAAATGTAATAACAGATACAAAAACAGCAATAGAAAGAAACACTTGGTGGGGGCTGAGAATCTAGCTTTCAGAATTGCAACTTGATAGTATTGAAAATTTCCACTTTTCATTAAAAATATAACAGAAAAATGAGAATGTATAGGCAACAAACCAGGAAAATAAGTGATTATTATAAACTGAAGAAGTCTATTGCACTAGCTAGATGAAGACTATAAGTTGGTTCTTTTAAATATTTTAAAGTTAAAACAAACTATGTTTAAGTGACTAAAGAAAAGTATGAGAAAATAACTCATATGATAGAATATCAATAAGGACATGGCAATTATAAAAAGAAAATAGAAATTCTGAAAAGTATAATAAACTAAAATAAAAATACACACTAGGGTTCTCAATAGAAGATTTTTAGCTCATGGAAGAAAGAACCACAGGAACTGAAGATGAGACAGATGTGATTATCCAGGCTGAACAACAGAAAGAAAAAAAAATGAAGAAATCTAGCAGTGCTTCAAAGACATTTGGGACACCATACTATGAGTAACGGGTCTTCCAGAAAGAAAGAGAAATGAGAAGAAAGAATATTTGATGAAATAATGTATAAAACTTCTCATATTTGATGAAAAAGTACATATTGAAGAAACTCAAATATCTCCATGTAAAATAATTTCAGAGGTCTACACATAGATACATTATAATCAAACTGTCAAGAGGTAAAGACAACGAGAGAATCTTGAAAGCAATTATATATACAACCCATCCTCCAAAAGATGAACACCTGATTTCTTATCAGAAATCACAGAGGCCAGAAATTAGTGAAGCTCCAATACTTTGGTCATCTGACGTGAAGAGACAACTCATTGTAAAAGACACTGATGTTGGGAAAAATAGAAGACAAAAGGAGAGGGGGATGACAGAGGACGAGATGGTTGGATGGCATCACCGAATCAAGGGACATGAGTTTGAGCAAGCTCCGGGAGATGGTGAAGGACACAGAAGCCTTTTATACTGCAGTCCATGGGGTTGCAAAGAGTTGGACATTACTGAGCAAATGAACTGAAATGAACACATGCATATATGTGTAAATATATATATATATATATATATATGTGTGTGTGTGTGTGTGTGTGTGTGTGTGTGTGTGTGTTTTAATATATCAACCTTGAATTCTGTATCCAGTAAAACTATCCTACAAAAGTTAAGAATGTATTAAGACACGTCTAGATCAACAAAATCTAAGAAATATGTCAGTAATAAATGTGACTTAGAAGAAACACTGGAGTTCTTCAAGCTGAAGTAAAAGAACACTACACAGTGAATTGAATCCATATGAAATAATAAAAACAACTAGCAAAAGTTACTACATATATAAATATAAATGACAATTAGGATGAATTTTTATTTGTAACTCTTTTCTCCTATCTGATTTAAAAGGCAAGTGAAAAAAAGCAATAGCCTGCAATGATGAACACAAAATCTTGAGGATAAAAACCAGTTGCACAGGGCTTCCCTGGTGGTCCAGTGGGTAAGGACACTGCCTTGCAGTGCGAGGGGCACTGGTTCCATCCCTGGCCTGGGAAGATTCTACGTGCTGTGGAGTGGCTGGACCAATGTGTCCAACTACCAAGCTGGAGCTCTGGAGCGCATGCACCCAGAGCCGGTGCTGTGTGACGAGAGAGGCCACTGTGATGGGAGGCCCACACAGGCCAAAGAACAAAGATAAATAAATGAAAGATCAATAGAAGTGTCCCCCGCCTCAAAAAACAACCAGTTGCACACTATACACTGTACTAATAAAAAATGTGAAAATAAAAGCTTAAAAATATATTCGATTTTCAATATAACTAATAAGAATAACTTAGGAATAAACTGAATACAAGACATATATACTTTTATATTGATAACTAAAAAATCTAGAAAAATTAAAGATGATACAAACAAATGGGGAGACTTGCTATGCTCATCGATCAGAAGATTTAATATTGTTAGGATGGCATTAATCCCCAAATTGATCTACACATTTAATGCAATCCCTAACAAAGGTCCCAAATGCCTCTGTTTTTACAGAAACTTAGAAACTGATGCTAAAATCTATATAAAATCGCAAGGGGCCCAGAATTGCCAAAACACTCTACAAGAAGAAGAAAGCTTAAAGACTCAAACTTCCTGATCTCAAAATTTATAACAGGAATCAAATGGTGTGACAATAACATAAAGACAGACATATATCAATAGAATATAATTGACTGCCCATAAATAAACCCATACTATTATAGTCAATTGATTTTTCACAAGTCTTCCAAGAAAATCCAGTGGGAAAAGAATAGTTTTTCAACAAATGATGTTGAGACAGCTGAATATCCTCATGCAAAATTATGAACTTAGACCTCTACCTTACCCTATATACAGAAATTAATGCAAAATGGGTTAATGACTTAAAAGTAAGATCTACAACTATAACACCCTTAGAAGTAAAAAAGGAAATAAACCTTTGAAATCTTGAGCTTGGCAATGTTTTCTTAGATATGACCCCAAAAGCATAAACAGCAAAGGAAAAATAGAGAAATTAAAATTCAAAATTAAAAACTACTGTGAGTAAAAGGACACAATCAAGAAAGTGAAAGACACAACCTATACAAAGGGAGAGAGACTTACAACATATATACATACACATATATACCTAGAGAGAGAAAGTGGAAATCTCTTGCATTGCTGATGGGAATGTAAATTGTGCAGCAGTTTCTCAATAAATTAAACATAGAATTACTACATGACCCAGGAATTCCAGTCCTAGATATGGACCCCAAATAATTTAAAATTCATGACCATGTAGAATCTTGTACACAAGTATACATAGCAGAATTACTCACAATGGCTAAAAGTGGAAACAACCCAATAATTATCAACTGACGATGAACAAACAAAATGGAATATTTAAAAATGAACTCCTACGCAGACCTGATAGAACACATATTGCATAATTCAACTTAAAGATGATACAAACAAATGGGAGACTTGCTATGCTCATCGATCAGAAGATTTAATATTGTTAGGATGGCATTAATCCCCAAATTGATCTACACATTTAATGCAATCCCTAACAAAGGTCCCAAATGCCTCTGTTTTTACAGAAACTTAGAAACTGATGCTAAAATCTATATAAAATCGCAAGGGGCCCAGAATTGCCAAAACACTCTACAAGAAGAAGAAAGCTTAAAGACTCAAACTTCCTGATCTCAAAATTTATAACAGGAATCAAATGGTGTGACAATAACATAAAGACAGACATATATCAATAGAATATAATTGACTGCCCATAAATAAACCCATACTATTATAGTCAATTGATTTTTCACAAGTCTTCCAAGAAAATCCAGTGGGAAAAGAATAGTTTTTCAACAAATGATGTTGAGACAGCTGAATATCCTCATGCAAAATTATGAACTTAGACCTCTACCTTACCCTATATACAGAAATTAATGCAAAATGGGTTAATGACTTAAAAGTAAGATCTACAACTATAACACCCTTAGAAGTAAAAAAGGAAATAAACCTTTGAAATCTTGAGCTTGGCAATGTTTTCTTAGATATGACCCCAAAAGCATAAACAGCAAAGGAAAAATAGAGAAATTAAAATTCAAAATTAAAAACTACTGTGAGTAAAAGGACACAATCAAGAAAGTGAAAGACACAACCTATACAAAGGGAGAGAGACTTACAACATATATACATACACATATATACCTAGAGAGAGAAAGTGGAAATCTCTTGCATTGCTGATGGGAATGTAAATTGTGCAGCAGTTTCTCAATAAATTAAACATAGAATTACTACATGACCCAGGAATTCCAGTCCTAGATATGGACCCCAAATAATTTAAAATTCATGACCATGTAGAATCTTGTACACAAGTATACATAGCAGAATTACTCACAATGGCTAAAAGTGGAAACAACCCAATAATTATCAACTGACGATGAACAAACAAAATGGAATATTTAAAAATGAACTCCTACGCAGACCTGATAGAACACATATTGCATAATTCAACTTAAATGAGATGTATAGTACAGCAGTACAGAAGGAGAAAGTAGATTAGAAGTTGCCAAGGACTGGAGGAGAAGAAAACTGGTATGTGTTAGTTGCTCAGTCATGTCTAACTCTTAGCCACCAGGCTCCTCTGTCCATGGAATTCTCCAGGCAAGAATACTGGAGAGGGCTGCCATTTCCTTCTTCTACCAATGGGTATGAGTTTTTTTCTTTCTTTCTTTCTTTTTTAGATGATGAATGTAATATTTTGAAATTAGTGTGATGATGGTTGCACCATCTTGTAAAGGTACTGAAAATGACTAAATTATATATTGTGAAAGGAAAAAGATATGATTTATTAGTTTAATTCTATAATATATAAAAAGGAATAAAATAGAAATTCTTGAGTTGAAAATTATAGTAACTGAAAGACAAGAAAACAAAACATAAACAGAAATTTAAATAGAAAGGCATGATGGAAGAAGAATGGAACAGAGTAGAAATATTTTGTATTTGATTAGAAACACTACTGCACTTGTAAAAGTTTCTTGAATAAATCTTGTTTTCCTGACTTTTCATATGCTATTTCCTCTCCCAGGACATTCTTTCTACTCTGGTCTGCCAGGGAAAGCTTAACTCCTTAAGTTCAAATTCTAACTCCAGTGGAAAGCATTCTTATCTTCCCTAGGCTCTTAGTCTTTCATTTTTCTGTGTAGTCATAGCACTTACTATCACTTCTATAGCAGTGGCTCAGCAGTTTCATTTTTTATGTATTAATTAAGGCATAATTTACCTGGTGGCTCAGACGGTAATTGTGGCTCTGCCTGCTGTGGGAGAGACCTGTGTTTGATCCCTGGGTTGAGAAGAGGAAAGGCTACCCACTCTAGTGTTCTTGCCTGGAAAATTCCATGGACAGAGGAGCCTAGAGGGCTACAGTCTATGAGGTTGCAGAGAGTCAGACATGACTGAGCAACTAACACTAGCCACTGTACATTCAATAAAGTACACAAATGTTAAGGGTAAAGCTTAACGAATTTTTATATCCATAGTCGTGTGACTACAGCCAGTTCAAGATACTTAAGATTTCTAGTTTCCCAGAAGTCTGTCTTGTGCTCTCCAAGCTAGATAATTCCAACTTCTCCCTAAATATATGAGATATGCCTGTTTTTGAACTTTATATCCTTGTAGTCAAATCATGAAATATAAGTTCTTTCCAGTCTGAATTTTCCATTCCACTTCAGGGTTGTGAAATTCATCAGTGTGGTTGTATGTTGTAGTCAAAAGTGCGATGTTTCATCACTATATTGTTTTCCAGCATATGAGGATACCAGAATGTACTTATCCGTTCAAATATTGATAGATATGTAGGCGTGTTTCCACTAGGGGACTGTCATGAATAAGGTTTCTAAGACCCTTCCTATATGTACTTTTAGTAAACATAGGCACTCATTTCTTTTGGGTATAAATGCAGGAGTGGAAGTGTTGGGTTATTAGAAATTCTTGAAAAATTATAGTAACTGAAAGACAAGAAAACAAAACATAAACAGAAATTTAAATAGAAAGGCATGATGGAAGAAGAATGGAACAGAGTAGAAATATTTTGTATTTGATTAGAAACACTACTGCACTTGTAAAAGTTTCTTGAATAAATCTTGTTTTCCTGACTTTTCATATGCTATTTCCTCTCCCAGGACATTCTTTCTACTCTGGTCTGCCAGGGAAAGCTTAACTCCTTAAGTTCAAATTCTAACTCCAGTGGAAAGCATTCTTATCTTCCCTAGGCTCTTA
The DNA here is from genome assembly GCA_022376925.1 of Tragulus kanchil. Classification (NCBI taxonomy): domain Eukaryota; kingdom Metazoa; phylum Chordata; class Mammalia; order Artiodactyla; family Tragulidae; genus Tragulus; species Tragulus kanchil. Next base: position 3,087,098 of record JAIOJX010000032.1, on the reverse strand, counting down.
GTCTTTCATTTTTCTGTGTAGTCATAGCACTTACTATCACTTCTATAGCAGTGGCTCAGCAGTTTCATTTTTTATGTATTAATTAAGGCATAATTTACCTGGTGGCTCAGACGGTAATTGTGGCTCTGCCTGCTGTGGGAGAGACCTGTGTTTGATCCCTGGGTTGAGAAGAGGAAAGGCTACCCACTCTAGTGTTCTTGCCTGGAAAATTCCATGGACAGAGGAGCCTAGAGGGCTACAGTCTATGAGGTTGCAGAGAGTCAGACATGACTGAGCAACTAACACTAGCCACTGTACATTCAATAAAGTACACAAATGTTAAGGGTAAAGCTTAACGAATTTTTATATCCATAGTCGTGTGACTACAGCCAGTTCAAGATACTTAAGATTTCTAGTTTCCCAGAAGTCTGTCTTGTGCTCTCCAAGCTAGATAATTCCAACTTCTCCCTAAATATATGAGATATGCCTGTTTTTGAACTTTATATCCTTGTAGTCAAATCATGAAATATAAGTTCTTTCCAGTCTGAATTTTCCATTCCACTTCAGGGTTGTGAAATTCATCAGTGTGGTTGTATGTTGTAGTCAAAAGTGCGATGTTTCATCACTATATTGTTTTCCAGCATATGAGGATACCAGAATGTACTTATCCGTTCAAATATTGATAGATATGTAGGCGTGTTTCCACTAGGGGACTGTCATGAATAAGGTTTCTAAGACCCTTCCTATATGTACTTTTTAGTAAACATAGGCACTCATTTCTTTTGGGTATAAATGCAGGAGTGGAAGTGTTGGGTTATTAGACATAATTATATTCAGCTTTAGGGTTTCACCAGTGGCTCAGCAGTAAAAAGCCTGCCTGCAATTCAGCAACTGAACACAGCAACAGTTTCAGTGAGAGAATATTCACATGCCAAAAGTTCACCCATTTAAAGTGTGCAAATCAGGTTTTAGTACATTCACAGAGTTTTGCACTTATGACCATGATCTAAGTTTAGAACATTTTCATCACTCAAAGGAAACCCTGAATCCCTCCAACATTCACTCCCCATTTTTCCCACAACCTCCAGCTCTAGGCAACTACAAATCCACTGTCTGTCTTTACAGATTTGCCTATTCTGTGTCATACAAATGGAATCATATAATATGTACTCTTCCGTGACCAGCTTCTTTGACTTAGCATAAGATTTTCAAGGGTCAACCATACTGTACATTGTACCACAATTTCATTCCTTCTAATTGGCAAAAATATTCCACTGTTCAGATATATCACATTTTGTTTATCTAGTCATCACTAAATGGACATTTGAATGGTTAGCACTTCTGGCCATTGTGAATAATGCTGCTATAAACAGTCATGAATGGTGTTTTTGTGTGTGTGAACATATGTTTTATTTTTCTTAAAAACCTTGGCATGAAACTTTTGGATCATACGACAACTCTGTGTTTCACTTTCCAAGAAACTGATGAACTGTTTCCCAAAGGGGTTGCCCCATTTTCCACTTCCACCAGCAGTGTACAAAGCTTCCAATTAAGCTCCAGAGCCTCAACAGCACCTGTTACTGGCTTTCTGATTACAGTTACCTTAATGGAGATGAAGTAGGATCTCATGGGGGCTTTGATTTGCATTTTTCCCTAGTGACTAATGATGATGATTTGCATATTTCCCTAGTGACTAGTGACAGTGATATCTTTTGATGTGTTTATTGGCTATTTGTACATCTTCTTTTTTGCAAATGCAGATTCAGATCCTTTCCCCATGTTTAACCAGGTTGTCTTTTATTATTGAACTGTAAGATACATATTTTTCCTGCACATAAGCCTCTTGTCAGATATTTGTTTGGAAATACTTTATCCCATTCTATGGGTTGTGTTTTCACTCATCACGAGTCATTTAATAAACAAAAGTTTCTAATTTTGATAAAGTTCAATTTATCTATTTTTTCTTCTGTTGCTGACACTTTTGCTATTGTATCTAAGCAATCATTGCCTAACCCAAGGTTACTAAGGCTTATTATATGTTTTCTTCTAACAGTTGTAGAATATTAGCTTTTACATTTGTTTATGCATTTTGAGTTAATTTTTGTATATTACACAAGGTACAGGTCCCAATCCATCCTTCTGAATGTGGATATCAGCTGTCTCAACACCATTTTTTGAAAAACATGAATCCTACTTCTGTTGAATTGTCTTGGCAGCCCTTTAAAAAAAAAAAAAAAATCAATGGCCATAGACATATGGGTTTATTTCTAGACTATCAATTATATTCCATTGATTTTTATGCCACTATCACACTGTTTTGAGTTCTGTAATAAGTTTTGAAATCAGGAAGTGTGACTCGTCCAGCTTTGTTCTTTTTCTAGATTATTTTGGCGAAGCTGGGTCCCTTGCATTTCCATATGAATTTTAAGACCAGCATGTCAATTTGCCAGAAAGTCAGTTGAGATTTTGATAGGGCTTTTGTTAAATTTGTAGATCAATATAGAGAAAAATGCCATCCCAAGAATGTTAAATCTTCTGATCCATGAGCATCGGATGTTTCTCCATTTATTTACATTTTTTAAATTCCTTTCAACAATGTCTTATAGTTGTCAGTCCTCCACTTCTTTTGTTAGATTCATTCCTAACTATTCTATTCTTTTTGATGCTATTGTAAATGGAATTGTTTTCTTAATTTTATTTTCAGATCATTCATGGTTAGTCTATAGAAATGCAATTGATTTTTTAGTATATTGATCTTGATCCTGCAACCTTGCTGAATTTATTTATCAGATCTTGTACTTTCATATTGACTTTTGTTTAAAAATTACTTTAACATTCTTCATTTCATTTGAAGTTGGAGCTGTAGAGGAAAGCATACATCAGCCACCTAATGTTCTTATATTTGAAACAAAGAATCTGAGACCCACAGAGGAGAATTAACTGGTCCAACGACACACAGCAACAGAACAGAGATTTAAAAGTCCATCTTAGGAGACTTCCCTCATGGTCCAGTGGTTAAGAATCCAGTTTCCAATACAGACAACTTGAGTTTGATTCCTGACCCAGGAAGATTCCACATGCCACAGGGCAACTAAGCTCATGTGTCACAACTACTGATGCCCACCGATCTACAGTCCGTGCTCCACAACAAGAGCAGCCACTGCAATGAGAAGGCTGCACACCACCAGAAAGAGCAGCTCCTGCTCACCGCAACTAGAGAAAGCCCTCAAGCAGCAATGAAGATCCAGTATAGCCAAAAATAAATCATTTTTTTAAAAGTCATCTTAGAGAAAAGAGTTGGAGTTATAGAACCTGATGTGCCCATCCAGAGGAAAGTCTAAAAACAAAGCCTAGGAGCAAAGACAAGGAAGGAGAGACTCAAGTAATGGAGAAAAAAATAATAACAATAACATCAGAAAACCGGAAGTGAATGAGAAAAAGAAACAATCACTCTAAGGAGGAGAGAGGATGTAGAGGCAGTAAGACTTGAGATTAAAGAAGCTGAGTTTATGGTGTTACCCTGAGCACCTCGTCACTTACCTCTCAAATAATTTCTCTCTTTACCAACAATTAAGAGGTATACTATGTGCTTTAAAAGGCTCCAAGGAACTCATATTTGTGAGATTATTACGTACAGAACAAAGGGTTTAACAATGTCTTATTAGTTTTTCTCCATTTATTTACATTTTTTAAATTCCTTTCAACAATGTCTTATAGTTGTCAGTCCTCCACTTCTTTTGTTAGATTCATTCCTAACTATTCTATTCTTTTTGATGCTATTGTAAATGGAATTGTTTTCTTAATTTTATTTTCAGATCATTCATGGTTAGTCTATAGAAATGCAATTGATTTTTTAGTATATTGATCTTGATCCTGCAACCTTGCTGAATTTATTTATCAGATCTTGTACTTTCATATTGACTTTTGTTTAAAAATTACTTTAACATTCTTCATTTCATTTGAAGTTGGAGCTGTAGAGGAAAGCATACATCAGCCACCTAATGTTCTTATATTTGAAACAAAGAATCTGAGACCCACAGAGGAGAATTAACTGGTCCAACGACACACAGCAACAGAACAGAGATTTAAAAGTCCATATTAGGAGACTTCCCTCATGGTCCAGTGGTTAAGAATCCAGTTTCCAATACAGACAACTTGAGTTTGATTCCTGACCCAGGAAGATTCCACATGCCACAGGGCAACTAAGCTCATGTGTCACAACTACTGATGCCCACCGATCTACAGTCCGTGCTCCACAACAAGAGCAGCCACTGCAATGAGAAGGCTGCACACCACCAGAAAGAGCAGCTCCTGCTCACCGCAACTAGAGAAAGCCCTCAAGCAGCAATGAAGATCCAGTATAGCCAAAAATAAATCATTTTTTTAAAAGTCATCTTAGAGAAAAGAGTTGGAGTTATAGAACCTGATGTGCCCATCCAGAGGAAAGTCTAAAAACAAAGCCTAGGAGCAAAGACAAGGAAGGAGAGACTCAAGTAATGGAGAAAAAAATAATAACAATAACATCAGAAAACCGGAAGTGAATGAGAAAAAGAAACAATCACTCTAAGGAGGAGAGAGGATGTAGAGGCAGTAAGACTTGAGATTAAAGAAGCTGAGTTTATGGTGTTACCCTGAGCACCTCGTCACTTACCTCTCAAATAATTTCTCTCTTTACCAACAATTAAGAGGTATACTATGTGCTTTAAAAGGCTCCAAGGAACTCATATTTGTGAGATTATTACGTACAGAACAAAGGGTTCAATAAATTTGAATCATTATCATTTGAATAATTATTATAATTATTAACCATCCCATCCTGGTCCATCTTTAGAAGAGTTAGAAGTCTAAGGAGGCTATTTTTTAAACACTTCAGATTCCTCTCTTTTAGTATCATGAATTATCCAACTTTGTAATTTCAAAATAGAGCCTTTGGTCATCCATCATTGTCCCTGTCAGAGCCGAGGGGCATGTGCACACTCCCTAAAACTTAATTGACAGAGATGTTGGGGAAGATAAATGTTCTCTCTGGACCAGCCCTGAGTGTGAGCTATTCAGGATGACGAGATAATCCCAGATGGGTGATAAACCCATAGAGCAAATGAACAAAGATCACCACAAGGTCAGTCCAGCTGCCCAGAACTCTGTTCTGCAAGATACAGTAGCTCCCACCTCTTCAATCGCTGAGGCCCTGCCCCCAAACAAAAGAGTTGCCAGCAGCATGGCCATGAACAAGGTATTGGCAGTCCTAGGCCTGGGACATGGGAGTCTTGAGAGCACTGTGGGAAGTCATTCCTATTTAAAACTCTTCAAACCAGAGAGCACTTTGCAAAAAAGGTTACTGAGCAGTCCTGGGGCTTCCCAGGTGGCTCCAGGGGTAAAGAATCCACCTGCAATGCAGGAGACCTGGGTTGAAGATCCCCTGGAAGTGGGCATAAAAACCTATTCCAGTATTCTTGCCTGGAGAATTCCAATGGGACTGAGGAATCATGGGTGGCAAGGAGTCAAACACGACTGAAGTGACTGAATACACACAGAAAGCCCTCAAGCAGCAATGAAGATCCAGTATAGCCAAAAATAAATCATTTTTTTAAAAGTCATCTTAGAGAAAAGAGTTGGAGTTATAGAACCTGATGTGCCCATCCAGAGGAAAGTCTAAAAACAAAGCCTAGGAGCAAAGACAAGGAAGGAGAGACTCAAGTAATGGAGAAAAAAATAATAACAATAACATCAGAAAACCGGAAGTGAATGAGAAAAAGAAACAATCACTCTAAGGAGGAGAGAGGATGTAGAGGCAGTAAGACTTGAGATTAAAGAAGCTGAGTTTATGGTGTTACCCTGAGCACCTCGTCACTTACCTCTCAAATAATTTCTCTCTTTACCAACAATTAAGAGGTATACTATGTGCTTTAAAAGGCTCCAAGGAACTCATATTTGTGAGATTATTACGTACAGAACAAAGGGTTCAATAAATTTGAATCATTATCATTTGAATAATTATTATAATTATTAACCATCCCATCCTGGTCCATCTTTAGAAGAGTTAGAAGTCTAAGGAGGCTATTTTTTAAACACTTCAGATTCCCTCTCTCTTTTAGTATCATGAATTATCCAACTTTGTAATTTCAAAATAGAGCCTTTGGTCATCCATCATTGTCCCTGTCAGAGCCGAGGGGCATGTGCACACTCCCTAAAACTTAATTGACAGAGATGTTGGGGAAGATAAATGTTCTCTCTGGACCAGCCCTGAGTGTGAGCTATTCAGGATGACGAGATAATCCCAGATGGGTGATAAACCCATAGAGCAAATGAACAAAGATCACCACAAGGTCAGTCCAGCTGCCCAGAACTCTGTTCTGCAAGATACAGTAGCTCCCACCTCTTCAATCGCTGAGGCCCTGCCCCCAAACAAAAGAGTTGCCAGCAGCATGGCCATGAACAAGGTATTGGCAGTCCTAGGCCTGGGACATGGGAGTCTTGAGAGCACTGTGGGAAGTCATTCCTATTTAAAACTCTTCAAACCAGAGAGCACTTTGCAAAAAAGGTTACTGAGCAGTCCTGGGGCTTCCCAGGTGGCTCCAGGGGTAAAGAATCCACCTGCAATGCAGGAGACCTGGGTTGAAGATCCCCTGGAAGTGGGCATAAAAACCTATTCCAGTATTCTTGCCTGGAGAATTCCATGAACTGAGGAACTTGATGGGCTACAGTCCATGGGTGGCAAGGAGTCAAACACGACTGAAGTGACTGAATACACACAGAAGACTAGCCCTGAGTCTTCTCCATGACCCTCAATTCCTCCATCCCTGATTTCCTCCCACCACGTGGTGACATCCGGTTTAACTCTCCCATACAAATGACTTGGTCTCTGTCACATCTGATTTTACTGAGCCATTTCTGCAGTCTCTTTAATGGTCTCCATTCTTAGCCTAGACCCCATTTACAGCTCCCATTGTTTGCATTAATGCAAAGTGAAGAGGACCCCAAACACTACAGAGGCACCATGCCCTCCAACATTGGCCTCTGTTCACTGGTCTGCACACTTGGCCACATTAATCTTCCTTCAGCTCCACATGGACAACATTGTTCCTGTGCAAATGAGCAGAAGGACTCCCCCTTTTCCTTATATTTAAAATGGATAACCAGCAAAGTCTTACTGTCGAGTACAGGGAACTCTGCTCAATGTGATGTGGCAGCCTGGCTGGGAGGGAAGTTTGTGAGAGAATGGATCCATGTATACGTAAAGATGAGTCCCTTCACCATTCACCTGAAACGATCACAACATTGTTAATTGGCATACTCCAATATAAAATTTAAAAATTTAAAAAAAAAAAAGTGCCCCTGCATTTTGGAATGATAAACCATCCCTTATCCTTCTTGCCTTTCCAAACTTGTCTCTTATGATCCATCAGCTGATTTCCAAAATGAACTCACATTTCCACCTCTAGGCCTTTGCCCTCAAGGTTTTCTTGGGCTACAATTCCAAGTATGCCTTTCTACACTATTTCTACCTGCCAAAATTCTACCCATCCCCAAAAACACCAAGGTATTGGCAGTCCTAGGCCTGGGACATGGGAGTCTTGAGAGCACTGTGGGAAGTCATTCCTATTTAAAACTCTTCAAACCAGAGAGCACTTTGCAAAAAAGGTTACTGAGCAGTCCTGGGGCTTCCCAGGTGGCTCCAGGGGTAAAGAATCCACCTGCAATGCAGGAGACCTGGGTTGAAGATCCCCTGGAAGTGGGCATAAAAACCTATTCCAGTATTCTTGCCTGGAGAATTCCATGAACTGAGGAACTTGATGGGCTACAGTCCATGGGTGGCAAGGAGTCAAACACGACTGAAGTGACTGAATACACACAGAAGACTAGCCCTGAGTCTTCTCCATGACCCTCAATTCCTCCATCCCTGATTTCCTCCCACCACGTGGTGACATCCGGTTTAACTCTCCCATACAAATGACTTGGTCTCTGTCACATCTGATTTTACTGAGCCATTTCTGCAGTCTCTTTAATGGTCTCCATTCTTAGCCTAGACCCCATTTACAGCTCCCATTGTTTGCATTAATGCAAAGTGAAGAGGACCCCAAACACTACAGAGGCACCATGCCCTCCAACATTGGCCTCTGTTCACTGGTCTGCACACTTGGCCACATTAATCTTCCTTCAGCTCCACATGGACAACATTGTTCCTGTGCAAATGAGCAGAAGGACTCCCCTTTGCCTTATATTTAAAATGGATAACCAGCAAAGTCTTACTGTCGAGTACAGGGAACTCTGCTCAATGTGATGTGGCAGCCTGGCTGGGAGGGAAGTTTGTGAGAGAATGGATCCATGTATACGTAAAGATGAGTCCCTTCACCATTCACCTGAAACGATCACAACATTGTTAATTGGCATACTCCAATATAAAATTTAAAAATTTAAAAAAAAAAAAGTGCCCCTGCATTTTGGAATGATAAACCATCCCTTATCCTTCTTGCCTTTCCAAACTTGTCTCTTATGATCCATCAGCTGATTTCCAAAATGAACTCACATTTCCACCTCTAGGCCTTTGCCCTCAAGGTTTTCTTGGGCTACAATTCCAAGTATGCCTTTCTACACTATTTCTACCTGCCAAAATTCTACCCATCCCCAAAAAACAATTCCCATGCTATCTTTTCCAACACATCTTTCCTATACCCCTTGATTGGAAATGAGCTCTCTTTGCCTCATCTGAGGCTGCCAAGTATCTTGTACTGTCCACAGGGCTCTTCACATATTTGGTCATTGTTAGTCATTACTTGGGTATATTTGTTTTCTCCCTTGTTCATTAACAAGCTGCTAAATGACACAGGCTAGTTCTGGGCCACCTTTGCGTCTCTAAATTGGGTGATGGTGCCCAGCAATGGAATGAGGATGGGCTGTGTATTATAAGAGACCTGGATTCGAATCTTATTTCCACCACTTAATTGCTCCAGAAAGTTGCAGAGGTTATTTATCTATATGAACCTAGTCCCTCAGCAAAATAAAAATATGAATGTCTAACTCACTGTGTAGCTATTTAGTTAAAAATCCTAGGCCAGGCATGAAGTGTAGACTTAATAATTGTCTTTTTCCATCATCCTTTTCCCTCCCTTTTCCTGCTTCCTATTTTGTCTGTATCCTCTTGGTGTCCTCTCTGTTTCTAATGGAATGCCCTGTCCTTTCCCCAGGCACTGAGTTCTTCTTGACATCAAGGGCAATGCCGTCTGTGCTCTCCTGAGGACTTCCCTTCTCAACGATATGAAAATTTGAGGCATCCTTTGACTTGGTCTGAACATTAAGTTTGTCAAGGGATTGATGAACAGATATTGGCTAAACTGTGGAATGTCTATCAGGAAGAAACATTTATCTTTTACCTCTTTTTTTTAGCCATGCCATATGGGATCTTAGTTCCCTGACCAGGGATCAGACCTGTGTTCACTGCATTGGGAGCATGAAGTCTTAACCACTAGATCACTGGGAAAGTCAGAAATGCTTATTTTTAAAAATTTGTTGGTCTTCCCTCGTCATCTACTGGTTAAGATTCCGCACTTCCAATACCAAGAGGTTTGAGCTTGATCCCTAGTCAAGGAACTAAAATCCCACTTGCTATGCATTGCAAGCAAAATTATAAAAAAAAAAAAAAAGGTTCTATATAATCCAGGTGATAATTTTACTTGTAGAGAAAAACAAAAGAGTAATGTTGAGGATAAGAACATGTGATTATATTGGAAATGATTTTCCCCTTTAATTCCATCCTTCTGCAGCTCAAACCTTGCATGACTCATCTTTACCGATCAACGTCTAAATTCCTCAGGACTCTCCTTAGCAGAGCCTCTACCCACCTTTTCATGGGTCTCTCTACTGTTACACACTACTTACATCAGACAGCAGAGCCCTGCTGGTTTAAGGTTTTTAAACCTTAAAACCTGGGGCATTTTACAGGTCAAGAGGAACAGGGTATAGAATAAGTTTGGAAGTTGTGTGAATAAGGACAGTGGTTTCCATGAATGCTGGGTGTTCACTCTCTGAGCGCTATTCTTCCTACAGAACACAGCCAGCATGTGCTGAGCTCAGAAAGGTCATCCATCTACCTGGTAGGAGAATAAACTAGAGGAAACTGCATGCTCTTCTCTTTGGCAGACAAGCCATGAAAACCAGCATTGGACCTGGCACAACATTAACAAATGGGGCTTGAGAGAGAAAACAACTGCTCAGAATCTGCCTCCTGTGTTTGAACACAACCAGTGTGGCAGAAGAGACCTACCCAGAAGGCATCCTCAGTAGATGGGCACAGGAAACACTGCAGGTGCTGCAAAAATGCATTACAGAGCCAGAAAGAGACCTCCCAGGTCTGAGGTTCACAACCTCCCAGTCTAAACGGATCCAGGCAGCAGCTTCTTCAACAGTAGCAGGGAGGAAGAACCCTACTTTTGCTGGTGGAGCAGCTGAGAATTTTCTGCGCATCCCCTTTCATCTGGGTCTTCCACACTCAAGGGGCCATCACCAGCATCCATAAACGGTTTCCTTCATTGACTGTAAACAGAGGCTGGGTCCATCATCTAGATCAGTGGCTCCTGGACCAGCAGCATCAGGAGCATCTGAAGATTTGTTCAATGTGAAGAAACTAGGGCTCACTTCAGACCTACTGAATCAGAAATTCTGGGGGGAGACCCAACAATCTGGTTTATCAGAAGCCCTCTCATTCTGACACATATTAGAATTTTAAAAAGATAGTTCTAGATAGATGGTACAGTCTGGAGAGCCCCCAATGTCCAGAGATGTAAGTCAATGAATTCAACTGCCTCTTTCTTTCTGTGGTGACCCTCAAGAGAGGTCACAGAGACCTTGACATTCCCACCCACCATCGCTTCATCAGTGAACTAAGGTATGGGGTCAGACAGGATGTCTGTGATTTTCTGAAATGTGTTTGACATCTTTCACACTGTATGTGTGTGTGTAGGTACAGTATGCATACAGTCACAAAAAGGACGATGGCTGAGGTGACAGGAAAGAGATTCTTCTTCCCACAAAGAAACTTCCAGCAAATTCTCAGACATGTCACAGGCTAATGTGCCTGACAGTCACAGCACTGAGCCATCCTGAATTAAGAACTGCCAAACGTGTGACATCCAGTCATCTGTGAGTCTACTTGTGTGTCTGGCCCTCATTATCCTCCTGTGCACAGGATGGGATGGGGATTAGCCAGCTGTAAGGGCAAGTCTGGGATCAATTTATAGTCACACAGGAGTCAGTTTCAGAGCTGATCCAGCCCTTGCCAATCATTACTGCTGTCTACTCTGGCCAGCTCACCACGGCTCCTGTTCAAAGGACACTAACATAACCATATAGCATATGAATTAAAATTAAAAGATGCTTGTTCCTTCGAAAAAAAAAACCATGACAAACCTAGGCAGCATATTTAAAAGCAGAGACATCTTTACTGACAAAGGTCACTATAGGCAAACCTGTGGTTTTTCCAGTAGTCATGTACAGATGTGAGACTCAAACCAAAAAGAAGGCTGAGTGCCAAAGAATTGATGTTTTTGAACTGTGGTCCTTGAGAAGATTCTTGAGAGTCCTTTGGACTGCAAAGAGATCAAACCAAATAATCCTAAAGGAAATCATCCCTGAATATTCACTGGAAAGACTGAGGCTGAAGGTCCAATACTTGGCCACCTGATGCAAAGAGTCAAGTCATTATAAAAGACCCTGATGCTGGGAAAGACTGAGGGCAGGAGAAGGGGGTGGCAGAGGATGAGATGGTTAGATGGCATCACTGACTATTCAATGGACGTGAGTTTGAGCAATCCGAGAGATGGTGAAGGAAAGGGAAGCCTGGGGTACTGCAGTCCATGTGGTCGCAGAAAGCTGGATATGACTGAGCGACTGAACAACAACAACAACACATGAATGTGCCACGTAGGGTGGGGATGGGGTGATCACTTCTCCCTATGGGCAGCGGGAAGGACACTGATGAGACTTCTGTGGGAAAGTGCAGCCTGGAATCCTGTGCGCCAGTTTCTGTCTGTGCTAAACACAGTGTGAGCTGACTTTCCTTGGAGAGAGCAGGAAGACCGGGAGACGTGTAAATGAGGCTGTAATGAAACAGCTTCCTCTTTACCTTTTAGCAGCTTACAGGGAGATAAACAGGAAACCCGTGAATTGTGGGCTGAGTGAACAGTCTGCTCTGTGCAAGACCCCATTGCTGACAAGAGGTAAATGCAATGCAAAATGCACTGTGCCTGTATGTCTGGGAGTCTCTTGGTTGCATGGAGAGAGCTCAGGTCTGGGGGCTGAAAGCATGCACATGGGAGGAGGGAAAATAATTACAATACAACAGTGATGGTGATACTGACTATAGCAATGACACTGCCTGCCTGCACAGAGCATTATATGTTCCCGTCTTCATAGGCACTAGCTCATTTAATCCTGGGCTTGACCATGGGCTTGCAAAGAGCTGGACATGACCGAGGGACTGAACAACATTATTTATCTTTACAAAAGCCCCCTAGAAAGATGGCTACTACTTTTTATCTCACTTTTATAGACAGCAAACTTTGTGGAGCTTGAGGAACTTGTCCAACTTTTGTGATACAGCTAGGACTTGAACTTACACAGTGGCCAGACACTTGATAAATATATGTTGAATTAGTGAAGGAACAAATGAGTTCAAACAATGAGAATCTTTTCCAACCCTCACACTGATTTGCCCTTTTGTTGTTGTTCAATCGCTCAGTCATGCCTGACAATTTCCACCCTATGGGCGGCAGCATTCCAGGCTTCCCTGTCCTTCACTATGTCCCAGAGTTTGCTCAAACTTCTGTGCATTGACTCAGTGATGCCATCCAACCAACCATCTCATCCTCTGTCACCCTCTTCCCCTCCTATACTCAGTCTTTCCCAGCATCAGAGTCTTTTCCACTGAGTCAGTTCTTCACATTATGGGGTCAAAGTATTGGAGCTTCAGCTTCACCCTGTCGTTCCAATGAATACTCGGGATTTATTTCCTTTAGGATTGACTGGTTTGATCTTCTTTCCATCCAAGGGACTCTATTTAGAGTCTTCTCCAGCACCACAGTTGCCTCTAACACCATAGCCTCAGACAAATCGTCTACCTTCTTTATTCTTCCAACCAGAACAATTCTCACATTAATTATTCTAAGACTCAAAAGTCTGTAATGAAACAGCTTCCTCTTTACCTTTTAGCAGCTTACAGGGAGATAAACAGGAAACCCGTGAATTGTGGGCTGAGTGAACAGTCTGCTCTGTGCAAGACCCCATTGCTGACAAGAGGTAAATGCAATGCAAAATGCACTGTGCCTGTATGTCTGGGAGTCTCTTGGTTGCATGGAGAGAGCTCAGGTCTGGGGGCTGAAAGCATGCACATGGGAGGAGGGAAAATAATTACAATACAACAGTGATGGTGATACTGACTATAGCAATGACACTGCCTGCCTGCACAGAGCATTATATGTTCCCGTCTTCATAGGCACTAGCTCATTTAATCCTGGGCTTGACCATGGGCTTGCAAAGAGCTGGACATGACCGAGGGACTGAACAACATTATTTATCTTTACAAAAGCCCCCTAGAAAGATGGCTACTACTTTTTATCTCACTTTTATAGACAGCAAACTTTGTGGAGCTTGAGGAACTTGTCCAACTTTTGTGATACAGCTAGGACTTGAACTTACACAGTGGCCAGACACTTGATAAATATATGTTGAATTAGTGAAGGAACAAATGAGTTCAAACAATGAGAATCTTTTCCAACCCTCACACTGATTTGCCCTTTTGTTGTTGTTCAATCGCTCAGTCATGCCTGACAATTTCCACCCTATGGGCGGCAGCATTCCAGGCTTCCCTGTCCTTCACTATGTCCCAGAGTTTGCTCAAACTTCTGTGCATTGACTCAGTGATGCCATCCAACCAACCATCTCATCCTCTGTCACCCTCTTCCCCTCCTATACTCAGTCTTTCCCAGCATCAGAGTCTTTTCCACTGAGTCAGTTCTTCACATTATGGGGTCAAAGTATTGGAGCTTCAGCTTCACCCTGTCGTTCCAATGAATACTCGGGATTTATTTCCTTTAGGATTGACTGGTTTGATCTTCTTTCCATCCAAGGGACTCTATTTAGAGTCTTCTCCAGCACCACAGTTGCCTCTAACACCATAGCCTCAGACAAATCGTCTACCTTCTTTATTCTTCCAACCAGAACAATTCTCACATTAATTATTCTAAGACTCAAAAGTCTTAATAAGTGGCTGCCCTTCCATATTTCATGTCTTCCCATGGCTGCTTCATCCTTCTGCCCTGTTGGCTTAGAGAACCCTAAACACTCTGTAAGACTCAGCTCAGATTTCAGTTCTCTTGATTAGCCCTTCCTGGTCCCCACTGTGACAGGAACGTTTCTTCCCTGGCTTGTTTCCTCTACCCAACTCATACATTATGACCTTTGACCTTTGGGTTACTTACTGATTCTCCAACTGTCCCCTTTAATGCCACAGGCTGTATTATTTATTTTTGAATCCTCAGAGCCTGGTCCTATTCTCAGTACAGTTTCTTCTCAGGAAATGTTTGCTGAATTATTGTAAGTATGCATATATGCATGTGTGCACATATGTATATATGGTTTTGTTTTTAGTTGCTAAGTTTCATCCTACTCTTTTGTGACCTCCAGGCCCCTCTGGCCATGGGATTTCCCAGGAAAGCATAATGGAGTGGGTTGCCATTTTCTCCTCCAGGGGATCTTCCTGACCCAGGAATTGAACCTGCATCTCCTGCATGGCAGGTGGATGTTTTAGCACTGAACCATCTGGGAAGCCCAGCTCCTTCTTTTCCAGAGCCCGAGACACAGAGCTCAGTCCCCAGGGTGATAAGGCAGTCCCCATTGGGAAAGCCATCTGGCCTTCACTGCCAGTTCTCCCCACCCAGGGACAGCCTCCCCTCCCTCCATAACTCACTCTTGAAGCCCTATCCCTGACTTTCCCAGAAATTAAAAATGTTTTATTTCTGTTCTCTGATTTGCAACCATGTCCTGCAGGTCATGCGGCAAACGTCCCACCCTAGAAACAAGGGTTTGTTTCCTAACACCATCTGGGGCTTGTCCAGCAACTTCCCACTGAGGCGCCTGATCCTCTTTCCCAGGCTAACCTCAGTCACATGCCGGTACTGAATACTCGGGATTTATTTCCTTTAGGATTGACTGGTTTGATCTTCTTTCCATCCAAGGGACTCTATTTAGAGTCTTCTCCAGCACCACAGTTGCCTCTAACACCATAGCCTCAGACAAATCGTCTACCTTCTTTATTCTTCCAACCAGAACAATTCTCACATTAATTATTCTAAGACTCAAAAGTCTTAATAAGTGGCTGCCCTTCCATATTTCATGTCTTCCCATGGCTGCTTCATCCTTCTGCCCTGTTGGCTTAGAGAACCCTAAACACTCTGTAAGACTCAGCTCAGATTTCAGTTCTCTTGATTAGCCCTTCCTGGTCCCCACTGTGACAGGAACGTTTCTTCCCTGGCTTGTTTCCTCTACCCAACTCATACATTATGACCTTTGACCTTTGGGTTACTTACTGATTCTCCAACTGTCCCCTTTAATGCCACAGGCTGTATTATTTATTTTTGAATCCTCAGAGCCTGGTCCTATTCTCAGTACAGTTTCTTCTCAGGAAATGTTTGCTGAATTATTGTAAGTATGCATATATGCATGTGTGCACATATGTATATATGGTTTTGTTTTTAGTTGCTAAGTTTCATCCTACTCTTTTGTGACCTCCAGGCCCCTCTGGCCATGGGATTTCCCAGGAAAGCATAATGGAGTGGGTTGCCATTTTCTCCTCCAGGGGATCTTCCTGACCCAGGAATTGAACCTGCATCTCCTGCATGGCAGGTGGATGTTTTAGCACTGAACCATCTGGGAAGCCCAGCTCCTTCTTTTCCAGAGCCCGAGACACAGAGCTCAGTCCCCAGGGTGATAAGGCAGTCCCCATTGGGAAAGCCATCTGGCCTTCACTGCCAGTTCTCCCCACCCAGGGACAGCCTCCCCTCCCTCCATAACTCACTCTTGAAGCCCTATCCCTGACTTTCCCAGAAATTAAAAATGTTTTATTTCTGTTCTCTGATTTGCAACCATGTCCTGCAGGTCATGCGGCAAACGTCCCACCCTAGAAACAAGGGTTTGTTTCCTAACACCATCTGGGGCTTGTCCAGCAACTTCCCACTGAGGCGCCTGATCCTCTTTCCCAGGCTAACCTCAGTCACATGCCGGTACTATGAGGCTCCATTTACAAGAGGACCCAGCAAGGCGGGGTCTACACCAGTGCCAAGCCCAGAGGTAAAAACCAGGGGAAAGAAAAAGGAGTCACATAAGGATGAGGAGTTCCAGTGCCAAATTTCCAACCTCCAGATATTTTGGAGTTTCTCCTTGAAATGGTTGCAATTCAAAGAGCTCAAACCTGGTGCTCTGTGACTAGGTAGAGGGGCAGGATGGGGTATGGGGTGGGAAGGAGGTTCAAGAGGGCAGGGACACATGTATATCTATGGGTAATTCATGTTGAGGTATAGCAGAAACCAACACGATAAAGCAATTGTCCTTCAGTTAAAACTAAGTAAAGAAGGGCTTCCCTGGTGGTCCAGTGGGTAGAGTCCGCCTTGCAATGCAAGGGGAACTGGTTTGATCCCGGGCGTGGGAAGATCCCACATGCTGCGGAGCAGCTGGGCCGGTTTGTTCAATTATGAGCCAGTGCTCTGGAGCACATGCACCCAGAGTTGGTGCTCTGCAATGAGAGAGGCCACTGCGATGCGAGGCCCACAGAGGCCAAAGAATTAAGATGGATGAAAATAAATAAATGAAGGACCAATAAAAGAGGCCAAAATTTAAAATATACATATTAAAAAAGATAAGTAAGGAAAACATTTTTTTAAAGAAATGGCTGCATTGAGCACTGGTTTCATGCAGTTGTGGATCTCAGGCAGAGGCCATAGACAAGGATGCACACACACTCAAGGCCTCACATGAGTGCATTCAGAACTTTTCCCAGGGAGCCCAGGAATTGAACCTGCATCTCCTGCATGGCAGGTGGATGTTTTAGCACTGAACCATCTGGGAAGCCCAGCTCCTTCTTTTCCAGAGCCCGAGACACAGAGCTCAGTCCCCAGGGTGATAAGGCAGTCCCCATTGGGAAAGCCATCTGGCCTTCACTGCCAGTTCTCCCCACCCAGGGACAGCCTCCCCTCCCTCCATAACTCACTCTTGAAGCCCTATCCCTGACTTTCCCAGAAATTAAAAATGTTTTATTTCTGTTCTCTGATTTGCAACCATGTCCTGCAGGTCATGCGGCAAACGTCCCACCCTAGAAACAAGGGTTTGTTTCCTAACACCATCTGGGGCTTGTCCAGCAACTTCCCACTGAGGCGCCTGATCCTCTTTCCCAGGCTAACCTCAGTCACATGCCGGTACTATGAGGCTCCATTTACAAGAGGACCCAGCAAGGCGGGGTCTACACCAGTGCCAAGCCCAGAGGTAAAAACCAGGGGAAAGAAAAAGGAGTCACATAAGGATGAGGAGTTCCAGTGCCAAATTTCCAACCTCCAGATATTTTGGAGTTTCTCCTTGAAATGGTTGCAATTCAAAGAGCTCAAACCTGGTGCTCTGTGACTAGGTAGAGGGGCAGGATGGGGTATGGGGTGGGAAGGAGGTTCAAGAGGGCAGGGACACATGTATATCTATGGGTAATTCATGTTGAGGTATAGCAGAAACCAACACGATAAAGCAATTGTCCTTCAGTTAAAACTAAGTAAAGAAGGGCTTCCCTGGTGGTCCAGTGGGTAGAGTCCGCCTTGCAATGCAAGGGGAACTGGTTTGATCCCGGGCGTGGGAAGATCCCACATGCTGCGGAGCAGCTGGGCCGGTTTGTTCAATTATGAGCCAGTGCTCTGGAGCACATGCACCCAGAGTTGGTGCTCTGCAATGAGAGAGGCCACTGCGATGCGAGGCCCACAGAGGCCAAAGAATTAAGATGGATGAAAATAAATAAATGAAGGACCAATAAAAGAGGCCAAAATTTAAAATATACATATTAAAAAAGATAAGTAAGGAAAACATTTTTTTTTTAAAGAAATGGCTGCATTGAGCACTGGTTTCATGCAGTTGTGGATCTCAGGCAGAGGCCATTTCAGTTACCAAGTGGGAATGTGCACACACACTCAAGGCCTCACATGAGTGCATTCAGAACAAAGGCAAATATTTCAAGAGGTAGATAGCTGGTTCATCAGAAAGACACCCTGGTGGCTCAGTGGTAAAGAACCCACTTTCCAATGCACGAGACATGGGTTCAATCCTTGGGATGGGAAGATCCCCTGGTACAAGGCAAGGTAACCCACTTCAGTATTCTTGCCTGGGGAATCTCATGATTACAGGAGTCTGGTTGGGCTACAGTCCATGGGAATGCAAAATTGGACCTGACTTAGGAACGGAGCGCACAGGCACACAGCAGGGATACAAAGCCTTCATTAACCCACCACACAAGATCCACCTCTGGGTCAGAAAGGGAAGGTGAATTTGAAGTGTTACTGGAACTCAGAAATCACTTCAAGAGTCAAAAAGTATCTCTCTACCTTGTCCATTTTTGACACTCTGCATTGCAGAGGAGAGAAGGAGAGAGTCCCTTCAGCAGTGTTTGCTCAGAATTTATGCTGAAACAAAACTTAAAGAAAAGGTAGCTGAGAACAGTGGTTATTTCTGAAGCTGCAGTCTAGAG
The DNA here is from genome assembly GCA_022376925.1 of Tragulus kanchil. Taxonomy (NCBI): domain Eukaryota; kingdom Metazoa; phylum Chordata; class Mammalia; order Artiodactyla; family Tragulidae; genus Tragulus; species Tragulus kanchil. The sequence continues at coordinate 3,068,356 of JAIOJX010000032.1, read as the reverse complement.
TACAAGATGATGTTTCTGTTACGTTAGGACTTCCACACTCTAGTTATCTCTGCTGGCTGAACTTAATACAGTGATGGAGATGGAGGGTCTGCAAACGGCTTATAAAGGGAAATATATCGGGAGCCATAAAAAAAAAGGAATTAGCTTTAAAAGAAGTTCCCCCTGGTTTTGGTCCCCAGTGGGTAGAGTCCGCCTTGCAATGCAAGGGGAACTGGTTTGATCCCGGGCGTGGGAAGATCCCACATGCTGCGGAGCAGCTGGGCCGGTTTGTTCAATTATGAGCCAGTGCTCTGGAGCACATGCACCCAGAGTTGGTGCTCTGCAATGAGAGAGGCCACTGCGATGCGAGGCCCACAGAGGCCAAAGAATTAAGATGGATGAAAATAATAAATGAAGGACCAATAAAAGAGGCCAAAATTTAAAATATACATATTAAAAAAGATAAGTAAGGAAAACATTTTTTTTTTAAAGAAATGGCTGCATTGAGCACTGGTTTCATGCAGTTGTGGATCTCAGGCAGAGGCCATTTCAGTTACCAAGTGGGAATGTGCACACACACTCAAGGCCTCACATGAGTGCATTCAGAACAAAGGCAAATATTTCAAGAGGTAGATAGCTGGTTCATCAGAAAGACACCCTGGTGGCTCAGTGGTAAAGAACCCACTTTCCAATGCACGAGACATGGGTTCAATCCTTGGGATGGGAAGATCCCCTGGTACAAGGCAAGGTAACCCACTTCAGTATTCTTGCCTGGGGAATCTCATGATTACAGGAGTCTGGTTGGGCTACAGTCCATGGGAATGCAAAATTGGACCTGACTTAGGAACGGAGCGCACAGGCACACAGCAGGGATACAAAGCCTTCATTAACCCACCACACAAGATCCACCTCTGGGTCAGAAAGGGAAGGTGAATTTGAAGTGTTACTGGAACTCAGAAATCACTTCAAGAGTCAAAAAGTATCTCTCTACCTTGTCCATTTTTGACACTCTGCATTGCAGAGGAGAGAAGGAGAGAGTCCCTTCAGCAGTGTTTGCTCAGAATTTATGCTGAAACAAAACTTAAAAAAAAAAGGTAGTTGAAAACAGTGGTTATTTCTGAAGCTGCAGTCTAGAGTACAAGATGATGTTTCTGTTACGTTAGGACTTCCACACTCTAGTTATCTCTGCTGGCTGAACTTAATACAGTGATGGAGATGGAGGGTCTGCAAACGGCTTATAAAGGGAAATATATCGGGAGCCATAAAGTTTGGAAAAAATTGTTCTCCCTTGTCCAAACCATTTTAGGAAAAACAAAAGTTCAAAAGACAGAAACTGACTTTCTTCACCTTCTAAATAAAGTGAGTGATTGATTAGAGACCCCAGTCCAGGTAATAAAGAAGGAAAAAAGAGACAAAGGATGAAGGGCAAGATGAAGAAGCTGAGATAGGGAGTCCATGTTCTCAATGTGTCTTTAACAAGAGTGACGGAGTTGAAAATCTGCAAAAAGTGGAGTCAGCCCGCAACCCCGCGGCCCTCCCAGAAGTGTCTTCCTGCCACAAACCTCTGTGGCCACAAAATGCGCCCACCTGCAAACTCACCTCAGCATTAGCTCCTCCCCTGGCCACACCCAGCTACTTAAACTCCATCCTGACACACCATCAACCTCTTGGATCCCTACCATGGACCTCTCTCCCTTGGACCCCGCTCTCTTGGATTCCCCTCTTGAAACTCTCTCTGACCTCCTTCACTCTCTCTCTGCTCGCCTCTCTTTCAAGGTCACACAGATCTCCCTGATCGGTGTAGCCAGATTCCTGGTGGTGGCTCCTATCTAAGCCCAATATGAATAAACCTGATCCTGCTTGGAATCCCTGGAATCTGTCTCTCTTTTTCAGTTTTCTTGTCAAGAGGAAATAAAGAAGTTGGAGAAATCGGGAAGTCATGAAATTCTTACCCAAATTGCTGTTGTCAAAAGCAAGAAAGGGCCTGGGAAATAAGAAAGAGCCTGGGAAATATGAATGTACACAAATCAATATATTTTGATGACACAACTCTTAGAATATTAAGGAAATTGGCTAACGTGCTGAAGCTCCGCATTTTGACACTCTGCATTGCAGAGGAGAGAAGGAGAGAGTCCCTTCAGCAGTGTTTGCTCAGAATTTATGCTGAAACAAAACTTAAAAAAGGTAGTTGAAAACAGTGGTTATTTCTGAAGCTGCAGTCTAGAGTACAAGATGATGTTTCTGTTACGTTAGGACTTCCACACTCTAGTTATCTCTGCTGGCTGAACTTAATACAGTGATGGAGATGGAGGGTCTGCAAACGGCTTATAAAGGGAAATATATCGGGAGCCATAAAGTTTGGAAAAAATTGTTCTCCCTTGTCCAAACCATTTTAGGAAAAACAAAAGTTCAAAAGACAGAAACTGACTTTCTTCACCTTCTAAATAAAGTGAGTGATTGATTAGAGACCCCAGTCCAGGTAATAAAGAAGGAAAAAAGAGACAAAGGATGAAGGGCAAGATGAAGAAGCTGAGATAGGGAGTCCATGTTCTCAATGTGTCTTTAACAAGAGTGACGGAGTTGAAAATCTGCAAAAAGTGGAGTCAGCCCGCAACCCCGCGGCCCTCCCAGAAGTGTCTTCCTGCCACAAACCTCTGTGGCCACAAAATGCGCCCACCTGCAAACTCACCTCAGCATTAGCTCCTCCCCTGGCCACACCCAGCTACTTAAACTCCATCCTGACACACCATCAACCTCTTGGATCCCTACCATGGACCTCTCTCCCTTGGACCCCGCTCTCTTGGATTCCCCTCTTGAAACTCTCTCTGACCTCCTTCACTCTCTCTCTGCTCGCCTCTCTTTCAAGGTCACACAGATCTCCCTGATCGGTGTAGCCAGATTCCTGGTGGTGGCTCCTATCTAAGCCCAATATGAATAAACCTGATCCTGCTTGGAATCCCTGGAATCTGTCTCTCTTTTTCAGTTTTCTTGTCAAGAGGAAATAAAGAAGTTGGAGAAATCGGGAAGTCATGAAATTCTTACCCAAATTGCTGTTGTCAAAAGCAAGAAAGGGCCTGGGAAATAAGAAAGAGCCTGGGAAATATGAATGTACACAAATCAATATATTTTGATGACACAACTCTTAGAATATTAAGGAAATTGGCTAACGTGCTGAACCACTTACAGTGATTGGAGTTACAAATTATTAAACCATGAAGAACTGGGAAGCTAGCCGGAGGCAGGAAAAAGGGGCAAAAGAGGAAAAAAATGATAAGAATCCACTGAAATGTTAAAGAGGCTACAGAGAAATCATTTGCCAGAGTTTGTCACAACTATCTTTTGGTTTTATGCCCATTATTTTGGGCAAAGAGAATTCGGCCTAAAGTAGATAGAAAAATAAGAGGCGAATATACGTTAAGAAGCAAATATTAACAACTAATTACAGAAGAGGCTATATTTTTTCTTCCCCCCACAACATTCCTTTTAGGATTTTGAGGCTAGTAAGACTTCTGTTTGGAAATTCTATGTAATTGCTGTAAGTTTACATTAGCAATATGATCTCTCTAGATCTGAGGAATCTGAAGAAGACAAATTCACTATGAAAGTGTGAAAGTATTAGTTATTAGTTATTAAAGTTATTAGTTATTAGTTATTAGTTATTAAAGTATTAGTTACAGACACCATAGACTGTAGCCCACCAGGCTCCTCTGTCCATGGAATTCTCCAGGCAAGAATACTGGAGTGGGGTGCCATTCTCTTCTCCAGGGGATCTTCCCAACCCAAGGATTGAACCTAGGTCTCCTGCCTTGCAGGTAGATTCTTTGTCCTCTAAGTCACTGGGAAAACTCTGGTGGAATTGAAATAACAAAGATCGTCTTGAGGGTACAAATTCCCAGAATGCACTTCTAGAAAAGTGAGGTCAGATCAGGCCACCTCATTCCCTGAAGGAGGAGGGTTATTTTTTTATCACAGCCACAACTCAAGCAAGACACGTGGAAGAAAGTCTGCCACCATCAACCTCTTGGATCCCTACCATGGACCTCACCCTCTCTTGATTCCCTCTTGAAACTCTCTCTGACCTCCTTCACTCTCTCTGCTCGCCTCTTTCAAGGTCACACAGATCTCCCTGATCGGTGTAGCCAGATTCCTGGTGGTGGCTCCTATCTAAGCCCAATATGAATAAACCTGATCCTGCTTGGAATCCCTGGAATCTGTCTCTCTTTTTCAGTTTTCTTGTCAAGAGGAAATAAAGAAGTTGGAGAAATCGGGAAGTCATGAAATTCTTACCCAAATTGCTGTTGTCAAAAGCAAGAAAGGGCCTGGGAAATAAGAAAGAGCCTGGGAAATATGAATGTACACAAATCAATATATTTTGATGACACAACTCTTAGAATATTAAGGAAATTGGCTAACGTGCTGAACCACTTACAGTGATTGGAGTTACAAATTATTAAACCATGAAGAACTGGGAAGCTAGCCGGAGGCAGGAAAAAGGGGCAAAAGAGGAAAAAAATGATAAGAATCCACTGAAATGTTAAAGAGGCTACAGAGAAATCATTTGCCAGAGTTTGTCACAACTATCTTTTGGTTTTATGCCCATTATTTTGGGCAAAGAGAATTCGGCCTAAAGTAGATAGAAAAATAAGAGGCGAATATACGTTAAGAAGCAAATATTAACAACTAATTACAGAAGAGGCTATATTTTTTCTTCCCCCCACAACATTCCTTTTAGGATTTTGAGGCTAGTAAGACTTCTGTTTGGAAATTCTATGTAATTGCTGTAAGTTTACATTAGCAATATGATCTCTCTAGATCTGAGGAATCTGAAGAAGACAAATTCACTATGAAAGTGTGAAAGTATTAGTTATTAGTTATTAAAGTTATTAGTTATTAGTTATTAGTTATTAAAGTATTAGTTACAGACACCATAGACTGTAGCCCACCAGGCTCCTCTGTCCATGGAATTCTCCAGGCAAGAATACTGGAGTGGGGTGCCATTCTCTTCTCCAGGGGATCTTCCCAACCCAAGGATTGAACCTAGGTCTCCTGCCTTGCAGGTAGATTCTTTGTCCTCTAAGTCACTGGGAAAACTCTGGTGGAATTGAAATAACAAAGATCGTCTTGAGGGTACAAATTCCCAGAATGCACTTCTAGAAAAGTGAGGTCAGATCAGGCCACCTCATTCCCTGAAGGAGGAGGGTTATTTTTTTATCACAGCCACAACTCAAGCAAGACACGTGGAAGAAAGTCTGCCAAATTTCAGAGACAGCAAACCTCTTAAAAGTGCTACTCAGGTTTCAGGGGAATCCAGAAAGTATACCAAGGTCAGTCTGGGAGGGATGGTGCAGGTCCCCAGGGCACTTGGCTGACCATGTGCGGAAAGCTGGAAGCCTGTCTGTGTGTGGCACAATCTGTGGGGCTCCAGGGGTGAGAGCAGCCCAGCTTTACACTGCCCCAGAGCCTCGCAGCACAGAGCTTCATCACAAAATTTGTGGCATACTCACAGAAATGAGCGGCCATGTGAGCTATGGAGTAAACTCCAGCTGTGATGAGACCCTACCTCCCTCTTTTAAGTTAACTGCTCTGGGCCTCACAGTTTTCATCTGTAATCTGGGGCTTTTAGTACCTACCTATAGGAGAACTGAAAGAATCAGTGATAAGAGCCTGATACTGGGAAAGATTAAAGGAGAAGGAGGGCAACAGAGGATGAGATGGTTGGATGGCATCACTGACTCAATGGACACGAATTGAAGTAGATTCTGGGAGATAGTGAAGGAAAGGAAGTCTGGCAGGCTGGGGTCACAGAGAGTCAGACACAACTTAGCAACTGAACAGTACCAACAACAGTCAATGCACTTAATAGGAACCCAACAAACACACCAGGGTTTTCTGGCATACACTGTTGATTTTCCAGGAGTGTGACTGGGTTAAATGATTGCTCTGGTTACTATCTGTAGAGACCTGGGGTAAGACAACATCAAGACTGAAATGTAACAGTGATTCTGCTTGGCGTAGGAATAATGAAAGATACACACAGAAAAGTGGGGTTCCAGTGATTGAGACTCCTCACTTCCAATGGAATTCTCCAGGAAAGAATACTGGAGTGTGTTGCCATTCTCTTCTCCAGGGGATCTTCCCAACCCAAGGATTGAACCTAGGTCTCCTGCCTTGCAGGTAGATTCTTTGTCCTCTAAGTCACTGGGAAAACTCTGGTGGAATTGAAATAACAAAGATCGTCTTGAGGGTACAAATTCCCAGAATGCACTTCTAGAAAAGTGAGGTCAGATCAGGCCACCTCATTCCCTGAAGGAGGAGGGTTATTTTTTTATCACAGCCACAACTCAAGCAAGACACGTGGAAGAAAGTCTGCCAAATTTCAGAGACAGCAAACCTCTTAAAAGTGCTACTCAGGTTTCAGGGGAATCCAGAAAGTATACCAAGGTCAGTCTGGGAGGGATGGTGCAGGTCCCCAGGGCACTTGGCTGACCATGTGCGGAAAGCTGGAAGCCTGTCTGTGTGTGGCACAATCTGTGGGGCTCCAGGGGTGAGAGCAGCCCAGCTTTACACTGCCCCAGAGCCTCGCAGCACAGAGCTTCATCACAAAATTTGTGGCATACTCACAGAAATGAGCGGCCATGTGAGCTATGGAGTAAACTCCAGCTGTGATGAGACCCTACCTCCCTCTTTTAAGTTAACTGCTCTGGGCCTCACAGTTTTCATCTGTAATCTGGGGCTTTTAGTACCTACCTATAGGAGAACTGAAAGAATCAGTGATAAGAGCCTGATACTGGGAAAGATTAAAGGAGAAGGAGGGCAACAGAGGATGAGATGGTTGGATGGCATCACTGACTCAATGGACACGAATTGAAGTAGATTCTGGGAGATAGTGAAGGAAAGGAAGTCTGGCAGGCTGGGGTCACAGAGAGTCAGACACAACTTAGCAACTGAACAGTACCAACAACAGTCAATGCACTTAATAGGAACCCAACAAACACACCAGGGTTTTCTGGCATACACTGTTGATTTTCCAGGAGTGTGACTGGGTTAAATGATTGCTCTGGTTACTATCTGTAGAGACCTGGGGTAAGACAACATCAAGACTGAAATGTAACAGTGATTCTGCTTGGCGTAGGAATAATGAAAGATACACACAGAAAAGTGGGGTTCCAGTGATTGAGACTCCTCACTTCCAATGCAGTGGGGTGAAGTTTTGATCCCTGGTCAGGGAACTAAGGTCCTACAATGCTCCATGGCAAGGCCATAAATAAATACATAATTGTGATTAAAAGAAAAATGTTAGGAGCCCCTGGAGAAGCAGGCAAAAGGAAGAAATCTCCTTATAATCTTCCTACAAAGATCTCTAATTCTCCATCAGTGGTTCTCAACCAGGGAAGATTCTGTCACTGGCACTATCTATAGAGATAATTTGGTTATCACCATTGGAAATGTGGATATGACAAGCATCCTGTGCACAGAGAAGATGAGCATGGGGATCTGAAGACTTTCTGCTTTTCTAAGGATTCTTCAAACTCTATCAGCATCTGAACACAGGTCTCAGAACCTGGGGATAAAAGGGTAGAGGAAGTCCTACTGTTGAAGTCCTTCTGAAAGTCAAGGGAATGGTCCAGACCACCAGACTCAGATCCCTCAAGTGAAAAGAGAGGTATGGGGGCGTTGTTCAGGAGAGTTCAGGGATATACAGGTTGAGAGGTAGGTGTGTCATGAGGAAGGGAAGCCCTCCAGGCATTGACATGACATATTTACTTGGTCCCTATCCTTTTCATGGAGAAGAAAATGTCAACCACACCAGTATTCTTGCCTGAAGAATTCCATGGACAGAGGAGTCTGGCGGGCTACAGTCCATCGGGTTGCAAAAAGTAAGGCCAGGGCTCCCCTGTTGGTCCAGTGAATAAAAGTTCCCCTTGCAGTGCGAGGGGCACTGGTTCAATCTCTGGCCCGGAAAGGTCTCACATGCCACGGAGCATTTGGACCAGTGTGTCTTATTGCAAGTCAGCACTCTGGAGAGCATGCTCCCAGAGCCGGTACTCTGCAATGAGAGAGGCCACTACGATGGGAGGCCCACACAGGGCAAAGAATAAAGATGAATGAGAATAAATGAATAGAAAACCAATAAAAGAGGCCAAATTTAAAAAAAAAAAAAAAAAAAAGTGAGGCCAACATGACTGACCGCACAGCAGCATCCTTTTTATCAGTCATTCTTCCTTCCAAGGCTCATCTAAAGACACCTAAACGTTAGAGTTGTAATGTCCAGGAAGTAGACTGACTCAGACTCCTGCATTCTACTTTTATTCTGTGCAAGCAGAACACAGCCAGTAGCAGAAATGACCCAAATACCAGCATCAATAGGTACAATGCAGCCATCCACTTGATCTTAGAGACCAGAGTCTATAGAAGGCAGAATTGTACTTTCTGTCTTGTCTTCCCTCGTTACAGGACTCTAGAACACAATGCTGTTTTCACTAGGGACCACTCACAGTCCCTACCCTTGGTATCACTGTGTGAAGGTTATGTGGCTAGACCATGCCCTCTTGAAACACAACAGTGTGATTATCAATGGGATTTGTTGCTGTAGTATCTCTTTGAAGGGGCAAAATCCTGTAGGGCCATGATGCAGGGGATCAGCAAGGTCATCCTCAACTAAAACTCTACCAAGTTATCAACTTGCCTGAAATGGAATCCATAGGGATTTTATAAAAACCTATGCCCTGCAGAAGGGCAGATTTGGTCCCTGCTCCAAATCTGGATCCATCCAGTGACTCAAAAGAGGAACTTGCCCAATCTAAGACAGTTCTAGGTCTTTCCAGGAGTTGGGACCCCTAGAGAGACCATTTCAAGGAGACAGGAGACTTGGATGCTACTAGGCAGTGCTTGACAGGAAGTCATGGCGAGGATTTACACTTTACTCTTATTCCTGACACACTAAAATATGTAGTGAGATAACATTAAGTTTTTTTTTTAGTATATTCATTCTGTAAGGCCAGGGCTCCCCTGTTGGTCAGTGAATAAGTTCCCTTGCAGTGCGAGGGGCACTGGTTCAATCTCTGGCCTGGAAAGGTCTCACATGCCACGGAGCATTTGGACCAGTGTGTCTTATTGCAAGTCAGCACTCTGAGAGCATGCTCCCAGAGCCGGTACTCTGCAATGAGAGAGGCCACTACGATGGGAGGCCCACACAGGGCAAAGAATAAAGATGAATGAGAATAAATGAATAGAAAACCAATAAAAGAGGCCAAATTTAAAAAAAAAAAAAAGTGAGGCCAACATGACTGACCGCACAGCAGCATCCTTTTTATCAGTCATTCTTCCTTCCAAGGCTCATCTAAAGACACCTAAACGTTAGAGTTGTAATGTCCAGGAAGTAGACTGACTCAGACTCCTGCATTCTACTTTTATTCTGTGCAAGCAGAACACAGCCAGTAGCAGAAATGACCCAAATACCAGCATCAATAGGTACAATGCAGCCATCCACTTGATCTTAGAGACCAGAGTCTATAGAAGGCAGAATTGTACTTTCTGTCTTGTCTTCCCTCGTTACAGGACTCTAGAACACAATGCTGTTTTCACTAGGGACCACTCACAGTCCCTACCCTTGGTATCACTGTGTGAAGGTTATGTGGCTAGACCATGCCCTCTTGAAACACAACAGTGTGATTATCAATGGGATTTGTTGCTGTAGTATCTCTTTGAAGGGGCAAAATCCTGTAGGGCCATGATGCAGGGGATCAGCAAGGTCATCCTCAACTAAAACTCTACCAAGTTATCAACTTGCCTGAAATGGAATCCATAGGGATTTTATAAAAACCTATGCCCTGCAGAAGGGCAGATTTGGTCCCTGCTCCAAATCTGGATCCATCCAGTGACTCAAAAGAGGAACTTGCCCAATCTAAGACAGTTCTAGGTCTTTCCAGGAGTTGGGACCCCTAGAGAGACCATTTCAAGGAGACAGGAGACTTGGATGCTACTAGGCAGTGCTTGACAGGAAGTCATGGCGAGGATTTACACTTTACTCTTATTCCTGACACACTAAAATATGTAGGGACATAAAATTAAGTATATATTCTTTCTCCTTATAACTCTTATACAACTATAAAATCAAAACAGAGTCACAAATCAAACACAAAGCCAGCAATATTTAAATTAACAGCATTAATTTCATGTGATGGATATAGTTCTTTTGCTAAAACTAAATTTCAGTTCATAATGTGAATATAATACTGACTGTGGTGGAATAAATTATTTTGAATTTAGCATGCTAATACTAATGTGGACTCTGTGATGACTCAATTTTCCTATTACTATTTTCTTCTTTAGAAGCTACTGCCAAACAAGCCGTGGTTCAGAATGCAGTGACATTACTTGGATAGACAACATCCTTTATGCTTTAATCTACCTCTGTCTCCTCTTCCTTTGCCCAAACACTTGGAATAATGTGATTCTAAACTGTAGATGTAGTCACTGAAATGGTAATGGTAGATTCTAAATGGTGACCATTCCAAGGCTCTAGAAAATCTCTATCATATATAATCTAGCATAGTTATAAAATCACCAATTTTAAATGAGATGTAGAACTCAAAGAGCTCTCAAGAATCTGTCCATGCACCATTGCTCCCTCACACCAAGGTTCTTAAACACCTATGGCAAAACAAAACCACAGGTGGACTTCCCTGGTGGTCCAGTGGTTAAGAATTTTCCTGACAATGCATGGGACATGGGTTCGATCCCTGATACAGGAAGTTTCCAGATGCCACTGAGCAACTAAGCCCTCATGCCACAACTATGGAAGCCAACACACCAGAGATCCTATGCTCTGCAACAAGAGAATCCACTGCAATGTGAAACCCATGCACAGCAACTAGAGAGTAGCCCCACTCACTGCAACTAGAGAAAGCTCATATGCAGTAATGAAAACCCTGCATAGCCAAAAATAAATGAATAAAAATTTCTAAAAAAACAAAACATAGGTGATGAAAGAAGTAAAAGAACCCTACCAGAGCAAGACAGTCATCATACATCAATATCAAACCACCTGTTGGTTATATTTTTCGGTGGTTTTCATCTTGGGTTCCTGGTTTAAAGAAGGACCCTGAGAGATCATTGCACCAAAACAAGTGGGTGATGAGGGACAGAATGAATGGGTCAGCATAGGGCAAGATTTATCACAGCAGAAGAGATTAATTAGATGATCTGGACCCAGAAAGAATTAAGGTCAGATGGTCACTTAATTTATGTCAAGGCAAACCAAGACTCTAGATCCATGTAGAAAGAATAACGTCTGTCTTCTCAGAGGCCCTCGCATATTGCTGGACCTTGGTGATAGGCCCCCAGCTTACACATCAGAGCCTGAAACCCTAACCACTCTACATGGCCCAGTCTCAACTTCTGCCATTAACTTTTCCTAGTCCCCTTTTCCCACTGATAGTGTATTCTTACACCTCAGTGCTTTTCTGCTTCAACTCCCCAGATGCAACTTTTAGCCCAAGATCACATAGTTTATCATATCCTGACTCCTCTTCCTTTGCCCAAACACTTGGAATAATGTGATTCTAAACTGTAGATGTAGTCACTGAAATGGTAATGGTAGATTCTAAATGGTGACCATTCCAAGGCTCTAGAAAATCTCTATCATATATAATCTAGCATAGTTATAAAATCACCAATTTTAAATGAGATGTAGAACTCAAAGAGCTCTCAAGAATCTGTCCATGCACCATTGCTCCCTCACACCAAGGTTCTTAAACACCTATGGCAAAACAAAACCACAGGTGGACTTCCCTGGTGGTCCAGTGGTTAAGAATTTTCCTGACAATGCATGGGACATGGGTTCGATCCCTGATACAGGAAGTTTCCAGATGCCACTGAGCAACTAAGCCCTCATGCCACAACTATGGAAGCCAACACACCAGAGATCCTATGCTCTGCAACAAGAGAATCCACTGCAATGTGAAACCCATGCACAGCAACTAGAGAGTAGCCCCACTCACTGCAACTAGAAAAAGCTCATATGCAGTAATGAAAACCCTGCATAGCCAAAAATAAATGAATAAAAATTTCTAAAAAAACAAAACATAGGTGATGAAAGAAGTAAAAGAACCCTACCAGAGCAAGACAGTCATCATACATCAATATCAAACCACCTGTTGGTTATATTTTTCGGTGGTTTTCATCTTGGGTTCCTGGTTTAAAGAAGGACCCTGAGAGATCATTGCACCAAAACAAGTGGGTGATGAGGGACAGAATGAATGGGTCAGCATAGGGCAAGATTTATCACAGCAGAAGAGATTAATTAGATGATCTGGACCCAGAAAGAATTAAGGTCAGATGGTCACTTAATTTATGTCAAGGCAAACCAAGACTCTAGATCCATGTAGAAAGAATAACGTCTGTCTTCTCAGAGGCCCTCGCATATTGCTGGACCTTGGTGATAGGCCCCCAGCTTACACATCAGAGCCTGAAACCCTAACCACTCTACATGGCCCAGTCTCAACTTCTGCCATTAACTTTTCCTAGTCCCCTTTTCCCACTGATAGTGTATTCTTACACCTCAGTGCTTTTCTGCTTCAACTCCCCAGATGCAACTTCTTAGCCCAAGATCACATAGTTTATCATATCCTGACTCCTCCTGAATTAGCCTGGTGCTGATATATAAATACTAAATCGGGGACTGAAGGCTTTAGCTGATCACGCTTGTAGACCACTGAGAATACCAGTCCATGATGGACAGGCTTTATATGGGCAGAAAGCTCCAACAAGCCAGGTCTAGACTCTGGCTATAACTCTATCCACCATGCGTGATCAGTTGCTCAGTCAGGTCTGATTCTTCGTGAGTCCATGAGCTATAGCCCCCCAGACTCCTCTGCCCATGGGATTTCCCAAGAAAGAATTCTGGAGTGGGTTGCCATTTCCTCCTCCAGGGGATCTTCCCACCCAGGGATCAAACCTGCATCTCCTGCATTGGCTGGAGGGTTCTTTACCATGGAGCCACCTGGGAAACAATTCTACCCATCAGTCCACATGAAAAAGAGAAGCAGAAGATGATGCAATGAAACAGATGGTAAATCTCCACTTTCCCCACACTGAGAAACTGCCAGAGTAATCACATGGTGTCCAGGAAAGCATGATTTAAATCTGGGTTTCAATCAAGTCAGTTATGGGGGCTCCCCCAAGTCTGGCAAAATGTAGAGCACACAATTGGTACTCAAGTCAAGTTTGTTGATTTGAATCAAATGGACCCTGGAAATCACATGTCTTCTCTCAGCCCAACTTCTTCATTTGTGTAAGGAAGTTGGGAATCGCTGGATTGTAGAGCTGCCATGACTACTAAAGATAAATTGTAAGTGCCAGATAATTATAAGTGCCTTAAGTAGGGGGTCCCTTAAGACCCAGTGGTCAAACCCAGGTTTCACTGGCAGAATTTTGGTTTCTTAAAAGTTAGGGTAGGTTTAGTAAATAGTATCAGGGCAAGACTCTAGATCCATGTAGAAAGAATAACGTCTGTCTTCTCAGAGGCCCTCGCATATTGCTGGACCTTGGTGATAGGCCCCCAGCTTACACATCAGAGCCTGAAACCCTAACCACTCTACATGGCCCAGTCTCAACTTCTGCCATTAACTTTTCCTAGTCCCCTTTTCCCACTGATAGTGTATTCTTACACCTCAGTGCTTTTCTGCTTCAACTCCCCAGATGCAACTTCTTAGCCCAAGATCACATAGTTTATCATATCCTGACTCCTCCTGAATTAGCCTGGTGCTGATATATAAATACTAAATCGGGGACTGAAGGCTTTAGCTGATCACGCTTGTAGACCACTGAGAATACCAGTCCATGATGGACAGGCTTTATATGGGCAGAAAGCTCCAACAAGCCAGGTCTAGACTCTGGCTATAACTCTATCCACCATGCGTGATCAGTTGCTCAGTCAGGTCTGATTCTTCGTGAGTCCATGAGCTATAGCCCCCCAGACTCCTCTGCCCATGGGATTTCCCAAGAAAGAATTCTGGAGTGGGTTGCCATTTCCTCCTCCAGGGGATCTTCCCACCCAGGGATCAAACCTGCATCTCCTGCATTGGCTGGAGGGTTCTTTACCATGGAGCCACCTGGGAAACAATTCTACCCATCAGTCCACATGAAAAAGAGAAGCAGAAGATGATGCAATGAAACAGATGGTAAATCTCCACTTTCCCCACACTGAGAAACTGCCAGAGTAATCACATGGTGTCCAGGAAAGCATGATTTAAATCTGGGTTTCAATCAAGTCAGTTATGGGGGCTCCCCCAAGTCTGGCAAAATGTAGAGCACACAATTGGTACTCAAGTCAAGTTTGTTGATTTGAATCAAATGGACCCTGGAAATCACATGTCTTCTCTCAGCCCAACTTCTTCATTTGTGTAAGGAAGTTGGGAATCGCTGGATTGTAGAGCTGCCATGACTACTAAAGATAAATTGTAAGTGCCAGATAATTATAAGTGCCTTAAGTAGGGGGTCCCTTAAGACCCAGTGGTCAAACCCAGGTTTCCTGCATTTCTGGCAGATTCTTTACCATCTGAGCCACCGCTTTTCACTAAGTAGGGGAAGGCACAGGGCAAGTACTTCAGGGTAGGTTATCAGTAAATAGTATCTAGAGAGAGCTGAAGGTAATTCCAATAATTGAAGTTTAAGATTCAAGATCAGCACTAACCAGTAGAAATATAATGCAACTCACAAATGTCAACTACATATATAATTTTAAATTTTCCAGTAGTCACATTAAAAAGGTAAAAAGACATTTTAATACTACATTTTATTTAATCCAGTATCTCCAAAACATTACCTTTCAACTTGTAATCAGCGTAAATGTATTAAAGAGATATTTTGCGTTCTTATGTTCATACTAAGTCTTTGAAATCCAGTGTCTATTTTACATTTCCAGCACATCTCAGTTCAGACTAACTGCATTTCAATTAATGACCATTTTAGCCAGTGGAGCTCTGAAAAGTGTATTGGATGAAGCCAGTGCATTGGATGAAGTGATGCACTGGGGCATTAACATTGAAACCAATGTCCTTTTAGTTCATGCACTGCAAAATGGAAGTTAAGAAGAGACTCTTGCCAGCCATCGTTAAAGCCAACCACAGTGGACTCAGAATTGTATAGACTCCTGCAGGTAGTGACTTTTCCAGACAGTTCTTGGATTTATACCAGTTTATCACTTAAAAAAGAAATGAGTTAAGCGAGAAGAGTCTACTATTAAAGAAAGGGTCTTGGAGGGGAAGGATAAATTAGGAGGGTGAGATTAACATATACACTACTATCTATAAAACAGATAAATAACAAGGACCTCCTATACAGCACAGGGGACTCTACTCAATACTCTGTAATACTCTGTATGAGAAAAGAATCTGAAAACGCATAGATACAGGAACATGTCCACCTGATTCATTTTGCTGTACACCTGAGACTAACACAACGTTGTAAACCCCACTATACTCCAATAGAAAATTAAATTCTTTAAAAAATAAACAAAGGGTCTTAATTCTGCCCTCTTTTCACAAGAGAGAAGTATGAAATCAGTGTGAGGCTCATCCTGTCCTATGCTGGAAAGAGGGCAGGGAGGCAACCTTGCTAATTAAATCTCCCTCTTCACTCAGTACAAGTGACCCTTCTCCCGACTTGTTTTCCAGCACTCCATTGAGTGCAGTGAATGGACCGTCCATTGTTTCAGACAGAAGGGCAGGCTGCAGGCTCTATTATCAGCCTCTGCTCCCCTTCCTCCTTGGACTGACCAGCCAGAGTTCTCCTAAAATGGACACAGTTTATGGGAAAGGACTCATGCCTGCAGGGAACAGAGATGCAAGAAGGGACACCTTGGTGGAATGCTATTTAAATGAATATTAATTAGCCCAGCAGTTCGTTCTGGACAATTGATTCCAAACTCCAGATGTTCTCATTCTAACTAAGATTCATGAAGAAGGGAAAAAAAGAAACTAATTGGTTAGTATGTTGTTCATTTTTAGTGTCATGTAGTGACATAATGCAGGACCGCTGAGCTGACAGGGTTTTGCCTTGTTCCTCTGGACCTCCGATAATATTTTAATGAACTTGTTCATTCCATACCTCCTCTGCCTGTGGAATACTTTTTTTTCTTTATGTGCCCTTCATAGGCAACTATGCTTTACATAATGCCCTTCCTTTTGTGAGAAAAGTGATCAGGGCAAGGTGAGAGAAGAATTTGGCTCTTCCTCCAGGACATTCATGGGATTTTATAGACTACTGCAGGTAGTGACTTTTCCAGACAGTTCTTGGATTTATACCAGTTTATCACTTAAAAAAGAAATGAGTTAAGCGAGAAGAGTCTACTATTAAAGAAAGGGTCTTGGAGGGGAAGGATAAATTAGGAGGGTGAGATTAACATATACACTACTATCTATAAAACAGATAAATAACAAGGACCTCCTATACAGCACAGGGGACTCTACTCAATACTCTGTAATACTCTGTATGAGAAAAGAATCTGAAAACGCATAGATACAGGAACATGTCCACCTGATTCATTTTGCTGTACACCTGAGACTAACACAACGTTGTAAACCCCACTATACTCCAATAGAAAATTAAATTCTTTAAAAAATAAACAAAGGGTCTTAATTCTGCCCTCTTTTCACAAGAGAGAAGTATGAAATCAGTGTGAGGCTCATCCTGTCCTATGCTGGAAAGAGGGCAGGGAGGCAACCTTGCTAATTAAATCTCCCTCTTCACTCAGTACAAGTGACCCTTCTCCCGACTTGTTTTCCAGCACTCCATTGAGTGCAGTGAATGGACCGTCCATTGTTTCAGACAGAAGGGCAGGCTGCAGGCTCTATTATCAGCCTCTGCTCCCCTTCCTCCTTGGACTGACCAGCCAGAGTTCTCCTAAAATGGACACAGTTTATGGGAAAGGACTCATGCCTGCAGGGAACAGAGATGCAAGAAGGGACACCTTGGTGGAATGCTATTTAAATGAATATTAATTAGCCCAGCAGTTCGTTCTGGACAATTGATTCCAAACTCCAGATGTTCTCATTCTAACTAAGATTCATGAAGAAGGGAAAAAAAGAAACTAATTGGTTAGTATGTTGTTCATTTTTAGTGTCATGTAGTGACATAATGCAGGACCGCTGAGCTGACAGGGTTTTGCCTTGTTCCTCTGGACCTCCGATAATATTTTAATGAACTTGTTCATTCCATACCTCCTCTGCCTGTGGAATACTTTTTTTTCTTTATGTGCCCTTCATAGGCAACTATGCTTTACATAATGCCCTTCCTAATAGAGGGAAAAGTGGAAAATAAGGTGGAATGAAAGGTGATCATGTTCGTGTGTCTCAAGGTGAAGAGAGAAGAATTTGGCTCTTCCTCCAGGACATTCATGGGATTTTTATGAAACTGGATTTTCTGGAAAGAGTAGACTTCCTCTTAGAGTTTCCCTGGATGGAATTCATTCTCTTGTCTGGAATCTGACATGTTCTAAGCGTTTGAAACTCATTGTTGTTGATTCAGTTATAATTCCAGCCCCCAATTATTCACAGATGATGAGGAAAAGAGAGAGGACAGAGAAATACTGCTCTTAGGTCATCCAGAATGCACATCCCCACGCAATCTTGACAACAGCCTCAGGCATCAAGTTTTGTAACACTGTTCTGGTTTTGGTCATAGTGCTATAAGCACTGGAATGATCTGTACTTTCACCCTAAGAGCAAGAAGGCTGGACCTCCCTGGTAGTTCAGTGGTTAAGACTGCAAGGTTCCATGGCAGGGGGAGCACATTTGATTCCTAGTCATGGAACTAAGACCTTGTATGTTGTGGGGTGACAAAATCAACCCATCAGTAAAGAGATATCATTATTCTGTGTATTAGGGAAGATTTATTTAAAATAAAAAGAGCAAGGAAGGGAAATAGCTAGAACTGTGAGTACACAAATATGCCCTGAATTTTTTGAAATATTTTATTTGCCTATTTTTCTACCTTGGGATCCATCCTTGCCTAATGAACAAGGTCAAGATCACAACAGGCTCTGGATAAATGGCCCATTTAGAAGATTCTGGAAGGACAGAACTAGTTGTACCCCTAGATAAAGGGGAAAATAAACAGTCTGGAGAAAGCTACAGTTGGATTGCTCATCAGAAGATGCAGACAGTCACTGGGGTGATGCAGAAGGATGAACAAGGAAGGAGAAAGCAAAGGCTGGTGCCCTGAGCATCCCAAGAGAATAAACAACCATAGACTTCACATAAAGAAATTCAGAAATGGAGGAACTAATTGTATAGGGGGCAGAGGAATGCAGTACTCTCGCATGGGGCCCAAACTATTCCTACAAAAGTAGCAACAGGGACAGCAGGAACACACATGATGAGAATTATCTCCATTGGTTCAGTCAAACTGGAAAATCCAGAGTCCACAGGGTCCAGTGGTGGTGGATTAGTTGCTAAGTCATGTCCAAATCTTGTGATCCGATGGACTGTAGCCCACCAGGCTCCTCTGTCCATGGGATTCTCCAGGCAAGAATACTGAAGTTGGGCTTCCCTGGTTGTCCAATGGGTAAGGACACTGCCTCGCAGTGCAAGGGGCGCCGGTTCCATCCCTGGCCTGGGAAGATCCCACGTGCCGCGGAGCGGCTGGACCGATGTGCCCAGTCACTGAGTCAAAGCTCTGGAGCACATGCGCCCAGAGCCGGGGCTCTGTGACAACAGAGGCCACTGCGATGGGAGGCCCACATGGACCAAAGTACAAAGATAGATAAAACTGAATAAATGAAAGACCAATAGAAGTGATCCACCCGCCTCCCTCCCCATCCCACTGCCCCACCTGTCCCCCCTAAAAAAGGTTTCTGGAAAAAAAAAAGAAAAGAATACTGGAGTGGGTTGCCATTTCCTTCCCTAGGGGATCTTCCTGACCCAAAGATCGAACCCAGGTAGTAACAAAACTCAGTATAATGGGCACAAGACCCCTCCCTCCTTACCCCAAGCTTCTTCCTTCAGAACGGCCCATTTGAGTAAACATCACTCTTAACTACCCTGTACTGATAAAGAAAATCCTCCACCAACAAATCACGAAATTGTATATTTCACCTCTCATACTTGCCTTAAATGATTTCGCTTCTTGTCACCTTCACCTTAGAGCACTCTGCCCGAAAGCATTGCCAGTTGTCCTTGAGACCCTCTGATTCACTCTTTACACAGCAGAGTGATTCCCCAAAAATGGAAGTCCAAACAGTTCGCCTGCCCAAGGAAACCCCTCAATGGTTTCTGATGGCTCTTTTTCTTGTTTATTTACTTGACTGTGTCAGGTCTTAGTTGTGGTGCACAGGATCTTCATTGCATCATGCATATCTTTCCCTGGGGCACAGAGACTTTTGAGTTGTAGAACAGGCTCAGCAGTTGCAGCACATGGGCTCAGTAGTTGGGGTGTACGGGCTTACAAGGCGTGTGGGATCTTATATCCCTGACTAGGGATCTAACCCATGTTCCCTGCATTGCAAGATGGATTCTTAACCACTGGATCACCAGGGAAGTCCCTTCAATTGCTTGAGACAAAATGACTCCATGTAATGTAAGTACACATCAGTGTTCTGGTATCACAAAGAAATCTAATATCTTCAAAGCTTAAAACAATGGTTTTACCATTCTCTAACATAACCTATTTTTCCCCTATCCACTCGCACAGAAAACAGAGTTGAGTACAAGAATATAAACTGCCTGGGGTTTTCACGTAAAAATCTCTGTAAATACTGGATCTTGTTACTTTCCACTAGGCAAAATAGGTGGATTTTCCCATGCTTGGGTACTTTTTAATGCCGGTAGTCAGTGCTCTCCTCCAGGGTTATGATCCATCGATAAAGTGAACAGGGTTAAATCTTACTGACAGCAATGAAGGAGGAAGCTAGGTAGGGGCCAAGCTTGGTTTCTTAATACTTTGTTACTCAGAAAGCAGGCAATGAAGTCAGAAGTTATGGCAATGAACCTAGATGGGTAAGATGAAAGCAAGGCACAGAAGGGAGGGGACACGCGCACACACACACACACACACATGTACACACACACATATATGTACAAACATATAGATATATCTATATAGTTATGGCTGATTCACATTTATATAATTATGACCATTTTGCATTCAGTTCAGTTCTGTCACTCAGTTGTGTCCAACTCTGTGACTCCATGGACTGCAGCACACCAGGCTTCCCTGTTCTTCACCATCTCCCAGAGCTTGCTTGACCTCATGTCCATTGACTCAGTGACACCATCCAACTATCTCATCCTCTGTCATCCTCTTCTCCTTTTGCCTTCTATTTTTCCCAACACCAGGCTCTTTTCCAGTGAGTCATCTCTGCATCAGGTAGCCAAAGTATTAGAGTGTCATTTTATGGCAAATATCAACACTATATTGTAAAGCAATTATTTTCCAATTTAGCAAATAAAACATCAGTGGCAAAACTTCAATTTCTCCCTTTTATTCCTCTCAATGCTAGGTCTTGGGCCAGGAGCTCAGGAAGGACCCTTCACTGTGTCAGGTTGTCCCAAGAAGAGAGAAACAAACCCTCTGCCACTAGCACCCCTGGACGGACCAGGCTGGGATGTGGGGTATGGATGCATTTCACCCCTCTTATCTAGCCTTTCCTTTTGACAGATGATGGAATCCAAACTCCAGTAGCAGGTTTTGCTGCAGAAAAGTCTCTGAGGCTGGGGGCTGCCTGTGAGCCATGTTCACATAGGGAGGAAACCAGAACCCCCTAGCTTGAAAGAAGCCAGGGCCCCTGTATGATCATGCCTTTCTCCCTGAGGATGGACAGCTCTGCAGTGGAGGGGATGGCAGCTTAGAGAAGAAAGGTGGGGGATGGTATCACCATGCACAGAAGAGTGACCCTGGCTTTGCCCTTGGCAGACCCTGTATAATAAGATTACTGTGTAATCCTGTTGCTTGTCCTAGGGGCAGCCTTATCAGAGGGACAGGGAGGCATTTTACATTTGCATCTACTGTATGTGTTATCTCCTAGCTGTGTCTTTTAATTTCATTTTCAGAGACAGGGATTTGCAGCTGACAGAAGAGAATGGAAATGTAGGGCCAGCAGCCGCTAGCCCCCAGGGCCTCTGGGAAGCCACATGAATGTGCAAGACCAGACAAATCCTGAGATGTCATGTCCCACCCCCACCAAGCCCTCACCTGTTGTCACAGGCTCTGAAGGGCCCTGGAGCCCCTGGAGAGACAGCGGGAGACAGAGGTCATGGTGACTACCGTCTGCCACCCTCATCTCAGCCTGTCTAGAGTCAGTTCTGGTCATTCATGGCACCACTGGCTGCATCCCTGGGGGGCTGAGGGCTGGGAGAGCAAGGCCAGGACTGAGCTATAATCTTGGCTCTGCAGGGCCACTATCATGTCACCCTTTGGGGGCCTGATGACCTCATCAGTAAACATGGGTGAGAGGTGGGGAGACAGTTCTGGGCTGCAGGGCACCCTGCATCACAGTAATTTACCCCTCTTGACCACAGTTTATGTGAAAAACTGAGAACAGTATGCCAGCCTTCTCTAACAGGGCTGATGGAAAAGGACGAGAGATGACAAAGAGAGGGAAGTCAAACATGCAACAGCAAGCCAGGCCCTGTCTCCAGGCTTGCTTTACTGATTCTGACCATCAGCCCACACTCACGGCTCCTGCCCCAGGCCCAAACCACCCCAACTTAAGCCTATGACTCCGTGATCAGAAAAGGCCAGAGAAGCAGGACTCAATCCTCTGAGGACATGCAGATAACATCAGGGCCAAGATGCCCTATTCATGGGCTAGCCCATCCTCAGTAGGTAGGCTTCTATGGAGGAAAGGGCCTAGAAACCTTAGTGGAAGAGAATTTTTTAAAAATGTACACATATGCCCTTTCTCCTGAGGATGGACAGCTCTGCAGTGGGATGGCATAGAAAGGTGGGGATGGTACCATGCACAGAAGAGTGACCCTGGCTTTGCCCTTGGCAGACCCTGTAATAAGATTACTGTGTAATCCTGTTGCTTGTCCTAGGGGCAGCCTTATCAGAGGGACAGGGAGGCATTTTACATTTGCATCTACTGTATGTGTTATCTCCTAGCTGTGTCTTTTAATTTCATTTTCAGAGACAGGGATTTGCAGCTGACAGAAGAGAATGGAAATGTAGGGCCAGCAGCCGCTAGCCCCCAGGGCCTCTGGGAAGCCACATGAATGTGCAAGACCAGACAAATCCTGAGATGTCATGTCCCACCCCCACCAAGCCCTCACCTGTTGTCACAGGCTTTGAAGGGCCCTGGAGCCCCTGGAGAGACAGCGGGAGACAGAGGTCATGGTGACTACCGTCTGCCACCCTCATCTCAGCCTGTCTAGAGTCAGTTCTGGTCATTCATGGCACCACTGGCTGCATCCCTGGGGGGCTGAGGGCTGGGAGAGCAAGGCCAGGACTGAGCTATAATCTTGGCTCTGCAGGGCCACTATCATGTCACCCTTTGGGGGCCTGATGACCTCATCAGTAAACATGGGTGAGAGGTGGGGAGACAGTTCTGGGCTGCAGGGCACCCTGCATCACAGTAATTTACCCCTCTTGACCACAGTTTATGTGAAAAACTGAGAACAGTATGCCAGCCTTCTCTAACAGGGCTGATGGAAAAGGACGAGAGATGACAAAGAGAGGGAAGTCAAACATGCAACAGCAAGCCAGGCCCTGTCTCCAGGCTTGCTTTACTGATTCTGACCATCAGCCCACACTCACGGCTCCTGCCCCAGGCCCAAACCACCCCAACTTAAGCCTATGACTCCGTGATCAGAAAAGGCCAGAGAAGCAGGACTCAATCCTCTGAGGACATGCAGATAACATCAGGGCCAAGATGCCCTATTCATGGGCTAGCCCATCCTCAGTAGGTAGGCTTCTATGGAGGAAAGGGCCTAGAAACCTTAGTGGAAGAGAATTTTTTTTAAAAAAATGTACACATAGGTATAACTGATTTGCTTTGTAGAAATTAACACACACTATAAATTAGCTGTACTTCAATTTTTAAAAAAGAAAGGAGCTGGACTCAAGTCCTACTCCCTGCATTTATTTGTTGGTGGTCTTGGAAAAGTTGCTTCCTATCACCTGGCCTCAGGTTTCCCATCTGTACAATGAGGAGTCCAACTAGCTTAGAACTTGCAAATTCAAATGGCAAATGGGGTCACCCAGAGAAGAAAATGAACCCAAAGGGCAAGTACAATGTGATGGGGAGTGGGAGGGGCTAGAGTGGACAGAAACTCAGGCACAATGCTGCAAGGGAAGGGTGCGGCAACTTGGAACTCCCTGGTGGTCCAGTGGTTAAGACTGCATGCCCAATACATGAGGTGTAGGTTCAATCCCTGGTCAGGGAACTAAGACCTCCACAGGTGGCACTGAATGGTCTAAAAAAAATAAAATAATAAAATAAAATTGAATTCAAAATAATCAATAAGTTTAAAATTAAAAAAGAAGAGCCAAAAAAGGGGTGAGGTCAGTCATGACCCTGTATATCCAAATGCTGCCATGTCGAAACTCAGGCCAACACTGCCAGAATTAAGACTTGATAAGAGAAGCTGGTCATCCAGGGGAAAAATCCAGGTTTTGAATGTTGAGACATCTAAAGAAACTTAAAAAAAAAAAAAAAAAAAGTCAACGTGTCATTCATTTAAAAGAAAATCTGTGTGGACCAAATAAAATGTTGTTGTCAATCAGATCTGCCATGGACTGTAAGTTGGTCATCTCTAGAGATGATCACTGAGGTACCACTTTGTTCTGGTAGTCTATAATTCTGCATTCTGTATTTCTTTAAAATGAAAGAACTTTAAGTGTTAGATGCTCAGTTGTACTTTCTGACCATCAGCCCACACACACGGCTCCTGCCCCAGGCCCAAACCACCCCAACTTAAGCCTATGACTCCGTGATCAGAAAAGGCCAGAGAAGCAGGACTCAATCCTCTGAGGACATGCAGATAACATCAGGGCCAAGATGCCCTATTCATGGGCTAGCCCATCCTCAGTAGGTAGGCTTCTATGGAGGAAAGGGCCTAGAAACCTTAGTGGAAGAGAATTTTTTTTAAAAAAATGTACACATAGGTATAACTGATTTGCTTTGTAGAAATTAACACACACTATAAATTAGCTGTACTTCAATTTTTAAAAAAGAAAGGAGCTGGACTCAAGTCCTACTCCCTGCATTTATTTGTTGGTGGTCTTGGAAAAGTTGCTTCCTATCACCTGGCCTCAGGTTTCCCATCTGTACAATGAGGAGTCCAACTAGCTTAGAACTTGCAAATTCAAATGGCAAATGGGGTCACCCAGAGAAGAAAATGAACCCAAAGGGCAAGTACAATGTGATGGGGAGTGGGAGGGGCTAGAGTGGACAGAAACTCAGGCACAATGCTGCAAGGGAAGGGTGCGGCAACTTGGAACTCCCTGGTGGTCCAGTGGTTAAGACTGCATGCCCAATACATGAGGTGTAGGTTCAATCCCTGGTCAGGGAACTAAGACCTCCACAGGTGGCACTGAATGGTCTAAAAAAAATAAAATAATAAAATAAAATTGAATTCAAAATAATCAATAAGTTTAAAATTAAAAAAGAAGAGCCAAAAAAGGGGTGAGGTCAGTCATGACCCTGTATATCCAAATGCTGCCATGTCGAAACTCAGGCCAACACTGCCAGAATTAAGACTTGATAAGAGAAGCTGGTCATCCAGGGGAAAAATCCAGGTTTTGAATGTTGAGACATCTAAAGAAACTTAAAAAAAAAAAAAAAAAAAGTCAACGTGTCATTCATTTAAAAGAAAATCTGTGTGGACCAAATAAAATGTTGTTGTCAATCAGATCTGCCATGGACTGTAAGTTGGTCATCTCTAGAGATGATCACTGAGGTACCACTTTGTTCTGGTAGTCTATAATTCTGCATTCTGTATTTCTTTAAAATGAAAGAACTTTAAGTGTTAGATGCTCAGTTGTATCTGTCTCTCTGTGATCCCATGGACTGCAGCCCCCCAGGCTCCTTTGTCCATGGGATTCTCCAGGCACGAATACTGGAGTGGGCTGCCATGCCCTCCTCCAGCTAGTCAGTGAGAGTGTATTCTGTATTTCATTAAAATGAAATGATTTTAAAGGCTTCTGAAACAAATGTAGGGGATGGATCTGAGAGTGTGCAAGACTAGGGAGCTTTCAGTTTGCCTGGAGCAGAGGGGCTGCAGGGCTGTGCCAGACAGCCCGCAAGTCTCTCCCTGCCATGGAGACACCTTCCCAGTTCAAAATTATTTTTAAAAATGAGAGGCAAAGTCTTGCTTGATGGCTGGAGAAGATATTCAGCAACCACAGAACAAGTGCAAGAAACAGGACAATGACTTGAGGCTCCCTGCTTGAGCAGCACCCTCAGAAAGAAGGCCAGTCCATGCCTTCAGCTGAGGCTCTGCAGAGAGCGCGGTTGCTGGAGGCACAGCCAGCTCAGCTCCACCCCATCTTGCTCTCTGATTCCTGGGTCTCCTGCCAGGAGCCCATCCTGGATCATCCCCACTGCACCTAGAAGGATGACATCTAGCGAAGTGAGTTCAGAGAGGAGAAACTGCACTGTGAACTGCCGATCTTAAAGGGACAGAACTCTGGATGGACCTCGAGACGATCAGACTAAGGGAAAACAAACCAATAGAGAATGGTAAATATCACAGGACATTGCTTCTGTGTGGAATCTAAAAGATGATCCAAATGAACTTATTTACCAAACAGAAACAGACTCACAGACCTAGAAAACAGACTTCCAGTTATCAAAGGAGAAGACAGGGGAGGGAATAACTAGGAGCTTGGGATTAACAGATACAAATTACTATACAAAAAATAAATAAACAATAAGAACATGCTGTATAGCACAGGTAGTATACTGTAATAACCTATAAAGAGAAAGAATCTGAAAATACATATGAATATACATATTTATGCATGCATGTGTGCTAAGTCCTTTCAGTTGTGTCCAACTCTTTGTGAGCCCATGGACTGAAGCCCACCAGGCTCCTCCGTCCACGGGATTCTTCAGGTAAGAATATTGGAATGAGTTGCCATTTCCTTCTCCATGGACCCTCCTTTCCCCAGGTCCCCACCCACCTGGACCCTCTGTTGGTTATTTTGAAGACCCACTCTTCAAGGTTACACCTATTATAACCCTCCCATCAACTGCTGAGCCGGTTACTCTGCAGGCATTATTTTTCAGTAGCAATTATTTTTCCAATTTCACAGGTGAGAAAACTGAGGCTGGAGGAGACCTGCTAAGTGACTTGGTCTGAGTCCACAACCAGACAAAGAAGAGTCAGATTGTGAGCCTGGGTCAGAAGCCACAGTTACCACTGAGCTTGTCCCAGGCTGAGAGGTAACCAGAGACTCGGGTCTTTCCCACCAGCTTGCCCCTGTTCCAACTCCTCCACCCCTACACACGCACGCACACTCCAGCCTCTGCCCTCCTTGTCTGGGGCTGGGTCAGGGGACAGGGTGGTCTGGCCATGAACGGAGAGATATGTAGAGGAGCACAGTTACAAGAAGTAAAGAGAGAGAAAGAGGTTGCCAGGTAAAGCTGCAAGTATCTTTCTCACCCTGAAACTGTCACAGGTCTGGGGTGGGCAGCCTCGTCTAGGAGTGAGTGGCCCTCCCCTTGGGGGCACACATTTTATAAAAACTATGCTGGAAGGGACAGAGGGACGTACCTCTGTGGGTGTCTGCTTGGAATCTTTGCTGAATCCCTTTTGCATTTTTCAATAAGATTCAAAACCATAAATTATGTAAAGCCAGAAAGCTAAAAGGGCAGACCCTTTCTGGAGTTCATTTCAAATCTGAAGTTCAGAACACTTTTAATGACATAATTGCAAAAAGGCAAAAAAATGTATTCAAGTGCAAACTTCTCTGTGAACAAGAATGAATTCTCAGACAGTGGTGCAGTGTTCTTCTCTCAGTCTCCTGGGCCTGGGGACCTGGAAACAGGAGGAGAAGGAGGGGGAGAAACCCCAGCCCGAAAGACAAGTTTTGCTGAGAGTCTGCAGGGCTTTATTTTACCATCCTAGAAGACATGTTGATTCTTCCTTTGTATCTGAAGCCAATAGGTTCTGAAGAGAGGAGATGCAATGTTAAAATTAGGATGATCTTCTAGTATCTTACTTCCTTTGTTGTTGTTATTTAGTCTCTAAATCATGTCCAGCTCTGCACGGCCATAGACTGTAGCCTGACAGATTCCTTTGTCCATGGGATTTCCTTTAAAACTATATAGTTGTATCTATTTTTTATTTGAGAATCTTCTTTAATGAGATTTCACTTGAGTTTACATAAATATATATTAGGGTGTAATAGCCTCACAAGGTGGTGTTAGTTTCTGCTGTAGAAGGAAGTGAATCAGCTACATGTACACACAGATCCCCCCACGGTGAGCATCCCTTCCACCCCAAGCCACCCCTCTCGACTGTCACAGAGCACAGGTTTGGGCTCCCTGTGCTATACAACAGGTTCTCACTAGAGGTCTTGAAATGCATACAATCTACACACAATTAGAAAAAAGTCAAGAACTACTAAAGGGCATGTACTGGAAATCAAATCCTGCTTCCCACGTGATCCCCCATTCTTCCATTCTCCTACAGGAGACACCCATCTCCGCCAGACTCCTTGTTTCCTTGTTTAAAAATTTTCCACTTAAATGAGCTTTCCCATACGTGCACTGTTGTGAATGATTGAACTTGCCTGAAACTGTCACAGGTCTGGGGTGGGCAGCCTCGTCTAGGAGTGAGTGGCCCTCCCCTTGGGGGCACACATTTTATAAAAACTATGCTGGAAGGGACAGAGGGACGTACCTCTGTGGGTGTCTGCTTGGAATCTTTGCTGAATCCCTTTTGCATTTTTCAATAAGATTCAAAACCATAAATTATGTAAAGCCAGAAAGCTAAAAGGGCAGACCCTTTCTGGAGTTCATTTCAAATCTGAAGTTCAGAACACTTTTAATGACATAATTGCAAAAAGGCAAAAAAATGTATTCAAGTGCAAACTTCTCTGTGAACAAGAATGAATTCTCAGACAGTGGTGCAGTGTTCTTCTCTCAGTCTCCTGGGCCTGGGGACCTGGAAACAGGAGGAGAAGGAGGGGGAGAAACCCCAGCCCGAAAGACAAGTTTTGCTGAGAGTCTGCAGGGCTTTATTTTACCATCCTAGAAGACATGTTGATTCTTCCTTTGTATCTGAAGCCAATAGGTTCTGAAGAGAGGAGATGCAATGTTAAAATTAGGATGATCTTCTAGTATCTTACTTCCTTTGTTGTTGTTATTTAGTCTCTAAATCATGTCCAGCTCTGCACGGCCATAGACTGTAGCCTGACAGATTCCTTTGTCCATGGGATTTCCTTTAAAACTATATAGTTGTATCTATTTTTTATTTGAGAATCTTCTTTAATGAGATTTCACTTGAGTTTACATAAATATATATTAGGGTGTAATAGCCTCACAAGGTGGTGTTAGTTTCTGCTGTAGAAGGAAGTGAATCAGCTACATGTACACACAGATCCCCCCACGGTGAGCATCCCTTCCACCCCAAGCCACCCCTCTCGACTGTCACAGAGCACAGGTTTGGGCTCCCTGTGCTATACAACAGGTTCTCACTAGAGGTCTTGAAATGCATACAATCTACACACAATTAGAAAAAAGTCAAGAACTACTAAAGGGCATGTACTGGAAATCAAATCCTGCTTCCCACGTGATCCCCCATTCTTCCATTCTCCTACAGGAGACACCCATCTCCGCCAGACTCCTTGTTTCCTTGTTTAAAAATTTTCCACTTAAATGAGCTTTCCCATACGTGCACTGTTGTGAATGATTGAAGCTATGAGCTCTAAAGGGCTTTCCTGATGGATCCACGGCCAAGAACCTCCCTACCAAGGCAGGAGACGCAAGTCTGACCCCTGGGTCAGGAAGATCCCCTGGAGAAGGAAATGGCTATCCACTCCAGTATTCTTGCCTGGAGAATCTCATGAACAGAAAGTCTGGTGGGCTATAGTCCATAGGGTCCAAAGAGCTAGACACAACTGAGCAACTAACACTTTCACTTTACATGCACACACACACATACACACACACACACACACACACAACTTAGGGATCCTGTTCCATTGCAGACATTAACACAACATTGTAAAGCAACTATACTTCAATTATTTTTTAAAAAAGATAAAAAAATGATAAACAGTAAGGACTGAAGGACACTAAGGAGATCTCATTGTGCTTTTTCCAGGGGTTGTAAACATTGAAGAACTCAGATGGACAGAGAGTGAAAAAGTTAAGCCATATCAAGATTGCTGCACGATCTAGACCTAGAATTCCTATACACATGCTTTCCATTTGGGAAAATGTAGCCCATTGCTGGTGGCATTGCCATACTGTGGAAAGGAATCGAAGACACTCCTGTTTCGTGTGTCCAAGGACCAATTAACCAACAGTTAAGATGGCCAGGCCATCACAGAACCCAAGAAAAGCAACCCATGCCCAGATTCTCCAGCCACAAGATCACTGAAAGTAGAAAGATCATTACTGACTGAGAAATGAAATGGAGATGTCATTAGAAATGTCACACCTTGAGTGCATGAGCATTATTCCAATAATCAATCACACAGATTGAATTGCTTATTTGTACATCTGATTGTCTTTGCATTATTTAGAAGCTATTTAATGGCAGTCGGCCTGACAGCATGCATCTAACACATGCCAGAGAGATTTAGGAGACTCACAAAAACAGCTTTTTCTAATTGTTTGGACAGGCATATTGATTGTTGTTTCCTCTTTCAGGGTTCTCCAAAGCATATTATACCCTTTGTATGCTCGATGTACACACCCAGGTGAGTGTACACATGAAGGATCAGCGATACCCACAGCAAATGCGTACCTGCAGAAGTCACGTCTCCTAGAGGGAGAATGGTGTGGCTAGAGCCAAGAAGGAGCATGAAATGGCCTTCACTGTCATATGAGTTACCAGGTCCAGACTCCAGACCAGAAACTGAGAATTCTCCAGGATGGGGGGAAAGTCTAACAGCCACCTCACATGTTCTCCAGCTCCAGAGTGCAGGGTAACTACTCTCAGGAAAGCTATGGTCCAGTGGGCTCTGATGGTCTGCCACTTCCCTGAGGAAAGTTGAAGACATTGGGCCAGCTTTGGGGCAGCGGGTAAGACTGGTTTGTGTTTGTTGTTGTTGTTTAATTTCTGCAGAACTGCTGACAGGGGCTAGGAGCCCCTCCCTCGTGTCTGCCTCTGCGACTGGGAGAGTGTGGAGCGCAGTGGACTGTGAGATTAACGAGCTCTGCGGATCCTGCCTTCACCCTGCCCTGGCATTTCCACAGTGCAGCTGCGTTACATGGCTGGGTTTCCCTGAATGTTAAAAATAAGAAATTTAAAAATGTAGACATTAATATCCCGGTAGATGGCAGCTTTTCGAACTTACGTCTATCTCCTGGAAAACACTTTTTTTAATTCCTGATGTGCTTTGTAGTCATCTCCATAAGAAATGATTCTTTTTTTCTTTTTTTTCTTCCCTCTTCCTGTCAAAGTTTATTTTTCTGCATTCTATTCTAGCCCTGTGGGCCAAAGAGTCATGAACTCTCTGGTGGGCTACAGTCCATAGGGTCCAAACAGTTGGACACGACTGAGCAACTAACACTTCACTTTATGTACACACACACTACACACACAACTGAGTGCTTCTGTTCTACCACAGACATTAACACAACATTGTAAATCAACTACGCTTCAATACAAATGAAGACAAATGAAGGCCTGAGCCTGAGCTTCAGTCCAAGGGAACCATTGCTGCCTGGGATTCTGGGCCCCCCAAACCCCGGTCCCACCCCTCGCATCCCTATGTGTTTACATTTAACAGAGGAAGGCTGCCTGCTCAAAGCAAGGGAAATTTGGAGAGGCTTGAAGCCAACAAATAGCTTTTGCAGAATGACATTTTGATAAGTAAATTCATCTGAAAGGCGCTGACTCTCTTCTTTGCATGTTTCCCAGGTAAAGCTCAGACCAGGAGAGTGACAGCCTCTTTTCAAGGCAGGAAGTCCGGGAGAATGGTGTGCTAGAGCCAAGAAGGAGCATGAAATGGCCTTCACTGTCATATGAGTTACCAGGTCCAGACTCCAGACCAGAAACTGAGAATTCTCCAGGATGGGAAAGTCTAACAGCCACCTCACATGTTCTCCAGCTCCAGAGTGCAGGGTAACTACTCTCAGGAAAGCTATGGTCCAGTGGGCTCTGATGGTCTGCCACTTCCCTGAGGAAAGTTGAAGACATTGGGCCAGCTTTGGGGCAGCGGTAAGACTGGTTTGTGTTTGTTGTTGTTGTTTAATTTCTGCAGAACTGCTGACAGGGGCTAGGAGCCCCTCCCTCGTGTCTGCCTCTGCGACTGGGAGAGTGTGGAGCGCAGTGGACTGTGAGATTAACGAGCTCTGCGGATCCTGCCTTCACCCTGCCCTGGCATTTCCACAGTGCAGCTGCGTTACATGGCTGGGTTTCCCTGAATGTTAAAAATAAAAAATTTAAAAATGTAGACATTAATATCCCGGTAGATGGCAGCTTTTCGAACTTACGTCTATCTCCTGGAAAACACTTTTTTTAATTCCTGATGTGCTTTGTAGTCATCTCCATAAGAAATGATTCTTTTTTTCTTTTTTTTCTTCCCTCTTCCTGTCAAAGTTTATTTTTCTGCATTCTATTCTAGCCCTGTGGGCCAAAGAGTCATGAACTCTCTGGTGGGCTACAGTCCATAGGGTCCAAACAGTTGGACACGACTGAGCAACTAACACTTCACTTTATGTACACACACACTACACACACAACTGAGTGCTTCTGTTCTACCACAGACATTAACACAACATTGTAAATCAACTACGCTTCAATACAAATGAAGACAAATGAAGGCCTGAGCCTGAGCTTCAGTCCAAGGGAACCATTGCTGCCTGGGATTCTGGGCCCCCAACCCAGGTCCCACCCCCTCGCATCCCTATGTGTTTACATTTAACAGAGGAAGGCTGCCTGCTCAAAGCAAGGGAAATTTGGAGAGGCTTGAAGCCAACAAATAGCTTTTGCAGAATGACATTTTGATAAGTAAATTCATCTGAAAGGCGCTGACTCTCTTCTTTGCATGTTTCCCAGGTAAAGCTCAGACCAGGAGAGTGACAGCCTCTTTTCAAGGCAGGAAGTCCTTTGAGAGTAGTGGCTGACATGTGGATGCACACTGGGGGCTCCCCAGTGTCAGGCTCACCTGTGGCTAGCCCAGAATGTAAATGCAGTGTGCCACTGACATGCCCCACTTTTACCCTTTGGGGTCTCGACTCCCTTGAGCTCCTTACACGAAGGGCTGCGGAAGAGCAAGATGAAAGGTGGTCCACACCCTCCTGTTGCTCATGATCCAGGAGGGGGCCGGCAAGAAGGCAAAGCCTGCATTGGTAAGAGTTAGTGCTGAATGAGCAGAGAGATCTGCTTTGATCTGGGAACTGGCATTGAAGGGTCAGAAGGCATAACACCTGTGAAGGATTTATAGGTAAGAGAGCCACTAATGTCAAGTCACAGAAGAAAGAGCTGGTACCATCCAGTCATGGACTTCTGGGTAAGCTTGTCCTTGGGGATCCCTCCTATAGGCTACAGATGTCAACACTATGAGCCAGGTTGAGTGTACTTCGAAGGACATCCATGTACCCTTTGTTCATGGACCAGTCAGGAGACTATTCAACCTCCAAGAAAGGAAAGAGGACACCCTGGCCAGGAAGGCTCTGGGATAGACCCTAAGTCTCCTACATACAAACCGTCCAGGGGAGAACTCTCAAAGATGTGAACATGCCTTCAAATGTCCAGTCATGGAAGTCAGTTCACGTGTCTGGCATACACTGTAACCTGCATGCATTCTCTACAAGTGGTTGTGTTTTTGTGTACTTTACTATACAGGACTTTAGAGTACAGTAGCACAGGATTTTTATTTCAAGTTCAGAAACAATCATAAAAGCAGTCTTTGACGTAGCTGGTACTCCTGCACTCTTTAAGGTAGAGTGCTGTTGGTGATGTTGCTCAGTCACTAAGCCGTGCCCCAATCTTTGCGACCCTCTTGGACTATAGCATGCTAAGCTCTTCTGTCCTCTACTATATGTTCCAGAGTTTGCTCAAATCCAAGTCCATTGATTCAGTGATGCTACCTAATGATCTCCTCCTCTACCACTCCATCTTATCATGGAATGTTCGTTTGGTATCTCAAAGAGACACCAGGGGACATTTTCATTTCTAGTCTTCCCATTCGATTGTCTTCCTCTATTTCTCTACATTGTTCACTTGAGGCGTTCTTAACATTCCTTGCTAGTCTCTGGAAATCTGTATTCAGTTGGGTATTATCTTTCCCTTTCATTTCTCTTCTCAGCTCTTTGTTAAGAACTCCTCAGACAACTACTTTGCTTTCATTTCCTTCCCTTGGGGATGGTTTTGGTCACCACCTCCTGTACCATACTACTAATCTCCATCCATAGTTCTTCAGGCACTCTGTCTAAAAGATCTAGTCCCTTGAGTCTATTTGTCACCTCCACTGCATAATAATAAGGGGTTTGATTTGGGCCACTCCTGAATGGCCCAGTAGTTTTCCCTACTTTCTTCAGTGTAAGCCTGAATTTTGCAGTAAGGAGCTCATGATCTAAACCACAGTCAGCTTTGGGTCTTGTTTTTCATGACTGTATAGAGCTTCTCCATCTTTGGCTGCATTAAACAATATCTGATTTTTGTATTGACCATATAGTAATATCCATGTGTAGAGTTGTCTCTCACATTGTTGAGAAAGGGTGATTGCTTATGACCAGCATGTTCTTTTCATAAAACTCTATTAGGGACTTCCCTGGTGGTCCAGGGGGTAAGGACACCACCTTGCAGTGCAAGGGGTGTCTGGTCTGGAAAGATACCACATGCTGTGGAGCGGCTGGACCAATGTGTCCAACTACTGAGCCGGAGCTAAAGATGGATAAAAATGAATAGATGAAAGACCAATAGAAGTGGCCAAAAAAAAAAAAAAAAAAAAAAACTTCTGTTAGCCTTTGCCCTGCTTCATTTTGTACTCCAAGGCCAAACTTGCCTGTTAATTCAGGTATCTCTCAGCTTCCTACTTTTGCATTCCAATCCCCTACGATAAAAAGGATAACTTTTGTGTGTGTGATTTCTAGAAGATCTTGTAGGTCTTCACAGAAAAGATCAATTTCAGCTTTACGGCATTAGTGCTTGGGGCACAGACTTGGAGCATCATGACAGTGAATGACCAAGATCATTATGTCATTTCTGAGGTGGCACCCAAGCACTGCATCTCGGATTCTTTTGTTGACTATGAGGGCTACTCCATTTCTTCTAAGGGATTATTATTGTACTATAAGATTAAAAATGTTTTCTTTATTTTTTGTGTTTTTTCAATGTATTATTTGTGTGAAAATTAGTATAAACCTATTACAGCACAGAACTATATATAACTGTGGTAGCTGGGTGCATAGGCTAACTTCGTTGAACTTACAATTTTGACTTACAAACGTGCTCTCAGAATGGAACGTGTTTGTATGTAGGAACTTACTGTACTGGGAAAGGCAAGCCTTGGAAGCATGCTCCCTCTGGGACAGCTGCTTGCTTGTGCACCCGTGTCCACAAAGCTTCCAGTGTACAGTCCACACAATTCGGAGGCAGGGGAAAAGAATGGGGTGAACACTGCATAATAATAAGGGGTTTGATTTGGGCCACTCCTGAATGGCCCAGTAGTTTTCCCTACTTTCTTCAGTGTAAGCCTGAATTTTGCAGTAAGGAGCTCATGATCTAAACCACAGTCAGCTTTGGGTCTTGTTTTTCATGACTGTATAGAGCTTCTCCATCTTTGGCTGCATTAAACAATATCTGATTTTTGTATTGACCATATAGTAATATCCATGTGTAGAGTTGTCTCTCACATTGTTGAGAAAGGGTGATTGCTTATGACCAGCATGTTCTTTTCATAAAACTCTATTAGGGACTTCCCTGGTGGTCCAGGGGGTAAGGACACCACCTTGCAGTGCAAGGGGTGTCTGGTCTGGAAAGATACCACATGCTGTGGAGCGGCTGGACCAATGTGTCCAACTACTGAGCCGGAGCTAAAGATGGATAAAAATGAATAGATGAAAGACCAATAGAAGTGGCCAAAAAAAAAAAAAAAAAAAAAAAACTTCTGTTAGCCTTTGCCCTGCTTCATTTTGTACTCCAAGGCCAAACTTGCCTGTTAATTCAGGTATCTCTCAGCTTCCTACTTTTGCATTCCAATCCCCTACGATAAAAAGGATAACTTTTGTGTGTGTGATTTCTAGAAGATCTTGTAGGTCTTCACAGAAAAGATCAATTTCAGCTTTACGGCATTAGTGCTTGGGGCACAGACTTGGAGCATCATGACAGTGAATGACCAAGATCATTATGTCATTTCTGAGGTGGCACCCAAGCACTGCATCTCGGATTCTTTTGTTGACTATGAGGGCTACTCCATTTCTTCTAAGGGATTATTATTGTACTATAAGATTAAAAATGTTTTCTTTATTTTTTGTGTTTTTTCAATGTATTATTTGTGTGAAAATTAGTATAAACCTATTACAGCACAGAACTATATATAACTGTGGTAGCTGGGTGCATAGGCTAACTTCGTTGAACTTACAATTTTGACTTACAAACGTGCTCTCAGAATGGAACGTGTTTGTATGTAGGGAACTTACTGTACTGGGAAAGGCAAGCCTTGGAAGCATGCTCCCTCTGGGACAGCTGCTTGCTTGTGCACCCGTGTCCACAAAGCTTCCAGTGTACAGTCCACACAATTCGGAGGCAGGGGAAAAGAATGGGGTGAACACTGCTAGCTGGGGTGTCAGGAGGGAATGCAAGAGCCATGTTTCTCACCACAAACAAAGAGCTCCTTTTCTTATAGCCTCTGCACGCCTAGAGTGGGGACCAGTCCCCTTAGCGTCCAAGTGCAATGGTCCGTTATCATGAAAACCTCCCCAGGCCCCCAGGAGATGTCAGCTGCTTACTGAGCTCTTCCCCAAAGTCTTTAAATCTCAGCCCAGCGTCCAAGGATCCAAAGCCCCAAGTCCCTCTCCACCCCCACCCACCTTCCCACTCGATTTCTTCCATTCCATCCTCCCCAGCCCTGTTTATTTTTAGTGGCGATAAACCCAGATCCTAATCTTGAGAGTTGATCTTTTGGAGTAAATTTAATTAATGGCATCTTTACCTCCACTCGCCTCGGCTTTGGCAGGAGGGAGCCATTTGTCTTACAGATGACTGGCCTAATGGAGAGAGGAGGAAGCCAGGGAAAGGTAAGGACAGGCAAGTCAGCAGCAACCCCCTCTTCCCTCCCTTCCTTGAAAGACACCCGTTCATGAAATGATTCTGAGCTGTCAAAATTGCTGGAGATGGTCAGATTGGGCACCTGGAGGGTGGGGGTGGCAGGGAGGTAGGAGCAGGCTCTAAGACTGAACATCCTGGTCATGAAAGGGGTGAATTGCAGTTCCCGGGACAGGTGTGTATCCATGTGTGTGCGTGTGCACATGTTGGTGTGTCTTTGGTCCAGCACTAACCACTCAGAGACTATTGCTGGTACTGTCTGTGATCTCCACCAGGGTGATAAATGGGAAGGGGTGAAGCAGTCTGTTTTTCCCCCTATATCTCTCACCACTTTGTTTTTGTTAAACACTGATTATTAATATTAGAAATGGAACACTGCCGCAAGAAGCCATTTGCAGTTAATAAGGCTGAGGCCACAGCTCCAGGAATTAGAGAAGACTAAGGAAGCCACATGAGAACTCCCTAATAGCCACGCCAATTAAGCAGGCCAGGAAAGCAAGATGCAGCCTGCCTGGCAAGGTGGGTTGGTTCTGGTTCCCAGTTCCGAGCATGCCGGCCAGGGCCCCGTTCCCCACATGGACTGAGGTTATGCCTGGGTATGCACAGCTGCTAAGTGGGGCGCAGCCCCCCACAGCTGTGAAAAATGGGGTCCCACAAGCCCAAAAGAGTCCTTTTTAGCTCTGCACCCCAGTCCCTTAGCGTCCAAGTGCAATGGTCCGTTATCATGAAAACCTCCCCAGGCCCCCAGGAGATGTCAGCTGCTTACTGAGCTCTTCCCCAAAGTCTTTAAATCTCAGCCCAGCGTCCAAGGATCCAAAGCCCCAAGTCCCTCTCCACCCCCACCCACCTTCCCACTCGATTTCTTCCATTCCATCCTCCCCAGCCCTGTTTATTTTTAGTGGCGATAAACCCAGATCCTAATCTTGAGAGTTGATCTTTTGGAGTAAATTTAATTAATGGCATCTTTACCTCCACTCGCCTCGGCTTTGGCAGGAGGGAGCCATTTGTCTTACAGATGACTGGCCTAATGGAGAGAGGAGGAAGCCAGGGAAAGGTAAGGACAGGCAAGTCAGCAGCAACCCCCTCTTCCCTCCCTTCCTTGAAAGACACCCGTTCATGAAATGATTCTGAGCTGTCAAAATTGCTGGAGATGGTCAGATTGGGCACCTGGAGGGTGGGGGTGGCAGGGAGGTAGGAGCAGGCTCTAAGACTGAACATCCTGGTCATGAAAGGGGTGAATTGCAGTTCCCGGGACAGGTGTGTATCCATGTGTGTGCGTGTGCACATGTTGGTGTGTCTTTGGTCCAGCACTAACCACTCAGAGACTATTGCTGGTACTGTCTGTGATCTCCACCAGGGTGATAAATGGGAAGGGGTGAAGCAGTCTGTTTTTCCCCCTATATCTCTCACCACTTTGTTTTTGTTAAACACTGATTATTAATATTAGAAATGGAACACTGCCGCAAGAAGCCATTTGCAGTTAATAAGGCTGAGGCCACAGCTCCAGGAATTAGAGAAGACTAAGGAAGCCACATGAGAACTCCCTAATAGCCACGCCAATTAAGCAGGCCAGGAAAGCAAGATGCAGCCTGCCTGGCAAGGTGGGTTGGTTCTGGTTCCCAGTTCCGAGCATGCCGGCCAGGGCCCCGTTCCCCACATGGACTGAGGTTATGCCTGGGTATGCACAGCTGCTGGGGCGCAGGCCAACTGTGTGCAAGGAGCTTGGGGAACAGCCTCCCAGCCACAGCTGTGAAAACACTGATGAGGCCTCCAGGCAGGTCTGTCCTAGGATAAGGGGTGGGCGGGCCCCCCAGGCCAGCCCCACCCCACACCTCCCTACAGATGGCAAGTCTCAGGGTGTGGGTTCCTCACCTCACCCTGGGGTGTGAGCATCCTTCGGATGGGGAGTTTGGCCCATGTGATACCTGGAGGGAAAGAAGATTCTGAAATTAGCTTCCGATTCGTTCATTTGCTCATTTCAGGAGGAGGAGAGCAAGACGATAGGGTGACTCTCCATCTGCTTGAGTCCTGAACGAGGCTCCATGCCTCTGATGATGGAAAGAAAAAGAGAGTCTAGGCCCCAGTGTCTGTTTGTCCCCTGGAGCAGGGGCAGGTGTGACTGAGGAACTGCACCTTCTTTCTCCCAGCGCCTGAACGAGACACACATTCTTTCTCAAAGCCAAGAACAAAAACCACCAAATAATAAACAGCCACCATGTTGGTGGGTGAGTGGAAGAGGCCATACACAAGGGATTTCTTTCAATCACTGCTGAGAACTTACTGCATCCTGCAAGTTCAGGAAGACTGGAAGAGATGTGGACCAAGAGCATCTGGGTACATTTAACAGCCTTGCAGAACTGCGTTTGCCGTGCAAGTGAGTCTCTATGTGTGTGTGTGTCACCCTAACAAACAGGTTTATTTGCTGATCTCTGTGTGTGTTTCGTTAGCATGTCTGTGTTCCTGGCATCCACGCAGGTCCCCAGGTATGTGAATAGACACTCCTAGGTGTTGGTGTCCATGAGCTTTGAGTGCATCAGGCATGAAAACAGCTGATACCCCATCCTGTTTCTCTAGAGACAGACAAAAGGCCAAACAGCTTCCAGGAATTAGAGAAGACTAAGGAAGCCACATGAGAACTCCCTAATAGCCACGCCAATTAAGCAGGCCAGGAAAGCAAGATGCAGCCTGCCTGGCAAGGTGGGTTGGTTCTGGTTCCCAGTTCCGAGCATGCCGGCCAGGGCCCCGTTCCCCACATGGACTGAGGTTATGCCTGGGTATGCACAGCTGCTGGGGCGCAGGCCAACTGTGTGCAAGGAGCTTGGGGAACAGCCTCCCAGCCACAGCTGTGAAAACACTGATGAGGCCTCCAGGCAGGTCTGTCCTAGGATAAGGGGTGGGCGGGCCCCCCAGGCCAGCCCCACCCCACACCTCCCTACAGATGGCAAGTCTCAGGGTGTGGGTTCCTCACCTCACCCTGGGGTGTGAGCATCCTTCGGATGGGGAGTTTGGCCCATGTGATACCTGGAGGGAAAGAAGATTCTGAAATTAGCTTCCGATTCGTTCATTTGCTCATTTCAGGAGGAGGAGAGCAAGACGATAGGGTGACTCTCCATCTGCTTGAGTCCTGAACGAGGCTCCATGCCTCTGATGATGGAAAGAAAAAGAGAGTCTAGGCCCCAGTGTCTGTTTGTCCCCTGGAGCAGGGGCAGGTGTGACTGAGGAACTGCACCTTCTTTCTCCCAGCGCCTGAACGAGACACACATTCTTTCTCAAAGCCAAGAACAAAAACCACCAAATAATAAACAGCCACCATGTTGGTGGGTGAGTGGAAGAGGCCATACACAAGGGATTTCTTTCAATCACTGCTGAGAACTTACTGCATCCTGCAAGTTCAGGAAGACTGGAAGAGATGTGGACCAAGAGCATCTGGGTACATTTAACAGCCTTGCAGAACTGCGTTTGCCGTGCAAGTGAGTCTCTATGTGTGTGTGTGTCACCCTAACAAACAGGTTTATTTGCTGATCTCTGTGTGTGTTTCGTTAGCATGTCTGTGTTCCTGGCATCCACGCAGGTCCCCAGGTATGTGAATAGACACTCCTAGGTGTTGGTGTCCATGAGCTTTGAGTGCATCAGGCATGAAAAACAGCTGATACTCTCCTCATCCTGTTTCTCTACCCCCAGGCTTCCTCTCACATGGACAAAAACACAGCCTGAAATCTTCTGTGGTGGAATCCACTGGGAGTCCTGCATAGCCGAGGAACTGTGCGAGAGGAGGAGGAGAAAGGGGAATCAGATCTGAAGAGTGTCAGTGAAATCAGCCTCATGGTGACAACAAGAGCACTTGGGAAGCTCCAGGGAAACTGGAAGTTCCAAGGTTCTTTCATCAGAGACACAGTTTCTCAATCCTAGAGAACACAGCTCATTTCCTTCTCCCCCTAAACAGGATCAAGTTCTTTTTACCCCAGGAATCATCAGGAATCTTTTCATTTACCTAGAACTGAATCACTTTGATATACACCAGAAACTACCACAACATCGATGTGTTTAGTCACTCAGTCTTGTCCAGCTTTTTGCGACCCGATGGACTGCAGCCCACCAGACTCTGACCGTGGGATTCTCCAGGCAAGAATGCTGGTGTGGGTGGCCAGTTCCTCCACCAGGGGATCTTCCTGAGCCAGGGATGGAACCTGAGTCTCTGGCATCTCTTGCATTGGCAGGCAGATTCTTTATCACTGTGCCAATTGTGAATCAACCATACTTCCACATAATTAATTAATTTTTAAGGAAAAAAAATGCTTTTCACCTATGATTTGAACAGCTATTTTTTGAACTGGTTTCCACTGTGAAAGGAAAGTGGCTGAGTTACAGAGACTCTGAGATTAAAAGGGCTTCCCACCTACCTAGAAAGCGCCAATACTTTGTAGTGTTAATAAATATTTGTTGAAAGACAGTATGAAGAAGTTCAATGAAAAAACTAACAAACCTATCTTACCTTTACTTCTCGCCCTTGCTTTCCAGGAAGGCAGCACATGCTTTTTAAACACAGAGATCAGCTTGAGTTCAAAATCTACCTCGGTCACTCCCTAGGTCTGTGCCTCTGGACATGTCCACCTAGCCATCTCCTGTGAGGGGGCCCAACTGTGAAGTGGTGACAGTGACACAGAGCGGGCACTGCACTCTCTCAGATGTGAGAGAGAACGTAACAGCATGTTTCTGTGAAGGAAACAAACCAAGATTCAATTACCTTAGGTTTCCCTCCCCATTGCATCCACTGAGAAACCATCTGAAAACCATTTCTGGGGCTTCCCCTGGTGGTCCAGTGGGTAAGGACACCGCCTTGCAGTGCAAGGGCCGCTGGTTCGATCCCTGGCCTGGGAGGATCCCACGTGCCGTGGAGCGGCTGGACCGATGTGTCCAATTACCAAGCCGAAGATTTGGAGCGCATGCGCCCAGAGCCGGCGCTTTGCAACAACAGACGCCACCGCGATGGGAGGCCCACAGGAGCCAAAGAACAAAGACGGATGATAATAGACAAATGAAAGACCAATAGAAGTGGCCCGCCTGCTCCCCTCCCTCCCCAACCCGACCCCCGCCCAAAATAAATAAATAAATCTTTAAAAGGAAAAAACAAAACCATTTCTGAAGACATGGTTTGGGTTGTGGCTTCAAAAATGGGTCCAAGATTTGAATCTTGTCTCTGCCACTGCCAAGCTCTGTGATCTTGAGAAAGTGACTTTACTGCTCTGTAGCTCAGTCCTTTCATTCATCAAATGGGAATACCTCACAGGGCTATTAGGGGAACACAAAATAATGCATGTCGATAGTTGTGAACAGTTCCTGGCACACAGTTTTAACTTCATTACAGAGATTTTCTGTGCCAATTGTGAATACATTCCACATAATTAATTAATTTTAAGGAAAAAATGCTTTTCACCTATGATTTGAACAGCTATTTTTTGAACTGGTTTCCACTGTGAAAGGAAAGTGGCTGAGTTACAGAGACTCTGAGATTAAAAGGGCTTCCCACCTACCTAGAAAGCGCCAATACTTTGTAGTGTTAATAAATATTTGTTGAAAGACAGTATGAAGAAGTTCAATGAAAAAACTAACAAACCTATCTTACCTTTACTTCTTGCCCTTGCTTTCCAGGAAGGCAGCACATGTTTTTAAACACAGAGATCAGCTTGAGTTCAAAATCTACCTCGGTCACTCCCTAGGTCTGTGCCTCTGGACATGTCCACCTAGCCATCTCCTGTGAGGGGGCCCAACTGTGAAGTGGTGACAGTGACACAGAGCGGGCACTGCACTCTCTCAGATGTGAGAGAGAACGTAACAGCATGTTTCTGTGAAGGAAACAAACCAAGATTCAATTACCTTAGGTTTCCCTCCCCATTGCATCCACTGAGAAACCATCTGAAAACCATTTCTGGGGCTTCCCCTGGTGGTCCAGTGGGTAAGGACACCGCCTTGCAGTGCAAGGGCCGCTGGTTCGATCCCTGGCCTGGGAGGATCCCACGTGCCGTGGAGCGGCTGGACCGATGTGTCCAATTACCAAGCCGAAGATTTGGAGCGCATGCGCCCAGAGCCGGCGCTTTGCAACAACAGACGCCACCGCGATGGGAGGCCCACAGGAGCCAAAGAACAAAGACGGATGATAATAGACAAATGAAAGACCAATAGAAGTGGCCCGCCTGCTCCCCTCCCTCCCCAACCCGACCCCCGCCCAAAATAAATAAATAAATCTTTAAAAGGAAAAAACAAAACCATTTCTGAAGACATGGTTTGGGTTGTGGCTTCAAAAATGGGTCCAAGATTTGAATCTTGTCTCTGCCACTGCCAAGCTCTGTGATCTTGAGAAAGTGACTTTACTGCTCTGTAGCTCAGTCCTTTCATTCATCAAATGGGAATACCTCACAGGGCTATTAGGGGAACACAAAATAATGCATGTCGATAGTTGTGAACAGTTCCTGGCACACAGGAAATTCTTCATAAACACTGCCTATTGCTGTGACTTTCTGGGTGGCTCAGATGGTAAAGAATCTGCCTGCAATGTGGCAGACCCAGGTTCAATCTCTGGGTCAGGAAGATGCCCTGGAGAAGGGCAATGGCAAACCCACTCCGATATTCTTGCCTGGAAAATTCATGAACAAAGGAGCCTGGCAGACTACAGTCCATGGGGTTACAAAGAGTCAGACACCGTTGAGAGATTAATACATTTGCTTTCACTGCTGTGACTATCTCTATCCCTGGGAAGGAATGATCAAGGTTTCCCTTGAACACTTAAGTGAGTGAGACAAGGGCAAGAGGGGATGTTTTCCTGCAGAAAGTCTATGTCATGCATGAAAAGCAGAATCAGAGCACTGTTCTTTGTGGAGAAAGAGTCTACAATGCTCTGTATTTCCAATAAAGGAAAAAGAATGTGGCCATATCTGGAGGATGAGAGATGGGCCCTCCCACTCAGGATCCATGAGTGCCAGCAATGTCTATGAGGAAGTTTGAAAAGGGTCATCAGGAGGGAAAAAGCAGATGAACATTGACCTTCAGAGTTCAAAGATCTCCTTTCAAAATGACCTCTACTTGAGTTGCAAGTTGGACAGCTAAAAGAGTGTCCCTGGCCACTTGGGAAACTGACAACCACAAATGGAAAGTTGGAAGACTGAGTTTGGGGTGGGTCATGCCAATAGCCAGGGTTCACCAAGCAATCAATCAAAATGTGTTACTGTGGGCCAAGAGAAAAGGAGATGTCTCCACTCATCCAATTAGCTCACTTAACAGGTGTGATTTAATTGTCTTCCTGAATTGACTTTCCTTTCCTAATGCACAAAGTCTTTCTCTTCCCCAGACTGTGATGACCATGAATGACCTGTCTACCATGCCAACCTGGAGAAGGCATGAAAAGGTTTGGTGCCAGGTAGGTGCTAGAGAAAATAAGGCTGGGGAACAGAATTAGCCTTTCCTCCCATGGATACTAAAGATATCCAAACTAGCCAGGATACCCAGGGGACCAGCCAAGATATATAGGCAAGCCCGGTAAGTCCAATTTTATAGAAAAGAAGGAAAAAAAACATATCTCAAGGAATGAATCAT
The DNA here is from genome assembly GCA_022376925.1 of Tragulus kanchil. Taxonomy (NCBI): domain Eukaryota; kingdom Metazoa; phylum Chordata; class Mammalia; order Artiodactyla; family Tragulidae; genus Tragulus; species Tragulus kanchil. The sequence goes on along the minus strand of JAIOJX010000032.1, from coordinate 3,024,398 downwards.
TTTCGAAAGCAGCAAACAAAACCTCTGAATAATCAGAAAAGAAAGCCATGCTCTTCAGTCTTATTTCAGGTTTTCCTAGTTGGCATCCAGAGCATGGGAAAAAACCCATCACAGATATTTCGAGTAAGGGATCTCAAGGGACAGAAGTTAGAGAGTTCTCTTGAATCTGTATGTCTGCCAGGGTTTAAGAGTCTAAGCTTCTAGACCATGACCATCAACATCAGAGGCTGTTGGCCACATCACTCACTATGGTTTTGGGATAGGGGAGACATGATCCTCGGTGTCTCAGTGTTTGGGCAGGGTTGAGCCTGGAGGTGACTGTCCCTCCTATAGGCACAGGTGACATGGGTAGGGCTGCTAATAATCTTCAGTTGGGACGTATCATAAACTTTATAACCAAGAAAGTCATATTGACTGAGTTGGATCAGTCACTCTGGCTTCTGAGATATCTCCCATTCGAGCCCCAGCGTAAAACCTCAACAATGGAGGCCAGCCCACACTCAAGCAGAGAGCAACTGGAAGAATTATAATGCTCACTTTGGTTTCAATCTCAGTCAACCATGGCCTCCACTTTCCAAATGCAAACAGTCCAGGAAATGATTCTCAAACATATTCAACTGCAAAGCACCTATGAGGTGCTTTGGGGAACATTTCTGGACATTAATATATTAAACTTATAATAACCAAATAGATATTTTGTGGTAAATTAAATTATTACCTCCTCATCCTACATACTGGCTTAAACAAACAGTAGATGTCAGAGTTGTAAGACAAAATGTGGGCACTTAATGTCTCCACTCATCCAATTAGCTCACTTAACAGGTGTGATTTAATTGTCTTCCTGAATTGACTTTCCTTTCCTAATGCACAAAGTCTTTCTCTTCCCCAGACTGTGATGACCATGAATGACCTGTCTACCATGCCAACCTGGAGAAGGCATGAAAAGGTTTGGTGCCAGGTAGGTGCTAGAGAAAATAAGGCTGGGGAACAGAATTAGCCTTTCCTCCCATGGATACTAAAGATATCCAAACTAGCCAGGATACCCAGGGGACCAGCCAAGATATATAGGCAAGCCCGGTAAGTCCAATTTTATAGAAAAGAAGGAAAAAACATATCTCAAGGAATGAATCATTTTCGAAAGCAGCAAACAAAACCTCTGAATAATCAGAAAAGAAAGCCATGCTCTTCAGTCTTATTTCAGGTTTTCCTAGTTGGCATCCAGAGCATGGGAAAACCCATCACAGATATTTCGAGTAAGGGATCTCAAGGGACAGAAGTTAGAGAGTTCTCTTGAATCTGTATGTCTGCCAGGGTTTAAGAGTCTAAGCTTCTAGACCATGACCATCAACATCAGAGGCTGTTGGCCACATCACTCACTATGGTTTTGGGATAGGGGAGACATGATCCTCGGTGTCTCAGTGTTTGGGCAGGGTTGAGCCTGGAGGTGACTGTCCCTCCTATAGGCACAGGTGACATGGGTAGGGCTGCTAATAATCTTCAGTTGGGACGTATCATAAACTTTATAACCAAGAAAGTCATATTGACTGAGTTGGATCAGTCACTCTGGCTTCTGAGATATCTCCCATTCGAGCCCCAGCGTAAAACCTCAACAATGGAGGCCAGCCCACACTCAAGCAGAGAGCAACTGGAAGAATTATAATGCTCACTTTGGTTTCAATCTCAGTCAACCATGGCCTCCACTTTCCAAATGCAAACAGTCCAGGGAAATGATTCTCAAACATATTCAACTGCAAAGCACCTATGAGGTGCTTTGGGGAACATTTCTGGACATTAATATATTAAACTTATAATAACCAAATAGATATTTTGTGGTAAATTAAATTATTACCTCCTCATCCTACATACTGGCTTAAACAAACAGTAGATGTCAGAGTTGTAAGACAAAATGTGGGCACTTAAAACATTAAAAGAATTCTGTCCAGTCAATTTGTGGTTTTTTTTTTTTTCCTTCTACTTAGAATGTACAAGGGATTATTTCATTTTCTCTAGAGATCTCCCCAGTCTGGTTCCTGGCATCCAAACACTTGCAGGGTGTTGAGACTCACTATACCGGCAACTCAATATTCAATATTCAATAAACTCAATATTCAAAAAACTAAGATCATGGCACCTGGCCCCATCACCTCATGGCAAATAGAAGGGGAGCAAGTGGAAGCAGTGACAGATTTTATTTTCTTAAGACTCCAAAATCATAAAGTAACTGCAGCCATTAAGAAATTAAGAAATTAAGACAATTAATGCAGAAATTAAGACACTTGCTCCTTGGAGGGAAAGCTATGACAAACCTAGAGAGAGTATTAAAAAGTAGAGATATCACTTTGCCAACAAAGATCCTATTGCTCTGGAGCTTTTTTGGATTTTTAAACTTATTTTTAATTGAAGGATAATTGCTTTATAATATTCTGTTTGTTTCTGCCATACATCAACATCAATCAGCCATAGATATACTTATGTCAAAGCTATGGCTTTTCCAGTAATCATGTACGGGTGTGAGAGTTGGACCATAAAAAAAAGGCTGAGTGCCAAAGTACTGATGCTTTCAAACTGTGGTGCTAGAGAAGACTCTTGATAGCAAGGTGATCAAACCAGTCCATCCTGAAGGAAATCAACCCTGACTATTCATTGGAAGAACTGTTGCTGAAGCTGAAGCTCCAATACTTTAACCATCTGATGCGAAGAGCTGACTCATGGAAAAGACTCTGATGCTGGGAAATACCAAAGGCAGAAGGAATAGGGGCAGCAGAAGATGAGATGATTAGGTAACATCACCAACTCCATGCACACGAATCTGAGCAAACTCTGGGAGATAGTATAGGACAGAAGAGCCTGGTGTGTTGTAGTCCATGGGGTCTCAAAGAGTCAGACATGACTCAGTGATGAAATAACTACAACAATCCTAAGGTAACATACCTAAACATCAGGAACTAGATTGTTGTCAAGTGGAAAGCAAGAAAGCAAAGAAACCTCTGGTCTTTTCAGGAAGACTCTGGCTCTGTAACTCAAAAGCCGTTTTGAAATCCTGAAGGAGTCCTCCATTCCTCCAAAAGTTAAAAAAAAAAATGACAAATAAACATAATATTGGTACAAGAAATAGGGATTTACAACTCCAAACAACAGACCATAGAAAAAAAACGATGGAAGGTGCCGTTGAGTTGACTTAGTCTAGGGCTGGGAAACTGACTTCAACTTGAGCCAACTCTATAGATTGATAGGAGGTTCCTAGAGTTCTAGGCTAGAATGATTCTAAAGCAGGAAAGCAAGCTGTGACTTATTACTTCTGTCCAGGCAAACACTGATCCACTCCCAGTCCCTTGTAGAAGAAATGAGCAGGCTGACCTCCAGAAAGAGATCAGACAATTTAGAGGCAGGTCAGCAACTCTGACTTTCTGATACCAATCTACACATTACAATTCAATTCAAATCAATATGCCTTGTGTTACTATGTGCCCTGCAGGATGTTGGCTCTAGGCATACAAAACTCATCCTATTAAATCACCTATGTGCTAAGTTCACCACTGTTCATGGTTAGAAGGAGTTCTTCAGTTACATTTCCATGTCTGGTCCTCCTTTTAAATCTGAGCAACTACAAGTGTATATGGCTTCCCTGGTGGCTCAGTGGTAAAGAATCTGCCTGGCAATGCAAGAGATGCAGGTTCCGTCTCTGGGTGGGGAAGATGTCCTGGGTGGAGAAGGGAATGGCAACCCCTCCAGTGTTCCTGACTGGGAAATCCCACAGACAGAAGAACTTGGCAGGCTGCAAAAAATCAGACAGAACATTATTGACAGAGCACAAGAAGCACACGCAATATTCAAAATAAATTCTGAATGCCTTGCCCATATTTGCCATCACTTCCAGAAATCTTGTCAGACCACTCTGCTTTCTTAAGTTTTGAATATAATTCCTTTTATTGGACCCCAGATTTACCATACTGTATGTACCACATCCACTCCAGAAAAGCCATGTGAGATTCTCACCAACAAAGTCAATTAAATACCCAAGGTCCTATGGGCATCGAAGTGTCAAAACACCACTAAGCTGGGTAAGTGGAATATTTTTTGTGTCCTACACTACCAAAGCCCAATGAGTAGAGTCTGCAGAGAATGTCCAGATAAGTAGCGTTGGTGCCTCCTTCTCTCATTATGAGATTTCAGCCTCATACTAGCTTGGGATTCCCCACTGTCTGTTCATCTTTGGGGGAGCTTTTAAGTTTAGTTCTTAAAATATATTTTTTCCAGTATTTTGTTGTTGTTGCATTTTAAAGGAAGGTTGATCTGAAAGACCCAGCAAGTCATTGCCTGAAAAAAGAACTGCAGTGTTTGTCACACTTGGCTTAGACAGGTGACCCACCCCCGAGCCTGGGCACACCGCTGAGCCCCAACAAAATTGGGGTTTTCTGAGAGATGGAGAAAGGGGAGTGGTTGCAATGTGGGTCATCCACAGCCACACCACAGCACTTATAATTACTGTTGAAATCCCAGAGGTAGGGCCCAGGAGACACAGAGGTGGCTTGCTTGTGAAATATGTCTTTTTTCCTGAATGTGGAGATTTATTGACATTTTCCTCCAACAAGTATTTTATTTTTATTTTGAGACAACCACAAGCTCACAGAAGGGTTGGAAGTATGTTACAAAGAGGTATTATTTTCTGAATCATTTGCGAATAAGTTGCAGAGCCAATGTCTGATCACTTCCAAATGCATTAGTATTTCCTATACACAACAGTGTTCTGCATTACCACAATACAGCCATCAAAATCAGGAAATTAAAATGGATACATTACTACCATCTGAGCCTCACACTACAGAGAAATGTCTGGATTTTAATAAAGACATTTGCATTCTCCATCTGACCCAGAACAGACAGGATGTGTCTTCGGATGTGCCTAAGGTCATGAACAGCTCTACCATCAAGTCCCAGGGCAGGACCGGAGGAGGCTTAGCCACTGGTTTCTCAGCTGACCGCATCTTTTCCATTCCTTGTTTACGCCGGGAATGCCATGTCTTATCCTGAAAACGGTTGATTATTGAACCATTATTGAACCAAGCTTGAACATGGACATCCTTCATGAAAATGAATCTGTATTAAGTATATTGACAGCAGAGTCAAATAAGTGACTTTGGAGACCAGTCTGAGAAAAATATAGTGGAGTGAATACGGTTCAGAGGGGAGCTCATCTTGATGTCTGAGACTCATCTGTGTTCTCAGAAGGCCTATCAGTCTCTTTGAAACCACACTGAAGACAGGATCTTTTTTTTTTTTTTTTTAACTCTATAATAGGGAATGTGAAATACATGCTTGTGAATGTAGCCTGCAAGAAGTCCTGCAAAGAGCATTCACTCTGGGAACTACCAGTGGGATGTGTCAAAGAGGCAGGATCACAAGTAAAGGTAAATGGTCCTCCCAAACATTGGCATCAGAACCTCTTCAATTCTCAGCGCCACTCCCCAGCCACCGAAACTTAAGTGGTAAATCAAAAGGCTGGGTAAAGCTAGGCATAGTCCCACTATGGAACACTACACAGCTTTTCAACACTGATCTTCAGTGACTTCCCTGCTGGTCTAGTAGCCAAGACTCCACACTCCCAGTGCAGGGGCCTTGGATTCAATCCCTGGTCAGAGAATTAAATCCAGCAATACCACAACCAAAGATCCCATATGCCACAACTAAGATCCAGTGCAGCCAAATGAATAAACAAATAAATATATTAAAAAAAAAAAAACTGACCCTCAGAACACATTTAAAGATAGAGGAAATTGCCTTGACATATTGCAAAATTATTAATAATAATAATGGAGCATAAATCAGAGTCATTAGCTGGAATAAAGAGAAAACCTCTGGATAAAATAATAATAATAGTAATAATGGAGCTAATCAAAACTACATGCTGTGAATTACATGTAGAAGAGTCTGTGTACTGGGCTTCCTTAGTGATTCAGTCAGTAAAGAATCTGCCTACAATGCAGGAGACCCAGGTTTGATCCCTGAGTCGGGAAGACCCTCTGGAGAAAGGAATGGTAGACCTACTCCAGGATTCATGCCTGGAAAATCCCATGGACAGAGAAGCCTGCCAGCCTGCAGTCCATGGGGTCACCAGAGTCAGACACCTAAGCGACCTTCACTTCACTTCACTGCCTGATACCAGGTTAAACAACTGGGCACTTTAGTTCTTTATGTTCAAATTTCCTCTAATTTCCAAAGTTACTGTGTAAATTGTATCTATTTCTACAGGTTTCTGTCTGGCTCATGACTCATCCAATTAGGAACTTAAAATGTAAAGATTCTCCTTTGCAGATTCTAATTTTAAAATTCCCCAGTTAAAAATGCTAGGCACTGGGCTTCCCTGGTGGTCCAGTGGGTAAAGAGTCCGCCTTGCAGCGCATGGGGCACTGGTTCGATCAAAGGCCAAAGAGCATTCACTCTGGGAACTACCAGTGGGATGTGTCAAAGAGGCAGGATCACAAGTAAAGGTAAATGGTCCTCCCAAACATTGGCATCAGAACCTCTTCAATTCTCAGCGCCACTCCCCAGCCACCGAAACTTAAGTGGTAAATCAAAAGGCTGGGTAAAGCTAGGCATAGTCCCACTATGGAACACTACACAGCTTTTCAACACTGATCTTCAGTGACTTCCCTGCTGGTCTAGTAGCCAAGACTCCACACTCCCAGTGCAGGGGCCTTGGATTCAATCCCTGGTCAGAGAATTAAATCCAGCAATACCACAACCAAAGATCCCATATGCCACAACTAAGATCCAGTGCAGCCAAATGAATAAACAAATAAATATATTAAAAAAAAAAAAACTGACCCTCAGAACACATTTAAAGATAGAGGAAATTGCCTTGACATATTGCAAAATTATTAATAATAATAATGGAGCATAAATCAGAGTCATTAGCTGGAATAAAGAGAAAACCTCTGGATAAAATAATAATAATAGTAATAATGGAGCTAATCAAAACTACATGCTGTGAATTACATGTAGAAGAGTCTGTGTACTGGGCTTCCTTAGTGATTCAGTCAGTAAAGAATCTGCCTACAATGCAGGAGACCCAGGTTTGATCCCTGAGTCGGGAAGACCCTCTGGAGAAAGGAATGGTAGACCTACTCCAGGATTCATGCCTGGAAAATCCCATGGACAGAGAAGCCTGCCAGCCTGCAGTCCATGGGGTCACCAGAGTCAGACACCTAAGCGACCTTCACTTCACTTCACTGCCTGATACCAGGTTAAACAACTGGGCACTTTAGTTCTTTATGTTCAAATTTCCTCTAATTTCCAAAGTTACTGTGTAAATTGTATCTATTTCTACAGGTTTCTGTCTGGCTCATGACTCATCCAATTAGGAACTTAAAATGTAAAGATTCTCCTTTGCAGATTCTAATTTTAAAATTCCCCAGTTAAAAATGCTAGGCACTGGGCTTCCCTGGTGGTCCAGTGGGTAAAGAGTCCGCCTTGCAGCGCATGGGGCACTGGTTCGATCCCTGGCCCAGGAAGATCCCACACCTCAAGGAGTGGCTGAACTGATGTGTCTAATTAGGAGCCAGCACTCTGGAACGCATGTGCCCAGAGCCAGTGCTCTGCAATTAGAGAGGCCACTGCAATGGGAGGCCTGCACAGGCCAAAGAATAAAGATGAAAATTTAAAAAATAATTTAAAAGGCCAAAATTTAAAAAAAATTCTAGACATTGAGTTTAATGATTCAAAAGTTCATTCTTATGGCTAATTGAGCTCTCTCTCTACAACTTGAGTCATGTTTGACTTTATTATAATTAAGTAAGATACAAGATTTTTTAAAATTCCTAACTTCTCCTCAGTCTTCTGTCATTAAACTATGTAACTTTTTGTTTTCTTTTGTGAAAGGACCCTATATTTCAAAATCAATTTAATTCAATTTTTCCTCCTAAATTGCCTTACTTTGATATTTGTTTGCACTCTTTTTTAGACAGATGCCTCTGATCAGAATGGCAGGGAGTTTATAAGAGGTAGTTTGTTTGCTAACACAGGTACACACCCACCTGCACACACTCACCTGCACACGCAAACACACATAGTTTCCATCTGTGTAAAGATAAAAATCACTGGAAAATGTTCTCAACAGGATGTGCTCAGCCTTTGGGATGCTCTTCATCTATTTAGTATCTACTAATTTTCATTACAATACTTCCCTCCTACTGTGAATTTTCATTATGTAAAATTTGAGTATATGTGATTTTAATTCTATGTACTTTTTACCCATTAGAGAATTACAGTTTGAGTGTATAAAACTCACAAGCCCTTCTGAGTTATTAAATAAAGCTGCACTGAAATATATATAGTAGAATGACATCTAATAACTTGCAAAGATGTCACAGCATATTATTCAAATAGGTAAATAAAAGATTACCCAATAGTATATAAAACATAATCAAGAAAACTATGATGTGTATGGACTCTTCCCTGGTGGTCCAGTGGGTAAAAAAAAGTCCCGCCTAATTTTAAAATTCCCCAGTTAAAAATGCTAGGCACTGGGCTTCCCTGGTGGTCCAGTGGGTAAAGAGTCCGCCTTGCAGCGCATGGGGCACTGGTTCGATCCCTGGCCCAGGAAGATCCCACACCTCAAGGAGTGGCTGAACTGATGTGTCTAATTAGGAGCCAGCACTCTGGAACGCATGTGCCCAGAGCCAGTGCTCTGCAATTAGAGAGGCCACTGCAATGGGAGGCCTGCACAGGCCAAAGAATAAAGATGAAAATTTAAAAAATAATTTAAAAGGCCAAAATTTAAAAAAAATTCTAGACATTGAGTTTAATGATTCAAAAGTTCATTCTTATGGCTAATTGAGCTCTCTCTCTACAACTTGAGTCATGTTTGACTTTATTATAATTAAGTAAGATACAAGATTTTTTAAAATTCCTAACTTCTCCTCAGTCTTCTGTCATTAAACTATGTAACTTTTTGTTTTCTTTTGTGAAAGGACCCTATATTTCAAAATCAATTTAATTCAATTTTTCCTCCTAAATTGCCTTACTTTGATATTTGTTTGCACTCTTTTTTAGACAGATGCCTCTGATCAGAATGGCAGGGAGTTTATAAGAGGTAGTTTGTTTGCTAACACAGGTACACACCCACCTGCACACACTCACCTGCACACGCAAACACACATAGTTTCCATCTGTGTAAAGATAAAAATCACTGGAAAATGTTCTCAACAGGATGTGCTCAGCCTTTGGGATGCTCTTCATCTATTTAGTATCTACTAATTTTCATTACAATACTTCCCTCCTACTGTGAATTTTCATTATGTAAAATTTGAGTATATGTGATTTTAATTCTATGTACTTTTTACCCATTAGAGAATTACAGTTTGAGTGTATAAAACTCACAAGCCCTTCTGAGTTATTAAATAAAGCTGCACTGAAATATATATAGTAGAATGACATCTAATAACTTGCAAAGATGTCACAGCATATTATTCAAATAGGTAAATAAAAGATTACCCAATAGTATATAAAACATAATCAAGAAAACTATGATGTGTATGGACTGGGGGCAGTCCTATACCTAGTCCAGTGGACAGGACGACATAATGTTGGTTGGCTGGGTAGTAGTTTTGACTGAAGGCCACATTGGTCAATATTTTGAACATCATCTCTAAGAGTATCAAAATACGCTATTACTAACCCCTCTTAATCTCCTTTTTCTTATCTGTAACAGTAAGGGAGGAAAGGGCTATTATTTTTCCTACACTGGAACCTGTTACGTGGCTTAGAACTAATATGTATAAACTGGCCTGCATATGGTAATCATGTATGGATGTGAGAGTTGGACCATAAAGAAAGCTGAGCACCAAAGAATTGATGCTTTCAAACTACGGTGCTGGACAAGACCCTCGAGAGTCCCTTGGACAGCGAGAAAATCAAACTAGTCAATCCTAAAGGAACTCAACCCTGAATACTCATTGGAAGGACTGATGCTGCAGCTGAAGTTCTAATGCTTTGGTCTGAGGCAAAGAGCCGACTCACTGGAAAAGACCCTGATACTGGGAAAGACTGCAGGCAAGAGGAGAAGGGGGCAACAAGGATGAGCTGGTTGGAGGGCCGCATCAACTCAATGCACAGGAGTTTGAGCAGACTTTAATAGATAGTGAAGGACGGGAAGACTGACATGCGGCAGTCCACAGGGCTGCAAAGGGTCGGACACAACTTAGCAACTGAACAAGAAATGGCAGGCACACAATAAATGACCATCAGTATATTAGAAATACATATTCTATAAGAATTCAGACTACAAGGCATCATAGTTCTTTTCCATCATATCATGCCAAACCACAGGCTATGGATAGTCTGAGATGAAAGCTCTAGGCTTCTTTTCTGTTCCTCCCTATCACATGGGCCACGTATTTTCATCACAAGATACACAGTAGTATGCCACCCTCTCCCACAATACTGGCTCAAACCAACACTTGGTTAAAAAACATAATAATAATAATCCAGTTTTTATAAAACTGAATATACATGGAAAAAGGATTAGAAGGACATAAACCAAATAAATACCATTAAGTGTCTCTGAATGGTGGTAATATAAGCCATTTTTATGTTCAGCATTTGTAGTCTCTATTGATTTCCATGGAATGTGTGTTGCAGTATCTATGAGACTAAGTAAAACATTTTTAAAACAAAAGAGAAAATATTTTGAAATTTTCAGTTGCAAGACCACTCTCATAAAATAACATCTCTTACCCTGCATAGTATCTTTAAACAGTTTTTAAAAATTATACACACCTTATTAAATCTTCGAAGAATGGAGTCCTGGAAAGTTTCTAGGCAACAAAGGTGAGTAAAGGAAAATTGATTGTTTTCTATTACTTGCTAATAGTGTAAACTGTCACTGTCTTACTTACTGCTCTTGATTTTACCACTTTACTTTCAAGGAATGAAAACTATTTATGTCCTGTTAATAGTTCACGACAATAGGCCTCAAGTATTATTTCCTTGAAAAGGTCTTACGTCTTTCAACATAAATTACACCACCACAAACTCTCCTTATACAAGATTTTGTCGTGAATGCGGCATTTATGACCAAGGGGGCTGACTATGAAGATTCTGTTTCCCTGCATTTGTTTTTCTTGATCCTCAACAAACTCTGTGAGGGTTTTGGAAGTAAAATAAAATTAGACCTCTGTCTCTTATCATGTACCAACACGAATGATAAAAAAATGTAAGATTTAATTACAATAAAACTATAAAAATTCTTTTTAAAAAAAGAGGTGATTATTTCTATGATCTTAAAAGGAGGTTGTCAAAGGCTAGTGGCAAAAAAACAAACAGGTGGTTGATTTTAGGACACATAAATCAAAGCAGCAGATGCAGCACTTATCACAATAGCCCCTGAAGGGGAAATTAGAAAAGCCATAACAAGTATATTAGAAATACATATTCTATAAGAATTCAGACTACAAGGCATCATAGTTCTTTTCCATCATATCATGCCAAACCACAGGCTATGGATAGTCTGAGATGAAAGCTCTAGGCTTCTTTTCTGTTCCTCCCTATCACATGGGCCACGTATTTTCATCACAAGATACACAGTAGTATGCCACCCTCTCCCACAATACTGGCTCAAACCAACACTTGGTTAAAAAACATAATAATAATAATCCAGTTTTTATAAAACTGAATATACATGGAAAAAGGATTAGAAGGACATAAACCAAATAAATACCATTAAGTGTCTCTGAATGGTGGTAATATAAGCCATTTTTATGTTCAGCATTTGTAGTCTCTATTGATTTCCATGGAATGTGTGTTGCAGTATCTATGAGACTAAGTAAAACATTTTTAAAACAAAAGAGAAAATATTTTGAAATTTTCAGTTGCAAGACCACTCTCATAAAATAACATCTCTTACCCTGCATAGTATCTTTAAACAGTTTTTAAAAATTATACACACCTTATTAAATCTTCGAAGAATGGAGTCCTGGAAAGTTTCTAGGCAACAAAGGTGAGTAAAGGAAAATTGATTGTTTTCTATTACTTGCTAATAGTGTAAACTGTCACTGTCTTACTTACTGCTCTTGATTTTACCACTTTACTTTCAAGGAATGAAAACTATTTATGTCCTGTTAATAGTTCACGACAATAGGCCTCAAGTATTATTTCCTTGAAAAGGTCTTACGTCTTTCAACATAAATTACACCACCACAAACTCTCCTTATACAAGATTTTGTCGTGAATGCGGCATTTATGACCAAGGGGGCTGACTATGAAGATTCTGTTTCCCTGCATTTGTTTTTCTTGATCCTCAACAAACTCTGTGAGGGTTTTGGAAGTAAAATAAAATTAGACCTCTGTCTCTTATCATGTACCAACACGAATGATAAAAAAATGTAAGATTTAATTACAATAAAACTATAAAAATTCTTTTTAAAAAAAGAGGTGATTATTTCTATGATCTTAAAAGGAGGTTGTCAAAGGCTAGTGGCAAAAAAACAAACAGGTGGTTGATTTTAGGACACATAAATCAAAGCAGCAGATGCAGCACTTATCACAATAGACAAAACTGAATGTACCCAGGAATGAAGAACGTTTGTTTGTATTTGGTTGGCCAGAGAGCTCATTCAGATTTTTCTGTCACATCTTCGGGAAAAACTCAAATGAACTTTTTGGTCAACCCCAAATCACCGAAGACTGATCAACTTAGTGCATCGAGTATACTTCTAAATGAGTACTGTGAATGGACAATGCTGCTTGCCGTATCAGTGAAGAAAGGATACCACATCCAACAAACCACCACATTACAGCCAACCCTGACTGTGTGCTCTGAGGAGACACAGGATGGGAAAGCATAGGCGAGTGGCCCCGGAGAGCTGAGACACCTATGAAAGGAATGACAGTGAGCCCAGACTCTCGCTCTTCCCATACATAGAAAAGCACTAGTTTCATTAACCTGAGATGTCTGGTTTTCCTTCATGAACAGTATGTAGTCTTCTCATGTTCCAACTATCTGGTCTTTGCTGCAAACACTTGTTTGTATCCTGGTTCCCCACCTTGTGCCTCAAACAGGTTCCTCAGAGGTAATGGAGATGCTGTATTCTAGGCTTAAATCCTGTTATATTCACCAAATAAAAAGCAATTGTCTCCTAGGTTGTGCTTCCCCCCTCCCCTGCCCCCTCCCGGCCAGCTGACAGCCCAAAAAAAGACGGACGAGGTGAACCTAAAGAGCATTTCAGCAAATGAGTTAAGTGTTAAGTGTGTTAGTTGCTCAGTCATGTCTGACTCTATGCACCCTATGGACTGTAGCCAGCCAGGCTCCTCTTTCCATGGGATTCTACAGGCAAGAAGTGGATTGCCATGCCCTTCTCCGGGGGATCTTCCCAACGCAAGGACTGAACCCACGTCACCTGCATTGCAAGTGGATTCTTCACCTTCTGAGCCAGCAGGGAAGCCCTGCAGCAGATGGAAGGTGACACAGATGCAGCGTCACCTCCCCACGTGGCCCACAGCACATGTGTCCAGACTTCTGTAGGATCCAGTCGATGAGAGCAGCTCAGGTAAATGGGACTGGAACTATTTCTCTTTGAAGAGGAAAGTTAAATGGAAAAGAAATGTGACATTTCCCTGCACCTGAATGTCTTTCAACAATACATATTTCACTTTGCCTACATTTTCTGAAAAACAAAAAACTGCACTTTAAGGAAAAATGTCATTATATTCTCTTTCTAAAGGGATGCTGCTAAAGCTGATTACACATTTCAAAAAATAAACAAAATGGAGCAAAAACACAGAAGAATGATAGTGAGATGAAATGAGATGTGAAATACATGGGATGCTCTCCATTGGTTCCTTGTGGGGGTCTGTGTGCCTGCTTCTCTCCTGTGTGGAATACACCTCTCTTCCACGCCTGCCCCAGACTTGCTCCATCATTTCATTCAGCCCCCAAACCTCCTCCTCAGAGAGGCTTTCCTTACCACACTTAATCTAAAGAGCCTACATCTTTTTTTCTATCACTTTTCTGAGGCCTATCCTGCTTTATCTACAACTGAAATAATATTAAACATTTATTCACTGAAATATTTATCTTCTGCCTGCTTCACTAGTTTCCCCGCCTCCACAAAGTCAGGGACTTTGTTTGATCATTATTTTATCTTCAGGCCCTAGAGATGCTTGATAGATAGTAAATGATCAAGAAGACATTTGCTGATTGAGTACATAGTAAATGTGAAGTGACTCACATGGCCGTCAGAGGTGATAATGATCCATCTTTCTACTCGGGGCTCAGCTGATCAGCACTGACTTTGGCAGACAGCTGAGAGCAGGGGTCAAGAAGTGGAGTCAGGGGATCAGACATAAAGATTTCCCCCAACTTTTCTACTCTGAAAAACCCCACCCTACAAGAAAGCTGGAAGAGTAGCACAATGAACATTCAAACACCTTTTACCTAAATTCACCATCTACCATTTACCATGTGAGTTCTGGCAGCTTCTTTCGCCTCTCCAAACCTTGATTCCCAAATTTACCAAAGAGGATACTACCACTATCTCTCTTAGAAGATGGGTAAATAAAAGAAGGTATTAAAGGTTTTAGGCTTCCCAGGTGGCACTAGTGGTAAAGAATCCACCTGCCAGGCTTCCCTGGTGGTCCAGAGGGTAAGGACACCGCCTTGCAATGCAAGGGGTGCCAGTTCGATCTCTGGCCTGGTAAGATTCCACATGCGACAGAGTGGCTGGACCGATATGTCCAACTACCGATCCGGAGCTCTGGAGCGCATGCGCCCAGAGCCAGTGCTCTGCAACAAGAGAGGCACTGAGATGGGAGGGCCACATGGGCCAAAGAACAAAGATAAATAAATGAAAGATCAATAGAAGTGACAAAAAAAAAAAAAAAAGAATCCACTTGCCAATGCAAGAGACTTAAGAGACGCAGGTTTGATCCCTGAGGCAAGAAGATTCCCTGGAGAAGGGTATGGCTACCCACTCCAGTATTCTCGTCTGGAAAATCCTCATGGACAGAGGAGCCTGACAGGCTACAGCCCATGGAGGTCGCAAAGAGTCAGACACGACTGAAGTGACTTAGCTCAGTACAGCACATAGAAGATTTGAGCACAATGTCTGATTTTCACTCTGTCTTTTACCAGCTGTGTGACCTTGGACATGGTGCTTACCATCCCTGCACCTCCTTCCCTGTAGCATGAAATCACAGTCACTAACTTGGGAAGGATATTGTTAAGACTAATAGTTTGCACATGCAAAATATAATAAGCATCCAAAAAGTGTTTTCAAGTCTCATTGTTATTAATGAGCGACAGGTGAGGTCATAGGGTGATCTCAAGACAGTCTCTGAAGTCTAAAGCTGCTTGTTTCTTCTCCACATCTTGGGACAGCCTCGTAAGAACACGTGTCTTCTTTTCATAGCAGCTCTTGTCTCTCTTCCCTGCGAGGATAACCCTTGGACTTCTGCTCTGATCATAATGCAATCCATCCTCACTTTTCAAACTCATCACAAAAAGCCAGTCCATCTTTCAGTAATGGAATCCAAATGACTATATTTGATTACACTGAGTAGTAATAGGACTTCCCACGTAGCTCAGTAGCAAAGAATCCACTGCCAATGCAGGAAACATAGGTTTAATTCCTAGATCAGGAAGATCCCTTGGAAGAGGGCATGAGAATCTACTCCAGTATTCTTGCCTGGGAAAGCCCATGGACTGAGGAGCCTGGTGGGATACAATCCACAGGGTTGCAAAAGAGTCGGACACAACTGAGCACACATGCATGAGTATAAATAGGTAAGAAATTCAGATTCAGTCCACATTAGTCCTTCTTGCCTGCTTTTAGTTTTCACTTAATTAATGTGAAGCAGCTGGGTAAACATTCACCGGAACTACAATAAACAAAGTACCTGTCATCTAGTTTAAATGGCATCATGCCCCTCAGAGTGAGATCGTAAGGCTGATATGATTTAATATCTTCATCAAGGGTCTAGTGAAGAATTACGATCATGCCCATCAATCAGCCCAGGGATCAAGCAGCATTTACTTGTTCAAAGCCTGACCTCACACCCCAGAGTCTATGGTCATCTAGAGGGAGTTGAGGGCCCCAGGACAAGTCCTGGTCCCTGCATCTTTCTACAACATACTCCCCACTCCCACCCAGCTGTCTGACTGTGCGCTGGGTCTGACTACAGTCCTCCGTGGACATGATTCTACCCTCAGTCTCCAGTCATCAATCCCATGTTACCACTTCACTCCTCCATCTCCCACAGCGGTTCACAGAGCCAGCAACCTCTGGGTTCCTCCTTGCCTCTCAGGAGGAATTACCTAACGTCAGAGTCAGGCCAGATATCTCTGGATGACCTCCAAACCAGATGTCAGGCTCAATCCAATATCCAACCCAACTGTTCCCTGGCAATGGATGGAGATAATCATTTGATTTAATTTATCTATGTTGACCCAATCTATGTTATTTTATTTAGAGACATCTAAAATGCCAATGGGCTTCCCTGGTGGTTCAGTAGTAAAGAATCTGCCTGCCATGCAGGAGAGACAGGAGACACAGGTTCAGTCCCTGGGTTGGGAAGATCCCTTGGCATAAGATGTGGTAACCCACTCCAAGTATTCTTGCCTGGGAAATCCCACGGACAGAGGAGACTGGCTGGCTGCAGGCCATGGAGTTGCAAAGACTTAGGTACGACTGAAGCTACTGAGCACCCCTGCATGCACGCATGACGTCACTATCACCTTTAAAAAGATGATATAGATACGGGTACGCCCTTGATTCAGCTAGACCTTTCAACTTCATTCCCCCCCAAATCTACAGATACCTCACTCCAGAATTTCAAGAGTGCATGTCATTAGTAGCTGCTTAGAAATACTTCTCCTTAAATAAATACCCAATAAAATAACGTCTACTCTTTATTTCACATAGGGCCTTCTCTTTGGTTACTTAAAGCTGAACTCCTTTCTAAAAGATAAAGTAATTTTAAATCAAAAGTCAGAGCCCCGGGGTTCCTGGTGGTCCAGTGGGTAAGAGCACCGACTTGCAGTGTAAGGGGCGCCAGTTCAATCCCTGGCCTGGAAAGATCCCACGTGCTGTGGAGCGGCTGGACCGATGTGTCCAATTACCGAACCGGAGCTACGGGCCGCATACACCCAAGAGCTGGTGCTCTGCAGTGCGAAGGGTTGGTGCAATGGGAGGCCACACAGGCCAAAGAACAAAGATGGAAATGAAAGACCAATAGAAATTGCCAAAGGGATAAAAAAGGTCAAGGAAGGGCCCTGTAAATAGACAAACACCCAGTCTGACTGTGCGCTGGGTCTGACTACAGTCCTCCGTGGATGTTTTGCTCCAGTCATCAATCCCATGTTACCACTTCACTCCTCCATCTCCCACAGCGGTTCACAGAGCCAGCAACCTCTGGGTTCCTCCTTGCCTCTCAGGAGGAATTACCTAACGTCAGAGTCAGGCCAGATATCTCTGGATGACCTCCAAACCAGATGTCAGGCTCAATCCAATATCCAACCCAACTGTTCCCTGGCAATGGATGGAGATAATCATTTGATTTAATTTATCTATGTTGACCCAATCTATGTTATTTTATTTAGAGACATCTAAAATGCCAATGGGCTTCCCTGGTGGTTCAGTAGTAAAAAAAAATCTGCCTTCCATGCAGGAGACACAGGAGACACAGGTTCAGTCCCTGGGTTGGGAAGATCCCTTGGCATAAGATGTGGTAACCCACTCCAAGTATTCTTGCCTGGGAAATCCCACGGACAGAGGAGACTGGCTGGCTGCAGGCCATGGAGTTGCAAAGACTTAGGTACGACTGAAGCTACTGAGCACCCCTGCATGCACGCATGACGTCACTATCACCTTTAAAAAGATGATATAGATACGGGTACGCCCTTGATTCAGCTAGACCTTTCAACTTCATTCCCCCCCAAATCTACAGATACCTCACTCCAGAATTTCAAGAGTGCATGTCATTAGTAGCTGCTTAGAAATACTTCTCCTTAAATAAATACCCAATAAAATAACGTCTACTCTTTATTTCACATAGGGCCTTCTCTTTGGTTACTTAAAGCTGAACTCCTTTCTAAAAGATAAAGTAATTTTAAATCAAAAGTCAGAGCCCGGGCTTCCCTGGTGGTCCAGTGGGTAAGAGCACCGACTTGCAGTGTAAGGGGCGCCAGTTCAATCCCTGGCCTGGAAAGATCCCACGTGCTGTGGAGCGGCTGGACCGATGTGTCCAATTACCGAACCGGAGCTACGGGCCGCATACACCCAAGAGCTGGTGCTCTGCAGTGCGAAGGGTTGGTGCAATGGGAGGCCCACACAGGCCAAAGAACAAAGATGGAAATGAAAGACCAATAGAAATTGCCAAAAAAGGGATAAAAAAAAAAAAAAGGTCAGAGCCCTTTGGTTTTACCAGTGCTCTGTAATGCACTGCCCTTGGTGCTAAGGATAGACATTTCATTAACTTTTCCTCTCTGGCTTTCCTAATACCTGAGTCTTGTGTCTCTCATATTTCAAAAAATAAGAACCTTTTCTGGTTCCTTCTGCCTTATAGGCTAGAAACAACTTTTCAGAAACCATCTGATAAACAATAGGAAGTGCTATAAACATGACTCTGATAAGAAAACTAGGGAATAACAAAAGGTAACCTAAAATGTCAGGTGTCCATCAGAATAACTAAATTGAGAAAAGAAATACTATGAGCATAGAAGAGGCAACTAGATATCTAATTGTAATCATCTCAAATTCTATTTAATTCTGCTTTTTATGTGCTAGATCTTTGCTAGATACTAAAAGAAAAATAAGTAAGACTGTTTTTGCACACAGGTCAGGACAGGAAAAAGAGAGATGTGAATGGATAACAAAGTAGTACATGTATACAATGGAATATTACTCAGCCAAAGAAGGAAGGAAGTTGGGTCATTTGTAGAGACATGGATGGACCTAGAGTTTGTCAAACAGAGTAAATTAAGTCAGAAAGAGAAAAAGAAGTCTCATATATTCATGCATATATATGGAATCTAGAAAAGTGGTACAGATGAGCCTAGTTGCAGGGCAGGAACAGAGATGCACAGAAACAACAGACATGTGGACATGCCAGAGGCAGGGAGGTGGGATGAACTGGATAATTAGGATTGATACATACACTACCATGTGTAAAAACATCTCGCGAGAAGCTGCTGTATAGCATAGGGAGCTCAGTTCAGTGCTTTCTGATGACTTAAACAGGTAGATTGCAAAAGAGAGGGAGGAGCCAGAAGGAGGTGATATATGTATAGCAAACACTTGGACAGTAAGGAGATCAAATCAGTCCTAAAGGAAATCAACTCTGAATATTCATTGGAAGGACTGATGCTGAAGTTCCAATACTTTGGCCACCTGATGTGAAGAATCAAGTCATTGGAAAATACCCTGAAGCTGGGAAAGATTGAGGGCATGAGGAGAAGGGGACGAGATGGTTGGATGGCATCACAGACTCAATGGATATGAACTTGAGCACTCTGAGAGATAGTGAAGGATAGGGAAGCCTGTTGGGCTGCAGTCCATGGAGTTGCAAAGAGATGGACATGACTGAGCAACTGAACAATGGTAATAGCTGATTCACTTCAGTAATTCGCAACAGCAATTAATACAACATCATAAAGTAACTATGCCCCAATACATACATCTTCAAATGTATAAAAAGTATGTTACCATAGTACTAATCATTGCTTTATTTATCAATCAGGACCCAGAAAACTACTGAGTAGAGCATTCAAGGTTGAGTAAGAGTTTGCAACATGAAAGTGATCAGGAAATACGATCTGAATGGAAGGAAGCATGCTGTGGCCAGTTCACGGATTATATACTGAAAAATGGGGGTAGATGGGATCAGAGTGAAAAGAGCTAGCAAGGTCAGGAAAGATAGACCACCGTAGGAATGTGAAAAAACCGCACCAAACTATTGACCATCTTGTTAACATATCTAGCTTTTTCATGATTTTTTCAGCTGGCACCAAATATTGACCATCTATAACAAAGTAGTACATGTATACAATGGAATATTACTCAGCCAAAGAAGGAAGGAAGTTGGGTCATTTGTAGAGACATGGATGGACCTAGAGTTTGTCAAACAGAGTAAATTAAGTCAGAAAGAGAAAAAGAAGTCTCATATATTCATGCATATATATGGAATCTAGAAAAGTGGTACAGATGAGCCTAGTTGCAGGGCAGGAACAGAGATGCACAGAAACAACAGACATGTGGACATGCCAGAGGCAGGGAGGTGGGATGAACTGGATAATTAGGATTGATACATACACTACCATGTGTAAAAACATCTCGCGAGAAGCTGCTGTATAGCATAGGGAGCTCAGTTCAGTGCTTTCTGATGACTTAAACAGGTAGATTGCAAAAGAGAGGGAGGAGCCAGAAGGAGGTGATATATGTATAGCAAACACTTGGACAGTAAGGAGATCAAATCAGTCCTAAAGGAAATCAACTCTGAATATTCATTGGAAGGACTGATGCTGAAGTTCCAATACTTTGGCCACCTGATGTGAAGAATCAAGTCATTGGAAAATACCCTGAAGCTGGGAAAGATTGAGGGCATGAGGAGAAGGGGACGAGATGGTTGGATGGCATCACAGACTCAATGGATATGAACTTGAGCACTCTGAGAGATAGTGAAGGATAGGGAAGCCTGTTGGGCTGCAGTCCATGGAGTTGCAAAGAGATGGACATGACTGAGCAACTGAACAATGGTAATAGCTGATTCACTTCAGTAATTCGCAACAGCAATTAATACAACATCATAAAGTAACTATGCCCCAATACATACATCTTCAAATGTATAAAAAGTATGTTACCATAGTACTAATCATTGCTTTATTTATCAATCAGGACCCAGAAAACTACTGAGTAGAGCATTCAAGGTTGAGTAAGAGTTTGCAACATGAAAGTGATCAGGAAATACGATCTGAATGGAAGGAAGCATGCTGTGGCCAGTTCACGGATTATATACTGAAAAATGGGGGTAGATGGGATCAGAGTGAAAAGAGCTAGCAAGGTCAGGAAAGATAGACCACCGTAGGAATGTGAATCGAATTCATATACTCTATATCCAGCTGCACCAAACTATTGACCATCTTGTTAACATATCTAGCTTTTTTCATGCATTTTTGTCTTTGCGATGCTATGTCTTCTGCATAGAATGGGTTCAGCCTATTCATCTTGATGGGCCTTCCCCAGTGGATCAAACAGTAAAGACTCTATCTGCAATGCAGGAGACCTGGAATTAATCCCTTGGGTCAGGGAGATCCCCTGGAGGAGGGCATAGCAACCCACTCCAGTATTCTTGCCTGGAGAATTCCATGGACAGAAGAGCCCAACAGTAAAGACTCTATCTGCAATGCAGGAGACCTGGGATTAATCCGTTGGGTCAGGAAGATCCCCTGGAGGAGGGCATAGCAACCCACTCCAGTATTCTTGCCTGGAGAATTCCATGGACAGAAGAGCCCAGTGGGATACAGTCCAAAAGGTTGCAAAGAGTCGGACATGATTGAGTCACTGACAGCTTCTATTCACCTTGAGAGCATCTTAATCTTCCTCTAATCTTCCATCTTAATACTAGCCATTTTAATACTTCTGGAAGAAGGCTTCACTGAAGACCATCCCCCCCCGAATGGTATGACATTATGAAAGAGATTAAGATATATAGTTCAGGAGCAATTAATAAAACTACTACAAGCTAAAAGATAGCCAGATTTGAAATCTAATTATATTCCAGTAAACACTAGAGATTCAATCTAAAAGCTCTCAGAATTTATTAGAGCTTGGTAAGTGGTAATAAGGAATGGAAAAATGGAGAAAAAATCATTTTTCCTAGATGCCAACAATAATAATTTAAAAGATAAAATTATATTTATGATCATACGCAAAAAATATCAACTACCTACAAAAACAACCTAAAAAGTTGTGTAAGGACTCTCTATATAGGAAACAATAAAATGGAAAACAGACAAAAGATTTGAGTAAATAATGTTTTTGGATGGAAAGACAGAATGTTTCCAACATGTTAACATTTCATTAAAGTAAGGAATAAGGACCCAGAAAACTACTGAGTAGAGCATTCAAGGTTGAGTAAGAGTTTGCAACATGAAAGTGATCAGGAAATACGATCTGAATGGAAGGAAGCATGCTGTGGCCAGTTCACGGATTATATACTGAAAAATGGGGGTAGATGGGATCAGAGTGAAAAGAGCTAGCAAGGTCAGGAAAGATAGACCACCGTAGGAATGTGAATCGAATTCATATACTCTATATCCAGCTGCACCAAACTATTGACCATCTTGTTAACATATCTAGCTTTTTTCATGCATTTTTGTCTTTGCGATGCTATGTCTTCTGCATAGAATGGGTTCAGCCTATTCATCTTGATGGGCCTTCCCCAGTGGATCAAACAGTAAAGACTCTATCTGCAATGCAGGAGACCTGGAATTAATCCCTTGGGTCAGGGAGATCCCCTGGAGGAGGGCATAGCAACCCACTCCAGTATTCTTGCCTGGAGAATTCCATGGACAGAAGAGCCCAACAGTAAAGACTCTATCTGCAATGCAGGAGACCTGGGATTAATCCGTTGGGTCAGGAAGATCCCCTGGAGGAGGGCATAGCAACCCACTCCAGTATTCTTGCCTGGAGAATTCCATGGACAGAAGAGCCCAGTGGGATACAGTCCAAAAGGTTGCAAAGAGTCGGACATGATTGAGTCACTGACAGCTTCTATTCACCTTGAGAGCATCTTAATCTTCCTCTAATCTTCCATCTTAATACTAGCCATTTTAATACTTCTGGAAGAAGGCTTCACTGAAGACCATCCCCCCCCGAATGGTATGACATTATGAAAGAGATTAAGATATATAGTTCAGGAGCAATTAATAAAACTACTACAAGCTAAAAGATAGCCAGATTTGAAATCTAATTATATTCCAGTAAACACTAGAGATTCAATCTAAAAGCTCTCAGAATTTATTAGAGCTTGGTAAGTGGTAATAAGGAATGGAAAAATGGAGAAAAAATCATTTTTCCTAGATGCCAACAATAATAATTTAAAAGATAAAATTATATTTATGATCATACGCAAAAAATATCAACTACCTACAAAAACAACCTAAAAAGTTGTGTAAGGACTCTCTATATAGGAAACAATAAAATGGAAAACAGACAAAAGATTTGAGTAAATAATGTTTTTGGATGGAAAGACAGAATGTTTCCAACATGTTAACATTTCATTAAAGTAAGGAATAAGATTAATACTGTCTAAATCAAAATTTCATAAATATTTTGAATATTGGCCAAACTTATTTTAAGATGTTCTAGAAATAAACAGAAAAGAAATAGTTATTTGATGAGGGAATGAAGTATTCACTTGTCTTCACCAATATTTTATAAAACTTAATAATAGTTACATCGGCCAAGCAACCAACCAACCAACAATGCGGTGGAACTAAATCGACAGCCCTGAAATAAGTGAAAAGTCACTCATTGTTAAAGAGGGGGCAACAAAGCAATTCAAAATGCCTTTAATAATCAATAAAAGATGCAACCAAAACATCAAACTATTTGGAAAAACACATGAGCTCTTAGTATATACATTGAAATGAATTCTAGGTATGTTAAAGGATTAAATATAAAACTTTTAGAATCTAATATAGATACATATCTTAAAGCTCACTAAATGAGAAAAATACCTTCTAAACAAAAAGCAATAGAGTAAAAGAGGAAATACTAATATATATAACTATATACAAATTTAAGGGCTTCCCTGGTGGTCCAGTGGGTAAGGACACCACCTTGCAGTGCAAGGGGTGCCGGTTCCATCCCTGGCTGGGAAGATTCCACATGCTGCTGAGCAGCTGGACCAATGTGTCCAATTACCGAGCCGGAGCTCTGGAGCGCATGCGGCAGAGCCCAGGCTCTGCAGCCAGAGAGGCCACTGCGATGGGAGGCCCACAGGAGCCAAAGAATAAAGAAAGATGAAAATAGATAAATGAAAGACCAATAGAAGTGGCTAAAAAATTTTTTTTTAAATTTTAAAATTTAAGTTTCCAAATACCCCAAAATAGTAAGACAAAAGGAAGTGAAGAAAATGAATTATAAAAATTGAATAATAAAAAATCTAATGACAAATACATTAGTTCTTAAAAACAATGAGAAAAATATTAAAGATAATGGAGAGTAAAAAAACACAAACAAATGAGATAAAAATAAAACAAAGAATATAAGGTTAATAATTAGATTTTTCTAAAAGCTTAAATCTCACTAAGAAAAAATTTTTTTTCAAAAATGGCTTTTTTATGTATGAATTTGGCAAACACGTTTTAAAATGACGATATGTAATGTTGACAGAATCAGTTAAGACAGACGTAAATACACAAAAGCTGGTAATGTGAAAGTGGTAGAGTCTTCGTAGAAATCAAATTACAGTATGCACAAGGACATCAAAAATATACCAACATTCTAGTTTCATGGTAGCACAGAAAAGGCATTTTTACCTTTTAGCCTCTTAAAAACTAATCCTAAAACCTCATGAAGGAAATGTAACAGGACCAAAACCTCCCTTCTCCAGGAAACTAGGAAACATCTGTAAAGGTGAGCACAATACACAAAATCAAAATAAAGATGGAAAAATAAGAAGTGATTATTAGAGTTTAAGGAAGTCAAAATTAAATGTGTGGAGGACTTTAATGGAAAGTTTGCTTAGAGGTCTCGTACTTTTCTATTCTATCATTTTTGGTCTGACAGTGATGGTCACAAGATGATTGCTCAAGCACCAGCCATCACATCTGTGTCCCAAGCAAGAAGAAGGAAAGGGGGAAAAGTAAAAATTCACCTATATGTCAGTTCCCTTTAAAGAACATTTCCCCTTAACTGATTACCACATGCAAATCGTCTACTACCCTATAAGAGAAATAGGAAAGCATGGTTCTTTACCTTGAAACACTATTGCCTATTACATAGAGACTGATGCTAAGCAAGAAAAAGAATAAATTTAGGCTAGAAAACTCACCTCAGACCTTGTGGGGAAACAAGCTGGTGGAGGTTTTTGCAGCTTTGGCTAAGCCAGAAGAAAAGCAAATTCGGAATGAAAAACATACTAGAAAAAACTAAGACAAAACAAGTGGTTGGATGCACATGGACTTATACAAGTTTCCAAATACCCCAAAATAGTAAGACAAAAGGAAGTGAAGAAAATGAATTATAAAAATTGAATAATAAAAAATCTAATGACAAATACATTAGTTCTTAAAAACAATGAGAAAAATATTAAAGATAATGGAGAGTAAAAAAACACAAACAAATGAGATAAAAATAAAACAAAGAATATAAGGTTAATAATTAGATTTTTCTAAAAGCTTAAATCTCACTAAGAAAAAATTTTTTTTCAAAAATGGCTTTTTTATGTATGAATTTGGCAAACACGTTTTAAAATGACGATATGTAATGTTGACAGAATCAGTTAAGACAGACGTAAATACACAAAAGCTGGTAATGTGAAAGTGGTAGAGTCTTCGTAGAAATCAAATTACAGTATGCACAAGGACATCAAAAATATACCAACATTCTAGTTTCATGGTAGCACAGAAAAGGCATTTTTACCTTTTAGCCTCTTAAAAACTAATCCTAAAACCTCATGAAGGAAATGTAACAGGACCAAAACCTCCCTTCTCCAGGAAACTAGGAAACATCTGTAAAGGTGAGCACAATACACAAAATCAAAATAAAGATGGAAAAATAAGAAGTGATTATTAGAGTTTAAGGAAGTCAAAATTAAATGTGTGGAGGACTTTAATGGAAAGTTTGCTTAGAGGTCTCGTACTTTTCTATTCTATCATTTTTGGTCTGACAGTGATGGTCACAAGATGATTGCTCAAGCACCAGCCATCACATCTGTGTCCCAAGCAAGAAGAAGGAAAGGGGGAAAAGTAAAAATTCACCTATATGTCAGTTCCCTTTAAAGAACATTTCCCCTTAACTGATTACCACATGCAAATCGTCTACTACCCTATAAGAGAAATAGGAAAGCATGGTTCTTTACCTTGAAACACTATTGCCTATTACATAGAGACTGATGCTAAGCAAGAAAAAGAATAAATTTAGGCTAGAAAACTCACCTCAGACCTTGTGGGGAAACAAGCTGGTGGAGGTTTTTGCAGCTTTGGCTAAGCCAGAAGAAAAGCAAATTCGGAATGAAAAACATACTAGAAAAAACTAAGACAAAACAAGTGGTTGGATGCACATGGACTTATCAGCAGGAGACATACTGATCAGCAACAGGTGGGAAATCTGCTGTGGACTCCGGAACGCCAGGTCAGACAGAGCACGTCAGAACGCTGCGGGCACACGCAGGACAGACGCCTCAGCTTCTTGCAGGTCTAGTTGCCCTCCAGCTACAGCACACCCTTTCCATTCTTAGAGTCATTATTATTATTATTATTATTAAAGTAATTATTGATCAGGGCTTTAAGAGGGTCCCAGCCCGTGTTAATATCATTCCCTGCAAACATCTGGAGGCTTACGCTCTCAATAAAAGCAGACTGGTGAATGTTCAGGGCCTTGACCCAGCAGATCCTGAGCGCCCCGCCTCGCCCTGTTTCCACCCTTTCTCTCTGTATGTGTGTGTGTATTTCTTAGCATCTCTCTGCACCTGCTGTTCTCCCTGAAGCCGGCTGACGTGCTGCAGCAAGAACTAAAATTAAATAATAGGTCAAAATGACGAATCAAAAGACAGTACTACATGCACATTAGTTAGAAATATGGAAGCAAAAAGCAGCAGAAGCAATCGTAAAATCTAAAAGGTTTTGTCTTTGCAGAGAGAAACAACAGAAAAAGGAGGGAACCAGAGGGCTGGTGTTTTCTTTGTTATAACTCTTCTGGAATTATTTGCCTTTTATACTACAGACATACATTCATTCATTAAAATAAAGTATAATTTAAAAATTCAGCTTCAAAAACAGTGTGGCAAATGCAAAGCTGCTCACTCTCATCAGTAACCAAATTAAAAGGCAAGTTAAAAGAACAATGAGATATCATTTTCAAGCAAGAAGAAGGAAAGGGGGAAAAGTAAAAATTCACCTATATGTCAGTTCCCTTTAAAGAACATTTCCCCTTAACTGATTACCACATGCAAATCGTCTACTACCCTATAAGAGAAATAGGAAAGCATGGTTCTTTACCTTGAAACACTATTGCCTATTACATAGAGACTGATGCTAAGCAAGAAAAAGAATAAATTTAGGCTAGAAAACTCACCTCAGACCTTGTGGGGAAACAAGCTGGTGGAGGTTTTTGCAGCTTTGGCTAAGCCAGAAGAAAAGCAAATTCGGAATGAAAAACATACTAGAAAAAACTAAGACAAAACAAGTGGTTGGATGCACATGGACTTATCAGCAGGAGACATACTGATCAGCAACAGGTGGGAAATCTGCTGTGGACTCCGGAACGCCAGGTCAGACAGAGCACGTCAGAACGCTGCGGGCACACGCAGGACAGACGCCTCAGCTTCTTGCAGGTCTAGTTGCCCTCCAGCTACAGCACACCCTTTCCATTCTTAGAGTCATTATTATTATTATTATTATTAAAGTAATTATTGATCAGGGCTTTAAGAGGGTCCCAGCCCGTGTTAATATCATTCCCTGCAAACATCTGGAGGCTTACGCTCTCAATAAAAGCAGACTGGTGAATGTTCAGGGCCTTGACCCAGCAGATCCTGAGCGCCCCGCCTCGCCCTGTTTCCACCCTTTCTCTCTGTATGTGTGTGTGTATTTCTTAGCATCTCTCTGCACCTGCTGTTCTCCCTGAAGCCGGCTGACGTGCTGCAGCAAGAACTAAAATTAAATAATAGGTCAAAATGACGAATCAAAAGACAGTACTACATGCACATTAGTTAGAAATATGGAAGCAAAAAGCAGCAGAAGCAATCGTAAAATCTAAAAGGTTTTGTCTTTGCAGAGAGAAACAACAGAAAAAGGAGGGAACCAGAGGGCTGGTGTTTTCTTTGTTATAACTCTTCTGGAATTATTTGCCTTTTTATACTACAGACATACATTCATTCATTAAAATAAAGTATAATTTAAAAATTCAGCTTCAAAAACAGTGTGGCAAATGCAAAGCTGCTCACTCTCATCAGTAACCAAATTAAAAGGCAAGTTAAAAGAACAATGAGATATCATTTTCACTCATCAGGTGATAAAATATTAAAACAGTAATGATAGCAAGCATTGGCTCAGGTGTACAGAAACAGGCTTTCAAATACTGTTGATGGAAGTATAAATCGGTACAACATTTTTAGAGATAAGTTTGGCAGTTTCTATTAAAATTTAAAATATGCATATCCTTCAACCCAGAAATTTCACTTTTAGGTACCTACCCTAGAAAAATGCTTGTCATCGATGCAAAATGGCAGAGACAAGGATTTGTATGACAGAGTAGGAAAAAGCTTAAAACATCATCTGTGTCATCAATAAGAAAATCACATAATAAGCTATGGTCTATTTATACCATGGAACTCAACATATTTTTTTTAAAGGAGGTAAGCCTTAACTATTCTGTCATGGGAAGAACTCCTACCTATATTAAAAAAGCAAGTTGTGTAATAGGTATACTTCACCAGATTTGATACTTATGCATCTGTGAAAGCATAGCCAGGAAAGATTAAGACTGAATTTACACTGGCTCTGCATCTATGATTTTAACCCTTATTTTGCTCCTTTTGTTATGACAAGACTACAGGATGGCCTGCCTCAGGGAGATCACCTGAGTCACCCATGTGTGAAGGACTATGAGGAAGTGAGATTAACACAGTCCCATGCCTTGCTTTCTAGTGGCCATATGCAAGGATCAAATAGCCTTTTTGTTTCCTCACCTCTTCAGCATCTCTGATTCATAAAAGAACCTGGCAACCAGGCCCCAACAAGATGGCTATTTGGATGGCCTGCCATCTTCTCAGCTCGCTGGCTGCCCCATTAAACTCTCTTCCTTGCCTCAATACCTCTTCCCCAAGTTCACTGGCCTGTCATGCAGAGGCCAGAGCGAGCTGAGACAAAAGTTTGGAAGGATCATCTTTCAATTGAACACAGTCATTTCCTCTATGGAGGAGAATCTGATTAGAGAAAAAAGGCAAAGCAATTTGATTCTTAAAATATATTTATGAGCATACACGTGAGAGAAACAGTCTCCTAAAAAGTAATCCCCCAACACTGAAGAATTTGTAGCCTCCAAAACCATGGCTGGGTGGAGCCTGTGCTTTCTGTTTCTGGGAACTTTTTCTCCGCCTGGAGCAGTGTTTGTCTTAAGGAGGTCATGGGT
This sequence comes from Tragulus kanchil, assembly GCA_022376925.1. Classification (NCBI taxonomy): domain Eukaryota; kingdom Metazoa; phylum Chordata; class Mammalia; order Artiodactyla; family Tragulidae; genus Tragulus; species Tragulus kanchil. Next base: position 2,995,050 of record JAIOJX010000032.1, on the reverse strand, counting down.
GTTATTCACTGAAACAATCTAAGGTGGTAATGAAAACAACCTGTTGTTCACGTTACCCATTTTTGAAAGGTTTGTTTCAGTTTGGTGATTAGCCAGTTTTGTTAAGGATGCAATTACAGACATAAATTACCCTTTGAAAGCACTACTTGGAAAAAAAAATCCCCACAAATGTAAACAACACTAAACATAAAGAAAAAAAATAAAACTCAACTGTGCAGTTATTTTAAGAACAAGATGCATTCAGGCAAAGACAAGAGCAGCTAACCCTTTACTTAACTGAATTTCACCTGTCTCTTTCATTTTTTTTTTTTTTTTTCCTTCCCAATCCAGTTGGGATTTGACTAGAAATCACAACAGTTACATCTGAACAAGTTGTGCAGTCGACATGTACATTGGGGTCCTGATTTGCAGACGGTGTTTCAGGCACGCAAGACTGCTCTATATCACCAGAGTGTTGTTGCTTATCTCCATTACAACTGGTTAAATTCAGAGAACATTTAACAGCAGAGGCAGAAGCAGAAGCTGCCCCTTAATTCCCGTCAAAGGAAATACAGCAAAGTACAAGACTATGAGGAAGTGAGATTAACACAGTCCCATGCCTTGCTTTCTAGTGGCCATATGCAAGGATCAAATAGCCTTTTTGTTTCCTCACCTCTTCAGCATCTCTGATTCATAAAAGAACCTGGCAACCAGGCCCCAACAAGATGGCTATTTGGATGGCCTGCCATCTTCTCAGCTCGCTGGCTGCCCCATTAAACTCTCTTCCTTGCCTCAATACCTCTTCCCCAAGTTCACTGGCCTGTCATGCAGAGGCCAGAGCGAGCTGAGACAAAAGTTTGGAAGGATCATCTTTCAATTGAACACAGTCATTTCCTCTATGGAGGAGAATCTGATTAGAGAAAAAAGGCAAAGCAATTTGATTCTTAAAATATATTTATGAGCATACACGTGAGAGAAACAGTCTCCTAAAAAGTAATCCCCCAACACTGAAGAATTTGTAGCCTCCAAAACCATGGCTGGGTGGAGCCTGTGCTTTCTGTTTCTGGGAACTTTTTCTCCGCCTGGAGCAGTGTTTGTCTTAAGGAGGTCATGGGTGTTATTCACTGAAACAATCTAAGGTGGTAATGAAAACAACCTGTTGTTCACGTTACCCATTTTTGAAAGGTTTGTTTCAGTTTGGTGATTAGCCAGTTTTGTTAAGGATGCAATTACAGACATAAATTACCCTTTGAAAGCACTACTTGGAAAAAAAAATCCCAGAAATGTAAACAACACTAAACATAAAGAAAAAAAATAAAACTCAACTGTGCAGTTATTTTAAGAACAAGATGCATTCAGGCAAAGACAAGAGCAGCTAACCCTTTACTTAACTGAATTTCACCTGTCTCTTTCATTTTTTTTTTTTTTTTCCTTCCCAATCCAGTTGGGATTTGACTAGAAATCACAACAGTTACATCTGAACAAGTTGTGCAGTCGACATGTACATTGGGGTCCTGATTTGCAGACGGTGTTTCAGGCACGCAAGACTGCTCTATATCACCAGAGTGTTGTTGCTTATCTCCATTACAACTGGTTAAATTCAGAGAACATTTAACAGCAGAGGCAGAAGCAGAAGCTGCCCTAAATTCTCGAAAGATACAGAGGACGGTGTGGGTAAAATGAGAAATCTCCTTTACCCTTCCATCCAGCACAAAGCTCCCAGTCAGGAGGGAAAGCTCAACATTAGCCATGCAAAGTACAAGAGCAGGGTAAATTTCAGGAGGTCAGAATATAATTATATGGTCAGGAACTTCCCTCCTCCGACCCCTGATGGAATAAAACACCCCATTTTTGTTATGTCATATCACATATTTGTAATATCTTGGATAGGAGCCAAGAGCCAGTTTGACATTCCCCTTTATTCTCTGTTTCAGAGTTAGGAAGGACATTTCATGAAATGAGTTTGATGTGTTTGGAAGTCTAGAGCAAGGTATCTGCCGTGTTTGCATACCGGACTGGAGTTAGATTTTGCTACCTAGGCAGACTTCGTGAAACAGAGAAAAGTAACTGCTTCCTTTTTAATCAAATGTTCATACATTGCAAATTGCCCCCAAAACAGCACAAGAGGGAGAAAATAACCTCCCCATTTATATTGTACTTGGCAACAACTTCAAGCGCTCAAAATTAATTTTGCAAATAATTGCACCTTCTAAAAGTCTTCTCTGTAAAGTAAGAGCAAGAACCTCAAACATACAGCAAAAAAAGTCCCTAGGTGAGCAATAAAGACAGCCTGTGGGTACCTTTCTGATAATACCATGGCCCAGTTTTGAAGCTGGTTCAGTGTATTCTGGGTGTTTTGTAATCAAGAACAAACCTGACTCCATACTGAATCTGTTTCTTTTACTTTTTTAACCTTTGTATCCATTGGCTTGGCTACAAGTTAAGAATGTTGCCTGTAGCCTGAAATATACAGGAGAGCCCGTTCCCAAGGCTCTGACCTTTGAAGGTATAACATTTTTCCATTCTTATAAACATAAAAAGTTGCAAAACAGAATACCATTTGTCTTGCGAGAGGTTGATAGGAACATTGCCGCCGGATTAACATGGACAGCTGTGGAGAACAAATGATCCGTTTGCAGCAGCCAAACACAGAGCCTCCCGTTTTAGTACAAAAGAAGGCTGAATTCTAACTGGGAAAGATGGTTCTTTGGGACATGATTTCTCACACCTGCGTTTCTCACACCCACATGTTTGGTGCTCTCAAAGAGACGTAACATGAATGCCTCACTTTTGTATTTGTTTCTGTAAAGCATGTGGTTGTATCTGAGGTCTTCACTACAAGGAGCACTAGGTGGTACGCACCATAGGAGCGGAAACTAAGTCCCAGAGTCAGAGGGTCGGCGGGAGCCTCAGCCAGAGTCTCACTTACCGGGTCAGGTCTCAAACCTCACTGGTGGTGCCTCTAGGGAGCGGCGTGCCCTCCACATTTGCATCTGGTCAGGAGAGCTGGAGGGAAACTGCCACTGTGTCGAGAGAGGCGGAAGACCCAGGAAAACTTCCCTCTTTCCTTCTTTCTTGCGCCCCGGGCGAAGGGAAAACGATGGGCTCCACCTCCACCCTTCACCGTGACCCCGCCCCTGCTCATTGCCTGGGGCCTTCCTTCCAACTCTGAGCCTGTGCTTCCACTCAGCCTTCAAAGCTAGTTCAAGTAACTCCCTATCGGTTTAGTTCTCCTCATCCCACCATTGTGGACTTAGGCCTTCCTCACCTCTCCCGTACTTTTTTGTGTGTACGGCTCTTGGATATAAGGCTGCCTTTTGCCTCCTGTGATGGTCGGCTATGAATGTGTGGACACACCGCCCCGCCTCGCATCCTCCGCTAAGTGAGGAGCACCGCCTCTTGGAGAGAAGGATCAAGCCTTCCCAGGTTGTTTTGGTTTTGGTTTTGTTTCTACCTGGACTGTTTTACAGAACAAAGCAAGATGATTTGCACATTTTGGGTTCTTAATACACGTTCAAGTTCTATGAACTGAATTACATTCAGTCAAGAGAAGGCAACTTAGATGATAATAGTTTTACAGGTTTTATTATACGTATAAAACAAGATGGTTCATATGTGTAATATAAAATAACACTGAAAATATTTTGCATATCATATATCATTTAATCCTAGTAACTACCTTGTAACCTGAAGAGTAGAATTATTTTGCTGTATAGATGAACACACCAGGCCTGGAAGAGTTTAAGCCCCCAGCAATTGAGTGAGTGAGCCATAGAAGCCAGATTCAAATCCAGATATCCCAGTGCTTAATCCAAGTTTCATGCCTCTAGCTGGACTTTGATGCCTCAAGGAAGCAGAGCCTTTGTCTTTGGTCTTCTTCCTTGCCTGTGCCTTCCCATCCTCCCTCAGTGCCTGGTCTCCCAGAAACACACCCGAGCAAGACGCGCAGCATCCTCGCCCCGTCCCACCTCTCTGTGGTTCCTGGGAACCTTTCCAGGACACCAGGAGCCTGTTTAACCTCTCTCGTAGGAACCAGTCCATCCTGTTGGTGTTATTCATTCATTCTGGGGAAAATTAAAATGATAGTATATGTAAAATATAAATATAACATACACTGTGGAAGGGACTTTGCAGGAGGTCCAGTGGTTAAGACTCTGAGGTAGCATGGGCTTGATCCCTGATCAGGGAATTAAGATCCCACATTATTCTTGGCACAATGAAAAAAAAAAAAATATATATATATATATATATATATATATATATATATATAATGGACTTCCTTGGTAGCTCAGACAGTAAAGAATCTGCTTGCAATGCAGGAGACCTGGGTTCAATTCTGGGTCAGAAAGTTCCCCTGGAGAAGGGATGGCCACCCACTCCAGTATTGTTGCCTGGAGAATTTCACCAACAGTTACAGTCCATGAGTTACAGTCACAAAGAGTCAGACACGATTGAGCAACTAACTCACACATATATAAAATAGCTTTGTCTCCTTCCTATCACAGTCTCAGGATAGAAATAGTGCCTTGTGCATTTCTGGGGAGTCCCAGATTTTACCATCTTGCCAGGTCCTCGCAGGTCATCTAACCTTCTGAGCTCTCTGTGTCTTGCTTTCTGATCAGGCTAGAAAATGACTAAAGGAAACCTACCTCCCATCACTAAAGCGAAAGTGACTAAAAGACCCCTACAGCCCTGGGGTCAGCAGAAGGGCTGTCTTCTTGTTCATTCTCCCCTGCTGCGATCCCCAAAGCCAGCTTGTGCCAGGATGCCCGGGCACCAGCAGCAGCAGCAGGAGTGGCTGGTGCCAGCACAGCTCTTGTTTTGGCGGGAGATGCTTCTTGTACTCCAGTTCTTTGTTCAAATAGAAAACTTGTTCCTGATGTAATTACATCCATAATGCTGCGCAGAGTGGCAGATGGTCCCTTGCCGACTGCTTCCCTGCTGCCTGCAGAGCCCCCTTTTGTGGCTCCAGCCTGCCCCAAAGATTCTACCCCTGATGGAACACAGGAGAACATCTTTCCCCTGGCCGGGGATGAACCGGGTCCTCGGTGGTTGCTCCTCCATCAGACCCCAGATTCTCCTGGGGTCCAGAAATGCTCCATTTATCCCCTTCCCACAAAGGCCAACCCTTCCCATCAGTCCAAAAAGAACCTCTCTCGTAGGAACCAGTCCATCCTGTTGGTGTTATTCATTCATTCTGGGAAAATTAAAATGATAGTATATGTAAAATATAAATATAACATACACTGTGGAAGGGACTTTGCAGGAGGTCCAGTGGTTAAGACTCTGAGGTAGCATGGGCTTGATCCCTGATCAGGGAATTAAGATCCCACATTATTCTTGGCACAATGAAAAAAAAAAAAAAAAAATATATATATATATATATATATATATATATATATATATATAATGGACTTCCTTGGTAGCTCAGACAGTAAAGAATCTGCTTGCAATGCAGGAGACCTGGGTTCAATTCTGGGTCAGAAAGTTCCCCTGGAGAAGGGATGGCCACCCACTCCAGTATTGTTGCCTGGAGAATTTCACCAACAGTTACAGTCCATGAGTTACAGTCACAAAGAGTCAGACACGATTGAGCAACTAACTCACACATATATAAAATAGCTTTGTCTCCTTCCTATCACAGTCTCAGGATAGAAATAGTGCCTTGTGCATTTCGGGGGAGTCCCAGATTTTACCATCTTGCCAGGTCCTCGCAAGTCATCTAACCTTCTGAGCTCTCTGTGTCTTGCTTTCTGATCAGGCTAGAAAATGACTAAAGGAAACCTACCTCCCATCACTAAAGCGAAAGTGACTAAAAGACCCCTACAGCCCTGGGGTCAGCAGAAGGGCTGTCTTCTTGTTCATTCTCCCCTGCTGCGATCCCCAAAGCCAGCTTGTGCCAGGATGCCCGGGCACCAGCAGCAGCAGCAGGAGTGGCTGGTGCCAGCACAGCTCTTGTTTTGGCGGGAGATGCTTCTTGTACTCCAGTTCTTTGTTCAAATAGAAAACTTGTTCCTGATGTAATTACATCCATAATGCTGCGCAGAGTGGCAGATGGTCCCTTGCCGACTGCTTCCCTGCTGCCTGCAGAGCCCCCTTTTGTGGCTCCAGCCTGCCCCAAAGATTCTACCCCTGATGGAACACAGGAGAACATCTTTCCCCTGGCCGGGGATGAACCGGGTCCTCGGTGGTTGCTCCTCCATCAGACCCCAGATTCTCCTGGGGTCCAGAAATGCTCCATTTATCTGCAACCCTTTCCCACAAAGGCTCAAAACACCTTCCCATCAGTCCAAGAACAAGATAGGTCCACACTCTTCTGGGGTTTTTTTATGATTTTTTTATGTGGACCATTTTTTAATTCTTTGTTGAATTTGTTAACAATATTCTTTCCACTTGATGTTTTGTTCTTTTGGCCATGAAGCATGTGGGATCTTAGCTCTCTGACCAGAGTTTGAATCCACAGCCCATGCACTGGAAGGCGAAGTCCTAACCACTGGACTACCAGGGAAGTCCCCACAATCTCTCTTTGATCTGACTGCCTCAGGAAGGGCTGTTATCAGATCTTTCCTGCAGTTCACCAGGGTGAACTGTGGGATACTGTTCAAAGAAGGATTTGGCCCAATGTGAATTTCGGCAAGTAGCTGCATCTCTGAGCCTCACTTTTCCTATCTATAGAATGGGAGGTTTGGTATAAACCATCTCCTCAGATTCCACCTAACCCCAATCTGCAGTTCAAAGTCATACTTTTTTTTCTCCCTTGGTTGCCCAGTTGTTAGATGGGAATATGACTCTACCTACGTTATTCCCCAGAATGTTTGTGAAGATAAACTATGCTAGACATAAAAACTGTTGCAAGGTGGGAGGAGGGTCATGTGTGGGGGCAGGTGTGAAAAACTCTTTTATTATTCCCTGCACCGAAGGATGCCCCTGTCTCTAGCCTTGCCTCTAACTCAAAAGCTCTAGATGGCTTTTCTTTTTTTTTTTTTTTTCAATGTATGTATTTGGCTGTGCTGGGTCTTCTTTAGTTGTAAGCTAGGGCTACTCTCTAGTTGTGATGCACAGGCTTCTCATTGCAGTGACTTCTCCTGTTGCAGAGCATAGACTCTAGGCTCACAGGCTTCAGAAGCTGCAGCGTGTGGACTCAATAGTTTATGGGGTCCCAGGGGGATAGACTCAATATTTGTGAACACAGGCTCCACTGCTTCCCTGCTGCCTGCAGAGCCCCCTTTTGTGGCTCCAGCCTGCCCCAAAGATTCTACCCCTGATGGAACACAGGAGAACATCTTTCCCCTGGCCGGGGATGAACCGGGTCCTCGGTGGTTGCTCCTCCATCAGACCCCAGATTCTCCTGGGGTCCAGAAATGCTCCATTTATCTGCAACCCTTTCCCACAAAGGCTCAAAACACCTTCCCATCAGTCCAAGAACAAGATAGGTCCACACTCTTCTGGGGTTTTTTTATGATTTTTTTATGTGGACCATTTTTTAATTCTTTGTTGAATTTGTTAACAATATTCTTTCCACTTGATGTTTTGTTCTTTTGGCCATGAAGCATGTGGGATCTTAGCTCTCTGACCAGAGTTTGAATCCACAGCCCATGCACTGGAAGGCGAAGTCCTAACCACTGGACTACCAGGGAAGTCCCCACAATCTCTCTTTGATCTGACTGCCTCAGGAAGGGCTGTTATCAGATCTTTCCTGCAGTTCACCAGGGTGAACTGTGGGATACTGTTCAAAGAAGGATTTGGCCCAATGTGAATTTCGGCAAGTAGCTGCATCTCTGAGCCTCACTTTTCCTATCTATAGAATGGGAGGTTTGGTATAAACCATCTCCTCAGATTCCACCTAACCCCAATCTGCAGTTCAAAGTCATACTTTTTTTTCTCCCTTGGTTGCCCAGTTGTTAGATGGGAATATGACTCTACCTACGTTATTCCCCAGAATGTTTGTGAAGATAAACTATGCTAGACATAAAAACTGTTGCAAGGTGGGAGGAGGGTCATGTGTGGGGTCAGGTGTGAAAAACTCTTTTATTATTCCCTGCACCGAAGGATGCCCCTGTCTCTAGCCTTGCCTCTAACTCAAAAGCTCTAGATGGCTTTTCTTTTTTTTTTTTTTTTCAATGTATGTATTTGGCTGTGCTGGGTCTTCTTTAGTTGTAAGCTAGGGCTACTCTCTAGTTGTGATGCACAGGCTTCTCATTGCAGTGACTTCTCCTGTTGCAGAGCATAGACTCTAGGCTCACAGGCTTCAGAAGCTGCAGCGTGTGGACTCAATAGTTATGGCTCCCAGGCTGCAGAGCACAGGCTCCACAGCTGTGGTGCATAGACTCAATATTTGTGATACACAGGCTCAGTTTCTTTGTGGCATGTGGGATCTTCCTGTACTAGGAATTGATAGTGTTTCCTGCATTGGCAGGCAGATTCTTTACCCCTGAGCCACCAGGGAAACCCTAGGCTGCTACAAATTGGATCCTCTTTGGGATCCCTTTTTATCTGGATCACTTCCTACCTATCCAGGTGAATCCTTCCTGAGAAGCAAGTCATGTCCCAAAAAATCACAGTAAGATACAGCTGAGGGATCCCCAGCTCCATCTAGACCTCTTAGTGCTTAGCTTCTCTTCCATAATATTCAGTCTCAGTTTACATACCTCCAATAATGGGGAACTCACTACTACACAAGGCAGCCCATCAACTGTTGGACAGCTGAAATTGTGAATAAATCTTCCCTCAATTTCACTAAATTCTACCTTTCTTAAATGCCTAACAATTGGTAATAATTGTGCCCTTTGTGGCTTCATAGATTGTTTAATCCCACCATGCTCTCTACTCTGACCCACATGACCTACTATGTGTGGTTCTTCCTGTCCCCCAGTTTTCTTGCCCGCCCCTCCTCCTGGCCTTACCAATGCATCCCTGGGAGCCCTCCACACATCTTCTTGCTTGGTTGCATCTCTGGTAAAATGAGTCAAAGACTGATTATACCCCTAAAATCCTCATCCCAACAATTTCTGTTGGAGCGTGAAGGGTTCATGAGCCCATGGCGACTGGGTATTTTTTTTATGAAATCTCTAGTTAAATGTTTGTGAAGATAAACTATGCTAGACATAAAAACTGTTGCAAGGTGGGAGGAGGGTCATGTGGGGTCAGGTGTGAAAACCTCTTTTATTATTCCCTGCACAGAAGGATGCCCCTGTCTCTAGCATTGCCTCTAACTCAAAGGCTCTAGATGGCTTTTTTTTTTTTTTTTCAATGTATGTATTTGGCTGTGCTGGGTCTTCTTTAGTTGTAAGCTAGGGCTACTCTCTAGTTGTGATGCACAGGCTTCTCATTGCAGTGACTTCTCCTGTTGCAGAGCATAGACTCTAGGCTCACAGGCTTCAGAAGCTGCAGCGTGTGGACTCAATAGTTATGGCTCCCAGGCTGCAGAGCACAGGCTCCACAGCTGTGGTGCATAGACTCAATATTTGTGATACACAGGCTCAGTTTCTTTGTGGCATGTGGGATCTTCCTGTACTAGGAATTGATAGTGTTTCCTGCATTGGCAGGCAGATTCTTTACCCCTGAGCCACCAGGGAAACCCTAGGCTGCTACAAATTGGATCCTCTTTGGGATCCCTTTTTATCTGGATCACTTCCTACCTATCCAGGTGAATCCTTCCTGAGAAGCAAGTCATGTCCCAAAAAATCACAGTAAGATACAGCTGAGGGATCCCCAGCTCCATCTAGACCTCTTAGTGCTTAGCTTCTCTTCCATAATATTCAGTCTCAGTTTACATACCTCCAATAATGGGGAACTCACTACTACACAAGGCAGCCCATCAACTGTTGGACAGCTGAAATTGTGAATAAATCTTCCCTCAATTTCACTAAATTCTACCTTTCTTAAATGCCTAACAATTGGTAATAATTGTGCCCTTTGTGGCTTCATAGATTGTTTAATCCCACCATGCTCTCTACTCTGACCCACATGACCTACTATGTGTGGTTCTTCCTGTCCCCCAGTTTTCTTGCCCGCAGCTACTACTGGGCTTACCAATGCATCCCTGGGGAGCCCTCCACACATCTTCTTGCTTGGTTGCATCTCTGGTAAAATGAGTCAAAGACTGATTATACCCCTAAAATCCTCATCCCAACAATTTCTGTTGGAGCGTGAAGGGTTCATGAGCCCATGGCGACTGGGTATTTCAGATTCCAGACAGCTGTCCACTTGCCTCCCAGACCACCAGCCACTGGGATGCATCTGTCCTCTGTGTGTCTCACACTTCGCAGTACCCCATTTCCATCCAGGCCTCACCTTACCCTCGCAACTTGATGTTCCTGCTCAGCCTCGCCGTGGCTGTCAGCCTTCTGTCTCTTCAGGGAGGGAAAATCAATCCACTTGTCCGCCCTACCTCATCTTTGACTCTGAGCTTCAATGGCCTCACCCAGCAACTTCTTTCACATAGCATCTATAATATCCTATTTTCCACAGCCACCTTTACCAGCCGAGTGTGATTCTGTAAATAAATAAATAAATAAATAAATTTGGTTAGAGAGACCAAGAAATGCATGAGTCCAACCAAGCTGCCAAGAAGGATTAGAAACCTTGAAGCCCCCAAGAGATGGGGAGTTTGAGATCGACATGTACACGCTGCTATCTTTAAAATGGATAACCAACATGGACCTCCTGTCTAGCACAGGGAACTCTTCTCAAGACAATATGGCAGCCTGGATGGGAGGGGAGCTAGGGTAAGAACGGATACATGTATCTATATGACTGAGTCCCTTTGCTGTCCACCTGAAACTGTCACGGCATTGTCCATCAGCTATACGCCAATATAAAATTTTAAAAGAAAAATGTTTTTAATATATGAGGCAAAAGAAAACTTGACGCCCCTGGATGGGAGGGGCAAAGAAGGAATTTTAAAGAGGGAAAAATGTTTATTTCCAGAAATTGTGCTAATTAAATCTTCCTCAATTTCACTAAATTCTACCTTTCTTAAATGCCTAACAATTGGTAATAATTGTGCCCTTTGTGGCTTCATAGATTGTTTAATCCCACCATGCTCTCTACTCTGACCCACATGACCTACTATGTGTGGTTCTTCCTGTCCCCCAGTTTTCTTGCCCGCAGCTACTACTGGGCTTACCAATGCATCCCTGGGGAGCCCTCCACACATCTTCTTGCTTGGTTGCATCTCTGGTAAAATGAGTCAAAGACTGATTATACCCCTAAAATCCTCATCCCAACAATTTCTGTTGGAGCGTGAAGGGTTCATGAGCCCATGGCGACTGGGTATTTCAGATTCCAGACAGCTGTCCACTTGCCTCCCAGACCACCAGCCACTGGGATGCATCTGTCCTCTGTGTGTCTCACACTTCGCAGTACCCCATTTCCATCCAGGCCTCACCTTACCCTCGCAACTTGATGTTCCTGCTCAGCCTCGCCGTGGCTGTCAGCCTTCTGTCTCTTCAGGGAGGGAAAATCAATCCACTTGTCCGCCCTACCTCATCTTTGACTCTGAGCTTCAATGGCCTCACCCAGCAACTTCTTTCACATAGCATCTATAATATCCTATTTTCCACAGCCACCTTTACCAGCCGAGTGTGATTCTGTAAATAAATAAATAAATAAATAAATTTGGTTAGAGAGACCAAGAAATGCATGAGTCCAACCAAGCTGCCAAGAAGGATTAGAAACCTTGAAGCCCCCAAGAGATGGGGAGTTTGAGATCGACATGTACACGCTGCTATCTTTAAAATGGATAACCAACATGGACCTCCTGTCTAGCACAGGGAACTCTTCTCAAGACAATATGGCAGCCTGGATGGGAGGGGAGCTAGGGTAAGAACGGATACATGTATCTATATGACTGAGTCCCTTTGCTGTCCACCTGAAACTGTCACGGCATTGTCCATCAGCTATACGCCAATATAAAATTTTAAAAGAAAAAAATGTTTTTAATATATGAGGCAAAAAGAAAACTTGACGCCCCCTGGATGGGAGGGGCAGGAAGGAAAGCTGTCCTCCTGGATGATGCTTCTCAAAAGATTGGAAGCCCTGGGGTCCTTCCTCCCTGAGTGTTTGCTGTTGTTACAGCTTCCTGGCATTTGAAAGCTTTCATTTCCAGAAATCAACCTGACAGTCCTTATAAAACAGTGAGCTCTGCTTGACTTGACCTTGCCGCTGTTTGACAGGAACCTTTAGAGACTGAGTGCTCCGGGTTCAATCCTGCCTTCTACATAGCCAGCCAGAGCCATTAGGCACACGGCTGCATTTCACTGACCTTTTTTCTTCATCTATCAGGTAGGTATGTTCATATCTTTCAAGCAGATTAGTCAAAGAATAGAAAGACACATCACCTGTAGACTGCTCAGCACAGGACAGGTAATCAAAACTTGTAGTCTCTAATTGAAAATCTCACAACGTTGTTTTAAATGAGAATCTAGAAGGTAAGATGAGGGGCCTGAAAAAGCCTAAAAGACATCTTTCCATCTCTGAGTCACTGGAAAGCCAGGCTAGGATGGCATCCCTAAAGGCTCTAACAGAAGCTTCTGGGACTTCTCTCGTGATCCGGTGGCTAAGACCCCGTGTTTCCAATGCAGGGGGCCCAGCTTCAATCCCTGTCAGGGAACTAGATTCCATATGCTGCAACTAAGAGTTTGCCCGCCAAAATGAAAGATCCCGCATGCCACTTCTGAAACCTGGCAGAGCCGGTATACATGTCCCCTGCCTGTGCCAGTCAACCACTTGCCTGCCCTCGCACCCACCTTTTCCCTCCCTTGGCTTGTGCTTGCTCACTCCCTCAGTCATGTCTGACTCTGCAACCCTAGGGGCTGTCGCCTGCCGGGTTCTTCTATTGGTGGAATTTCCCAGGCAATAATACCAGAGTGGGTTGCCGTTTCCTCCTCCAGGGTATCTTTCTGACCCAGGGATTGAACCTCACCTCTTGCATCTCCTGCAGTGGCAGGCAGATGTTTTTATCACTGTGCCACCTGGGAAGTCCCACGGATCCTGCAAACAGTGCATCCCAGTCTCTCTCACCTGCTGGCTTCTACAAGCATCCAGGATCACTTGGCGGTTAAGGAACCAACACCAGCCAGACGCTTTAAGTGGCACAGGCAGCAGTCAGTCAGTCCTGAAGTCGTCCCAGCTCTCACCAGAGTGTCTCTTCCTCTGTGTCTCCACGTCCCCCATGGAAGCCCTGGGTCTTGTGCTTGGACAAAACCCCCACCCCTCTTGGTCCTTGCAGCCCAAGATGGTGGTGAATCCATGCTATTATCAATTAGGGGGTTTCTTCACCACCCCATTTGACATTCAACTGCTTCCACCATGTTGGTTCCTTGTATCAAGTCCTCTTTGTTGAACCACTGGGCCCGGGCTTCCCTGACTAGACCTTGACGGACATATAACCCAGGACCGGAAGATCCTGTTCTTTTCTCTGTAGCTATAATTTCCTAAGAAGAATCTGTAAGACCAGATTTGGACTAAAACCAATTTATTAAAAATGCAACTCAGGAGTGGGAGGTGGTAGGGAAATCCCAGAGAGAGGGGACATACATACACCTATGACTCATTCACTCATTCATGCTGACGTATGGCAGAAATGAATGCAATAAAGCCATTATCCTTCAAGTAAAAGCCAGGCTAGGATGGCATCCCTAAAGGCTCTAACAGAAGCTTCTGGGACTTCTCTCGTGATCCGTGGCTAAGACCCCGTGTTTCCAATGCAGGGGGCCCAGCTTCAATCCCTGTCAGGGAACTAGATTCCATATGCTGCAACTAAGAGTTTGCCCGCCAAAATGAAAGATCCCGCATGCCACTTCTGAAACCTGGCAGAGCCGGTATACATGTCCCCTGCCTGTGCCAGTCAACCACTTGCCTGCCCTCGCACCCACCTTTTCCCTCCCTTGGCTTGTGCTTGCTCACTCCCTCAGTCATGTCTGACTCTGCAACCCTAGGGGCTGTCGCCTGCCGGGTTCTTCTATTGGTGGAATTTCCCAGGCAATAATACCAGAGTGGGTTGCCGTTTCCTCCTCCAGGGTATCTTTCTGACCCAGGGATTGAACCCTCACCTCTTGCATCTCCTGCAGTGGCAGGCAGATGTTTTTATCACTGTGCCACCTGGGAAGTCCCACGGATCCTGCAAACAGTGCATCCCAGTCTCTCTCACCTGCTGGCTTCTACAAGCATCCAGGATCACTTGGCGGTTAAGGAACCAACACCAGCCAGACGCTTTAAGTGGCACAGGCAGCAGTCAGTCAGTCCTGAAGTCGTCCCAGCTCTCACCAGAGTGTCTCTTCCTCTGTGTCTCCACGTCCCCCATGGAAGCCCTGGGTCTTGTGCTTGGACAAAACCCCCACCCCTCTTGGTCCTTGCAGCCCAAGATGGTGGTGAATCCATGCTATTATCAATTAGGGGGTTTCTTCACCACCCCATTTGACATTCAACTGCTTCCACCATGTTGGTTCCTTGTATCAAGTCCTCTTTGTTGAACCACTGGGCCCGGGCTTCCCTGACTAGACCTTGACGGACATATAACCCAGGACCGGAAGATCCTGTTCTTTTCTCTGTAGCTATAATTTCCTAAGAAGAATCTGTAAGACCAGATTTGGACTAAAACCAATTTATTAAAAATGCAACTCAGGAGTGGGAGGTGGTAGGGAAATCCCAGAGAGAGGGGACATACATACACCTATGACTCATTCACTCATTCATGCTGACGTATGGCAGAAATGAATGCAATATTGTAAAGCCATTATCCTTCAAGTAAAAGTCAATAATTTTTAAATGCCAATCAAAAACTTTGTCAAGGGCTTCCCTGGTGGTCCAGTGGGTAAGGACACAGCCTTGCAGGGCAAGGGGCACCGGTTTGATCCCTGGCCTGGAAAGATCCCACGTGCTGCGGAGCAGCTGGATCGATGTGTCCAACTACCAAGTGGGAGCTCTGGAGTGCATGCACTCAAAGCCAGTGCTCTGCGACAACAGAGGCCACTGCGATGGGAGGCCCACACAGGCCAAAGAATGAAGATGGATGAAAATAGATAAATGAAAGACCAATAGAAGTGGCCCGCCCGCCCCCCTCCCAACCCACACCCCCAAATAAAAAGCGTCTCTGTCACAGAAGCTGGGTTTCTCTTAGAGGTCCTCTAGTCTAAATATTTTGTTTTTTCCTTTGAAAAGAATCTGAGGCCCTGAGAGATTGAAGGATGCACCCAAGGTCATTCCATTAGTCGTTCTTCTCATTTTCCCAGGGAGTATTATCCTGAGGCAATCGGAACATCTCCATCTCCGTGGCACGGAGACAAGCATCCTATATTTTTACTTCACTTGAGGGGGTTGGCCTATATTTACACAGATCTTTCTTGAAAGGCATGATGCAACTTTGCATCTTTGCATTGCAAATGAGTGTCAGATTCTAGTAGGTCAAATCCAAATAATACATGACCCTGTGACAAGGCTCTTCTGGACTACTCAATTCATGCCACTGCATCCCTATCCATACAAATACAGAGGTAGATCCCCAGATTTAGGTAGAGAAAAAGACACACATACAGAGGAAGGGACAGACACAGAGGTAGATGCAATGTTCTCCCCCGAGTCATTACTTGGTTTTAAAAGGAATGAAAAAGCATGCTTTTCTACTACCCATGTATAAATCATTACAGAGAAGGAGCCGCCAGCATCTCCACAAACTTGACTTAGAGAATTGAAATGCACTCAAGGTTTCTTTCTTGATGACCCAAGCAAAACAGTTCAAGGGTAGAGTGGGTTTGGCAGCAAGTGAGGCCGGAGGGAAGGCTGGCCTGGATCACAAAGGTATGTGTGCACCCAGGAAGGGAGATTTAGAAAGAGGCCATAATTACAGGAGTTGCAGCAGAGCTGGTACAGGACTGCTAGATTTTATTTATTTATCTGTTTTAGTATTTTTTAAATTTTTATTTATGGCTTGACTGTGTCGTATTTTAGCTGTAGCATGTGTGGGTCTAGTTCCTTGACCAAAGATAGAACCCAGGTCCCCTGCATTGGGAGCACAGAGTCTGAGCCACTGGACCACCGGGGAAGTCCCCTGCTGAATTTATTATAAAGAGCTTCCCTTCCCAAAACACAAAGTCTAAGGTTGAGGCCATGTTTTGGAGTCTGAAGCGAAAGCAGAACAAGAAAACATGGCGAGAAGATTAAAGAGGGGCTCTTCCAACCAGGAGACCAAGTCAGCTGTGGGAGAAGGATAGAAATCAAACAGAATCCAAAGTGACAAGGCTGAAGTTTGAAGCAAAAGCTGAAACAAACCAAAAATGTATATGCAGGATATGTGGCCAACTGTCCGCCTGGAGGCCCACTGAATCTGTACATGAACAGATCAATGAATGTGTGTGTGTGTGTGTGTGTGTGTGTGTTTGCGTGTGCGTGTGCACACCCTCATTCACTCAGTCACTTTGAGATCCCATGGACTGTAGCCCACCAGGCTTCTCTGTCCATGGGATTCTCCAGGCAAGAATACCAGCGTGGGTTGCTATTTCCTACACCAGGGAATTTTCACAACCCAGGAATTGAACCAGAGGCTCCTGTGTCTCCTGCATTGGCAGGCAGGTTCTTTTCCACTGAGTAACCTGGGGAAATGAATGTGAAGTTCATCCCAATCCATCTCTTAGGCTCACCTTTCCGTGCCCCCTTAAAGGAGCAGGGTCATATTCTATAGTTATAAACTCATGCTCAGGGCACAGCCCCAAGGAGACAAAGACTTGGAGTTTGACCTCACCAGAGCCAGGTGATGTCATCTGCCCTGTGGCCATTGACAGGCCACCTCTCAAATGTGCCTAAATGTGCCTCCTGGGCAAGAAGATGCTCAGGCCACTGGGTGGGAACCCCAGAAAACCTGTATCAGCTTCTACACCAACAGCTCCCTGGGTAGTGTGGTCTGGAGCTCAGAAAACACAGGTTCGAGTGCTAAACTGGTCTTCAGGAGCCTTCTGACCCACCCTTATTTCTGAGTCACATTTTTTTTATTTTGGCCTCTTTTATTGGTTCTTTATATTTTATTTTCATCCATCTTTATCCTTTGGCCTATGTGGGTCTCCCATTGCAGTAGCCTCTCTCATTGCAGAGCACCGGCTCTGGGTACATATTGTAATTGGACACACTGATCCAGCTGCTCTGTAGCTGGACCACCGGGAAGTCCCCTGCTGAATTTATTATAAAGAGCTTCCCTTCCCAAAACACAAAGTCTAAGGTTGAGGCCATGTTTTGGAGTCTGAAGCGAAAGCAGAACAAGAAAACATGGCGAGAAGATTAAAGAGGGCTCTTCCAACCAGGAGACCAAGTCAGCTGTGGGAGAAGGATAGAAATCAAACAGAATCCAAAGTGACAAGGCTGAAGTTTGAAGCAAAAGCTGAAACAAACCAAAATGTATATGCAGGATATGTGGCCAACTGTCCGCCTGGAGGCCCACTGAATCTGTACATGAACAGATCAATGAATGTGTGTGTGTGTGTGTGTGTGTGTGTGTTTGCGTGTGCGTGTGCACACCCTCATTCACTCAGTCACTTTGAGATCCCATGGACTGTAGCCCACCAGGCTTCTCTGTCCATGGGATTCTCCAGGCAAGAATACCAGCGTGGGTTGCTATTTCCTACACCAGGGAATTTTCACAACCCAGGAATTGAACCAGAGGCTCCTGTGTCTCCTGCATTGGCAGGCAGGTTCTTTTCCACTGAGTAACCTGGGGAAATGAATGTGAAGTTCATCCCAATCCATCTCTTAGGCTCACCTTTCCGTGCCCCCTTAAAGGAGCAGGGTCATATTCTATAGTTATAAACTCATGCTCAGGGCACAGCCCCAAGGAGACAAAGACTTGGAGTTTGACCTCACCAGAGCCAGGTGATGTCATCTGCCCTGTGGCCATTGACAGGCCACCTCTCAAATGTGCCTAAATGTGCCTCCTGGGCAAGAAGATGCTCAGGCCACTGGGTGGGAACCCCAGAAAACCTGTATCAGCTTCTACACCAACAGCTCCCTGGGTAGTGTGGTCTGGAGCTCAGAAAACACAGGTTCGAGTGCTAAACTGGTCTTCAGGAGCCTTCTGACCCACCCTTATTTCTGAGTCACATTTTTTTTATTTTGGCCTCTTTTATTGGTTCTTTATATTTTATTTTCATCCATCTTTATCCTTTGGCCTATGTGGGTCTCCCATTGCAGTAGCCTCTCTCATTGCAGAGCACCGGCTCTGGGTACATATTGTAATTGGACACACTGATCCAGCTGCTCTGTAGCATGTAGGATCTTCCCAGGCCAAGGACTAAACTGGTGCCCCTTGCACTGTAAGGCGGACTTTTTACCCACTGGACCCCCAGGGAAGCCCTCTGAGTCACATTTACCACCTTCTCATCCTCCAGGAAGTCATAGAATCTTCTATTTCATTTCCCATCACCCTCTCCTTTTACCTTGTTCTTAGATCTCTGCCTACGGTGCTCAGTAGATATTTGTTGGATTTAAATTTGGAATTCTAAAATATATAACAGTGGGCTTATTAAGAGTATAAGTCTATCATATCCAGAGCCCCCAGTGGGCTTATTAAGAGTATAAGTCTATCATATCCAGAGCCCCAGTTCCATGAAGTCCCAGCCCTCCCAAGTTGGATTGCCGTTCCAGCTAAAACTGGCCTGATTGGTGAGAAGAGGAGACAGTGGTAGAACTCAAGAGAATGAAAGCAGGGTAGGTATCCAATCAGGGCTCAGGCACAGACTTTGTGGACCTGTGGTTGATCTTGTTCGCTATTTCTTCAATTCTTTATTTACTTATGCTGTGCTGGGTCTTAATTTCAGCATGTGGCATCTAGGTCCCTAACTAGGGATTCAACCCAGGTTCTTTGTATTGAGAGTGCAGAGTCCTAGCCACTGGACCACCAGGGGATTCCTGTCATTCACTGTCGATCTAGCAGACAAGATGGAGTAGCTATCTTTTGAAAAGTAAGCAACATTCAGAGTGTGACATGCTAGGCTCACTGCCCTCCCCAAGTTTAAAATCTACTTATGATCCATGATGTGAGTCAATCAAGCCTACACCAGAGGAAGCACTATAGAGATAAATGAGAAAAGGAGAGAGCAGCGTCACCTGGTAAAAGTGACGTGGTATTTGAAACCCAGAAGATCTGACGATCATTCTAGATCCATGTCCTAATAAATCTAGGATGTTCAATAAGTCATTAAGCCTTGTGACCCACCCTTATTTCTGAGTCACATTTTTTTTATTTTGGCCTCTTTTATTGGTTCTTTATATTTTATTTTCATCCATCTTTATCCTTTGGCCTATGTGGGTCTCCCATTGCAGTAGCCTCTCTCATTGCAGAGCACCGGCTCTGGGTACATATTGTAATTGGACACACTGATCCAGCTGCTCTGTAGCATGTAGGATCTTCCCAGGCCAAGGACTAAACTGGTGCCCCTTGCACTGTAAGGCGGACTTTTTACCCACTGGACCCCCAGGGAAGCCCTCTGAGTCACATTTACCACCTTCTCATCCTCCAGGAAGTCATAGAATCTTCTATTTCATTTCCCATCACCCTCTCCTTTTACCTTGTTCTTAGATCTCTGCCTACGGTGCTCAGTAGATATTTGTTGGATTTAAATTTGGAATTCTAAAATATATAACAGTGGGCTTATTAAGAGTATAAGTCTATCATATCCAGAGCCCCCAGTGGGCTTATTAAGAGTATAAGTCTATCATATCCAGAGCCCCAGTTCCATGAAGTCCCAGCCCTCCCAAGTTGGATTGCCGTTCCAGCTAAAACTGGCCTGATTGGTGAGAAGAGGAGACAGTGGTAGAACTCAAGAGAATGAAAGCAGGGTAGGTATCCAATCAGGGCTCAGGCACAGACTTTGTGGACCTGTGGTTGATCTTGTTCGCTATTTCTTCAATTCTTTATTTACTTATGCTGTGCTGGGTCTTAATTTCAGCATGTGGCATCTAGGTCCCTAACTAGGGATTCAACCCAGGTTCTTTGTATTGAGAGTGCAGAGTCCTAGCCACTGGACCACCAGGGGATTCCTGTCATTCACTGTCGATCTAGCAGACAAGATGGAGTAGCTATCTTTTGAAAAGTAAGCAACATTCAGAGTGTGACATGCTAGGCTCACTGCCCTCCCCAAGTTTAAAATCTACTTATGATCCATGATGTGAGTCAATCAAGCCTACACCAGAGGAAGCACTATAGAGATAAATGAGAAAAGGAGAGAGAGCAGCGTCACCTGGTAAAAGTGACGTGGTATTTGAAACCCAGAAGATCTGACGATCATTCTAGATCCATGTCCTAATAAATCTAGGATGTTCAATAAGTCATTAAGCCTTGTGCCAGTATTCTCCACTATTGGGGAAAAAAGAGAGATAATAACGGTAGATTGTTCCTGGGCTTATTTTAGATTATATGAGATTTTTCAAAAAAGATCTTGGCTCATTTTTTCCCCTGACTTCCTCCACCAAAGTGTACAATAAATGCCTTATAAAAGCTTTATGAGAGTTTGAAGGAGTGAAAGATCTCTTTGGGCTTAAAGATCAAAGGAAATAACTTGGAGAAAATGCTAAAGGATGTTTGACATGCTGGATGCATTGGATAGTAGACAAAAGTAGAGAGGATATGTCTATGGTGAGCAGGGAACTGGATGACTCCAGAAACAGGAATGGGTGTGCTTGGGGAATCTACCACTCTGGGCATACTTTGACTACTGAGCCCAAAGCAATGTCTCTTTTTTCTGAACACTTTCCACATTGTTATCTTTTTCCATTTCATCATTTGAATAACTTTTTTTTAACCCATGTATTATTCAAGGCACAGGACCTATAGTCACAAATAAGACAGGCATACTTCCTCCAGGGCCTGACCACCAACATTGTTTTCTCTGAAAGTCAGTTGAGGTTCGGACATATTGGTTTTGGCTTCGTCTGTATCCCTCTGTACACAGCTCATAAAAGCACATCAGTTAATTGGTTGACTTTGTACACCATATCCACCTTTGATCTTGAGTCACTAATGGCAAAGCAGTCTGAGATCCACACTCAGTAGAAGGCAAGAAAAGCCCAACATGTGAGCCAGCCAATAGTTAGTGAGAAACGGTCTTTAATATAAGTGAGGCCCACAAACAAAACATCAATCCCAAATATTCGGGGTTGTGCTTATAGATGATTAGATGATCACTGTCGATCTAGCAGACAAGATGGAGTAGCAAAAAAAATTCAGAGTGTGACATGCTAGGCTCACTGCCCTCCCCAAGTTTAAAATCTACTTATGATCCATGATGTGAGTCAATCAAGCCTACACCAGAGGAAGCACTATAGAGATAAATGAGAAAAGGAGAGAGAGCAGCGTCACCTGGTAAAAGTGACGTGGTATTTGAAACCCAGAAGATCTGACGATCATTCTAGATCCATGTCCTAATAAATCTAGGATGTTCAATAAGTCATTAAGCCTTGTGCCAGTATTCTCCACTATTGGGGAAAAAAGAGAGATAATAACGGTAGATTGTTCCTGGGCTTATTTTAGATTATATGAGATTTTTCAAAAAAGATCTTGGCTCATTTTTTTTTCCCCTGACTTCCTCCACCAAAGTGTACAATAAATGCCTTATAAAAGCTTTATGAGAGTTTGAAGGAGTGAAAGATCTCTTTGGGCTTAAAGATCAAAGGAAATAACTTGGAGAAAATGCTAAAGGATGTTTGACATGCTGGATGCATTGGATAGTAGACAAAAGTAGAGAGGATATGTCTATGGTGAGCAGGGAACTGGATGACTCCAGAAACAGGAATGGGTGTGCTTGGGGAATCTACCACTCTGGGCATACTTTGACTACTGAGCCCAAAGCAATGTCTCTTTTTTCTGAACACTTTCCACATTGTTATCTTTTTCCATTTCATCATTTGAATAACTTTTTTTTAACCCATGTATTATTCAAGGCACAGGACCTATAGTCACAAATAAGACAGGCATACTTCCTCCAGGGCCTGACCACCAACATTGTTTTCTCTGAAAGTCAGTTGAGGTTCGGACATATTGGTTTTGGCTTCGTCTGTATCCCTCTGTACACAGCTCATAAAAGCACATCAGTTAATTGGTTGACTTTGTACACCATATCCACCTTTGATCTTGAGTCACTAATGGCAAAGCAGTCTGAGATCCACACTCAGTAGAAGGCAAGAAAAGCCCAACATGTGAGCCAGCCAATAGTTAGTGAGAAACGGTCTTTAATATAAGTGAGGCCCACAAACAAAACATCAATCCCAAATATTCATTGGAAGGATTGATGCTGAAACTGAAGTCCCAGCACTCTGGCTACCTGATGTGAGGAGCCGACATACTGGGAAAGACCCTGATGCAGGGAAATATTGAGGACAGGAGGAGAAGAGGGCAACCGATGATGATGAGGTGGTTGGATGGCATCATCAACTCAATGGACATGAGTTTGAGCAAACTCCGGGAGATAGTGAAGGACAACGAAGCTGCTGTTCATGTGGTCACAAAGAATTAGACACGACTGAACAACTGAACAACAATAACAACATACAAAATAAAACAACAAAAAACCTTCAAACAAGTCATGGGCTTGATGGATACTTGAAGTGCTTGATTGAGAATTAAAAAATATATTAAAAACACGTTCAGTCTGTGATTAATAAAAGAGCCTCTTTGTGTTTCTATAATTGGATGAAATTTTGACAAAATATTTTTTAATTCACTCATTATAACTGTGGCCCCTTTTGCAGAATATTTTCTTAATTAATGTTTGCTACTGATCTGACATGTGCATCACTTGCCTTTTGTAAGGATGGAATTTAATTTTTTTCCTTCTTGATTGGCCTTACCATTTGCAGAACATGTTATTCTAGAAGGAAGTTGCTTTAGTATTCTGGTCAGGTTCTCCTGCATGTCTGCCAACACTCCCTTTCCAAGCATAACGGAAGCATTCACAGAGGTGTTTTGAGCTAGGGGGACCCTTTACGGACCTTCTCCAAATTAAGCTGAGATTTCTCGTCATTGAACACTGAACCCTGGGATCATCAGTTCCATGTAAAGCCTGTGTGCAACACACAATGCCTCCTCTGCAGACTTCCTGAACTGGGTCTACAGTCTGTTTCCAAAAATCCACAGAATAAAGAATCTGAAATGACAGAGACTGGAAGAGACCTTGGATAAAGACAGACTAAAGAAATCAGGTTCATGTTACTGCAATTGACCTTGTGCTCAGTCGCTCAGTCATGTCTGACTCTTTCAGATCCTTTGGACTGTAGCCTGCCAGGCCCCTCCGTCCATGGTATTCTCCCAGCAAGAATACTGGAGTATGTAGCCATTTCCTCCTCCAGGGGATTGTCCCATCCAAAGGATGGAGCCCACGTCTCTTACATCTCCTGCATTGCAGGCAGATTCTTTACCACTAGTGCACAATTGACCTTGAGGGATCTTTCATTCAATGTCACCTTTCACAGAGGCCCAGATCCCTAAGGATCCAGGACTAGAGACAATTCAGAAGAGGATCCCAGATGTGCCCTGTTTGGGCGGCCAAGGATACTGTGAGCTGGAGACACGAGTAGTTTAGAGAGTGTAAAACAACACAGGAAACCTGGTTTCTGTCTTCATTTTCCTGTGCTTTCTTTGAGCATGTATTACAATGCAGAGTCTAAAAGCTGCCAGTCTCCTTTAGCACAGCCTGTAATCCTATTAAAAAGGATTATTCCATTGTCCTGGGCTATCAGATCTTGGTAAGAACTCATTTAGGTCAACCTTTTAGGAAATTTACACACACATGAGAAAAAAAAGTTAAATAAGCCACTTGCCTGTGTCTCAAAGAGAGCCAAGCCCTGCAGGCTTGACTGTACAGCCCTTGAGTCTTTCTAACTTTCTGTAATGCCTCATGCAAATCCCACTCTTTGTTGCTCAGTTATAACTGCAAAAGGGGGTCGGGGAGGGAGCAAGACGAACCTTGTAATTTCCACTGAAAAAACTGGAATGTTAAATCCACTTCAATTAGCAAGCAGCTGTTTTCAAAAATCTTTAGGGGACCCTTTACGGAAGCATTCACAGAGGTGTTTTGAGCTAGGGGGCCCCTTTACGGACCTTCTCCAAATTAAGCTGAGATTTCTCGTCATTGAACACTGAACCCTGGGATCATCAGTTCCATGTAAAGCCTGTGTGCAACACACAATGCCTCCTCTGCAGACTTCCTGAACTGGGTCTACAGTCTGTTTCCAAAAATCCACAGAATAAAGAATCTGAAATGACAGAGACTGGAAGAGACCTTGGATAAAGACAGACTAAAGAAATCAGGTTCATGTTACTGCAATTGACCTTGTGCTCAGTCGCTCAGTCATGTCTGACTCTTTCAGATCCTTTGGACTGTAGCCTGCCAGGCCCCTCCGTCCATGGTATTCTCCCAGCAAGAATACTGGAGTATGTAGCCATTTCCTCCTCCAGGGGATTGTCCCATCCAAAGGATGGAGCCCACGTCTCTTACATCTCCTGCATTGCAGGCAGATTCTTTACCACTAGTGCACAATTGACCTTGAGGGATCTTTCATTCAATGTCACCTTTCACAGAGGCCCAGATCCCTAAGGATCCAGGACTAGAGACAATTCAGAAGAGGATCCCAGATGTGCCCTGTTTGGGCGGCCAAGGATACTGTGAGCTGGAGACACGAGTAGTTTAGAGAGTGTAAAACAACACAGGAAACCTGGTTTCTGTCTTCATTTTCCTGTGCTTTCTTTGAGCATGTATTACAATGCAGAGTCTAAAAGCTGCCAGTCTCCTTTAGCACAGCCTGTAATCCTATTAAAAAGGATTATTCCATTGTCCTGGGCTATCAGATCTTGGTAAGAACTCATTTAGGTCAACCTTTTAGGAAATTTACACACACATGAGAAAAAAGTTAAATAAGCCACTTGCCTGTGTCTCAAAGAGAGCCAAGCCCTGCAGGCTTGACTGTACAGCCCTTGAGTCTTTCTAACTTTCTGTAATGCCTCATGCAAATCCCACTCTTTGTTGCTCAGTTATAACTGCAAAAGGGGGTCGGGGAGGGAGCAAGACGAACCTTGTAATTTCCACTGAAAAAACTGGAATGTTAAATCCACTTCAATTACCTCTACTTGCTATAAATTTCAACCTGAATTCCTTTAGTCAGCTCAGGATCCAAGGGAGAACGCAGCAGCATGGATGTGGTGCCCAGTCAAGAGTTAAGAGCCCCTTTTAACTGGGTTTTTGGAGTGTCTAGGGACCCAGACTGACCTCTCCTGAGGTTGAGATTTAATAGAACAAGCCTGATTCTGCCTTGCCCATTTCAAATAATGGCATCACCAACCATTTTGTCTAAACCGAACCTCTGAAGGCATCACCTGGTCCTTCCTCGTCTCAGTAACCATGCGCATCAGTCTCCTGATGGAGGTTCAACCTGTCCCAAACCCTCCTGTTACCAGCAGCTTATAACCAGGGTCCCATGATTTCCTACCTCTCATGTGTACATCCTTTTGTAATCCGCACTCCTCATGTATGGGCTGGACCTAGTGTTTTCGAACCAGTAGACTATGGCAAAGGTGATACAGCATCATTTCTGTCATTAGGTTTCAAAAGATTATGACTTCCATCTTGTCCCCATCCTCTCTCCCTGGTTCTTCTCATTTTGATTCTTCTGTTGGAGAGAGGTAGGGGCAAGGAACTGAGGGTGGTCTCCAGCCAACAGCTGGCAGAGAATTGAGGTTCCCCAGTCCAATCGCTCATGAGGAATTCTGCCAACCACCACCAAGAGACCTTGAAAGGGGATCTCACCCCAGCTGAGCTTCAAGATGACAGTAGCCTGGTTGACACTGAAACTAAAGCTTGTGGGAGACCCTGATGCAGGGGACTCAACTGAACCAGGCCCAGACTCCTGAGCTTCAAAGTATGAGATGCTATACACATGTTGTTCTAATCCACTCATTTCAGGATAACTTTTACACACACATGAGAAAAAAGTTAAATAAGCCACTTGCCTGTGTCTCAAGAGAGCCAAGCCCTGCAGGCTTGACTGTACAGCCCTTGAGTCTTTCTAACTTTCTGTAATGCCTCATGCAAATCCCACTCTTTGTTGCTCAGTTATAACTGCAAAAGGGGGTCGGGGAGGGAGCAAGACGAACCTTGTAATTTCCACTGAAAAAACTGGAATGTTAAATCCACTTCAATTACCTCTACTTGCTATAAATTTCAACCTGAATTCCTTTAGTCAGCTCAGGATCCAAGGGAGAACGCAGCAGCATGGATGTGGTGCCCAGTCAAGAGTTAAGAGCCCCTTTTAACTGGGTTTTTGGAGTGTCTAGGGACCCAGACTGACCTCTCCTGAGGTTGAGATTTAATAGAACAAGCCTGATTCTGCCTTGCCCATTTCAAATAATGGCATCACCAACCATTTTGTCTAAACCGAACCTCTGAAGGCATCACCTGGTCCTTCCTCGTCTCAGTAACCATGCGCATCAGTCTCCTGATGGAGGTTCAACCTGTCCCAAACCCTCCTGTTACCAGCAGCTTATAACCAGGGTCCCATGATTTCCTACCTCTCATGTGTACATCCTTTTGTAATCCGCACTCCTCATGTATGGGCTGGACCTAGTGTTTTCGAACCAGTAGACTATGGCAAAGGTGATACAGCATCATTTCTGTCATTAGGTTTCAAAAGATTATGACTTCCATCTTGTCCCCATCCTCTCTCCCTGGTTCTTCTCATTTTGATTCTTCTGTTGGAGAGAGGTAGGGGCAAGGAACTGAGGGTGGTCTCCAGCCAACAGCTGGCAGAGAATTGAGGTTCCCCAGTCCAATCGCTCATGAGGAATTCTGCCAACCACCACCAAGAGACCTTGAAAGGGGATCTCACCCCAGCTGAGCTTCAAGATGACAGTAGCCTGGTTGACACTGAAACTAAAGCTTGTGGGAGACCCTGATGCAGGGGACTCAACTGAACCAGGCCCAGACTCCTGAGCTTCAAAAAGTATGAGATGCTATACACATGTTGTTCTAATCCACTCATTTCAGGATAACTTTTACACCACATACATAACAAATATGACCCATCACATTCTGTCTTCTGTCCAGCCTTCATTTTCCCCTGCCTGGAACATTCTAAAGAGCCGCTTTACTGGTGTTCCCAACATCAGTCTGTCTTTTACAGTGTTATCAAAGGGTCTTCCTAAAACCAATCACATTACTACCTAAGGATGAAGGAAGGTCTAAATCATCAACTTCCATTTCAACCAGATCAGCTTCAATCCTATCTACTTTATGTTATATTCTTCTCAATTAGATTTCATTTGAATGTGGGGTTGGGGAGGAAGAAAATGATACTTTCATTGTAAAATTTTAAACTAGAAACAATTTGAGGGTGGGGTGAATAGCCAGGGGAGCACTTACAAGCACTCTGGTTCTCCAATTCTTGGATATATGGTGGGGTTGCTCTCCTCTGCCTCTGTGAGGAGAGGTGTGGCCCGTTGACTGCTGGGGCCAATGAAATGTGATGCAGATGTCTCTTTCAGGTGAACGTATTTAGTGGCACCTGCTTGAATTCCAATTTCCTATTCCCTGCTGCGGAGCCTGGGGCCCTGAAAGGCTATAAAGAGAAGAGCCCTCCTACCTACCCATGTTAAAGCTTGAGTGAGAAATCAATCTTTGCTGTGGGTTAAGTCACTTAGAGTCCAGGGCTACTTGTTACACAGAACAGCCCATCCTGCCCTGACTAACACAGACCATGAGTGAATCTGTCCCATCTCTAAGTTCATAGATTAGGAAACTAAGCAGAGAAGTAATTGCTCTAGGTTTCCAGTAGAGGCTTCATCCCAAGCACTCTCTAAGACACTAGTCCCCCTGTTATGTTTATAAGGATTGATGATATGATTGTCCAATCCATCATGAAGGTGCCTACAGGTTTCCAGCAGAGGGGCTGGGGAGGAGCTAATACTCATGATGGGAAAGAACCAGGGGAGGGTGACCTGCGCAAATGCATGGGAGGTGGGCCAGTAAGAGACTAGTAATTCCTAATGATTTTTCAGATTTTCAAGGTTTTTTTTTTTTTTTTTTTTTTTGCTGTGCTTTCAAAATGTGGATTTGGCCAGAGGGAAGGGTGAGATTTAGCCTAAATTCCTTCAAGCAAATCATCCTTATTGCTGGTGGCTTTTAAAGTGTTCTGAATTAGGCATCAGCCACCTTTCAGCAGGGTGACCATGTGCCCTGGCTTGCCTAGAACAGTCTTGGTTTGCGCTTATTTCTCTGGCATAATTATTAATAGCACTCTCTTTCATTCTCAAATGTGTCCCAGTTTGGAAGATAAATTATACCATCACTCTAGCTTTGAGACTACAGTTACTTGCCAAGCTTCATTCCCCAGTTCACTTCCTACAGAGCACTGACCACTGACTGGTGAAGAACAAGACACTTTCCACCAACCCAGTACAGCCAAAGAAAGTCAGCATCAGGTAACTGTTAGGCTGTGGGGATCTTGGGTCCCTGTCTTCTCTCTGATATCAACTGGCTATGTTATTTTTTAAAAAGTTGACTTTCCTCCTTTGACCTCTGTGTTATGCAAATTAATGGAGCTGAATTGAATTTGGCCCTTTGCTGCGGAGCCTGGGGCCCAGATGCTTTCAGTGAACGTATTTAGTGGCACCTGCTTGAATTCCAATTTCCTATTCCTGCTGCGGAGCCTGGGGCCCTGAAAGGCTATAAAGAGAAGAGCCCTCCTACCTACCCATGTTAAAGCTTGAGTGAGAAATCAATCTTTGCTGTGGGTTAAGTCACTTAGAGTCCAGGGCTACTTGTTACACAGAACAGCCCATCCTGCCCTGACTAACACAGACCATGAGTGAATCTGTCCCATCTCTAAGTTCATAGATTAGGAAACTAAGCAGAGAAGTAATTGCTCTAGGTTTCCAGTAGAGGCTTCATCCCAAGCACTCTCTAAGACACTAGTCCCCCTGTTATGTTTATAAGGATTGATGATATGATTGTCCAATCCATCATGAAGGTGCCTACAGGTTTCCAGCAGAGGGGCTGGGGAGGAGCTAATACTCATGATGGGAAAGAACCAGGGGAGGGTGACCTGCGCAAATGCATGGGAGGTGGGCCAGTAAGAGACTAGTAATTCCTAATGATTTTTCAGATTTTCAAGGTTTTTTTTTTTTTTTTTTTTTTTGCTGTGCTTTCAAAATGTGGATTTGGCCAGAGGGAAGGGTGAGATTTAGCCTAAATTCCTTCAAGCAAATCATCCTTATTGCTGGTGGCTTTTAAAGTGTTCTGAATTAGGCATCAGCCACCTTTCAGCAGGGTGACCATGTGCCCTGGCTTGCCTAGAACAGTCTTGGTTTGCGCTTATTTCTCTGGCATAATTATTAATAGCACTCTCTTTCATTCTCAAATGTGTCCCAGTTTGGAAGATAAATTATACCATCACTCTAGCTTTGAGACTACAGTTACTTGCCAAGCTTCATTCCCCAGTTCACTTCCTACAGAGCACTGACCACTGACTGGTGAAGAACAAGACACTTTCCACCAACCCAGTACAGCCAAAGAAAGTCAGCATCAGGTAACTGTTAGGCTGTGGGGATCTTGGGTCCCTGTCTTCTCTCTGATATCAACTGGCTATGTTATTTTTTAAAAAGTTGACTTTCCTCCTTTGACCTCTGTGTTATGCAAATTAATGGAGCTGAATTGAATGGCCCTTTGATTTCCTTCAGTCTTTGATTCCATAAACCTGTCTACTGGAGAGATTTCCAACAATGGAGAAATCCACAGGGGTACCAAGCACTGAATACAGATGGAATCAGTCCTGTGGCCCATAGATATATTTACAAGTTTTCCTCCCAAATCCAGATAGATGTTGTTGTGATTAACAAATGCAGAATTTCTTAAAAGCATTACAGAATTCAGAGTCGTTGTGTGTCATTAGGTGTTTTGTCAGTCAACAAGATGAGAGGCACTATTAAGATCAAATAGGCAGAGGGGCATAAAAGGCAAAAAGATATTGTCACTAAGAAAAACGGCATTCATAGTCAAACACGTTGAGAACCACTGAGTTACAGGAAGCAATCAATAAAAGCATGCAAAACTTTTTGTCACCTATGTATTTCCTTATTCTGGGGAAAGTTCATCATCTTTTTGAATGAGTCTATGACCAAGATAAGATTCAGGATAAATGTTCTGGAAAAACAAAAAGTATGAATGATTTCCTGAAACCTTGTTAAGTCCCCTGCCCCACCTACTCCCCAGATAATGATATCATTTGCTTCTATTTGTTTTATTCTGACTATGCAACAGAGATTATGCTAAGTGCTTTGCCCAGCCATTGAAGTCCCTAGAAGAGAAAAAATGAGAAAATTAAAGACAAAAGGGAAGGAAGACACTTATCCTAAGTTTATTATGGGCAGAGCCAAGGTTCAAAGGCAGATGCCTGTAACTATCACTGAGACTGGAGGGAAGAACCTCATTCCCTTTGGCAAGTTCACGGGTGACCATGTGCCTTTTAGAACGGGGATTTGAAAAATTTTTTTTTGTGTCCCAGTTTGGAATATAAATTATACCATCACTCTAGCTTTGAGACTACAGTTACTTGCCAAGCTTCATTCCCCAGTTCACTTCCTACAGAGCACTGACCACTGACTGGTGAAGAACAAGACACTTTCCACCAACCCAGTACAGCCAAAGAAAGTCAGCATCAGGTAACTGTTAGGCTGTGGGGATCTTGGGTCCCTGTCTTCTCTCTGATATCAACTGGCTATGTTATTTTTTAAAAAGTTGACTTTCCTCCTTTGACCTCTGTGTTATGCAAATTAATGGAGCTGAATTGAATGGCCCTTTGATTTCCTTCAGTCTTTGATTCCATAAACCTGTCTACTGGAGAGATTTCCAACAATGGAGAAATCCACAGGGGTACCAAGCACTGAATACAGATGGAATCAGTCCTGTGGCCCATAGATATATTTACAAGTTTTCCTCCCAAATCCAGATAGATGTTGTTGTGATTAACAAATGCAGAATTTCTTAAAAGCATTACAGAATTCAGAGTCGTTGTGTGTCATTAGGTGTTTTGTCAGTCAACAAGATGAGAGGCACTATTAAGATCAAATAGGCAGAGGGGCATAAAAGGCAAAAAGATATTGTCACTAAGAAAAACGGCATTCATAGTCAAACACGTTGAGAACCACTGAGTTACAGGAAGCAATCAATAAAAGCATGCAAAACTTTTTGTCACCTATGTATTTCCTTATTCTGGGGAAAGTTCATCATCTTTTTGAATGAGTCTATGACCAAGATAAGATTCAGGATAAATGTTCTGGAAAAACAAAAAGTATGAATGATTTCCTGAAACCTTGTTAAGTCCCCTGCCCCACCTACTCCCCAGATAATGATATCATTTGCTTCTATTTGTTTTATTCTGACTATGCAACAGAGATTATGCTAAGTGCTTTGCCCAGCCATTGAAGTCCCTAGAAGAGAAAAAATGAGAAAATTAAAGACAAAAGGGAAGGAAGACACTTATCCTAAGTTTATTATGGGCAGAGCCAAGGTTCAAAGGCAGATGCCTGTAACTATCACTGAGACTGGAGGGAAGAAGGCTGGGCACAAATTTTAAAAGAGTGACATAGCCTGAGGACACCACATGAACCAAATAGGTCCAAGATGGCAGACAAGTCAACTTCCACTAGACCTTGAGCCTTAGTATAGGCTCATTGCAACCCATCATCAAGCTAGGTGAAATACCCACAGGTGTTGTAATGGTTCCAAGGCCAAAAAGTGAGTGGTGGCCCAATTCCTGGAAATTCCTACCCCTTCCCCCAATAGCTAGCATATGCCTCCACTCATTAGCCCATGACATCATCCATCTCATAAAAACCAACCATGCCATATTCAAGGGCTCTCTTCTCTCACTTTCTGAGATGGCCCACACTCTGTCTGTGGAGTGTGTTTTTCTCTAAATAAATCCACTTCTTACCCATCACTTTGTCTCTCACTGAATTCTTTCTGCAGTTAGACATCAAGAACCTGAGCTTCACTGAGTCCCGATACCAGGTGTGTGATCTCAGTTAAAAGACCAAGGGGTCAAGTCCCATAATCTGAGCTACATGGTTTCAAGACCTTTATTCTCTAACTATGCCGTGTGGTCCACCAAACCTACTGCCTTCTGAGGGCTGAAACCTAGCGTCTGTTCCAGATGGTGTGATTTCTTGAAAGAGACCAGGCTGCCCAGACAGCACGGGATAAGAGCGAGGCAAGAAGGAGGTCTAATACCTTCCATGGAACCACACCTCCTCTGCCAGTGATAGCGACAACTCTGGGAGCAATGGAAGGCAATTTCCCTTTAAGAGGAATATAAATAAGTAACCTAGATAAGTGAGTGAGATTCTTTTTTTTTTTTTTTTGGAATTTTAAAAGGTATCCTTTGAAATCTGCAGCCACAAGATTAACTGTTGAACTAAATTCTTTCTCTATTAGTTAAATTGGAATTACAGAAAATGTTCTGTATTGTTTTTCTGCTTTAGCATTTTCTGCTATAAGGACAGTATAAGACATGGGCAAAATAAATTTTCAGAGAAAGCCACACAGCCGTCACCACTGAATTCCTAGGGCACGGGCAGATGACTTTGCCCAGCCTTGAAGACGGGAAGGAAGACACTTATCCTAAGTTTATTATGGGCAGAGCCAAGGTTCAAAGGCAGATGCCTGTAACTATCACTGAGACTGGAGGGAAGAAGGCTGGGCACAAATTTTAAAAGAGTGACATAGCCTGAGGACACCACATGAACCAAATAGGTCCAAGATGGCAGACAAGTCAACTTCCACTAGACCTTGAGCCTTAGTATAGGCTCATTGCAACCCATCATCAAGCTAGGTGAAATACCCACAGGTGTTGTAATGGTTCCAAGGCCAAAAAGTGAGTGGTGGCCCAATTCCTGGAAATTCCTACCCCTTCCCCCAATAGCTAGCATATGCCTCCACTCATTAGCCCATGACATCATCCATCTCATAAAAACCAACCATGCCATATTCAAGGGCTCTCTTCTCTCACTTTCTGAGATGGCCCACACTCTGTCTGTGGAGTGTGTTTTTCTCTAAATAAATCCACTTCTTACCCATCACTTTGTCTCTCACTGAATTCTTTCTGCAGTTAGACATCAAGAACCTGAGCTTCACTGAGTCCCGATACCAGGTGTGTGATCTCATTTAAAAAGACCAAGGGGTCAAGTCCCATAATCTGAGCTACATGGTTTCAAGACCTTTATTCTCTAACTATGCCGTGTGGTCCACCAAACCTACT
The DNA here is from genome assembly GCA_022376925.1 of Tragulus kanchil. Taxonomy (NCBI): domain Eukaryota; kingdom Metazoa; phylum Chordata; class Mammalia; order Artiodactyla; family Tragulidae; genus Tragulus; species Tragulus kanchil. Next base: position 2,961,789 of record JAIOJX010000032.1, on the reverse strand, counting down.
GCCTTCTGAGGGCTGAAACCTAGCGTCTGTTCCAGATGGTGTGATTTCTTGAAAGAGACCAGGCTGCCCAGACAGCACGGGATAAGAGCGAGGCAAGAAGGAGGTCTAATACCTTCCATGGAACCACACCTCCTCTGCCAGTGATAGCGACAACTCTGGGAGCAATGGAAGGCAATTTCCCTTTAAGAGGAATATAAATAAGTAACCTAGATAAGTGAGTGAGATTCTTTTTTTTTTTTTTTGGAATTTTAAAAGGTATCCTTTGAAATCTGCAGCCACAAGATTAACTGTTGAACTAAATTCTTTCTCTATTAGTTAAATTGGAATTACAGAAAATGTTCTGTATTGTTTTTCTGCTTTAGCATTTTCTGCTATAAGGACAGTATAAGACATGGGCAAAATAAATTTTCAGAGAAAGCCACACAGCCGTCACCACTGAATTCCTAGGGCACGGGCAGATGACTCAAGTAGGGATCAAAGAGGTGAATCTCTGGTCTCTGGGGGCATGTGCACATACAAGCCACATGCAAGGGGCTGGCAGGAAAGGGGATGGGCTACACCAGACTTCTATCAGTTTCTTCCCTTTCTAAATCATCAGGTAGGAAATCATCTCCCAGGGTTCCCCCTGAATCCTGGACCACAGTGAGGCCTTGCAAGGAGTCCCATCAAACTTCCAAGTTCCCTAACCCAACCCTCCTCCCACCAGGCTCCTCTGCTCACCTCACACCCTTGTCTCGTGGTTCCTGCCTCCTTTCTTACTTGGGGGTTTTGATAGCTACTTAAGGATTCAAGACACCTCCTCCTGGGTCTAGAGAAGCAAACAGGACACTTCCTTTAGAGAAACAGCCTCCCATGGGCTTCATCCTTAATCTCAGTTCCAAAAGGTTGGAGGACATGAGGGCTCGTGCCTTTGTTCTGGCACAACTGACCTCAAAAATAGCATCTTTTGGGCTTTCCTGGTGGTCCAGTGGGTAAGGACACTGCCTTGCAGTGCAAGGGGTGCCGGTTCAATCCCTGGCCTGGGAAGATCCCATGTGCCACGGAGCAGCTAGACTGATGTGTCCAAATACCAGGCCGGAGCTCTAGAGCGCATGTGCCCAGAGCCAGTGCTCTGAGATAACAGAGGCCACTGCGATGGGAGGCCCACACGGGCCAAAGAACAAAGATGGATGAAAATAGACAAATGAAAGACCAACAGAAGTGGCCTGCCCACCCCCCTTCCTCCCCACCCAACCCCCTCCAAAAAATAAATAAATAAATTTTTTTTTATATAAAAACCATTTTTTATTTTATATCTGGCTTCCTTGTAAAGATTCTGTTGGCCCTAAACTATTTCAAGAGCCACTCTCCTCATCACCTGAAACTGTTGGCCTCCTAGAGGAGTTTCTTTTTTTCTTTCTTCATCTATTGAAAAGTATGCAGCAGGGACTTCCCTGGTGGTCCAGTGGGAAGACTCCACACTCCCAATGCAGGGGGCCTGAGTTCAAGCCCTCTTCAGGGAACTAGATCCCACCTGCAGCAACTAAGATCCAAGATCATTCATACCACAACAGAGGCCTGGCACAGCCAAATGAATAAATAAATATTAAAAAGAAGAAGGAGAAAGGTCTATGGCAGAAGGAGGTAGTGTTCACCATTGCTCTCTGGTTTCCAGGAGGCCTCATGACTGGTGTGGCAAATGACATGGGGACTGACGTGTTGGCAACATCTCTGCGTGATTGCTCTGTGAGTCCACAGCAAGAGCAGCTGAGGCTTCCTCCCTCTCCCTGCAGAAGTGGCTCCAGAGGCTCCATGTTCCAGATGGGGTGTCCACCCAAGGGAAGCCACCAGGATCTCTGCCACTGTGTGGAAGAGGGCATCACTGAGGATTGCCCAGCCATGAGACACTGGGGAATCAAGAAATAAACTTGTGGGCTTCCCCTCGTGGTCCAGTGGGTAAGGACACAGCCTTTCAGTGCAAGGGGCGCCGGTTCGAGCCCTGGTCTGGGAAGATCTCACGTGCCGCGGAGCGGCTGGACTGATGGTCCAATCACCGAGCCGGAGCTCTGGAGTGCATGCGCCCAGAGCCAGTGCTCTGCAACAACAGATGCCACCGGGATGGGAGGCCCACAGGAACCAGAGGCCCACAGGAGCCAAAGAACAAAGACGAATGAAAATAGAGAAATGAAAGACCAATAGAAGTGGCCCACCCACTCCCCTCCCTCCCCAACCCGACCCCTGCCCAAAGTAAATAAATAAATAAATCTTTAAAAAAAAAAAAGAAAGAAAGAAACTTGTATCGTGCTCACCTTTGATGGTTGGTCTGTTCTGTGACTATAGCACAGTCCATTCCAACACAGAATCAGAGCTGCTCCCTGGGGTCAGGAGTGTTCTTCTCCGTGCCAGCCTGGCCTGGCCTGGCCTGTGTGGCAGCCCATAGCAGCAGCTGCTGCCACAATAACAGGATTTTATCGTGAACCTTCTCTCTCTAGCGGTACCCTCAAAGTGGCTCAGCTCCACTGTCTGACACTCTATTCCAGGTTTCACGGTCTCAGGGTAGAGACAATCTGATCATCCCTCTCACGGTTATCCATCACGTCATAGTGCAGGGTCGTGGAGCATATGGGCATGACCATGAAGGGCCCATTCCTAGGTACTGGGCCTTTCTAAGAGGAAAGCAAATGACAGTGACCATGAGATGGACAGGCCCCCACCCCAGTCCCCGTGGATGGCAACCCTGCCCACACAGCTTTCCTCAACCATCCTGAAAGCCAACTATGGATTAAAATCCAGAATAAAACAGTGATGATGGGCTGTAGGGTGAGAAATTGAGGTTCCAACAACAACAACAAAAATAAGACGAGGCCAGAAAGGGAGCATCGGGTCTGGGAGTGGAAGGTAAGCCCCTTCAGAGTCAGTGGAAGCATTCCAACCAGGGCAGGACTGAGGAAGGGTGAATTTCTAAAAAAACTGTTTATATCACCTGTCACAACAGTTTTAAAAAGTAGTGCTGTGTACTGTATGTGTAAACATAGACTCAGGTGCTCAGTCATTTCCAGGTTCCTCTGTCCATGAGATTTCCCAGGCCAGAATACTTGAGTGGGTTGCCATTTCCTTCTCCAGGGGCTCTTCCCCACCCAGGGATGGAACCCAGCCTCCTGTGTCTCCTGCCTTGGCAAGTTGATTCTTTACCACTGAGCCACCTGGGAAGCCCATAGGCACAGATACATACACACGTTATAATGACCTCCTTCAGAAAGAACTGGGCAGGGCCCAGCTCCTCAGCCTGAACCCATTGGGGGCTCTTCTGAATCCTATCTGCAGCAGGTTAGACAGTCAGCCACCCAGGCAGGCCCTCCTGACAGCAAAGCCATTCACAGAACACCTTCAGGGTCCCCCTCCACTTGTCATCTTTTGAGACCCCACTTTTCCTGGTTGGGGTCATTTCACATGTCCCGGATGTGTGGTCTCTCCTGTCATTTCACAGTTGCATCTGTGCTCAGATTGCAATGGTTCCAAGTGTCCACACCCCTAGCCAAACAGGAACTTATTCCCATGAGCGTGTCTACTCCCTGTCTCCCGCAAATTTTGGCTCGTGCCCACCAAGAACCCCAAGCTCCCCTTGCACTGACTGCCCCTCCTATCCCTCTCCTCCATCTGCCATTTTTCAATTTCTGCTGCCTGAAAACCCCCCGAGGGGGCCGTTCTGCCAAGGCGAGCCCTGCTGTCCCTGTGCTTTTGAACATATCATCCTCAGAACACTGGGACTGCCCTGGTTTCTATTGCTGCAGGAATATTTAAAGCTTTCTCCTCAACCTCATCAGTCTGGGGCTTCTCAACTCTAATATATTGTCCTGGGGCCCCAAGATTCACGTGGACCCTCCAGAACCGATCCCGTCAACTTTGATTTACAGCCTTTAACATAAGAGTCCAAACCAAGCCTGACTGGCTGGTGGAAGAGACTTCACCAATCGCCAATCTTTTATCCATCTTCTCACCCCTTAACCCTTATTCAGAGGGTCTTTTCCCATTCCCCATCCCTCATTACCTCTTTGTCCATGAATAAGCAGGTGGGAACTTCTGGTGGTCCAGTGGTTAAGAATCCTCCTGCCAATGCAGGTGGTTTTCCCAGGCCAGAATACTTGAGTGGGTTGCCATTTCCTTCTCCAGGGCTCTTCCCCACCCAGGGATGGAACCCAGCCTCCTGTGTCTCCTGCCTTGGCAAGTTGATTCTTTACCACTGAGCCACCTGGGAAGCCCATAGGCACAGATACATACACACGTTATAATGACCTCCTTCAGAAAGAACTGGGCAGGGCCCAGCTCCTCAGCCTGAACCCATTGGGGGCTCTTCTGAATCCTATCTGCAGCAGGTTAGACAGTCAGCCACCCAGGCAGGCCCTCCTGACAGCAAAGCCATTCACAGAACACCTTCAGGGTCCCCCTCCACTTGTCATCTTTTGAGACCCCACTTTTCCTGGTTGGGGTCATTTCACATGTCCCGGATGTGTGGTCTCTCCTGTCATTTCACAGTTGCATCTGTGCTCAGATTGCAATGGTTCCAAGTGTCCACACCCCTAGCCAAACAGGAACTTATTCCCATGAGCGTGTCTACTCCCTGTCTCCCGCAAATTTTGGCTCGTGCCCACCAAGAACCCCACGCCCCCCTTGCACTGACTGCCCCTCCTATCCCTCTCCTCCATCTGCCATTTTTCAATTTCTGCTGCCTGAAAACCCCCCGAGGGGGCCGTTCTGCCAAGGCGAGCCCTGCTGTCCCTGTGCTTTTGAACATATCATCCTCAGAACACTGGGACTGCCCTGGTTTCTATTGCTGCAGGAATATTTAAAGCTTTCTCCTCAACCTCATCAGTCTGGGGCTTCTCAACTCTAATATATTGTCCTGGGGCCCCAAGATTCACGTGGACCCTCCAGAACCGATCCCGTCAACTTTGATTTACAGCCTTTAACATAAGAGTCCAAACCAAGCCTGACTGGCTGGTGGAAGAGACTTCACCAATCGCCAATCTTTTATCCATCTTCTCACCCCTTAACCCTTATTCAGAGGGTCTTTTCCCATTCCCCATCCCTCATTACCTCTTTGTCCATGAATAAGCAGGTGGGAACTTCCCTGGTGGTCCAGTGGTTAAGAATCCTCCTGCCAATGCAGGGGACGCAGGTTTGATCCCTGGACTATTCCACATTCCATGGGGCAATGAAGCGCCTGAGCCATAATGACTGATCCCTCATGCTACAACTGCCGAAACCTGCAAGCCTACAGCCCATACTCAGCAAAAAAGAAGCTGCTACAATGAGAAGCCCGTACACCGTAACTAGAGAGTAGTCCCTGCTCACCACAACTAGAGAAAAGCTAGGAGTCTGTCACAGAGACCTAGCATAGCCATAAATAAATAAATAACAAAAATGAATAAAATAAAAAATGTTTATATTGAAACAAACTAAAAGCAGGTCTGTGGGTTTGTCTACACTGTCAGCTTCAGAGTCCCAGCTCAGCCAAATGAAACTGCCCTCACTGAGAAGCCTGGGACCCCAGTCTGCAGATGGAAGCTTCATTAGGTGAGGGTTGTCCAAGCTGACAACAAAAGACAAGGGTTCTGCAAAGTTCACTGCCACCAGTAAGAACTGGAAACAGTTTCTCACCAGATATGTGATAATTCCCCTATACTCTCCTTTAGTTCCCTGTATAGAGAGGAAGAAGAGAGAATGGTCTAACTTCCTTGGTAAAGAATCTACCTGCCAATGCCAGAGACCCAGGTTCAATTCCTGGATCAGGAAGATTCCCTGGAGAAGGGAATGACAACCCACTCCAGTATTCTTGTCTGGAGAATTCCATGGACAGAGGAGCCTGGTGAGTTACAGTTCATGGGGTCACACAGAGTCAAACACGTCTAACACACACACACACACACACACACACACACACCACAGAGAGAGACAGAAAATGGTCTAAGACTAGGATGACTTCAGTCAGAGGGATTCCACCAGCCTCAATCATTTCTGGCTCCTCTCCTCCTACAGCTGATATCTGGTCCACCTTCCACCTGTGACCACTGTATCTGGGACCTGGGAGGACATGGTTGTTCACAGTTCCAGTAAGAGGTGCAAGAGATGGAAGCACTTATCTCCTCACTGGGGACTTGCTGCTCTGAGTTCAGGGTGGGGATGGGGGTGGATCGGGAAGGCAGGAGGCAGATTCAGGAGGTAGGGGCTGAGCTCTCCTCCATCAGAATCACCCTTAATTGCCCATCACACAGATGCATCCACTGATAACATAGATGTGAATACACGCACTCAGAGACAAGACTTCATGGAGCACTATCAAAGAGAAGCCTAATAATCTCCAGAATTATTGAGACATGGGAACTTTCCAGGTGGTTCAGTGGCTGAGGCTCCATGCTTTCACTACTGGGGTCATAGGTTCAATCCATGGTTGGGGAACCAAGATCCGCCATCCTGGTACAGACCAAAAAAATAAAAAACAAATACATTTACAAAGAGGCAAAAAGCCCTCTCTTTCTCAAGGCAAACCACGCTTTCAGGGCATAGGCAAAGGGAAGCCCACCAGGACTCAAAAGACTCAAGGAAGAAGATGCTTTACATGGGTGAGACTGTTTATCTTGCTGCTAGTTTCTTTATCTTGCTCCCAGGGGATGGAAACAGAGAATAAGTGTCTCATCCAGGCTGACCTTCAAGGTCTCAGGTGCTTACCCTCCTCAGCAGGTGCGTGATAAGGTAGCTGCTACCAGGTGTCCGTGAGATGCCCGACCTGAGCCATGCCACACAGTTTTCTCCCTCCCTGAATGCAAATCCAACTGAAACTCTGAGACCCATCATACCTCTAAAGCCACTTTCAGCCATCTCTTTGTTACTCTAGCTTCCCTGCTTGGCTCCTTATTTTTGAGCTTCTGAATAGTCCTCACAGTGATTTTTTTCTCAATATTAATGGAAAAAAAGAAAAAAAATACCCTAATTGGCTCAAAGGGAGTGAAACCCAACGGCTGAGAAGAGAGGCAGAGACACTGTGGTTGGAGTGCTTGCAGCCAGATTGAAGTAAAAGCGAATTTCCTGGAACCTACGTGTGCAAGGTCCTTCTTAATTAAATGCTACAACTGTTGGGGTGTTGCCTTGGGCAGATGCTGAGCACACTGCCCTTTAACCTCTGGATGCTCCCCTCCTTCTTCTCTGATGGGGTAATGAGAGCTTCTCTGCCAAAGGTTGAAACTATCTCCAAACTGCTTTGCTACATTTTTCCCTTGAACAAAAAAAAGGGGAGTCTGAACCTCTTGAAGAAACAAGAAGCTATTCACACTTAGCTCAATAGCATAGAAACAGGCTGGGTGAGGACAACAGGGGGGCCACACTATTCTAGGAGTCCAGACCAGCCCTGATAGAGGGGAGGCTGTGCATTCTCATTTTGAATGGGAGACAGGAAACCAGCTTTCCCAGTTTGTGTATAAGGAAGGAATGCTGAGACACCTACTAAGGACCACCTCCTCCCATGGGCAACCCCTTTGGCCAGGGTGTTTGACTGAGTAGCCTGTTCAGGCATGGATGAGCCTGGCTCACTTCCGGAAGACTGCCGACTGGTCTCCTGTCCATTTTGGCCAAGGGGAAGACTTCCTCCTACAAAACATACTAGTCATCTGTTGATTTTGATTCATAGCAAGGGGCTGACCCAGACACCCCAGGCAGGGGCGATGATGCAGCTGTCTACGGCGCTGGATGGAGGGGAACTTCTTGGTACAGCAGGAGGCTGGGCCCAAAGTGATCCTCAGGACCCTCCATCCACCCATCAGAACTGAGTGAAGAAAGCTTCCCGCAAGACCTAGCAAGGGTCTGTTCCAAAAGCAATTTAAAGGGCCAAAGTAATTGACTTTCTATTAGCTTCCTTGAGGGACTGTTTCATTTCATCGACCTATGGTCACATCCAGACGTAATGTCTAACTCAGTGAGGCAAGAACAATTAACAAGGTCCCGAACTGTGTTTCTCCTCCACTGTTTATTACAGCAACCCATGTTTGAAGTTAGGACAACTACTTCACAAGAACTGTTAACAAGGGCCTGCACTTCATAACCTTAAATTACCCCCAGGGAGACAGGCTCTGCAAACACACTTATGGGTGCTAACAGCTCTAATTAAGAAGGTCTGCCTTCTTAAATGGAGCCAGAAGACCAGGCTCTCTGAAAACACAAATCGAGAGCCTTAAGAAATTCTCAGTCATTTTCCAGGAACCTACGTGTGCAAGGTCCTTCTTAATTAAATGCTACAACTGTTGGGGTGTTGCCTTGGGCAGATGCTGAGCACACTGCCCTTTAACCTCTGGATGCTCCCCTCCTTCTTCTCTGATGGGGTAATGAGAGCTTCTCTGCCAAAGGTTGAAACTATCTCCAAACTGCTTTGCTACATTTTTCCCTTGAACAAAAAAAAGGGGAGTCTGAACCTCTTGAAGAAACAAGAAGCTATTCACACTTAGCTCAATAGCATAGAAACAGGCTGGGTGAGGACAACAGGGGGGCCACACTATTCTAGGAGTCCAGACCAGCCCTGATAGAGGGGAGGCTGTGCATTCTCATTTTGAATGGGAGACAGGAAACCAGCTTTCCCAGTTTGTGTATAAGGAAGGAATGCTGAGACACCTACTAAGGACCACCTCCTCCCATGGGCAACCCCTTTGGCCAGGGTGTTTGACTGAGTAGCCTGTTCAGGCATGGATGAGCCTGGCTCACTTCCGGAAGACTGCCGACTGGTCTCCTGTCCATTTTGGCCAAGGGGAAGACTTCCTCCTACAAAACATACTAGTCATCTGTTGATTTTGATTCATAGCAAGGGGCTGACCCAGACACCCCAGGCAGGGGCGATGATGCAGCTGTCTACGGCGCTGGATGGAGGGGAACTTCTTGGTACAGCAGGAGGCTGGGCCCAAAGTGATCCTCAGGACCCTCCATCCACCCATCAGAACTGAGTGAAGAAAGCTTCCCGCAAGACCTAGCAAGGGTCTGTTCCAAAAGCAATTTAAAGGGCCAAAGTAATTGACTTTCTATTAGCTTCCTTGAGGGACTGTTTCATTTCATCGACCTATGGTCACATCCAGACGTAATGTCTAACTCAGTGAGGCAAGAACAATTAACAAGGTCCCGAACTGTGTTTCTCCTCCACTGTTTATTACAGCAACCCATGTTTGAAGTTAGGACAACTACTTCACAAGAACTGTTAACAAGGGCCTGCACTTCATAACCTTAAATTACCCCCAGGGAGACAGGCTCTGCAAACACACTTATGGGTGCTAACAGCTCTAATTAAGAAGGTCTGCCTTCTTAAATGGAGCCAGAAGACCAGGCTCTCTGAAAAACACAAATCGAGAGCCTTAAGAAATTCTCAGTCATTTTCCAGGTTCTGTTCTCGGTGCTATGAGGGAATCAGAGATGAATCAGAAAACAGCCATGGTTCTAGAGGTCATACTCTCATGGACAAAAGGACAGAGAAGGCTAGTAATAACCAGATTGCAGTAGGCATTATTAAGGTCAAAAACAGGTGACTGTGTCCATATGGTTAAGACATTTTCCAGAAAGTAAAAGTGGAAGATAAAAGAGGGGAATGAATATTGAAAGCAAATTCCTGGGAAACTGAAGTTGCTGGTCAGAGGACCACACTTTGAGAATCACCATGTTAGAAAGCCCTCTGGCTAAAAGTGAGAGGAACTCAACAAAGGAAATTGAGAGCAAGTCTTTAGCTTGCAACAGAAAGTTTCCTAGCAAGGGAGGCTTCATGCACAGCTGGATCAAGGGGCTTAAAGAATGTCATAAGCCTTTAGTCACTGCCTCTCTCCATTTCCAAGCTCCTTTCTCTCCTCTGTTGGTTTCACCCTCAGGTAAACTCTCTGTGTATAGTATCCCTAACATTTCAAACTTGTAATTTGATATAACCAGAAACCCCAGAAATCAAAGGAAATTTGCTGTCTCAAGAGTTAAAGAAGTTCCAGAAATGACTTTTTGAGGACTTGACGTAGGTCAAATGCCCATAGCTGGCCCAGCTGAGAAGATGGAATATTCTGATTGGCCAAGCACAGATCATGTACACATAGCCTCTGGATTTCTGGACTAAAATTAGGGTGTGAATGACTCCATTCCTTCTCCTTACCCACCCCCAGAAAATAAAATGCTGTTAAAACAAATAAGCAAAAAACTCAGAATGAATTTATGTTGCATAAAAATAGTTGAGATTTTACAGGTATATAGCAATCTGATCAAACCCATGTTTGAAGTTAGGACAACTACTTCACAAGAACTGTTAACAAGGGCCTGCACTTCATAACCTTAAATTACCCCCAGGGAGACAGGCTCTGCAAACACACTTATGGGTGCTAACAGCTCTAATTAAGAAGGTCTGCCTTCTTAAATGGAGCCAGAAGACCAGGCTCTCTGAAAAACACAAATCGAGAGCCTTAAGAAATTCTCAGTCATTTTCCAGGTTCTGTTCTCGGTGCTATGAGGGAATCAGAGATGAATCAGAAAACAGCCATGGTTCTAGAGGTCATACTCTCATGGACAAAAGGACAGAGAAGGCTAGTAATAACCAGATTGCAGTAGGCATTATTAAGGTCAAAAACAGGTGACTGTGTCCATATGGTTAAGACATTTTCCAGAAAGTAAAAGTGGAAGATAAAAGAGGGGTATGAATATTGAAAGCAAATTCCTGGGGAAACTGAAGTTGCTGGTCAGAGGACCACACTTTGAGAATCACCATGTTAGAAAGCCCTCTGGCTAAAAGTGAGAGGAACTCAACAAAGGAAATTGAGAGCAAGTCTTTAGCTTGCAACAGAAAGTTTCCTAGCAAGGGAGGCTTCATGCACAGCTGGATCAAGGGGCTTAAAGAATGTCATAAGCCTTTAGTCACTGCCTCTCTCCATTTCCAAGCTCCTTTCTCTCCTCTGTTGGTTTCACCCTCAGGTAAACTCTCTGTGTATAGTATCCCTAACATTTCAAACTTGTAATTTGATATAACCAGAAACCCCAGAAATCAAAGGAAATTTGCTGTCTCAAGAGTTAAAGAAGTTCCAGAAATGACTTTTTGAGGACTTGACGTAGGTCAAATGCCCATAGCTGGCCCAGCTGAGAAGATGGAATATTCTGATTGGCCAAGCACAGATCATGTACACATAGCCTCTGGATTTCTGGACTAAAATTAGGGTGTGAATGACTCCATTCCTTCTCCTTACCCACCCCCAGAAAATAAAATGCTGTTAAAACAAATAAGCAAAAAACTCAGAATGAATTTATGTTGCATAAAAATAGTTGAGATTTTACAGGTATATAGCAATCTGATCAAAAAATGGTGCCAGGGCTTCCCTGGTGGTCCAGTGGGTAAGGACACCGCCTTGCAGTGCAAGGGGCGCCGGTTTGATCCCTGGTCTGGGAAGATCCCACGTGCCGCAAAGCAGCTGGACCCATGTGTCCAACTACCGAGCCGGAGCTCTGGAGTGCATGCGCCCAGAGCCAGTGCTCTGCGACGACAGAGGCCGCTGCGATGGGAGGCCCACACGGGCCAAAGAACAAGGATGGATGAAAGTGGACAAATGAAGGACCAATGGAAGTGGCCCGCCTGCTCCCCTCCCTCCCCACCCCACCCCCACCAAAATAAATAAATTAATTAATTAAAAAAAAATGGTGCCAGCAACCTGGATGGGAGGAGAGTTTGGAGGAGAATGGATATATGTATATGCATGACTGAGTCCCTTTGCTGTGCACCGGAAACTACCACAACATTATTAATCAGCAATCCTTCAAGATACGATAAGAAGTTAAGATTACCTGAAAATTAAAAAACTAAAATGGTGCCAACAAAATAATTTAAATGTTATTCATGCAATCGATAAATGCTTTTGTTATTTGTTTCTTCAATCCTGCCTTAAAGGAGGGATTCTTCAATGACCTGCTGATACAGACATACAAGATACTTACATGTGATGCAGCTGCTGCTGTTCAGTCACTTGGGTTGTGTCCAACTCTTTGTGATCCCATGGACTGTAGCCCCGCAGGCTCCTCTGTCTGTGGGATTCTCTAGGCAAGAATACTAGAATGGGCTGCCATTTTATTCTCCAGGGGATCATTCCAACCCAGAGGTCAAACCTGGGTTTTCTGCTTGGCAGGCAGATTCTTTCTACCCCTGAGCCACCTGGGAAGCCCCTCATTTGTGATACTCTTCAAAATAATTCCTGAGGACGCAGGAGCTACCCCGTTTACTTGTCAGCAGCTCTTGCACTTGCCTTCAGTCCTTTCCTGAAGGACTTCTCAGGGATATCTAAATGTTAATGAGCATTGTGAATCTTCAAGAGGGGTATAGGATGAGCAGAAGTTCCCAATAGGAGCCCTACCATCTTTTTTTCGCCCATGAAGTCACTCTCGGGACTCATGTTCTGCAGAACACACTTTGAATGTACCTTTAGAATGATTCATCTGGTGATGGGCAGGTTGAGGGAGACAGGGCCGTAGATCAGAAGGAAGAAAAGGAAATAAAACGACTCTGAGACCTGGTTTCCTTCAGCTCCTCCCAACTTCCCTATAGATTCCACCTGCCCATTCTCCTCTTCCTAACACACACCTCCAATTCCTGAGCCTGGAGGGCCCAGGACAGGGTCTACACAAATAACATCTCAGTGAGTCACACGCCTGCTGTACCACAGGCTGCTTCAACATCCCACTCGTGGTACAACTTCTGCATCTCTCCCAGCATCTACGCCTTGGCACACAGACTGTTTGGCTGCTTCCCTGTTTCGGAGCAGGGCTACCAACAGCTCCTCTGCAAAGGGCTGGGTTCTACAACTCACATTTCTACCTATGGAAGGGGCAGGCCCGCATGTGTTTCTAATTCTGGGGTGTCCTGGCAGAAAGGAAAATGTGAGCTAGGATCAGCACAGAGACAGAACCTGGGAACACTGACTCCAAACACAGGGGCATCGAAACAATATGTGAGGGAAATAACATGTGCTTTGGAACCAGGCCAAGCTGATATTTCCCATTCGTAAGTCTGTTTACTCCTCTGTAGTAAAATAATAAGAATACATGCATGCTTAGTCACTAAGTTGTGTCCAACTCTTTGTGACCCTATGAACAGTACCCCATCAGGCTCCTCTTTTCATAGGATTTCCCAGGCAAGAATACTGGAGTGGTTTGCCATTCCCTTCTCCATGGCATCTTCTCAACCCAGGAACTGAACCCATGGCTCCTGCCCTGCCTCCTTCCTTGCAGGTGGGTTCTTTATTGCTGAGCCACCCTGGAAGCCTAATAATAATAATAATATTTACTTGATTGAATCCTCAATGTGACTGATCATCACTTGGTATATTTTTCAAAGAAAATAGTTTTTTATTGTTTTTTTTTTTTCCGGTTTCCCATGAAACCTCCTACTCAGAATCTCCGGGAAAGGTGTGCAGAGAAGGGGAGAATAGGGCTGTGATGGCCATGGCCTTCCAGGTTGGAAAGTACTAATGCCAGGTTTACCAAACCTGCAAGATCGAAGGGATTGTCTAAGCACTTGATCGAAACACTGGCATCTTCCCTAGAGAACATGATTCCTTAGATTTCGGATAGGAACCTGAGAATATGTAATTAGCCTCCGGTGATTCTTACAGTCAGGCAGGGTCTGGGAAACAAATCTATAAATTATTTCAAGAGTTCTTAACCCTGGCTGCATATTAGAATCACAGGGGGAGTTTTAAAACTACTCAATTTCCGGGTCAGATCGCAATAATCTCTAGGAATGGAGTCCAGGCATCAGTTTTTGTTTAAGTTCCCCATGTGGCTCAAATGATCTGTTGGTCAACCTCCAAAGCTTAGGAAAAGGCTTTCATGAGATCCTCTAGTTACAATGATTAGTGTCTGAAAATTGTAAACACCCAATAAATACACAATCATTAATTGATGGAACCTGAGCAGTGTGAAAATGCAATAAAAAATAGTCTTAAATTTTTTAATTCTAAAGCTTTGGGGCTTCTTTAATAATTCAAATATACACTAAAGAGGAAAGTATAACAGGCATTCAAATACTCACTACCCAGAATTTTTAAATGTCAAAATTTTGCCATATTTTGTCCAGATATTATTTAATTAAAAAAAAGCCATGAGTGATAAAATTCAGATTTTTTTTTTTTTACACTTCCCTTCCCTTCCCAGAGATAACCACTCTACTGACATTTGTTCTCACTCTTTTCGCTCTTTCCACAAATATATTTAAACACATGTTGTTTAGTTGCTCAGTCATGTCCAATTCTTTTGCGACCCCGTGAACTATAGCTTGCCAGGCTCCTTTGGCCTTGGGATTTCCCAGGCAAGAATATTGCAGTGGGTTGCCATTTCCTTCTCCGGGGGATCTTCCCCACCCAGAGATCAAACCCAAGTCTCCTGCACTGCAGGGGAATTCTTTAACACTGAGCCACCTGGGCAGCCTTATACATATGTACTTACTTATAAACCACATAGAATATAGTTTTATACGTGTTATAAATGTACATGAATGAGAGTATATACTAAGTATCATACCAAAGCTTTCTTTTGAGTACACATTTGTGTGAATTGCACCCATATTGAAGTATATATGCTCAATTTCATATATTACAGTCACTGTCAAAGCTATCATATGACTAAACCACGCTTTATGTATCCATTTCCCCACTGATGGAAATTGTTTCCAATTGTAGACTACTGAAAATATTGCTGCAGTGGAAATCCTTATACACATTCGCTGTGAGTAAGAGGAAATATTCTTACTGCCATTTGCAGCAAAGTAGACAGACCTACAGATTGCCATGCTGAGTGAAGTCAAAGAGAAACATCATATGCAATCCCTTATCTATAGATCTAAAAAGAAATGATACAAATGAATTTATTTATAAAACAGAAACAGCCTCACAGACTTAGAGAACCAATTTATGGCTACCACAGAGGAAGGATGGGAAGAAGGGATAGTAGGGAGTTGGGGACTGACATGTGCACACTGCTATATTTAATATGGATAACCAATGAGGCCCTACTTTACAGCACAGGAAACTGCTCAGTGTTATGTGGCAGCCTGGATGGGAAGGGAGTTTGGGGGAGAATGGATACATGTATATATATGGCTGAGTCCCTTTGCTGTCCACCTGAAACTATCACAACATTGTTAATAGGCTATACCCCAAAATAAAATAAAGGTTTTTTTTTTTTAACCTTTATTTTGCTTTTAACTTTTACAGAGTTTTGTTATTTACAGATATATATGTTCCCAGATTAGTCATATGTATATCTCCCCTCTTCCCACCCCTCCCAACCATCACACAGCACCCCTGAAGGATCCCCTTTTCTCACAGAGCAATGACTAGAGCTATTTTCTTCACTTATGATCTCCACAATGTCCATATGTCCACTGTCCATGTCTGTCTTTCCGTTGCTTCACTGCGTGTGCTGTCATCCTACTAGATTCCATATATGTGTGTTAATATACTGTATTTGTCCTTCTCTTTCTGACTGACTTCACTTTTGATGATACGTTCTAGATCCAGCCACCTCATTAGGGCTGATTCTTCTGCATTTCTCTTTACAGCTATGTAGTATTCCATTGTATATATGTACCAGAGCTTTTGGATCCATTCATTCGTCGATGGGCATCTAGGTTGCTTCCATGTTCTAGCTATTGTATAGAGAGCTGCAATGAACATTGGGGTACAGGTGCTTCTTTCAGATTTGATTTCATCAGGGTATAAGCCTAAGAATGGGATTGCTGGGTCATATGGTACTTCTATTTTTAGTTTTTTAAGAAATCTCCAGACTGTCTTCCATAGAGGCTGTATCAATTTACACTCCCACCAGCAATGCAGGAGTGCTCCCTTTTCTCCGCAGCCTCTCCAGCATTTATTGTCTGTCGATTTGTGGATGACGAAGGTGTTTTTAAAGGAGCTATTTCTATCTGGTATGTTCCTAGAATTGTAATGTTAGGCTCATAGGATCAATGCATCTTCACCTTCACTAGGTATTTTGAAGACACTTGCCTTCAAAAGTGGCTAAACCAGGGGCTTCCCTGATGGTCCAGTGGGTAGGGAGTCTGCCTTGCAGTGCAGGGGGCACTGGTTCGATCCCTGGCCCCGGAAGATCCCACGTGCTGCAGAGCGGCTGGACCCATGTGTCCAATTACCGAGCTGGAGCTCTGGGGTGTGCGCCCAGAACCGGTGCTCTGCAGGGACAGAGGCCACTGCAATGGGAGACCCACACAAGCCAAAGAATAAAGGTGGATGAAAACAAAATGATGACTTAGAGCCAAAAAAAAAAAGCGGCTAAAACAAATGTCTGCATCCCAGGGATTTATGGTGAATGCATTTCCCTATCACCGACCAGCATTTGGTATTACTTGCTTTTGTTATTTAGTTGCTAAATCTTGTAATTGCATGGATTGTAGCCCACCAGGCTCCTCTGCCCATGGGATTTCTCAGGCAAGAACACTGGAGTGGGTTGTCAGTTTCTTTTGCAAGGGAGCTTCCTAACCCATGGATTGACTCCTTGGCTCCTGCCATATCTCCTGCATTGCAGGTGGGTTTTTTACATGGAGCCACCAGGGAAGCCCTTTGGTATTACTAAGATCGTGCTAAATAGGAACAAACTCTGGTTGGTTCAAGTAGGGAAAAAATTATGTGAAAGACTATGAGAGGCTGAACCACCCGTCTGAAAGCTGGGACCCAGATGCACAGATATTCAGCTCAGCATAAGATTCCATGTTCTAGCTATTGTATAGAGAGCTGCAATGAACATTGGGGTACAGGTGCTTCTTTCAGATTTGATTTCATCAGGGTATAAGCCTAAGAATGGGATTGCTGGGTCATATGGTACTTCTATTTTTAGTTTTTTAAGAAATCTCCAGACTGTCTTCCATAGAGGCTGTATCAATTTACACTCCCACCAGCAATGCAGGAGTGCTCCCTTTTCTCCGCAGCCTCCCCAGCATTTATTGTCTGTCGATTTGTGGATGACGAAGGTGTTTTTAAAGGAGCTATTTCTATCTGGTATGTTCCTAGAATTGTAATGTTAGGCTCATAGGATCAATGCATCTTCACCTTCACTAGGTATTTTGAAGACACTTGCCTTCAAAAGTGGCTAAACCAGGGGCTTCCCTGATGGTCCAGTGGGTAGGGAGTCTGCCTTGCAGTGCAGGGGGCACTGGTTCGATCCCTGGCCCCGGAAGATCCCACGTGCTGCAGAGCGGCTGGACCCATGTGTCCAATTACCGAGCTGGAGCTCTGGGGTGTGTGCGCCCAGAACCGGTGCTCTGCAGGGACAGAGGCCACTGCAATGGGAGACCCACACAAGCCAAAGAATAAAGGTGGATGAAAACAAAATGATGACTTAGAGCCAAAAAAAAAAAGCGGCTAAAACAAATGTCTGCATCCCAGGGATTTATGGTGAATGCATTTCCCTATCACCGACCAGCATTTGGTATTACTTGCTTTTGTTATTTAGTTGCTAAATCTTGTAATTGCATGGATTGTAGCCCACCAGGCTCCTCTGCCCATGGGATTTCTCAGGCAAGAACACTGGAGTGGGTTGTCAGTTTCTTTTGCAAGGGAGCTTCCTAACCCATGGATTGACTCCTTGGCTCCTGCCATATCTCCTGCATTGCAGGTGGGTTTTTTACATGGAGCCACCAGGGAAGCCCTTTGGTATTACTAAGATCGTGCTAAATAGGAACAAACTCTGGTTGGTTCAAGTAGGGAAAAAAATTATGTGAAAGACTATGAGAGGCTGAACCACCCGTCTGAAAGCTGGGACCCAGATGCACAGATATTCAGCTCAGCATAAGATTCACAATCCAGTTCAGTGAGGACACACCATCATCGGGTTGCTGTCAACTCCAAGCACTGCCCATTGTACCAACCCCACTTACTCTCGGAACACTGCCTGCTAGAGGCCGGGTCATCACCTCCAAGTGGACACAGCCCCCTACTGCCCGACTCCTATGACTGCCCCCTGGAAGAACTGTTCACCGTCAGCAACATCTCGTTGGTCGAGTCCATGTCATGTGCCCCAAGCCTTGGCTACACTAGCTCCTAGCATGTTTTGGTTCCTAGAGGAAAGTTGGCTTTATCTTAAACAGATGAACCTATTTGCAAAGCAGAGATAGAGACAAAGGTGTAGAGATCAAACGTAGGATCATTGAGGGGATGACGGTATGAGATTGACATGTATACACTACTATGGATAAAAAAGACGACGAAAGGGCTTCCCTGGTGGCCCAGTGAGTAAAGAGCCTGCCTTGCAGTGCAAGGGGCACTGGTTCGATCCCTGGCCTGGGAAAACCCCAGGTACCGCGGAGCGGCTGGACCAGCGTGTCCAGCTAAGAGCCAACACTCTGGAGCACATGCGCTCAGAGCCTGTGCTCTGCATGGAGAGAGGCCACTGCAATGGGAGGCCCACACAGGCTGAAGAGTAAAGATAGATGAAAAATTAAAAAATAGAGAATCATTGAAAGAGGTTAAATTTTTTTAAAAAATGTGGGCTCCTTAGGGGCCTTTGACAAAAAAAAAAAGAAAAGAAAAGATAACTAAAGAGAATCTACTGCATAGCACAGGGAACTCTACTCAGTGCTCTGTGAGGACCTAAATGAGAAGGGAATCCAGAAAAGAGGAGGTATGTGTATACATATGGCTGATTCACTTCACTGTACAGGAGAAACTAACACAACATTGTAAAGCAACTGTATTCCAATTTATTTTTTTAATGTGGGAAAGATTCCCAGACCTACTAAGGGAGCTTAGCTGCTAGATGGACAGATTGACAAATACCCATTACACTGATACGCTGATGAATATGAAAATTAGACTGTTGGTTTCATTTGCACTGCCTCATTACTATGAATTATTATTAGTTTCCTATTAGTTTATGAGTTTCCTCTTCTGGAAAATATTTTTCATATATATTTTCTTTATCTTTTTCACTGAGTTGCTTGCTATTTCGTATTTATATGTAGTCATTGGTATAGTCTGGATTATCTCCAGCTATATGTGGCAGATATATTCTTCTGTTGCTTGTATTTTCACTGTACTTTATGATATGTTCGGTTGCTCAGAAGTTTTAATTTTAATATTGTTAGATGTATTGATAAATTGCTTTAAAAATTATGCTTTTTGCTCCTGCTTAAGAAATTTTGTCCTAAACTCTGGAAGGTAGTCTATGATAATATCTCTAAAAGTTTTATTAAAGTTTTTATTTTTAGATTTGGACCTTTAATTCACATGGAATTTATTTATGCAGATGGGGTAATGGGGATTAAATCTGTATACATGTATCTTTTCCCCATAACTAGCCACTTTTTTCTTCCCTTTGATGTGTAATGAGACTTCAGTCTGAGACTGTACTACTGTTTTCATTTTTGTCATCTTAAAGGAACTTATTGAGCTGTGCTCCCAAGCAAATACACATGATTACTTGAATTTAAATAGATCACGATTGCATGATAGTAAAAATTTTATTTCTCAGTCTCAAAAACTACATGGCCACTTGCTACCACATTAAACAACTTAGAATTTGAATATTTCTATCATAGACAATTTCATTGGATTTTCCTATAATATTGGTCACTTTATTCCACTTTCATCCTATTATACATTTAAATAGTTGCTGTAGCGTTATAAGCATTGATTCTTGCCTGGAGTATTCCATGGTCAGAGGAGCCTGGTGGGCTACAGTCTATGGGGTCACAAAGAGTTGGACACGACTAAGTGACTAACACTTTAAAAACACTGATACTAGACAAATTCTCTTATAAATTCCCCTCCTTGTTGTACTTCAAAATCGACTTAGCTATTCTTAGACATACATACTTTTTTAAAAAAGAAAAAAGAACTATTTATTTATTTGACTGCACAGGGTCGTAGCTGCAGTACATGGTATCTTTAGTTGATGTATGTGGGATCAATCCTCAATCTCCTGCATCATAAGAGCGGAGACTTAGCCAATGGACCATCAGGGAAGTCCCTAGGCATATATACTTTAAAATAAATTTTAAAATCATTTTATGAAGTTCTTTGAAAAGACTTATATGCATTTCACTTAGAGTTCATTGAATTCACAGGTTGGCATCTGAAGAATTCACATCTTTATAGTATTGCACCTTCCCATCCATGACTGTCACATATTTCAGAGTTTACTCAGGTTTTTAAAGCCTTTAAGAAAGTTTTATAATTTTCTCTATGTTTTTCTCCGTGTGTTTTTAAAAAAAATTTTTTTAAATCTTAGCCTATTTTATTGGTTATTTATTTATTTTTTCATCCATCTTTATTCTTTAGCCTGTGTGGGCCTCCCATTGCGGTGGCCTCTCTCCTTGCAGAGTACTGGCTCTGGACCCATGCACTTCAGAGCTCTGGCTCAAAATTGGACACACCAGTCCAGCCGCTCCATGGCACGTGGGATCTTCCCAGACCAGGAATCAAACCAGTGCCCCTTGCACTGCAAGGCGGACTCTTTATCCACTGGACCACCAGGGAAGGCCTCTGTGTGTCTTTTATTATCTTTATTCTTTATTATCTTACAGATCTTGTGGCTATTGCTAAATGAATATTTTTATAATGTATACTGTCTAATTGGTAGTATATAGAATCTATTAGCTATTGTCTGTTGATCCATCATTTTTAGTCATTTATATCCATCATTTTTACACCTATTCTAATTTCAAATAAATTATCTTATAGTTTTATATAGATGATCATTCATGCATCTTCAAATAATAAAAATTTTCCTTTTTTATAACCCTTATATCTTCTTTCTTTGTCTTTGAGCATTGACTAAGTCCGTCAGTATATATGGAAGAATAATAATGAAGTAAAAATATTATGGAATTGTCTCTGATAGTAATCAGCTCACTTCTAAGTATCACCAGCAAATATATTTTTGGTAGACATTGTCACGTTAAAGATTATTTTCTTTTTAGTTTTATATGATATATTTCTAGTTATCAATAGATCTTCAACTTTCTCAAAAACTTTTTCTTCAGCATATCTTATGATGATCATATGATATTTAAGATTTAATACTATTATATGGTGGTATTTAGTCACTAAGTTGTATCTGACTCTCTTGTGACTCCACAGACTGTACCCCCACCAGGCTCCTCTGTCTATGGGTTTCTCCAGGCAAGAATAAAGGAGTGGGTTGCCATTTCCTTCTGCAGGGGATCTTCATGACTCAGGGATTGAACCCACATCTCCTGCATTGGCAGGCAGATTCTTTAACACTGAGCCACCTGGGAAGTTTGAAAATATGGTAAATTTGATTAACAGATTTTTTAAATGCTAAGCCAACTTCAAACTCTTGGGATATATCCTGATTTGTTTTGTTTTATTTTGTTTTTCCCCTCCCATTTTTAAATTTATCCATGACTTTCTCTAGGACTTTTTGCATCTGGATTCTTGGTTGGACAATAATTTTCTTTAACAATCTCTGTCTGACTTCTATCCCTTAAAAAAAATTGAGGTGCTTTCCTTCCTCCCGTCCCATTCCAGGACAACTTTGCATAAGATAAAGATAATCCTTTTACTGAAAACCTTTAACTGTTCTGTTCAGATTTTTCCTTCTCTTCTAATGACATTTAGAGCACTCACATGGATTTTTTTTCTAAGTTCTAAATCACTCCTGTCTGGACATGGTGCTGATTCTGTTCTTTTCAGAACCAAATGGCTGAAGTTTAAAAAAATGTATTGTAAAGGGTAAAATTTGGAAATGTCCTAATTCCAGGAGTCTTATGGGTAAAGAGTGGACACTACACAGACTTGTCAGTTTGATCCAGTGCCAGATGGTATGTATGGACTTTGGATTGAGACAGAAATAGGGTCAAGCCCACTTTTAACAGTTACAACTGGGAGACATTGGGCTAATTACTTTAGCTATCTGAACCTTGTTTATTTCAAATGTGAAAAGAAAATAAATTTAGCAGTAACACCCTTTCCCAGCTAATAATTTATGGATGCTGATAGTATCACAAAGTCAAATATATTTTTGGTAGACATTGTCACGTTAAAGATTATTTTCTTTTAGTTTTATATGATATATTTCTAGTTATCAATAGATCTTCAACTTTCTCAAAAACTTTTTCTTCAGCATATCTTATGATGATCATATGATATTTAAGATTTAATACTATTATATGGTGGTATTTAGTCACTAAGTTGTATCTGACTCTCTTGTGACTCCACAGACTGTACCCCCACCAGGCTCCTCTGTCTATGGGTTTCTCCAGGCAAGAATAAAGGAGTGGGTTGCCATTTCCTTCTGCAGGGGATCTTCATGACTCAGGGATTGAACCCACATCTCCTGCATTGGCAGGCAGATTCTTTAACACTGAGCCACCTGGGAAGTTTGAAAATATGGTAAATTTGATTAACAGATTTTTTAAATGCTAAGCCAACTTCAAACTCTTGGGATATATCCTGATTTGTTTTGTTTTATTTTGTTTTTCCCCTCCCATTTTTAAATTTATCCATGACTTTCTCTAGGACTTTTTGCATCTGGATTCTTGGTTGGACAATAATTTTCTTTAACAATCTCTGTCTGACTTCTATCCCTTAAAAAAAATTGAGGTGCTTTCCTTCCTCCCCGTCCCATTCCAGGACAACTTTGCATAAGATAAAGATAATCCTTTTACTGAAAACCTTTAACTGTTCTGTTCAGATTTTTCCTTCTCTTCTAATGACATTTAGAGCAATCACATGGATTTTTTTTTTTTCTAAGTTCTAAATCACTCCTGTCTGGACATGGTGCTGATTCTGTTCTTTTCAGAACCAAATGGCTGAAGTTTAAAAAAAAATGTATTGTAAAGGGTAAAATTTGGAAATGTCCTAATTCCAGGAGTCTTATGGGTAAAGAGTGGACACTACACAGACTTGTCAGTTTGATCCAGTGCCAGATGGTATGTATGGACTTTGGATTGAGACAGAAATAGGGTCAAGCCCACTTTTAACAGTTACAACTGGGAGACATTGGGCTAATTACTTTAGCTATCTGAACCTTGTTTATTTCAAATGTGAAAAGAAAATAAATTTAGCAGTAACACCCTTTCCCAGCTTTTGGGAGAATTACTGAAGCTAACATATTCAAGGGGCTTAGCTGATGTCTCGCTCAAGGTAAGCATCGAATAAATGGAAATTATTATTATTATTATTATTATTATTATTATTATTATAAATCAAGGCTTAAGTAACCAGTGCTTCCCTGGTGGCTTACATGGTAAAGAAACTACCTGCAATGCAAGAGACCCAAGTTTGATCCTTGGGCTAGAGAAGGGAATAGCTACCCACTCCACTCTCCTTGCCTGGAGAATTCTGTGAAGAGAGATGCCTGAAGGGCTGTAGTTCATGGAGTTGGGAACAGTTGGACACAACTAAATGACTAACACTTTAGTAACTTGGTAGCCTCACTGAGCCCTGTTTTACATGTGAAAAAGGTATTCTCAGCTGGCAGGAGATGCAGATTTGACCACTGGGTTGGGAAGATTCCCTGGAAAAGGAAATGGCAACCTGTTCCAGTATTCTTGCCTGGAGAATCCCATGGACAGAGGAGCCTGGAGGGTGACAGTCCATAGGGCCAACAGAGAGTTGGACACAGTTGAGCATCCACACATGCATGCATGCAGTTGGCATATGGTTTAAAAAGAAGAAGTGATTTTCTGTGGTTTTCCCCACTTAGTAAAACTGGGAAAGTTATCTTATCCTCAAAAAGACTCATGAGAAACTTTGATCTCTTCAAATGGTTGGAGGACTGTCAAGGAAGACAAACAGAGCAATGAATATCAGTGATTGGAATTAATGGGTAGAAGCTTCCGGGAGGTAGATTTATCTGTACCTCTCCCTCTAAGATGCGGGCCAGTTCCCTGGGCTCCCTTTCCTTCCTCTTCTGTGGTCCCCTCAGGGTTACAGTTTTCTTTCTTTTCCAGAATCACAGGGTACTGTCTATGGAGAGTCAAACATGGGGATACTCACAGGATGAGGAATGGTATCCTCAGCTCTCTACTTTTCTATTGTTGTGTTCAGTCACTAAGTTATGTCTGAATTTTTGTGATCCCATGAACTGTAGCATGCCAGGCTTCTCTGTCCTCCACTATCTCCCAGAGTTTGATCAAGCCCATGGTAATCGACTTGGTAGTGCTAGCTACACATCTCATTCTCTGCCTTCTCCTTTTGCTGTCAACCTTTCCCAGCATCAGGGTCTTTTCCAAAGAGTTGGCTCTTCACATCAGGCGGCCAAAGTAATGGAGCTTCAACTTCAGCATCAATCCTTCCAATGAATATTCAGGACTGATTTCCTTGAGGACTGACTGGTTTGATCTCCTTACTATCCAAGGCACTCTCGAGTCTTTTCCAGCAATTCAAAAGCATCAATTCTTCAGCACTCCACCTTCTTTATTATCCAACTCACATCCGTACATAACTACTGGAAACAGCATGGCTTTGATTATATGAACATTTATCAGCTTTTTAATATGTTCTTTAGGTTTGTCATACTTTTTGAAAAGTGAAGTGAAGTGAAAGTGTTAGTTGTTCACCCACCAGGCTTCTCTGTCCCTGGAATTCTCAAGGCAAGAATACTGAAGTGGGTTACCATTTCCTACTCCAGGGGATCTTCCTGACCCATGGATAGAACCTGAGTCTCCTAACATTGCAGGCAGACTCTTTACCCTCTGAGCTACCACTTCTTACCAGCACTTAATGACATAGCTATGCATCCTTTCAGTTTAAAAGGCTTTCTGGATAACTTGCTTTAGGAAATTAACGGAAGAATGGTCCAGAGTCCTAGAATCTCATGAAGACTTGGCAGACAGGGCTGTTTGTCTCTTAAGTCCTGACTTCCTCATGATAGATAGTAGCTAATGATTTTGTTGGATGCCTGATCACCACTTTTATTCCTGAGAAATGGGTTTCATGAAGATTTCTCCCTCCTTCTTCCATGAAAAGACTATTGAAGGTCATCAGTGATTGGAATTAATGGGTAGAAGCTTCCGGGAGGTAGATTTATCTGTACCTCTCCCTCTAAGATGCGGGCCAGTTCCCTGGGCTCCCTTTCCTTCCTCTTCTGTGGTCCCCTCAGGGTTACAGTTTTCTTTCTTTTCCAGAATCACAGGGTACTGTCTATGGAGAGTCAAACATGGGGATACTCACAGGATGAGGAATGGTATCCTCAGCTCTCTACTTTTCTATTGTTGTGTTCAGTCACTAAGTTATGTCTGAATTTTTGTGATCCCATGAACTGTAGCATGCCAGGCTTCTCTGTCCTCCACTATCTCCCAGAGTTTGATCAAGCCCATGGTAATCGACTTGGTAGTGCTAGCTACACATCTCATTCTCTGCCTTCTCCTTTTGCTGTCAACCTTTCCCAGCATCAGGGTCTTTTCCAAAGAGTTGGCTCTTCACATCAGGCGGCCAAAGTAATGGAGCTTCAACTTCAGCATCAATCCTTCCAATGAATATTCAGGACTGATTTCCTTGAGGACTGACTGGTTTGATCTCCTTACTATCCAAGGCACTCTCGAGTCTTTTCCAGCAATTCAAAAGCATCAATTCTTCAGCACTCCACCTTCTTTATTATCCAACTCACATCCGTACATAACTACTGGAAACAGCATGGCTTTGATTATATGAACATTTATCAGCTTTTTAATATGTTCTTTAGGTTTGTCATACTTTTTGAAAAGTGAAGTGAAGTGAAAGTGTTAGTTGTTCACCCACCAGGCTTCTCTGTCCCTGGAATTCTCAAGGCAAGAATACTGAAGTGGGTTACCATTTCCTACTCCAGGGGATCTTCCTGACCCATGGATAGAACCTGAGTCTCCTAACATTGCAGGCAGACTCTTTACCCTCTGAGCTACCACTTCTTACCAGCACTTAATGACATAGCTATGCATCCTTTCAGTTTAAAAGGCTTTCTGGATAACTTGCTTTAGGAAATTAACGGAAGAATGGTCCAGAGTCCTAGAATCTCATGAAGACTTGGCAGACAGGGCTGTTTGTCTCTTAAGTCCTGACTTCCTCATGATAGATAGTAGCTAATGATTTTGTTGGATGCCTGATCACCACTTTTATTCCTGAGAAATGGGTTTCATGAAGATTTCTCCCTCCTTCTTCCATGAAAAGCTATCTTCTTACTTTAAGAAGGTCATCAGCAATAGATATCTGCTGGTGCGTAAGTGGTAATTTGCCTCCCTTCAAGCTCGATGTCCACTTGTCCCTGGGCCTCTGCACCTCTTGTGCATTTTTGGCTTGCCTTCCTGGCATGTAATAAAGTCCTCCTTGCCATTTCTCTTGAGAAATGGAGGAGCGTTAGTCATCCATATGGAGTTAGATGGGAAATTTTTCCAGGGTTGTAATAAAAGGAGGTTGGATGAAAGGAGACTGCTGACTGCTCTTGTCCCTAAGCTGTATGACTCCTCCCTCAGGACTCTGGCCATCAGGGTGTCAGGGGCTGGAGAAAAGCGCCCCTGAAAGCACATCACAGCTATCCTGTGGAAATCACGCAGAGTTGTATCTGCAAATAATGAAATACTGCATACCAGCAATAAATGTTATTCTTTTTAAAAAGATTTATTTATATTTGGCTCTGCTGGATCTTCATGGGTGCACGTGAGCTTTCACTAGTTGGGGTGAGAGCGGGTCACACTCTAGTTGGGGTGCATGAGATTCTTAGTGAGGTAGCTTCTGTTGTTGTAGAGCACAGGCTCTAGGGTACAAGGGTTTCAGTAGCTGGGTCTCCTGGACTTTAGAACATGGGCTCAGTAGTTATGGTGTACGTGCTTAGTTGCCATGGAGCATGTGGGATCTTCCTGACTCAGGGATCGAACCTGTGTCTCCTACACTGGCAGGTAGATTCTCAACCACTGGACCACCAGGAAAGGCCTAAATTTTATTCTTGACTGGAAAGCATTGGGCTTTAGATGCTCAAGATTTAGCTTTGAAGCTCTTATCACCAGCACCCCACGACTATTTTAGCTAAAATATGGGCTTCCACCAAAATGTCTTCCCAGAGAAATGCAAATTGGACCGCATCATGGCCTTGGATTCTCTATCTCCAAACGGGAGATTTTCCTTGGACACAGAATGGCATTTTGGTTTCACACAAAGCTTGGCTCGCTTATCAGTCCCCATTCCTTCCTGTCTCAGACTGCTTTCTGGATTCTCTGAGCCTGACCCCACCAGGTCAGGAATGTCTGCCTTCTTGCCATATTTACTTGGACAGCTCTTTGTCAGGGGCATAGGGTCTACATAAGTCTAGTCTTATGCGTAAGTGTTGCCTCTTCAAGCTCGATGTCCACTGGTCCCTGCCCCTCTGCCCCTCTTGCCCCTTTTTGGCTTGCCTTCCTGGCATGTAATAAAGTCCTCCTTGCCATTTCTCTTGAGAAATGGAGGAGCGTTAGTCATCCATATGGAGTTAGATGGGAAATTTTTCCAGGGTTGTAATAAAAGGAGGTTGGATGAAAGGAGACTGCTGACTGCTCTTGTCCCTAAGCTGTATGACTCCTCCCTCAGGACTCTGGCCATCAGGGTGTCAGGGGCTGGAGAAAAGCGCCCCTGAAAGCACATCACAGCTATCCTGTGGAAATCACGCAGAGTTGTATCTGCAAATAATGAAATACTGCATACCAGCAATAAATGTTATTCTTTTTTAAAAAAAAGATTTATTTATATTTGGCTCTGCTGGATCTTCATGGGTGCACGTGAGCTTTCACTAGTTGGGGTGAGAGCGGGTCACACTCTAGTTGGGGTGCATGAGATTCTTAGTGAGGTAGCTTCTGTTGTTGTAGAGCACAGGCTCTAGGGTACAAGGGTTTCAGTAGCTGGGTCTCCTGGACTTTAGAACATGGGCTCAGTAGTTATGGTGTACGTGCTTAGTTGCCATGGAGCATGTGGGATCTTCCTGACTCAGGGATCGAACCTGTGTCTCCTACACTGGCAGGTAGATTCTCAACCACTGGACCACCAGGAAAGGCCTAAATTTTATTCTTGACTGGAAAGCATTGGGCTTTAGATGCTCAAGATTTAGCTTTGAAGCTCTTATCACCAGCACCCCACGACTATTTTAGCTAAAATATGGGCTTCCACCAAAATGTCTTCCCAGAGAAATGCAAATTGGACCGCATCATGGCCTTGGATTCTCTATCTCCAAACGGGAGATTTTCCTTGGACTCAGAATGGCTTTTTGGTTTCACACAAAACTTGGCTTGCTTATCAGTCTCCATTCCTTACTGTCTAAGACTGCTTTCTGGATTCTCTGAGCCTGACCCCACAAGGTCAGGAATGTCTGCCTTCTTGCCATATTTACTTGGACAGCTCTTTGTCAGGGGCATAGGGTCTACATAAGTCTAGTCTTTATATATATATATATATATATATATATATATATATATATAATGAGAATCAGTAGGATAAGGCAGCCTTATTCCTTCCAGGGTTCATTTTGAAGGATGTATAAATCACCCAGCTCTGCAAGAAATGTTATAGTTCTGATCCTTCCTTGCTGGCCCTGCGATTTTAACTACAGAAACACTCCTCGGTCCCTTGGGAGATGTAGGTACTTGACTAAATGGTAATGAATGAAACAGTCTTTGCATATGGTGTCTGGTGAGCTTATCTAGAGAGATATGTCCCCCATTTGGAAAATGCCCCTCCATGATGGAGAGAGGAATAAAAGTAAAGGGCCTCTTATAAAATTATTACCTTGTCATTTAAGTCAACAGGAGCGATGCCATGATAGAAACCAGCAGTTTTGTCACGTTGTTTTATCACTCTAATTACATCAAGAACACAGTAACTGTCTGGCAGAGATAAGATTAAGGAAGCAGAGCCCTTCTGAAATTTCCAATAGACAGCACCTGGATTTATGGACTGGTTTTGTGTTTGGACATTAAGTTCAATTACTTCTCTTTAGCTCTGAAGAGTTCTGTTGCCAGAGAAATAGCCTCTGATTGATCCCTCATCACCCGGGTCCCACTCCCACTCTCTCCCCTGGCGCTGATCTGCCCAGACAAGGCAGGGTGTCTCTCTGGGAGGCAGAAGTTGTCTGTTTCCCTCTCCTTGGCCTTCTTCTCATTTTCTATCACCCTAGAGTCTGAGCAAGAAAGCCACAACCCTTCTTGCTGACTGAGACTCTCAGGGGCAAGACATAAGTCTTTGAGCCAAGAAGTTTTTTTAGTCCGATGCTAAAATTGGCTTCACCAAAAGTCTTCCCAGAGAAATGCAAATTGGACCGCATCATGGCCTTGGATTCTCTATCTCCAAACGGGAGATTTTCCTTGGACTCAGAATGGCTTTTGGTTTCACACAAAACTTGGCTTGCTTATCAGTCTCCATTCCTTACTGTCTAAGACTGCTTTCTGGATTCTCTGAGCCTGACCCCACAAGGTCAGGAATGTCTGCCTTCTTGCCATATTTACTTGGACAGCTCTTTGTCAGGGGCATAGGGTCTACATAAGTCTAGTCTTTATATATATATATATATATATATATATATATATATATATATATAAAGAGAATAAGTAGGATAAGGCAGCCTTATTCCTTCCAGGGTTCATTTTGAAGGATGTATAAATCACCCAGCTCTGCAAGAAATGTTATAGTTCTGATCCTTCCTTGCTGGCCCTGCGATTTTAACTACAGAAACACTCCTCGGTCCCTTGGGAGATGTAGGTACTTGACTAAATGGTAATGAATGAAACAGTCTTTGCATATGGTGTCTGGTGAGCTTATCTAGAGAGATATGTCCCCCATTTGGAAAATGCCCCTCCATGATGGAGAGAGGAATAAAAGTAAAGGGCCTCTTATAAAATTATTACCTTGTCATTTAAGTCAACAGGAGCGATGCCATGATAGAAACCAGCAGTTTTGTCACGTTGTTTTATCACTCTAATTACATCAAGAACACAGTAACTGTCTGGCAGAGATAAGATTAAGGGAAGCAGAGCCCTTCTGAAATTTCCAATAGACAGCACCTGGATTTATGGACTGGTTTTGTGTTTGGACATTAAGTTCAATTACTTCTCTTTAGCTCTGAAGAGTTCTGTTGCCAGAGAAATAGCCTCTGATTGATCCCTCATCACCCGGGTCCCACTCCCACTCTCTCCCCTGGCGCTGATCTGCCCAGACAAGGCAGGGTGTCTCTCTGGGAGGCAGAAGTTGTCTGTTTCCCTCTCCTTGGCCTTCTTCTCATTTTCTATCACCCTAGAGTCTGAGCAAGAAAGCCACAACCCTTCTTGCTGACTGAGACTCTCAGGGGCAAGACATAATTGCTCATAGAATGTTAGAGGTGAGATGACCCAGTGAAGTCATCCAATCTGGCCCCATGGCCATACATGGTAGCAGCTAAGGCTCAGAGTGTGAATGGGTACACAAGGGTACACAGGAAACACTGCAACCAGAACCTGGGTTTCCAGCTTCCTGGGAGATGCTATGCTCATGTTAACTTCTCATACCAGATCTCTGCACTCTTTGCCTCAGGCTGATATGAGTCAGGTCGCACCTGCACCAGGATGTGTCTGCCTTTCAAAGCTGAAAACACAGGCATAGGGAAGTATGGGTCTTATACTATCCGTTTCTGTTCATCTTATTCCTTTCTTTGAGGGAGGGAATGGGAGGATGGTAGATTCAGTCTACTGTGGCTCCTTCCTGTTTCCAGGGTGCTTATGAAGTTGGAGACACCCACAAGAATTTGGGAACATTCCAGGTGGCCCAGGGCAGGGCTTAAACCAAATGACCTGATGAGGTTTTTCTAAAACTTTTTATTTTATATTGGGGTATAACTGATTAAGAGTGTTGTGATAGTTTCAGGTGCACAGTAGAATGACCCAGTCATACATACACATGAATCCATTCTCCCCCAAACTCCACTCCCATGCAGGCTGCCATATAACATTGAGCAGAGATCTCTGTGCCACACAATAGGTCTTTGTTAGTTATCCATTTTAAATAGAACAGTGCGTACATGTCAATTCCATATTTCTTATTCCTTTTCCCCATGTTTACCCCTGGGCTTCCCAGGTTGTGCAGTGAGAAAGACTCCGCCTGCCAGTAGAAGAGACACAGGAGACTCAGATTCGCCCCTGGCTTGGGAAGATCCTCTGGAGGAGGGAAATGGTAACCCATTCCAGTATTCTTACCTGGAGAACACCATGGACAGAGAAGCCTGTCAGGGCTACAGTCCCTGGGGTCACAAAGAGTTGGGCACAACTGAAGGACTGAGTACACATGCATCCTTCCCCCTGCCAAGTTCGTTCTATGACTCTGTTTCTGATTTGTGAATGAGTTTGTTTGTATTGTTTCATTTTAAATTCAGAGTACAAAGGATGTCTTAGAATATTTTTTTCTTCTCTGTCCGACCTCACTCAGTATGACACTCTCTAAGTCCATCCATGTTGCTGCAAATGACATCATTTTGTTCTTTTAATGACTGAGTAATATCCCATAATATTATATGATAAGCTTTTAAAAGCACAGATTCTTGGGACCCTCATGAGGTACCAGTCAGACTCCCTGAAAGTGATTTTTACATTTCATGTGTTTTCTCTGTACCTTTGCTGTGCTCAGCTCAGAACCAATGAAAAGACCACAATTTGGAAATTGTGGAGTTTAGAAAAAAAAAACCCAAAACTCAACTCTACCTCGTGTCCCTCACTGTGATCTTGGACAGAACAAAACCCAACTTATACTATCCGTTTCTGTTCACATTCTTTCTTTGAGGGAGGGAATGGGAGGATGGTAGATTCAGTCTACTGTGGCTCCTTCCTGTTTCCAGGGTGCTTATGAAGTTGGAGACACCCACAAGAATTTGGGAACATTCCAGGTGGCCCAGGGCAGGGCTTAAACCAAATGACCTGATGAGGTTTTTCTAAAACTTTTTATTTTATATTGGGGTATAACTGATTAAGAGTGTTGTGATAGTTTCAGGTGCACAGTAGAATGACCCAGTCATACATACACATGAATCCATTCTCCCCCAAACTCCACTCCCATGCAGGCTGCCATATAACATTGAGCAGAGATCTCTGTGCCACACAATAGGTCTTTGTTAGTTATCCATTTTAAATAGAACAGTGCGTACATGTCAATTCCATATTTCTTATTCCTTTTCCCCATGTTTACCCCTGGGCTTCCCAGGTTGTGCAGTGAGAAAGACTCCGCCTGCCAGTAGAAGAGACACAGGAGACTCAGATTCGCCCCTGGCTTGGGAAGATCCTCTGGAGGAGGGAAATGGTAACCCATTCCAGTATTCTTACCTGGAGAACACCATGGACAGAGAAGCCTGTCAGGGCTACAGTCCCTGGGGTCACAAAGAGTTGGGCACAACTGAAGGACTGAGTACACATGCATCCTTCCCCCTGCCAAGTTCGTTCTATGACTCTGTTTCTGATTTGTGAATGAGTTTGTTTGTATTGTTTCATTTTAAATTCAGAGTACAAAGGATGTCTTAGAATATTTTTTTCTTCTCTGTCCGACCTCACTCAGTATGACACTCTCTAAGTCCATCCATGTTGCTGCAAATGACATCATTTTGTTCTTTTTAATGACTGAGTAATATCCCATAATATTATATGATAAGCTTTTAAAAGCACAGATTCTTGGGACCCTCATGAGGTACCAGTCAGACTCCCTGAAAGTGATTTTTACATTTCATGTGTTTTCTCTGTACCTTTGCTGTGCTCAGCTCAGAACCAATGAAAAGACCACAATTTGGAAATTGTGGAGTTTAGAAAAAAAAAACCCAAAACTCAACTCTACCTCGTGTCCCTCACTGTGATCTTGGACAAGTTACTTAACCTATCTGAGACTCAGTTGCCTCATATGATAAAATGGGCTTTTGAGTCAAGATAAAATATAATGTGTATACATAATTATGACAATGCTACTTTATAAGTAAAGTTTAAACAAGCTTTGGACATAATACTTTCATGCTTCTAGATGTTATGGATTTAATAAGTAGTTATTTATGTTTTAGGGCTCCCCTGGTGACTCAGTGGTATAAAATCTGCCTGCCAAGCAGGAGATGTGGGTTTAATCCCTGGGTCAGGAAGATCCCCTGGAAAAGGAAATGGCAACCTGCTCCAGTATTCTTGCCTGGGAAATTCCATTAAAGAGGAGCCTGGTGGACAGAGGAGTCCATCGGGTCATAAAAGAATCAAGACACAACGGAAGCAACTTAGCACTCACGCACACAATGTGTATACACTGTACATGTCTGTATATGTAAATAGGGTACTTGCTCAACAAAAGACAGCTCTTGGTACCGGGGACGCTCTAGGTCTTCAGGTTAGTACTCTATGGCTCCTCCACGCCCGGTGCCCCAGGTCTCCTCCTTCATGATCAGAGCCCTGTTGCTGACTATCCTCTTTGTGTGGTGCACTAAAGAAACAATGGGAGGCCAGTTCCCTAACTGCTTCTGCTGTCAGTGAAATCATAAATCAAAAGGGAAATGGTGCTTCTGACCTTGAGAGCAGAATCTTTGAGACTGGCCTGCGATATGCATACAATTTCCTGTTCTGCTCTGTAAGCACTTAAGCTACCGTATACACACAAGACTGGAGATCATGGCTGGATTCCACCTTGGCTTGGCCACAGGCCAAGGGGAACCTGCTAGGTTTTTGTCCATTTGGAAGATTAGGCAAACAAAAGGGAGGAGAATCTTTGGCCCTAGAAAGAGAAGAACTTCAGAAGTCTCAATGCCTTCTTGGCAACTTGTATCAAACATACACCTCTCCTTTACCTCCCAATGATTCAGTGGATAATATATAAAAGAGGCTTCTATTGCTGACAATGTTTTTACCTTTATAAAAAGTTTGGAAATTGTGGAGTTTAAAAAAAACCCAAAACTCAACTCTACCTCGTGTCCCTCACTGTGATCTTGGACAAGTTACTTAACCTATCTGAGACTCAGTTGCCTCATATGATAAAATGGGCTTTTGAGTCAAGATAAAATATAATGTGTATACATAATTATGACAATGCTACTTTATAAGTAAAGTTTAAACAAGCTTTGGACATAATACTTTCATGCTTCTAGATGTTATGGATTTAATAAGTAGTTATTTATGTTTTAGGGCTCCCCTGGTGACTCAGTGGTATAAAATCTGCCTGCCAAGCAGGAGATGTGGGTTTAATCCCTGGGTCAGGAAGACCCCCTGGAAAAGGAAATGGCAACCTGCTCCAGTATTCTTGCCTGGGAAATTCCATTAAAGAGGAGCCTGGTGGACAGAGGAGTCCATCGGGTCATAAAAGAATCAAGACACAACGGAAGCAACTTAGCACTCACGCACACAATGTGTATACACTGTACATGTCTGTATATGTAAATAGGGTACTTGCTCAACAAAAGACAGCTCTTGGTACCGGGGACGCTCTAGGTCTTCAGGTTAGTACTCTATGGCTCCTCCACGCCCGGTGCCCCAGGTCTCCTCCTTCATGATCAGAGCCCTGTTGCTGACTATCCTCTTTGTGTGGTGCACTAAAGAAACAATGGGAGGCCAGTTCCC
The DNA here is from genome assembly GCA_022376925.1 of Tragulus kanchil. Taxonomy (NCBI): domain Eukaryota; kingdom Metazoa; phylum Chordata; class Mammalia; order Artiodactyla; family Tragulidae; genus Tragulus; species Tragulus kanchil. Next base: position 2,927,279 of record JAIOJX010000032.1, on the reverse strand, counting down.
TAACTGCTTCTGCTGTCAGTGAAATCATAAATCAAAAGGGAAATGGTGCTTCTGACCTTGAGAGCAGAATCTTTGAGACTGGCCTGCGATATGCATACAATTTCCTGTTCTGCTCTGTAAGCACTTAAGCTACCGTATACACACAAGACTGGAGATCATGGCTGGATTCCACCTTGGCTTGGCCACAGGCCAAGGGGAACCTTGCTAGGTTTTTTGTCCATTTGGAAGATTAGGCAAACAAAAAGGGGAGGAGAATCTTTGGCCCTAGAAAGAGAAGAACTTCAGAAGTCTCAATGCCTTCTTGGCAACTTGTATCAAACATACACCCTCTCCTTTACCTCCCAATGATTCAGTGGATAATATATAAAAGAGGCTTCTATTGCTGACAATTCATTTCATCTTAATTCATTGCAAATTCCCCCCTGTATACATTGGGTCACCGACACCCTCCCAATCACAAATTCAGTGGCTTTGCATGATTTCATAGATATAAATTTGTTTCCTAGTCCTTAGAAGAAAAGCAATTTTGCTTTTCTAAATTAATTTAACAAGCACAGAGCACTTACACTGCATTGGGTAATGTTCTGAGTGCTTGCAAATATTAATTTATTTAGTTCACATCACAGGCCTATGAGGTAGTCCCACTTTGCAGAGGACAGCTGGGTTCAGAGAGATTAAGTAAATTGCTCAATATTATATTGCTAGTAAAGAAGGAAAGTTGGATTTAAACCCTGGATTTCTAAAAAATACTCATTTATTTAGCTGAAACAGGTCTTAGGCGCCACATGCAGGATCTTTTTTTTTTTTTAGGTGTGGCATGTGAGGGACCAAAATTGGGCCTCTTGCATTGGGAGCAGCTAGTTTTTGCCACTGGACCACCAGGGATGTCCCTCAGCCTTGGATGCTAATGATGTTATAATGCCTCTAAGAGCAAAGCCACCTCTGAAACCTCTCTTGACAAGGCTATGGAGATTAGCAGACTATACAATCACTGGGTTCTTTCACTTTCTCCATTAAATCATAAGAGAATTCCTGAGCTTTAGCTGTCTCTAAGAGATGAGAAAAAAATCTGATTCTTGATGGTCACTGTTTAGTCCCTCTCTTACACAATGCTGTGCTTCACACCACTCCTTCCTTTGTGTCAGGATATCAGGCTCCACCGTTTTGAGCAGACTTCAAAGGTGCCCTCCTCAACTCTCTTCTCTACTGACTCCAAAGAAGCAGTCTCCAGGCTTCAAGACTACAATACTTGGTGGAGAGTCTACACGGGCGTCTCACAGTGATACCTGTCTCTTGTGTCGTGTATAAGCTTGGATTGGGTTACTGGCACTCACAGAATATTTTCTTCCTATGACCCCTTAGTCACAAGGAAGTCAGGTCTCCCCTGTAGAGTGACCAGTTTGTCGCACTTTGCCTAAGACATTCCCGGTTTTAACAGTGGGACTTCCCCATTTCAGGAAACCCTTAGTTCTGAGAAAACTGGCCTGCCAAATCCCAAAAGTAGATTTGGAAATTGGTTCTCCTTTAATATTCTTTGAGATATGCAAGCAAAGACTTGGATTACGTATCAATTATAATTATTTTCAGGCTTCTCTCGTGGCTCAGAGAGTAAAGAATCTGCCTACAAAGTGGGAGACTGGGGTTTTGTTTTTTATATATATATAACATTTATTTATTTATTTATTCTGGCGGGGGTGGGGAAGGAGGCGTTTGGGTGGGCCACTTCCACTGGACTTTCATTTGTCTAGTTTCATCCATCTTTGTTCTTTGGCTCCTGTGGGCCTCCCATCGCAGTGACATCTGTCGTCGCAGAGCACTGGCTCTGGGCACATGCGCTCCAGAGCCCCGGCTCGGTAATTGGACACATCAGTCCGGTCGCTCCGCCGCACATGGGATCTTCCCAGGCCAGGGATCGAACTGGCGCCCCTTGCACTGCAAGTCGGTGTCCTTACCCACTAGACCACCAGGGAAGCCCCGAGACTGGGGTTTGATCCCCAGTCAGGGACAATCTCCTGGAGAAAGGAATGACTATCCACTCCAGGATTCTTCCCTGGAGAATTCCATGGACAAAGGAGCCTGGCAGGCAACAGTCCATGGGGTCGCGAAGAGCTGCACATGCAGAGTTGTCTAACGCTTTCACATAATTACTTTTTGATTGTTAGAGTATGCTTCTTTGAATGTCACATAAGGCAAAGACTGTTGGATGGAGAAGAAGTTGACTTGGGGTTCAGTCCACACCATTCCTCTCCATCAAATGCTCTTCTTCTTCGGTAATTTCCAAACATTCTCTAATACCCAGTTCACCTCCCACCTCACATTTGAATCCTTCCCTGAACTGTTCAGTCTGAAGAAATTGCTTTCTCTCTGAAGTCTTCCAGAAAGTATACCTTTGTATTTCATTTGTCTTTGAGTCATGTATGGTCTTGTGACATCACTTCTACTAAACAAGTTAACATTTACATATTTTTGTCTTTATTTAAGGTTTACCCTCTTCATATTTTATTGTGGCAAAAAAAATTTTTTAACAGGAAGAAATTGTCATATTTGTATCTATGTTCCTGCCACATAGAGCCTTATCTATAGTAATTGCTGAGTTTGTTTATGCTTCTCTATAAGGAAGCAATTCTAAGACAGTTGGTGTTTAATCAACCACAGAATCCTCTGGTGTACTTATTAAACATGAAAATTTGAACCCTTACCCAAATATCCTAAATTTAAAGTCTGCTAGGGCTTCCCCTGGTGGTCCAGTGGGTAAGGATATCGCCTTGCAGTGCAAGGGGTGCCAGTTCGATCCCTGGCCTGGGAAGATCCCACATGCCGCGGAGCGGCTGGACTGATGTGTCCAATTACTGAGCTGGAGCTCTGGGGTGCATGCGCCCAGAGCCGGCACTCTGCGACGACAGAGGCCACTGCGATGGGAGGCCCACAGAAGCCAAAGAACAGAGACGGATGAAAATAGAGAAATGAAAGACCAATAGAAGTGGCCCATCCATCTCCCTCCCTCCCCACCTCACCCCCCAAAAGATAAATAAATAAAATAAATGTTTAAAGTCTGCTAATTACTACTGTGTTGAAGTAATCTTGAGGTTTTAGTCCAACACATAAAGTGAAAGCATTAGTCACTCAGTCATATTCAACCCTTTGTGCCCCCATTGACTGGAGCCCACCAAGGTCCTCTGTCTGTGGGATTCTCCAGGCAAGAATACGGGAGCAGTCCAACCTACTTGGAGTCTAATCCCAAATGACCACTGACCAGCTGTGTGACCTGGAGACTATTAGTCTCTCCAAGTTTTAGTTACCTCATCTAAAAGACAGCAAAACAAAACCTTGTGGTACCTTGTGAGGAGAAATATTTAAAAAATGGATGAGGAGCTTAATACAGCACTTGAAATACTATAGGGGATCAACCAGCTACTACTCACAGATCCATATAATCCACAGACAACTTCCTCTTCATATAAGACTGTACCAAGTTTCCATATACTTATGTATTAATACTAAGTAAGATTTAAATTCTTCCCTCCTGGATTCACCAGGGCCCATATGGGCTCTAAATAGCTAACTGGAACACCTAACCAAAAAGAAACATATAAGCATCAGATTTTTATTTTAGCATCTATGTTCCTGCCACATAGAGCCTTATCTATAGTAATTGCTGAGTTTGTTTATGCTTCTCTATAAGGAAGCAATTCTAAGACAGTTGGTGTTTAATCAACCACAGAATCCTCTGGTGTACTTATTAAACATGAAAATTTGAACCCTTACCCAAATATCCTAAATTTAAAGTCTGCTAGGGCTTCCCCTGGTGGTCCAGTGGGTAAGGATATCGCCTTGCAGTGCAAGGGGTGCCAGTTCGATCCCTGGCCTGGGAAGATCCCACATGCCGCGGAGCGGCTGGACTGATGTGTCCAATTACTGAGCTGGAGCTCTGGGGTGCATGCGCCCAGAGCCGGCACTCTGCGACGACAGAGGCCACTGCGATGGGAGGCCCACAGGAGCCAAAGAACAGAGACGGATGAAAATAGAGAAATGAAAGACCAATAGAAGTGGCCCATCCATCTCCCTCCCTCCCCACCTCACCCCCCAAAAGATAAATAAATAAAATAAATGTTTAAAGTCTGCTAATTACTACTGTGTTGAAGTAATCTTGAGGTTTTAGTCCAACACATAAAGTGAAAGCATTAGTCACTCAGTCATATTCAACCCTTTGTGCCCCCATTGACTGGAGCCCACCAAGGTCCTCTGTCTGTGGGATTCTCCAGGCAAGAATACGGGAGCAGTCCAACCTACTTGGAGTCTAATCCCAAATGACCACTGACCAGCTGTGTGACCTGGAGACTATTAGTCTCTCCAAGTTTTAGTTACCTCATCTAAAAGACAGCAAAACAAAACCTTGTGGTACCTTGTGAGGAGAAATATTTAAAAAATGGATGAGGAGCTTAATACAGCACTTGAAATACTATAGGGGATCAACCAGCTACTACTCACAGATCCATATAATCCACAGACAACTTCCTCTTCATATAAGACTGTACCAAGTTTCCATATACTTATGTATTAATACTAAGTAAGATTTAAATTCTTCCCTCCTGGATTCACCAGGGCCCATATGGGCTCTAAATAGCTAACTGGAACACCTAACCAAAAAGAAACATATAAGCATAACAAGACATGCGCTTCTTTTGTGACCCTTTTCAGCATCTGTTATATGGGACTATGAACTTTTTAAAGAATAAAAAAAAAGGAGTCAAATCTCCTACCCATTAGGGATCTTCAGATAGAAAGAATCTGCATTTCAAACACTGAACAACTGCAGACATAGAGACTGAGAACACACAGTTCTGGAAAACATCGAGAGGAACAAACCTTACCCAGACTAGCCTCAGAGATCAGTCAGTGAAAGACAAATACAGGAATGAAGAGAGAAGAGGATGAGGAAAAGACGATTTTGATGAGAATCAGAAAACATTATTCTGGATGAGGATTCCCATTGATACAATAAGAACAGCATCTCTAACACGATAACAACATTGTAAACATATTTGTACTATACCCATTGTTTTCTGTATATATTTTTTACTTGCATTAACTGTTAATCTATTTTTCTATTTCATTCTCTAGCATAGTTGTGTCTGACTCTTTGGAATCCCATGGACTATAGCCCACTAGGCTCTTCTGTCTACAGGATTTCCCAGGCAAGAATACTGGTGTGGGTTCCCATGCCCTCCTCCAGGAGATCATCCCAACCCAGGGTCTGAACCTGCATCTTATGTCTCCTGCATTGGCAGGTGGATTTTCCACCAACTGCATCACCTACAAAACCCATGAGATTAATTTTTCTCAATTTTTTTGTTGAAAACGCTTTAGTAAAAACAATGACTTTCTATGCATGCCCCTATTATAGCTCTTCTCACCCTGTTATTTATGTGCAGATCTAGTTCCTCTGTTCAACCTGGGGAAGTTGAGAAGCAGAATTTCATTCATCTCTGTGTTCCCAGAACCCAGCATAGACTGTTCACACGGTAGATACTTGCCATTGTTGTTGCGTTGTATTTACTTGAGTTGAAAAGGATGCCTGAACATTAATTACAGTTACTCTTTTTGTAAAAAGAGTGGACAGATAGAGGAGTGATCATTGGCAGTTGAGTATCTGAACAGTCATCCCTTTCAGAAAACACCATCAAAAGACCAAAGAGAGATTAGCAAAGTTCACTAGTGATGTTAAGTCCTCTGTGCAGTTCTAACTGTGTGATTCAGGCACTCTGCAAGTCTATAGTCTCAGGGTGAAAAAACCCAATCAGGCAACCTTTAGCAGCTATAAGTTTCTGGCTTCTAGAATGCCTGTGGTTAATGTCCTGGACACTGTACATCCATTCGTTATTTTAAAAGTCACAGAACTGAATTTCCTGTAGATCCCAGAAAATTGCCTTTTACAACTTTTGCAACCCTAAGCAAGTTATTTAATGTTTCTGTCAAAAGGGAGTTACACTCATAGGTGCTGGTAGAGCAGTGGGAAGAATCAAGCAATATAAAGAATGTGAAAGTTTCAGCAAAGACCAGGGCCCATAGTAAATGTTCAATAAATTGAAGAAGGCTAGAGGAAAAAGAAGGAAGAAGAAGTGGTGGCTGAGAGGCTTATAGGTATATTGTATATATATTATATATATTTATATTGCGCTGCCCATGCTTTCCAGGTGGTGCATTGTTAAAGAATCTGCCTGCAATGCAGGAGACTCAGGCTTCAGGAAGATCCCCTGGAGTAGGAAATGGCAACTCACACTAGTATTCTTGCCTGGAAAATTCCATGAACAGAGGAGCCTGGCAGGCTGCAGTCCATAGGGTTACAAAGAATCAGACACACACACTGAGACTATGCTCCGGCCCATAGTGGTCGTCAATAAATGGACCTTCCCCCACTATGGGCACTCAGTGAACTCTTCTTAAATTGCTGAATAGTCACCTCTCAATCAATCAATAACTGAGTTGATGTATATTTGACTTGGAATTAAGCAACTCTGTTTCAGACAATTTTCTGAGTAAGCAAGTCCAAGTTTTTTTTTTCTTCTCTGTTCTCTCCTTTAATTCTTCAGCAATCTTTTGACCTTACAAAGTGAAACTCTCATACTCTTCTCAATGTTTTCTTACCAAACCTCTCTAAAAGCTTTTAAAAGCTTTTTTTTTTTTTTTTTGACATGTTGGGTTATAAATTCAGTTAGTGGTGCTGATATCTGTCATTGCCAAGTGATGAAAATTTTCTCTGACAGACAGTATCAGCACCTCCCCCCCCCCCAAGTTTCAAGAGGATCCCTCCAGTGTCACTGGTATAGAGTGGGGACAAGTACTCAGGATTGGTGATATTAACGTGGATCCCTTGGTTAGGGTGGCATTCATCAGGTTTCTCCACTGTAAAGTACTATTTTTCTTTGTAATGTATCAGTGTCTTGTGGAGAGGTGCTCTGAGACTATGAAGGTATCTTGTTTCCCATAAAAATTTCACTCACTGAACTGAGCATACTTTGATAACTCTTGCCTGAAAAAAAAAAAAAAATTACTATAGTGGCTGCCAAATGGTCATTCTAAATTTCATGATTCTCTCTTCATTTATTAACTGGAATTCTACTCGAAAGAAGTATGTGTGTGTGTGTTTGTGTTTGGTGGTGGTATTGTTCAGTTGCTCAGTCATGTCTGACTCTTTGCAACCTCATAAACTGCAGCATGCCAGGCTTCCCTGTCCTTCACTAATTCCCAGAACTTGCTCACACTCATGTCCATTGAGTCAGTGATACCATCCAACCATCTCATTCCCTATCACCCCGTTCTTCTCCTGCCTTCAGTCTTTCCCAGCCTCAGGTTATTTACAGGGTCTTTTCAATCTTTTCTTTGCATAGGGTGGCCAAAGTATCGGAACTTCAGCATCAGTCCTTCCAATGAATATTCAGGTATATGTTTCTATGTATGTATGTCAATAAAGCTATTTCCATAATATAAATGTGTTATCTCAAAGTTCTGGATGTCCAGTTCAAAATGAGTCTTCTAGAGTTAAAATCAAGTTGTCAGCAGGCCTGCATTCCTTCTGGAGGCTCTAGGGAAGAATCCACCCCTTGCCTTTCCCAACTGTCAGAGGTCGTCTGCAACCCTTGGTTTGTTACCTGACTCCAACAGTCGTACTACCCATCCTCTTCTTCCATCACTGCATCTCCTCTGACCACTTTGCCTCACTCTTGGATTTGTGAGAACCCCTGTGATTACACCGGAATCATCTGGATCACCCAGAGTGATCTCCTGAGCCCAAATTTCTTAAACACATCTGCAAGTTCTCTTTTACCAAGTGGCTATTAAGGCCTCAAACTTAACAGGTTTTGTGAATTTCGATGTGGACATCTTTGAGGACCATGATTCTGCCTACCACAATCTGGATGAACTCATGGATTCTTTATTCAGTGGGTTATACTCTGTCACAGTGTTGATTCTGAGGCTCACACTGTCTGAGATATGGTCAGTGGGAACTCCTACAGTCCTGTGTTCTTTTGACCTGTCCCCAACATTCTTTGGGCACTTCTATACTTTCTGGAATAAAATGTTCTGGGTTCGACTTGTACTTTCCTTATTCCAGTTAAACCTTGGATGAGCCATTTCCTCTGGGGCCCTGCTTCTTTTACTGGAGAATAATATTTAGGGTGACATGCAAATTCATGAAGTGTTCCATACTATTTTGGGTTTTCCCACATGGTGCTGGTTAGTGGTCAAGAACCTGCCTGCAAATCCAAGAGAGGTAAGAGACATGGCTTCAATTCCTAGGTTGGGAAGATCTCCTGGAGAAGAACATGGCAATCCACTCCATTGTTCTTGCCTGGAGAAGTATCCCACAGACAGAGGAGCCTGGCAGGCTATAGACCATAGGGTCACAAAGAGTTGAACACGACTGAAGGACTTAACAATATTTAGAAGCTAAAATCTTGTTATCTGGCATACTTATTGTTACAAGGACCATTGTTCTTCTCCTGCCTTCAGTCTTTCCCAGCCTCAGGTTATTTACAGGGTCTTTTCAATCTTTTCTTTGCATAGGGTGGCCAAAGTATCGGAACTTCAGCATCAGTCCTTCCAATGAATATTCAGGTATATGTTTCTATGTATGTATGTCAATAAAGCTATTTCCATAATATAAATGTGTTATCTCAAAGTTCTGGATGTCCAGTTCAAAATGAGTCTTCTAGAGTTAAAATCAAGTTGTCAGCAGGCCTGCATTCCTTCTGGAGGCTCTAGGGAAGAATCCACCCCTTGCCTTTCCCAACTGTCAGAGGTCGTCTGCAACCCTTGGTTTGTTACCTGACTCCAACAGTCGTACTACCCATCCTCTTCTTCCATCACTGCATCTCCTCTGACCACTTTGCCTCACTCTTGGATTTGTGAGAACCCCTGTGATTACACCGGAATCATCTGGATCACCCAGAGTGATCTCCTGAGCCCAAATTTCTTAAACACATCTGCAAGTTCTCTTTTACCAAGTGGCTATTAAGGCCTCAAACTTAACAGGTTTTGTGAATTTCGATGTGGACATCTTTGAGGACCATGATTCTGCCTACCACAATCTGGATGAACTCATGGATTCTTTATTCAGTGGGTTATACTCTGTCACAGTGTTGATTCTGAGGCTCACACTGTCTGAGATATGGTCAGTGGGAACTCCTACAGTCCTGTGTTCTTTTGACCTGTCCCCAACATTCTTTGGGCACTTCTATACTTTCTGGAATAAAATGTTCTGGGTTCGACTTGTACTTTCCTTATTCCAGTTAAACCTTGGATGAGCCATTTCCTCTGGGGCCCTGCTTCTTTTACTGGAGAATAATATTTAGGGTGACATGCAAATTCATGAAGTGTTCCATACTATTTTGGGTTTTCCCACATGGTGCTGGTTAGTGGTCAAGAACCTGCCTGCAAATCCAAGAGAGGTAAGAGACATGGCTTCAATTCCTAGGTTGGGAAGATCTCCTGGAGAAGAACATGGCAATCCACTCCATTGTTCTTGCCTGGAGAAGTATCCCACAGACAGAGGAGCCTGGCAGGCTATAGACCATAGGGTCACAAAGAGTTGAACACGACTGAAGTGACTTAACAATATTTAGAAGCTAAAATCTTGTTATCTGGCATACTTATTGTTACAAGGTCCTCTCATTTTATTGGCTGGTCAAAAAGTTCATTCAGGTTTTTCCCTACATTTGGCCAACCTAATACATGCATATGTATACACACACAATCTATATCTAATTATGTATCTATCATCTATTTATTTCTATGTGTATCTATTCCCAACTATAAGTGGGCACTTGCCATCTACTCTATAAGGATTAAATCATGTGCTACTGCAGCTGCTGATTTTCAACACCCCTGAAAAGAGTTCAGGGCACAGAACAGAAAAGAGTCCCTCTGTGCTCTGGGAAATACTGGCAGAATCATTCTTCAAAGAGTTAGAGATTTTCAGGAGTCACTTTCACAAGCTCAGTTCTTTGTCTCCTCATATCTAGAAGCTCTAGAGGTCCTCCATGGTAATGACTGCTCCTCAGGACTAACAGAAACTTCTCCAAAACAAATACTGTGTTTGATTGTGTGTATTCACCCTTCAAAATCACAAATCACTAATCTTCACCCCTACCTCTCTGGAGCAGTTTCTCAGAGCTATCTGAGATGCTGCCTTCCAGGCTATGATCCTCATTTTGCCCCAAGTAAAGTTTGACATAGAACTCTCACACTGTGCATTTTTTAAGTCAACACTATATATATATATATATATATATATATATAGAGAGAGAGAGAGAGAGAGAGAGAGAGAGAGAGAGAGAGAGAGAGAGAGAGAAACATGAGTTTATGCTGACACCTCTATTCCAAGTCAGCATCACGGAATTCATTCTAGATTTTCCTTTTCATATTTGTAATTTCTTTCTCTGACATCTCAGAGAAAATGAGAACTCTCATTCTCCTTCTCTACAATATATTTTGTATATTTTCTCTACTAAGGACTCCTAGTTTTCATATTTGATAACCCCTGTGTAAACAGGCCTACTAACTACAGCATAGTATTTGTAGTTCTTTTGGTCTTTAGCCTGAGGTACAGAGTCAGAATATGATATTCAAAAGGCACTTGGACTTTTCAGGGAGCACTAGTAGTAAAGAACCTGCCTGCTGATGCAGGAGACATAAGAGATGCAGGTTTGATCCCTGGGTCGGGAAGCTCCCCTAAAGGAGGAAATGGCAACCAACTCCAGTATTCTTGCCCAGGAAATCCCGTGGACAGAGGACTCTGGAAAGCTACAGTTCATAGTGTCGCTCAGAGTGGGACATAACTGAAGCAACTTAGCACACACAGTGTTAGAATATGATATTCAAAAGTTACTTGGGCTAATTCATCCCTCTGTATTCAGTGTGTACTCATGCCTTTTAAAAAAATTTCCTTCCCTCAACAGGAATGACTACTTTACCAAGCAAATTTTATCAAAACCTACAAATCAACTGGAAACCCTTCGTATTAGGGGAGTCAGTCTGTTTGATGGCTCCTTTGTAGCAATTTCTATTTTATTTTAAATTATTTTATTTTCCCTGGATATCTAACCAAAATGAGTGCCATGAAAGGGTGACAGGGTGACTTCTCACTATTCTAATCTTCCACAGAGCCTTCCAGATAAAGCATATAAATCTTTGTGAAATCAATGAAAACAATCCTCTGGCTTTAAAGAAAACAAATGGCCAAAGTTTTACCCTTCAAAATCACCAAATCCCACAAAATCTTCACCCCTAACCTCTTTTTGGAGCAGTTTCTCAGAGCTATCTGAGATGCTGCCTTCCAGGCTATGATCCTCATTTTGCCCCAAGTAAAGTTTGACATAGAACTCTCACACTGTGCATTTTTTAAGTCAACACTATATATATATATATATATATATATATATAGAGAGAGAGAGAGAGAGAGAGAGAGAGAGAGAGAGAGAAACATGAGTTTATGCTGACACCTCTATTCCAAGTCAGCATCACGGAATTCATTCTAGATTTTCCTTTTCATATTTGTAATTTCTTTCTCTGACATCTCAGAGAAAATGAGAACTCTCATTCTCCTTCTCTACAATATATTTTGTATATTTTCTCTACTAAGGACTCCTAGTTTTCATATTTGATAACCCCTGTGTAAACAGGCCTACTAACTACAGCATAGTATTTGTAGTTCTTTTGGTCTTTAGCCTGAGGTACAGAGTCAGAATATGATATTCAAAAGGCACTTGGACTTTTCAGGGAGCACTAGTAGTAAAGAACCTGCCTGCTGATGCAGGAGACATAAGAGATGCAGGTTTGATCCCTGGGTCGGGAAGCTCCCCTAAAGGAGGAAATGGCAACCAACTCCAGTATTCTTGCCCAGGAAATCCCGTGGACAGAGGACTCTGGAAAGCTACAGTTCATAGTGTCGCTCAGAGTGGGACATAACTGAAGCAACTTAGCACACACAGTGTTAGAATATGATATTCAAAAGTTACTTGGGCTAATTCATCCCCTCTGTATTCAGTGTGTACTCATGCCTTTTAAAAAAATTTCCTTCCCTCAACAGGAATGACTACTTTACCAAGCAAATTTTATCAAAACCTACAAATCAACTGGAAACCCTTCGTATTAGGGGAGTCAGTCTGTTTGATGGCTCCTTTGTAGCAATTTCTATTTTATTTTAAATTATTTTATTTTCCCTGGATATCTAACCAAAATGAGTGCCATGAAAGGGTGACAGGGTGACTTCTCACTATTCTAATCTTCCACAGAGCCTTCCAGATAAAGCATATAAATCTTTGTGAAATCAATGAAAACAATCCTCTGGCTAGAAAACAAAAATGGCAAAGATGATTAAAGGGATGAGAAAAAAGCTGAAGCCATGCAGTCATGTCCCTTACAATTCCAGTATTTTGGGTTCTTCCCAGTAATAGTAATATTTGAGTTATTGTTTATGATATCTGGGCTTCCCAGATGGCTCAGTGGTAAAGAATCCACCTTCCAAGCAGGAGACACAGGCTTGACCTCTGGATGGGGAAGATCTCCTGGATAAGGGAACGGCAACCCACTCCAGTAATAGTCTTGCCTGGAGAATCCCATGGCTAGAGGAGCCTAGAAGACTGCAGCCCATGGGGTCACAATGAGTCAGACACGACTTAACAACTACACAGCAACAACATGTATAATATGTAGAGTTCCTCTTTGATCTACAGAACAGCCACTGAGCATAGAGAGGTGGGTTTTAGTTTCCATTCTTTTTTTTTTTTTTTTTTTGGTTTCCTTTCTTATAAAAGAGAAAATTGAGTTTCATATGATTCAATAATTGACCCAAGTGCCCTGATTCATAAATGCTCCAGAATAGAACAGGAATCTTCTGTGGAAAAAAAAAAATTAAAAAATGGCACTTCCGAAGGCACATGCTTATTATTACAAAATCCTTCAGAGGTTCATGAATAAGTTAGTAGTCCTCCCTTTCCTTGCCTGCATGCCACCAATGTTAACCAGGTCACATGTATGTTTTCACATCTTTGTCTTTCACAAAAGCATGGAGTCTCGAGACCTTCATGAATGCCAGAATTCTGAAAGTAAATGACAGTTGATTCACATGAAATAAGGGAACAGAAGCAAAAGATTCATTGATGAAGACCCTCTAACGCTGACCCACTGGCTATCTCCCAGCTGCTAGGGATGGACTTCCAAATTCTGATTGTGGCAGAGAGAGGAGATGCTATGATCTGGAGTTCCTGTGACCTCAGGGTAAAATGGAAATCATGGCCAGTTGCACCCTGAGTGTTAGCTGGATAAACCGGGATACAAAACCGTTTTCTCTTCTTAAGAGAAGGAGAACATTTTGCATTTCCAATCTTTCTGCAGGCTGAGAGATCCTGATTGGCAAGGAGGGTACAAGAGCATGCAAAATTCTCTCTCATTCTCTTGGGGAGCATTCACCTCCTTTGGAGAATTGAAGACCACAGCTAATAACACCTGGATTCTTAACCAGCCCTCCTTTTCTGTTTTGCTTTTGCTGGGTGCTTGCTTTAGCACCCAGAGTCTTCCTGAATAGCTGGTGACATCCAGTTCTGGCCCAAAGTAAACTCCCAGGAGTGACCAGATTGGATGTTCTGTCTCTAGGGAAGGCTGAGGCTCCATAAACATGTTTCACCTTCTGTGTTTGAAAGAAATGAATCAAGCACCCTATCAGCAGTGCCTGTGACGTCTGTAATTCAAGAAAGAGGTAGAGGAGATTTTCTTCAATAATTCATACAAATTTAGTAGTAGATACCAAATATGAAGTAGCAGTCCCCTACGCATGAATGAGTTCCATTCCAAGAGCATGTTCGTAAGTCCAATTTGTTTATACGTTCAACAAAATGAACTTAGGTACCCAACTAACACAGTTGGCTATAGTACTCTACTATAATAGGTTTATACTACTTTTTACACAAACAACACACAATCACAAAAATAGAACATTTTAAACCTTACAGTACAGTACCTTGAAAAGTACAGTGGTACAGTATAACAGCTGGCACACAGGGACCAGCATTAAGTGGACAGGGAAGGAGAGTCACTGACTGGAGGAGGGAGAAAAGGTGAGAGATGAATAGCTGAAGGGTCATCAAAAATAGGAGATGGAGGAAAAGCTGCCATCTCACTCATGTCTGATGTTCATGCTCATGGTAAATGACCCAGCAAGGCCTGGGTAGAAGCTCCTTTTTCTTGTCCTAGGTGACATGGTGGCAATGGACTGTATTCTGTGGCAGCCTTGGTGTACAGTTCCACATTCAAGTCCTGAGCCTGCAAAACTAACAATGCTTCCTCAAAGAAAGAACATCCCCATGCCATTTGCTGCATTGTGGATCTCTTTGATTCTTTAGTTACTTCTTCCTCTTGTCTCTCTTTGTCCTTTCTCTGGGCCTCCAAATCCAAGAGGATTTCATTAGTAGGCTCCATGTTCATATCTTTGAGGGCTTGCAACTTGAAGGTTTATATGTAGGGGGTTTACTGTACCTCTCCCCATCTTCCCACAGAGTGAATTTCCCAAGAATCAAGGAACCCTCAGATTTGGGTTCTAGCACAGTCTCTGACATGATTCATAGCCATGTGTCTTTGACCATATTCTTTCAATCTCTGAGTCTCACATGAAGAGAATCGTTTTCACCAAATGGCTTTCTACTTCGTTTCTACGATTTATGCTAGGATTCCAAATAGAAACTCAGTCCCAATTTAGATTTCACACAGACTTGGGAAACCTACAGTTCCTTCCTTTACCTGCCTTGGCTACAGATCAGGTCCCTGGTGGGGCCTGCAACCTCTTAACAGTTACTAGTATGACTGCTCTTACCCATGAACCAGCCAGGCCTCTGACCTTCCTTTGTTTGTATGAGGTCAAGCAACCTGTTCTCCCTTCTAATGAGAATGGTCATGATTCACAAACCTTGCATCATCATAGAGCCTGGTTTATAAATGTCCATTCACACTGTGAGGCTTTATGCTTTACGAGAAAAATCCAGTACAGATTTTTCAGCCAACCTACTTCCCAGAAGCCACCGAGGTTCCAAATTAATCACATACTTTTATTTTTCTCCTATTCCTACTTTACATCGTTACTCACCTTGGCAAAATGGTCAATTTACCCAGCTGGGAGGAAAAGTAGGAGAAGAGCTGAGGAGGAGGAGAAAAGGTGAGAGATGAATAGCTGAAGGGTCATCAAAAATAGGAGATGGAGGAAAAGCTGCCATCTCACTCATGTCTGATGTTCATGCTCATGGTAAATGACCCAGCAAGGCCTGGGTAGAAGCTCCTTTTTCTTGTCCTAGGTGACATGGTGGCAATGGACTGTATTCTGTGGCAGCCTTGGTGTACAGTTCCACATTCAAGTCCTGAGCCTGCAAAACTAACAATGCTTCCTCAAAGAAAGAACATCCCCATGCCATTTGCTGCATTGTGGATCTCTTTGATTCTTTAGTTACTTCTTCCTCTTGTCTCTCTTTGTCCTTTCTCTGGGCCTCCAAATCCAAGAGGATTTCATTAGTAGGCTCCATGTTCATATCTTTGAGGGCTTGCAACTTGAAGGTTTATATGTAGGGGATTTACTGTACCTCTCCCCATCTTCCCACAGAGTGAATTTCCCAAGAATCAAGGAACCCTCAGATTTGGGTTCTAGCACAGTCTCTGACATGATTCATAGCCATGTGTCTTTGACCATATTCTTTCAATCTCTGAGTCTCACATGAAGAGAATCGTTTTCACCAAATGGCTTTCTACTTCGTTTCTACGATTTATGCTAGGATTCCAAATAGAAACTCAGTCCCAATTTAGATTTCACACAGACTTGGGAAACCTACAGTTCCTTCCTTTACCTGCCTTGGCTACAGATCAGGTCCCTGGTGGGGCCTGCAACCTCTTAACAGTTACTAGTATGACTGCTCTTACCCATGAACCAGCCAGGCCTCTGACCTTCCTTTGTTTGTATGAGGTCAAGCAACCTGTTCTCCCTTCTAATGAGAATGGTCATGATTCACAAACCTTGCATCATCATAGAGCCTGGTTTATAAATGTCCATTCACACTGTGAGGCTTTATGCTTTACGAGAAAAATCCAGTACAGATTTTTCAGCCAACCTACTTCCCAGAAGCCACCGAGGTTCCAAATTAATCACATACTTTTATTTTTCTCCCTATTCCTACTTTACATCGTTACTCACCTTGGCAAAATGGTCAAAGGTTTCATTCAGGCAGTTCCCAGTCTGAGGTCTCTAGACCTGTAGGAATCTATGAAGGGAACAGTGGACATCTTTGAGTTATTTTCAATATTTCCAAAAGCCTGACAGAAATAGTATATTATCTGAGATAAAGCTGCATAGGCTAACTGAAATGTCAAGTTGCTCAGCTTTTTGCCTGGATCCTATCAGTTCAATGTGTAGCTGTAGCTATCAGAGGTTGATCTGAAATTGAAATTGGAAGGCATGTGTATCTTTGTTAAATAAGAAAGAAGAAGCTATTAGTGATCCTTGCAGGTTGTTCCTTAGACAAAATATTTCAAGGCATGGGGTCAAAGTAAAGAAAATAATAATGATGATGATAATAAAGTCCTTGATGGTAAAGAAATTGGAATCCCAGGTCTGACTGCCCTTGAACTTAACCCACATATTGCCTTCACAGTACAAGTTCACTCTTGTTTAAGGAGGTGCCTCAATGAAGTTGTCAACTACTGTGATTCCTTTGCCTTGGGATATGTGGATCTGCTTTGGAGGAAAGTGAGGCATTCATTCAGGTAATTATTAAATATTTTCCAAATTAGGGAACTCTAAAAGTGAAAAAGTGAAAGTGTTCATTTCTCAGTTATGTCCAACTCTTTGCAAACCCATGGAATGTAGCCTGCCAGGCTCCTCTGGCCATGGAATTCTCCAGGTAGGAATATTGGAGTGGGTAGCCATTCCCCTCTCCAGGGGATCTGCCCAACTCATGGATTGAACCTGTGAATTTAAAAGGGTCAGTCCCTTTTTGCCTTGGCTACAGATCAGGTCCCTGGTGGGGCCTGCAACCTCTTAACAGTTACTAGTATGACTGCTCTTACCCATGAACCAGCCAGGCCTCTGACCTTCCTTTGTTTGTATGAGGTCAAGCAACCTGTTCTCCCTTCTAATGAGAATGGTCATGATTCACAAACCTTGCATCATCATAGAGCCTGGTTTATAAATGTCCATTCACACTGTGAGGCTTTATGCTTTACGAGAAAAATCCAGTACAGATTTTTCAGCCAACCTACTTCCCAGAAGCCACCGAGGTTCCAAATTAATCACATACTTTTATTTTTCTCCCTATTCCTACTTTACATCGTTACTCACCTTGGCAAAATGGTCAAAGGTTTCATTCAGGCAGTTCCCAGTCTGAGGTCTCTAGACCTGTAGGAATCTATGAAGGGAACAGTGGACATCTTTGAGTTATTTTCAATATTTCCAAAAGCCTGACAGAAATAGTATATTATCTGAGATAAAGCTGCATAGGCTAACTGAAATGTCAAGTTGCTCAGCTTTTTGCCTGGATCCTATCAGTTCAATGTGTAGCTGTAGCTATCAGAGGTTGATCTGAAATTGAAATTGGAAGGCATGTGTATCTTTGTTAAATAAGAAAGAAGAAGCTATTAGTGATCCTTGCAGGTTGTTCCTTAGACAAAATATTTCAAGGCATGGGGTCAAAGTAAAGAAAATAATAATGATGATGATAATAAAGTCCTTGATGGTAAAGAAATTGGAATCCCAGGTCTGACTGCCCTTGAACTTAACCCACATATTGCCTTCACAGTACAAGTTCACTCTTGTTTAAGGAGGTGCCTCAATGAAGTTGTCAACTACTGTGATTCCTTTGCCTTGGGATATGTGGATCTGCTTTGGAGGAAAGTGAGGCATTCATTCAGGTAATTATTAAATATTTTCCAAATTAGGGAACTCTAAAAGTGAAAAAGTGAAAGTGTTCATTTCTCAGTTATGTCCAACTCTTTGCAAACCCATGGAATGTAGCCTGCCAGGCTCCTCTGGCCATGGAATTCTCCAGGTAGGAATATTGGAGTGGGTAGCCATTCCCCTCTCCAGGGGATCTGCCCAACTCATGGATTGAACCTGTGAAAGTGTTCTACCTCAGGCTGAGACTTAAACCCAAAACCCTGTTTGGGACTCGAACCCACATAACTGGGACTCAAACCAAGCCCAAACCCAACATACCTGGTTTCAGGACCTAACAGAGCTCATGTTCTTCATGTCTCTTTGCAGAGGAGAATTCAGTGAGAGATGAAGTGATAGGCAAGAAATGGATTTATTAGAATAGGACACTTGTAAGAGGTATAAGCCAGCAGGCGGGAAAGCTCTGCTGCTCCGTTTGGATGAACAGCAATCTATATATAGAAGGGTAGAAGACCGCCTTCTTCAAGTAGACGTAGATGCAGACATAAGGCATACATCATTAGCTCCTCCTTCCCCAGCTCTTCCTTCTTTATTGAATAATGAGCAGCTTTCTTGAGTTATCTTTTACTTATGGGCCTCCCAACTTTTCCCAGGTTTTTACCCTTCTACCTACAGTCCCCTACTAGGACTTTACAACTACTTAACTATTCCATTTTGTCCCTATCACCTGGATCTCCTACATTGCAGGCAGATTCTTTACCATCTGAGCTATGAGGCAAACCCCAGAGAACTCTAAGGGAGCTATAGAAACCAGAGATAACAGCAGGAAGAAATGGTGGGTCCTTGAAATGTGCTGATTGCCAGTGCTGGTATGTGTGTTTCTGGGTATATTTATGAGTAGGTGGGGGAGAATCTATGTGTGTTTGTGTGACTGATGGATGAATGTAGGTTGCAGAGCCAAAGAGAATGAGCATACAGTGTATGAATAGCTGATAATGAGTCAGAAAGAGAAAGATAAATATTGTATATTAACACATATATATAGAATCTAGAAAGATGATACTGGTAAATGCATATGTTAAGCAGCAGTGGAGAAACAGACATAGAGAATAGACTTATGGATATTATGGGGGAGGGAGAAATGGGTGAGTTGTATGGAAAAAGTAACATGGAAACTTACACTACCATATGTAGAATAAACAACCAATAGGAATCTGCTATAAGATTAAGGGAACTCAAACAGAAGCTCTGTAAACAACCTAGAGG
Organism: Tragulus kanchil; assembly: GCA_022376925.1. NCBI lineage: Eukaryota > Metazoa > Chordata > Mammalia > Artiodactyla > Tragulidae > Tragulus > Tragulus kanchil. The sequence goes on along the minus strand of JAIOJX010000032.1, from coordinate 2,908,090 downwards.
AGTAGGACAGGGAGGGAAATGGGAGGGAAGTTCAGGAGGGAGCCATATACCTATGGCTGATTCAGGTTGATGTGTGGCAGTAAGCAACAAAATTCTATATACAAAAAAAAAAAGAAGTGTGTATTGAGTTTTCTGCTGTGTGTGTTAGTGCGTATGTGTGCGCGCGCGCGCGTGTGTGTGTGCTAAGTCATGTGCGACTCTTGTGGCCCTTTGGACTGTAGCCCGCTAGGGTCCTCTGTCCGTGGACTTCTCCAGGCAAGAACCCTGGAGTGGGTTTCCATTTCCTCCTCCAGGGTATCTTTCCCACCTAGGGATTGAACCCATATCCCCTATGTCTCTTGAGTTGCAAGTGGCTTCTTTACCCGCTGAGCCATCAAGGAAGCCCCTGGACAGGTGGGGATCTGTATGCAGGTGCAGACTTGCCTGTGGATATGCAGGAAGTGAAGCCCTGGAGCCTCCTGATGTAAACATTAGAGAGAAACTCTCCCCCAGGCAACAGCTGAGTGCAAATACAATAGACAAGAGTTTACGATTTCATAGATTCTAAATAAACGGAGGGTTAAATCAAGTTCACCTGAAACAAAACAGCCTGTAATAAAGCGCCTGGTGTGACCCAGTCTGGCAGGGGCTGCTGATCACGTCTTCCGAACCCAGCTGCAAATGTGGGTTGTTCTCTGTTGCCAGCTCTGTAGCCCTGGATGAGGGAGCAAGGCTCCTTGGTGGGGACTGGGGAGAGGAAGACGTGAAGTCTGCCTGAAACTACAATGAATGGACACACAGCAAGACTGGGGACCCTTTCTCTGCGAATGAAGATGAAACAGTCAAGAGCCCCCTCTCCCCCTGCCTTAAAAATACAGCAGGGACGTTCTGACTAATCCCCTGGAATTTTACAAGATCCCAAGAGAGCCTTTGGTTCTATGAGTATACTTGTGGGTCAAGGGCAGAAACACTGCCCTTTTTTTTTAGATTTTTTTTAGATTTTTAGAAAAATCTAAATCACCTCTGCCTTGAGACTTCCACAGTGGTCCAGTGGTTAAGACTGCCCTTTCAGTGCAGGGGCACAGGTTCAATCCTTCATCGGGGAACTAGCATCTTATGTGCCCAGCAGCCAAATAATAATAATAGTACTTAAAAATAAACCACCTCTGCCTGTTCTAGCATGGATGGCCCTGAGCCTCTATTTACTCTTAGCCTTTTCTATCTGCCTGGCCCAGTTTTCAGGAGATTCTGTCTCCTCAAGGTGATTCTTATCTCAAGAGCTTAAAGCACCCATTCTCAGTCCTGGAAGATTTGGCTCTTTTTCTGTTTGCTTTATTTTCCCCTGTTAGGGTCCTCTGTCCGTGGACTTCTCCAGGCAAGAACCCTGGAGTGGGTTTCCATTTCCTCCTCCAGGGTATCTTTCCCACCTAGGGATTGAACCCATATCCCCTATGTCTCTTGAGTTGCAAGTGGCTTCTTTACCCGCTGAGCCATCAAGGAAGCCCCTGGACAGGTGGGGATCTGTATGCAGGTGCAGACTTGCCTGTGGATATGCAGGAAGTGAAGCCCTGGAGCCTCCTGATGTAAACATTAGAGAGAAACTCTCCCCCAGGCAACAGCTGAGTGCAAATACAATAGACAAGAGTTTACGATTTCATAGATTCTAAATAAACGGAGGGTTAAATCAAGTTCACCTGAAACAAAACAGCCTGTAATAAAGCGCCTGGTGTGACCCAGTCTGGCAGGGGCTGCTGATCACGTCTTCCGAACCCAGCTGCAAATGTGGGTTGTTCTCTGTTGCCAGCTCTGTAGCCCTGGATGAGGGAGCAAGGCTCCTTGGTGGGGACTGGGGAGAGGAAGACGTGAAGTCTGCCTGAAACTACAATGAATGGACACACAGCAAGACTGGGGACCCTTTCTCTGCGAATGAAGATGAAACAGTCAAGAGCCCCCTCTCCCCCTGCCTTAAAAATACAGCAGGGACGTTCTGACTAATCCCCTGGAATTTTACAAGATCCCAAGAGAGCCTTTGGTTCTATGAGTATACTTGTGGGTCAAGGGCAGAAACACTGCCCTTTTTTTTTAGATTTTTTTTAGATTTTTAGAAAAATCTAAATCACCTCTGCCTTGAGACTTCCACAGTGGTCCAGTGGTTAAGACTGCCCTTTCAGTGCAGGGGCACAGGTTCAATCCTTCATCGGGGAACTAGCATCTTATGTGCCCAGCAGCCAAATAATAATAATAGTACTTAAAAATAAACCACCTCTGCCTGTTCTAGCATGGATGGCCCTGAGCCTCTATTTACTCTTAGCCTTTTCTATCTGCCTGGCCCAGTTTTCAGGAGATTCTGTCTCCTCAAGGTGATTCTTATCTCAAGAGCTGTAGGCCACAGCAGAGCACCCATTCTCAGTCCTGGAAGATTTGGCTCTTTTTCTGTTTGCTTTATTTTCCCCCTGTTAGACCCATCCCACAGTATCTAAGGGATCTCTTTTGCTATTGCCCTTTCCTCCAAATAGACCCCAGAATGCCTGGATTGAAGCCGGAATGTCCAGAGCAATCCAGGATAAGAGGGATAAGGGTAGCGATGTGCATCCTTGGTGAGTCCAAGAGGCCAGGCTCACCTTCCTCAAGACCAGGGTGCCCATACAGTTCTCCTCCTTAACTCCAGCCTGCCCTCCTGAGCCAGGCAGCAGATGAACTTGGCCTGCCTGCCTCCTTTAATCCCTCCTCCACTTTCCAGACAAGTACCTTTCCTAAAGCCCAGATCTGATCATGTTCTTTTCCAGCACAAAATCTTTTGTCTGCAGGAGAGACTCTAAAATCTTGTACCTGGATTTCAACTCTTGATCTGGTCTTTACACTGTGACATTCCATGGTCGTTGCTGTAAACTGCATTTACATATACCCCTTTCGGCTCCAGTCAAGCAAGGTTCTGCCGAGGGCTGCTGTGGAATGGCTGGGGGAAGACAAAGGAGAAAATTACACTGTGGAGAGATGGACTTGTCCACCTACATTTCCTTCTGATACTCTAAAACTTACGTTTGTTGTTAGAGTTTTAACTGATCTGAAATGTATCTCCACGGTGGATTGTTGCTTCAAAACGGATACCAGCTGTCTGCACCCTTCTCCCTCTGATTTAAGAATGCTGAATCTGTCATACCAAAAGTACATATATAGTCTTTTAGAGAATTTACTCTTTCATGCTGCTGAAATTTTTATCTATTTTACTGGTTGGTAAATTACAATCCATGGGTCAAATCTGGCCCACATCCTGATTTTGTACAGCCTATGAGCTAAGAATGATTTTGCATTTTTTAATTGCTTAAAAGCATAATCAAAAGAGAACTATGTCTTGCTACATGAACATATATGAAGTTAAAATTTTAGTCTCTATCAATTAAGCTTTATTGGAACATAGCGACTCCCAGTTTTCAGGAGATTCTGTCTCCTCAAGGTGATTCTTATCTCAAGAGCTGTAGGCCACAGCAGAGCACCCATTCTCAGTCCTGGAAGATTTGGCTCTTTTTCTGTTTGCTTTATTTTCCCCCTGTTAGACCCATCCCACAGTATCTAAGGGATCTCTTTTGCTATTGCCCTTTCCTCCAAATAGACCCCAGAATGCCTGGATTGAAGCCGGAATGTCCAGAGCAATCCAGGATAAGAGGGATAAGGGTAGCGATGTGCATCCTTGGTGAGTCCAAGAGGCCAGGCTCACCTTCCTCAAGACCAGGGTGCCCATACAGTTCTCCTCCTTAACTCCAGCCTGCCCTCCTGAGCCAGGCAGCAGATGAACTTGGCCTGCCTGCCTCCTTTAATCCCTCCTCCACTTTCCAGACAAGTACCTTTCCTAAAGCCCAGATCTGATCATGTTCTTTTCCAGCACAAAATCTTTTGTCTGCAGGAGAGACTCTAAAATCTTGTACCTGGATTTCAACTCTTGATCTGGTCTTTACACTGTGACATTCCATGGTCGTTGCTGTAAACTGCATTTACATATACCCCTTTCGGCTCCAGTCAAGCAAGGTTCTGCCGAGGGCTGCTGTGGAATGGCTGGGGGAAGACAAAGGAGAAAATTACACTGTGGAGAGATGGACTTGTCCACCTACATTTCCTTCTGATACTCTAAAACTTACGTTTGTTGTTAGAGTTTTAACTGATCTGAAATGTATCTCCACGGTGGATTGTTGCTTCAAAACGGATACCAGCTGTCTGCACCCTTCTCCCTCTGATTTAAGAATGCTGAATCTGTCATACCAAAAGTACATATATAGTCTTTTAGAGAATTTACTCTTTCATGCTGCTGAAATTTTTATCTATTTTACTGGTTGGTAAATTACAATCCATGGGTCAAATCTGGCCCACATCCTGATTTTGTACAGCCTATGAGCTAAGAATGATTTTGCATTTTTTAATTGCTTAAAAGCATAATCAAAAGAGAACTATGTCTTGCTACATGAACATATATGAAGTTAAAATTTTAGTCTCTATCAATTAAGCTTTATTGGAACATAGCGACTCCATTTTTTTATGTTTTGTATATGGCAGCTTTCACACAGAGGCAGCAACAGACACTGTACAACCAGCAAAGCTGAAAACATTTACTGTATTTACAGAAAATGTTTACTTACCCCAATCTACTCCCAAACCAATACAGCATGGTTTAAAGTACTAGAGCTTTTTATGTTTCGAGACCTACTAGGCAGGAGAGGATTTGAATTTTGTAAGGTCTCAAGTTTATAAAATTTGGAAGATCCTCTTTAAAATGAAAGGATATTAAATTACATTTACAAAATTAGGCGTAAGAGTAAATATTTACTGAGTGAGGAAAAGTTCACAACAAATTACTTATTTTAAAAAGTTTTGAAATATTGCAGACATCAAGAAATCCAGAAAAATAATATAACTCTGTATAATATACTATGTGTGTCAATGAGTTGACACATCTCTGTGGTACTTTTTTCCTCCCTTTTTCGGCCTATATATACTCTTCTCTGGTTTGGTTTTTTTTTTTGGCTGTGCTAGATCTTTGTTGCTGTGCATGGGCTTTTTCTAGCTGTGGCTTGGCGGGGGTCGGGGGCGCTGTTCTCTAGTTTCATTGCATAGACTTCTCATTGTGGTGGCTTCTCCTTGAAGAGCACAGACTTTAGGGAGCACTGGTTTCAGTAGTTGTGGCTCTAGAGCACAGGTTCAGGAATTGTGGCACACAGACTTAGTTGCCTGTGGCCTGTAGAATTTTCTCTGACCAGGGATCAAACCTGTGTCTCTTGCATTGGCAGGTGGATTTTTAACCACTGGACCATCAAGGAAATCCCAAGGCTACATACTTTTTACTGCCCACATAAGATGACAACATTTTTGTAACATTTTCTACAGGGAGAATAAAAATGTCCTCAAACCTTCCTGTGAGTTAAAGTTTAGGTTTTATTAGTGATAACTTTAAAAGATATTTCAGTATAACACAAAGATATTGAGCTAAGAATGATTTTGCATTTTTAATTGTTTAAAAATCAAAAGAGAACTATGTCTTGCTACATGAACATATATGAAGTTAAAATTTTAGTCTCTATCAATTAAGCTTTATTGGAACATAGCGACTCCATTTTTTTATGTTTTGTATATGGCAGCTTTCACACAGAGGCAGCAACAGACACTGTACAACCAGCAAAGCTGAAAACATTTACTGTATTTACAGAAAATGTTTACTTACCCCAATCTACTCCCAAACCAATACAGCATGGTTTAAAGTACTAGAGCTTTTTATGTTTCGAGACCTACTAGGCAGGAGAGGATTTGAATTTTGTAAGGTCTCAAGTTTATAAAATTTGGAAGATCCTCTTTAAAATGAAAGGATATTAAATTACATTTACAAAATTAGGCGTAAGAGTAAATATTTACTGAGTGAGGAAAAGTTCACAACAAATTACTTATTTTAAAAAGTTTTGAAATATTGCAGACATCAAGAAATCCAGAAAAATAATATAACTCTGTATAATATACTATGTGTGTCAATGAGTTGACACATCTCTGTGGTACTTTTTTCCTCCCTTTTTCGGCCTATATATACTCTTCTCTGGTTTGGTTTTTTTTTTTTGGCTGTGCTAGATCTTTGTTGCTGTGCATGGGCTTTTTCTAGCTGTGGCTTGGCGGGGGTCGGGGGCGCTGTTCTCTAGTTTCATTGCATAGACTTCTCATTGTGGTGGCTTCTCCTTGAAGAGCACAGACTTTAGGGAGCACTGGTTTCAGTAGTTGTGGCTCTAGAGCACAGGTTCAGGAATTGTGGCACACAGACTTAGTTGCCTGTGGCCTGTAGAATTTTCTCTGACCAGGGATCAAACCTGTGTCTCTTGCATTGGCAGGTGGATTTTTAACCACTGGACCATCAAGGAAATCCCAAGGCTACATACTTTTTACTGCCCACATAAGATGACAACATTTTTGTAACATTTTCTACAGGGAGAATAAAAATGTCCTCAAACCTTCCTGTGAGTTAAAGTTTAGGTTTTTATTAGTGATAACTTTAAAAAGATATTTCAGTATAACACAAAGATATTGATCATGACACTTTGGGGATTTTTGTCAGATTTGGAAAAAGCCTCTAGCTAATTTCTTTTATACCTGAGAGGTAAAGTTTCAGGGTTTTTCAAGTTTTCTGTGATGTGATTAATCTCAAGGATTACTTGGAACTGACAATACTCACTAGCCAGTTCCATGTCAATATTCTTGTTGCAGTGGAAAATAATAAATTTATTTCCGAGGGGAGCAGGACGCATGTACACTTATGGTGGATTCAGGTTGACGTGCGGCAGTAAACAACAAAACTCTGTAAAAAGAATAATAATAAATAAAGTAAAAAATAAAGGGAAAAATTTATTTCTGTTGATATCAACATATTGTATCAAACCACCAATAAATGTAAATGTTTTTCCGGTGTGTTTCTATGCTTCCTTGGCCTCATGACTTAGGTTATCAAATAATCTAAAAGCTTATTCTTAACTTCTATTTAAATCATGTCTCTTTCTCCTGATAATTATGCTTTTTGAGATAATTTGGCAATATTTTTGTACTATTCTCCTCAGTATCGGCACAGTTTTTGTTAATTTTTTGACTCCTTCTTATTGCTTGGGTTTCTGGCTTCATTTTTTTCTCTGACTTCTTTATTCTTTAATAAATACATTTAAAGATGACAAAAGAAGTTCCCTTTTATATCCATCCAAATCAGAAGTCTATAATTTCTCATTATTTTATTGAAATGTTCCAACACTTCTTTCCAAATTGCAGTTAAAAGAAGGTTTTTAAGCTTTGTCAACTTTACGAATGAATTTTGCATCTCATTTGCTTTCTAATCTCTCTCTTCCAATGAATTTTAGAGTCCCGAAAATCTCATCATAATCACATTAGCAAAAATTTAGTAGTGTGTTTTGGGGTTCTTGCTAAGGGTAAGTTGAGTTTGGGGTAAACATTTGGGATTCACAGTCACTTCCGTGTAAAGTTTGGCTCCTGCAAAGCTATTCTGGTAGAGCAAAAGCCTCCAGCTATGGCCATGGTGCCCATGACCTCACGTGAACCTGTCCTGTTGCAGTTCCAGTCCCAGTCCCACTAGACACAAGTTGAAATATGACAGAAGGGGAGGTAGAGCAGAAAGAGACATGCAGTTAGGAAATTTTACTTTGGCAGTGTTTACCACAGCATAAGACCACTTTGGGGATTTTTGAAAGCTATACCTGAGAGGTAAAGTTTCAGGGTTTTTCAAGTTTTCTGTGATGTGATTAATCTCAAGGATTACTTGGAACTGACAATACTCACTAGCCAGTTCCATGTCAATATTCTTGTTGCAGTGGAAAATAATAAATTTATTTCCGAGGGGAGCAGGACGCATGTACACTTATGGTGGATTCAGGTTGACGTGCGGCAGTAAACAACAAAACTCTGTAAAAAGAATAATAATAAATAAAGTAAAAAATAAAGGGAAAAATTTATTTCTGTTGATATCAACATATTGTATCAAACCACCAATAAATGTAAATGTTTTTCCGGTGTGTTTCTATGCTTCCTTGGCCTCATGACTTAGGTTATCAAATAATCTAAAAGCTTATTCTTAACTTCTATTTAAATCATGTCTCTTTCTCCTGATAATTATGCTTTTTGAGATAATTTGGCAATATTTTTGTACTATTCTCCTCAGTATCGGCACAGTTTTTGTTAATTTTTTGACTCCTTCTTATTGCTTGGGTTTCTGGCTTCATTTTTTTCTCTGACTTCTTTATTCTTTAATAAATACATTTAAAGATGACAAAAGAAGTTCCCTTTTATATCCATCCAAATCAGAAGTCTATAATTTCTCATTATTTTATTGAAATGTTCCAACACTTCTTTCCAAATTGCAGTTAAAAGAAGGTTTTTAAGCTTTGTCAACTTTACGAATGAATTTTGCATCTCATTTGCTTTCTAATCTCTCTCTTCCAATGAATTTTAGAGTCCCGAAAATCTCATCATAATCACATTAGCAAAAATTTAGTAGTGTGTTTTGGGGTTCTTGCTAAGGGTAAGTTGAGTTTGGGGTAAACATTTGGGATTCACAGTCACTTCCGTGTAAAGTTTGGCTCCTGCAAAGCTATTCTGGTAGAGCAAAAGCCTCCAGCTATGGCCATGGTGCCCATGACCTCACGTGAACCTGTCCTGTTGCAGTTCCAGTCCCAGTCCCACTAGACACAAGTTGAAATATGACAGAAGGGGAGGTAGAGCAGAAAGAGACATGCAGTTAGGAAATTTTACTTTGGCAGTGTTTACCACAGCATAAGACCACATCAGGAGGCAGCTGAGCTCCTCCCAGGTCCTGAGGTTGGAGCTTCATTCTCTTCAACAGAAGTTCACTTCAGCTGGTAGTTTTCCCTCATTCTCTGTTTTTAGAGCTACCTTGGCTCTTTTTTCCCTTTTCTATGAATCTGAGAGCTTATGAAATCCCACGAAAAATGCTATTAGGTTTTTATTGGGATTGCATTGAAATTATACATAAATTTAGGTACTGTTCTCATCCTTTCAGTACTAAATATTTCCATCCAAAATGAATTATATCAGTCTATTCCTTAGGCCTGTTTTATGTCCTTCAATAAAATTTTGCATATCTCATAATGTATGTTTGGTACTTACTTGATTTTGAAATAGTTTTTGATTGTTGAACATGATTCATGTTACTAAATGCTCATATTAGTTCTAATATTTGTCAGTAGTTTAGGTAGAAGATTACATTGTCTGTAGTACAAAGGAGGTTTTTGTCTCTGCTTTTCTGATATTTATAACTTTTTCAATGTTTCTTGTCTTCCTTTATTGAATAGGGCTCCAAATGCAATGCTGATGTTTCTAGCTGACACCTTTATCCCAGCAATGGAGTTGCACTTGATTTCTTGTTTTCTAAGAGGTTCTTCTGAGTATTGTTTTTTTTATTTGTTTGTTTTGTATGCATGTTGAATTATAAGAAGTATTTTTTTACATGAATTGGGATAAACAAGGAAATTTTCCTTTGTCTATTAGCTTGGTGATTTACATGAATATTTTTTCTACTATTTTTATATTTTCATTTCTTTCATCACAATTTTTGATCCATCAGTAGCTTTGCCCCTTTTCAACTTTGATTATTTACGTGTTACCCAATCTTTAATTAAGTAAATTCGCTCAAGAGTTTCTCTCTTGTTTGTCTTTTTAAGAAAGAACTTCTGGTTTTATTGACCTCATTTCCTTTTCCTATGGCTTGTCTTTCTGATTAAATTTTTACTCCATGGGGAAGGAGGGTACTCTTTGTATGCCAATGCTCTTTTATCTGAGCCTTTAGTGAGAAACTCTGTCTATTAACATTTAATCTTCCTTCTACAGATGCACTTAAAGGTACAGATTCCCCACTGGCTTTTACTTAGCTGCATTTCACAGGTTGTCTACAGAATGTTCTTGTTATGCTTCATTTATAGACTTGACAAAGTAAAAATTCTTTTTAAACAAGATACAAATCAGGCAAGCCATAAAAGAAAAGATGGGCACATTTGACTACATCCGTGTTAAAATAGTCTAAACTTTAAGGTTAAAAGATGAAAAGAGACTCAAAGACTGTTTTTCATGGAAGAACAATGTTATATCCATGATATAGTATTGATTTCTAGAAATCAATAAAAAAAAAAACTCAATATAATATTGGAAATAGGCTGTTAATAGGACTTCACAGAAGAAGAAATAAAATAAGCAGGTAGTAAATATAAGAGAATGATGTTGAATGTCACCGTAACCAGTTAAGTGAAAATAAAAACAGTGATATGAAATCCTTTCCCACCTAATAGACTGGCAAAAAGGGAGTCCCAGAAAAGAAGGTGTGGGAGGCACATCTCAAAGTAAATGTACAAAGAAAATTCAACAGTCATTCATAGAAACTCATGTTGAACGGTTTTGTCTCTGCTTTTCTGATATTTATAACTTTCAATGTTTCTTGTCTTCCTTTATTGAATAGGGCTCCAAATGCAATGCTGATGTTTCTACTACCTTTATCCCAGCAATGGAGTTGCACTTGATTTCTTGTTTTCTAAGAGGTTCTTCTGAGTATTGTTTTTTTTATTTGTTTGTTTTGTATGCATGTTGAATTATAAGAAGTATTTTTTTACATGAATTGGGATAAACAAGGAAATTTTCCTTTGTCTATTAGCTTGGTGATTTACATGAATATTTTTTCTACTATTTTTATATTTTCATTTCTTTCATCACAATTTTTGATCCATCAGTAGCTTTGCCCCTTTTCAACTTTGATTATTTACGTGTTACCCAATCTTTAATTAAGTAAATTCGCTCAAGAGTTTCTCTCTTGTTTGTCTTTTTAAGAAAGAACTTCTGGTTTTATTGACCTCATTTCCTTTTCCTATGGCTTGTCTTTCTGATTAAATTTTTACTCCATGGGGAAGGAGGGTACTCTTTGTATGCCAATGCTCTTTTATCTGAGCCTTTAGTGAGAAACTCTGTCTATTAACATTTAATCTTCCTTCTACAGATGCACTTAAAGGTACAGATTCCCCACTGGCTTTTACTTAGCTGCATTTCACAGGTTGTCTACAGAATGTTCTTGTTATGCTTCATTTATAGACTTGACAAAGTAAAAATTCTTTTTAAACAAGATACAAATCAGGCAAGCCATAAAAGAAAAGATGGGCACATTTGACTACATCCGTGTTAAAATAGTCTAAACTTTAAGGTTAAAAGATGAAAAGAGACTCAAAGACTGTTTTTCATGGAAGAACAATGTTATATCCATGATATAGTATTGATTTCTAGAAATCAATAAAAAAAAAAACTCAATATAATATTGGAAATAGGCTGTTAATAGGACTTCACAGAAGAAGAAATAAAATAAGCAGGTAGTAAATATAAGAGAATGATGTTGAATGTCACCGTAACCAGTTAAGTGAAAATAAAAACAGTGATATGAAATCCTTTCCCACCTAATAGACTGGCAAAAAGGGAGTCCCAGAAAAGAAGGTGTGGGAGAGGCACATCTCAAAGTAAATGTACAAAGAAAATTCAACAGTCATTCATAGTAAAAACTCTCAGCAAGCTAGAACACGAGGTGAACTTCTCCAGTCTGATAAAGGAAATCTATGAAACAATCACAGCAGACATCATATTTCATGATGAAATAGTGAATTCTCTAACTATAAAATCAAGAACAAGAGACCATTCACATCACGCTTATTCTACATGACATCTTTGCCATTGTACTAAAGCAAGAAAAATAAAAAGCATAAAAACAAACAATAAAAATTAATAAGTAAAAGTGCCTCTACTATAGGTGACATTAATTGCTACATGTCTTATTTTAGCAGTGTTCACAACAGTGTATAATTATGTTGGTAAGCAGCCAGGCTCCGCCCAGGACAAGGGTCCTGAGGTTGGAGCTTCATTCTCTTCCAGATGAATTCACTTCTTCTAGTTGTTTTCCCTCAATGTCCATTTTTAAAGTTTATTAATTATTTGTTCATTTTTGGCTAATCTGGGTTTTCACTGTTGCCACAAGCTCTTCTCCAGTTGCAGGGAGTGGAGGCTCCTCTCTAGTTGAGGTGAGCAAGCTTCTTGTTGTGGTGACTTTTCTTGCTGTGGAGCTTGGACTCTAGGGCATATGCGCTTCAGTAGCTGCTGCACATGGGCTCCATAGTTGTGGCTTCGAGGTTCTAGAACACAGGCTTCATAGTTGTGGCTCACAAAGTTGCTCCATAGCATGTGGGATTGACTTGGATAAGGACTGAATTCATCTCTCCTGCATTGGCAGGCGAACTCTTCACCACTGAGCTACCAAGGAAGCCCCTCAATGCCCATTTTAAAATCTACCTTGACTCCATGCTTCCTCCCTACTTTTCTATGAATTTGAGAGCCAGCTTATCAAGTCTGGAGGTGATAGACTAAATTTCTTACATATAAAATCTATGAGTAATATTAATAAGTGAATTGATACAGATCACAAAATAAACGGTCATATGCAGAGTCCACGTTTTTATATTCTAGCTGAAGACATTAAAATATCAAAATTCAAATTACAAGTGAATTAAAACATGCAAAATACTTGGCAGTACAGTTTTTTAAAAGATGTGCAAGACCTGTGCATTAAAAGCCAGAGAAAAGATCAAAGAAAATTAATGAGACAAATAAATGGAGGTATACCATATCCCCCTAAATTGATCTATAAATATAATTCCTAGTCAAAATTCAAGCAAGTGTTTTTATTCTCAGAAACTGACATGCCATTCCAATTTAAATAGAATTGCAAAAGACCTAGACTATTCAAAGTAATTTGGGGAAAAAAATATGCCTACTACTTGATATTAAGACTTACTATAAAGCTTCAGTAATACAACTAGTGTGGTATTAGTGAAAGGATGCACATTTACATCAATGATTAGAAAAGAACATTAAGAAATAGATCCACACATACGTAGTCAACTGACTTTTGACGAATATACACAAGTAATTCAGTGGAAAATGGATTGCCTTTTCAACAAATGGTAGTGAAACATTTGGAAATATATGTATGTATGTGTGTGTATATATATATATATATATATATATATATATATATATATATACACACACACAGAGAGAGAGAGATATACACTAACCTCAACTTGTCCTCACCAATGGAAAACCCAGAATAGAGAGTCCAGAATTAGACTCATGTTTTGCAGGTACTTAGCTTTTAACAAAGGTGACAAAGCAGTACAACAGAGATACATAGATCTTTTTAACAAATTATTTCAGACTAGTTAAGTATCTAGATGGAAAAAAAAAAAAAGGACTTCAACCAGTGCCTCACACCAAACATAAAAATCAATTCAAAATTGATCAATACACAATTGTAAAAGATGAAACAGTAAAGTTTTCAGAGGAAAACAAAGGACAAAAGATTTTAAAATAAGCAGAAGTTTCTTAGTTTACAGAAAATGGCATAAATGAAAAAGTAATAAATTATATTTCATCAAAACTAAAAACTTGGAGGTGGAGCTAAGATGGCGGCGTAGAAGGACGTGCACTCATCTCTCCTGCAAAATTGCCTGAATTGCGACGAGTTCCTGGGAAACCATCGACAAAAGGAGGTTGGATCTGATCACAGAGAGGACACCCCACATCGAAGAACAAAGGAGAAGCCACATCAAGACGGTAGGAGGGGCGCAATCGCACTTTTAAAAGTCAAACCTCATACCCGCCGGAGAGGCTGGGCGGGCCAAAGGCGCAAAGCCTGTTGCAGATCAAAACCCGGGAGAGGAGCACTGACACCCACAAGGGACTGAGCCAGACCTGCTTTGGAGGGTCCAGGTGCCCCCTGGAGCTAGAAGTGCCCTTGAGCAGGCCTCGGAGGGGCGGCACTCAGTTCACTTTGGAGGAGGTTACCATTAACCCGATCACAGAGTCGCTGAAGAGGACTGGAAAGTCTCTGCGCACTGTGATCCGGGAGAGAGGAATAGCGATCCTGCATGAGACTGAGCCAGACTCACCTCTGAGTAACCTGACGTCTCCCGCGGTGGCGGGGGTCGACGGTGGCCTGCAGCAGGGTCGGGGTCACTGCGGAAGTGCTTCCCATAGAGCGTGTGGGAATAGATCCTCTGTGAGACAGATGCCATTTTCCCTACTGTAGTTTGGCTGCTGGTCCAACTGCATGGCTGCTGGTCAAGCTACAGGGAGGGAATTTAGCTCCACCCAACAAGAAAAGGGATTTGGATTAAGACACTCCCAGGGCCAGCCTGGGCGGGCCTTTTAATTCTGGAATAGGCCGAAACAAACAAGCAGTCAAAGAGGTCTTCAGATCCAACCACTGCCAGAGGCAAGAAAAAGACTGATAATTCCTGAATAGTCAGCAAGAGACAGAAGAACATAAACACTATTTTCACGTTTTGTCTGAAGCTGGAGTTACTGCTGGACTTTAAAATTTCAGACTTTGATTCCAAAACATCCCACAAAAAAAAGTTGTAAAAGATGAAACAGTAAAGTTTTCAGAGGAAAACAAAGGACAAAAGATTTTAAAATAAGCAGAAGTTTCTTAGTTTACAGAAAATGGCATAAATGAAAAAGTAATAAATTATATTTCATCAAAACTAAAAACTTGGAGGTGGAGCTAAGATGGCGGCGTAGAAGGACGTGCACTCATCTCTCCTGCAAAATTGCCTGAATTGCGACGAGTTCCTGGGAAACCATCGACAAAAGGAGGTTGGATCTGATCACAGAGAGGACACCCCACATCGAAGAACAAAGGAGAAGCCACATCAAGACGGTAGGAGGGGCGCAATCGCACTTTTAAAAGTCAAACCTCATACCCGCCGGAGAGGCTGGGCGGGCCAAAGGCGCAAAGCCTGTTGCAGATCAAAACCCGGGAGAGGAGCACTGACACCCACAAGGGACTGAGCCAGACCTGCTTTGGAGGGTCCAGGTGCCCCCTGGAGCTAGAAGTGCCCTTGAGCAGGCCTCGGAGGGGCGGCACTCAGTTCACTTTGGAGGAGGTTACCATTAACCCGATCACAGAGTCGCTGAAGAGGACTGGAAAGTCTCTGCGCACTGTGATCCGGGAGAGGGGAATAGCGATCCTGCATGAGACTGAGCCAGACTCACCTCTGAGTAACCTGACGTCTCCCGCGGTGGCGGGAGTCGACGGTGGCCTGCAGCAGGGTCAGGGTCACTGCGGAAGTGCTTCCCATAGAGCGTGTGGGAATAAAACCTTTGTGAGACAGAAGTCATTTTCCCTACTGTAGTTTGGCTGCTGGTCAAACTGCAGGGCTGCTGGTCAAGCTACAGGGAGGGAATTTAGCTCCACCCAACAAGAAAAGGGATTTGGATTAAGACACTCCCAGGGCCAGCCTGGGCGGGCCTTTTAATTCTGGAATAGGCCGAAACAAACAAGCAGTCAAAGAGGTCTTCAGATCCAACCACTGCCAGAGGCAAGAAAAAGACTGATAATTCCTGAATAGTCAGCAAGAGACAGAAGAACATAAACACTATTTTCACGTTTTGTCTGAAGCTGGAGTTACTGCTGGACTTTAAAATTTCATTTTTTGTATTGTATTACTTTGTTTCAATTTTTTTTTTCTCTCTTTTTTCCAAACCCACTCAGTGCACCCACTGCTTTCTTTCCTTTTTTTTTTTTTTTTATTTTTTCTTTTCTTGGGGGTGTGTGTGAGAGAGAGAGTGGGTGTGTTCATTTCCTTCACTGAAGTCTATTGAAGCTACTAATCTTATCAGTAAGACTGAATATATTCAAGTTTACATAATTTTTTTTTTTCTTTTTCCTTTTAAACCACATATTTTGGTATAAACTTCTGGTTCCCCATTGGCCTTTTAAGGTTCTGTGGGGGTTTTGTTTTGTTTTTATTATTTTTGCTTTGTTTTTCTATATTTTTCTATAAAATTTAGATCTTTTAATTTTTAATACTTTTTCATTTGTACTACTACTTCCTCTATAATTCTTTGCTTTCTCTGAAGCTCCTTTCCTATAGCACTAAATTCTAATACATACAAATCTTTATCTCCCTATATTTAACTTTGCAATATTATTCTATATTTCTCTTCTATCCTCCCTTTCTCTTTTTCCCTTTCCCCACCATATTTCTTAGTCTGTTCTGTCCTCATTGCCTTATCCCCAATGGGGATCCTGCTCTAGCATTATTCTCCAATTGGTGCTCTACTTAGTTTGCTTATTAACTGGTGGATATCATTCTTGGATTTCTCTATTTGCTGTGCTAACGTATTGTACTGTAGTTTTGATTGGAATGCTTGGGTTATGTTATAGCTGTATATGTTTATGTGTATAATTCAATACGCTAGATAGTACTTGCATAATTTTTAAATTGCCATTTGTCAAAGGTATACCTTCTTTTTCTCATTTGCATATATATGTTTTAATATCATTTAATGCCATAACAAACCAGCCGTGAAATCTTCACTCCCTGGTCAGGCAACAAGCCCCAGGGGTTTTAAGGAGGGCGCACTGACTCCAAAACTCTACAGTACTAGAGAACGCCTAACACTAAAGAGCAGTATACAAGTGAGAACGCCAACAAAGGTAATCACTTGTATGCAAGTCCTGACATCACCCAATCACCAGCATCACCCAGAATAGAAGCCCCATCCAAACAACAAACACCAACAGACGTAACTCAAAGTCTGGGAAAAGGAAATCCCAAACAGAGTCAGTTTTAAAAAATTAATAATAACAATGAAACGGCAGAGAAATACCACACAAGCGAAGGAACAATCCACAAACACAAAAGATCAAATTAATGAAGAGAATTTGGACAAACTTTCTGAAAGTGATTTCAGAAGAATGATAGTAAAGATGATCAAAGACACTGAAAACAGAATTTCAGAGAAATTGCAAGATACAACTAACACACTGAATAAAGAAATACAAGAACTTACCAAAAAAGTAACAGAGACAAACAACTCAATTGCTGAACTGAAAAACACTGTAGAAGGAATCAAGAGCAGAGTATCTGAGACAAAAGACCGGATAAGTGAGCTGGAAGATAAAATGGTGGAAGTAACTGCTGAAAAACAGACTCTAGCTCAAAGAATGAAAAGAGCAGAGGACAGCCTCAGAGACCTCTGGGATAATATCAAACGCACCAATATTCGAATTATAGGGGTTCCAGTAGAGGAAGAAAAAAAGAAAGGCTATGAGAAAATTTTTGAAGAGATTATAGTTGAAAATTTCCCCAACATGGGAAAAGAAATAGTCAATCAAGTCCAAGAAGCACAAAGAGTACCATACAGAATCAATCCGAGAAGAAACACACCAAGACACATAGTAATGAAGTTAACACAATTTAAACACAAAGATAGAATTCTCAAAGCAGCAAGGGAAAAGCAACTAGTGACATACAAAGGAAAGCCCATCCGTTTAACAGCTGATCTTTCAACAGAAACTCTGCAGGCCAGAAGGGAATGGTAGGACACATTTAAACGGCTGAAAGAGAATAATCTGCAACCAAGAATCCTCTACCCTGCGAGGATCTCTTTCAAAATTGATGGAGAAATCAAAAGCTTTACAGACAAGCAAAAATTAAAAGAATTTAGTCACACCAAACCAGCCTTACAACAAGTGTTAAAGGGACTTATATAGAAAACAAGTATAAAAGGAGAAGATCCACGAACCAAACCCATCATAACATCTAAGAAGATGACAATAGGATCATTTGTATCAATAATTACTTTGAATGTCAATGGACTAAAAAAATTTAATGCCCAGAACCCCAAAGCTGCCTCCAGGAAACTCATTTCAGACCTAGAGACATCCCAAACAACAAAAACACCAACAGACGTAACTCAAAGTCTGGGAAAAGGAAATCCCAAACAGAGTCAGTTTTAAAAAATTAATAATAACAATGAAACGGCAGAGAAATACCACACAAGCGAAGGAACAATCCACAAACACAAAAGATCAAATTAATGAAGAGAATTTGGACAAACTTTCTGAAAGTGATTTCAGAAGAATGATAGTAAAGATGATCAAAGACACTGAAAACAGAATTTCAGAGAAATTGCAAGATACAACTAACACACTGAATAAAGAAATACAAGAACTTACCAAAAAAGTAACAGAGACAAACAACTCAATTGCTGAACTGAAAAACACTGTAGAAGGAATCAAGAGCAGAGTATCTGAGACAAAAGACCGGATAAGTGAGCTGGAAGATAAAATGGTGGAAGTAACTGCTGAAAAACAGACTCTAGCTCAAAGAATGAAAAGAGCAGAGGACAGCCTCAGAGACCTCTGGGATAATATCAAACGCACCAATATTCGAATTATAGGGGTTCCAGTAGAGGAAGAAAAAAAGAAAGGCTATGAGAAAATTTTTGAAGAGATTATAGTTGAAAATTTCCCCAACATGGGAAAAGAAATAGTCAATCAAGTCCAAGAAGCACAAAGAGTACCATACAGAATCAATCCGAGAAGAAACACACCAAGACACATAGTAATGAAGTTAACACAATTTAAACACAAAGATAGAATTCTCAAAGCAGCAAGGGAAAAGCAACTAGTGACATACAAAGGAAAGCCCATCCGTTTAACAGCTGATCTTTCAACAGAAACTCTGCAGGCCAGAAGGGAATGGTAGGACACATTTAAACGGCTGAAAGAGAATAATCTGCAACCAAGAATCCTCTACCCTGCGAGGATCTCTTTCAAAATTGATGGAGAAATCAAAAGCTTTACAGACAAGCAAAAATTAAAAGAATTTAGTCACACCAAACCAGCCTTACAACAAGTGTTAAAGGGACTTATATAGAAAACAAGTATAAAAGGAGAAGATCCACGAACCAAACCCATCATAACATCTAAGAAGATGACAATAGGATCATTTGTATCAATAATTACTTTGAATGTCAATGGACTAAATGCCCCAACCAAAAGACACAGAGTGGCTGAATGGATCCAAAAACACGACCCATACATATGCTGCCTCCAGGAAACTCATTTCAGACCTAGAGACACTCATAGACTGAAAGTGAGAGGCTGGAAAAAGATATTCCATGCAAATGGAAATCAAAAGAAAGCTGAAGTAGCAATCCTCATATCAGACAAAATAGATTTTAAAGTAAAGAAGATTCTAAGAGACAAGGCAGGTCACTACATCATGATTAAGGGATCCATCCAAGAAGAAGACATAACAATCATAAATATCTATGCTCCCAACGCAGGAGCACCCCAATACATAAGACAAACACTTTCAGACATAAAAGAAGAAATCAACAATAACACAGTAATAGTAGGAGACTTGAACACTCCTCTCACACCAATGGACAGATCATCCAAACAGAAAATTAATAAGGAAACACAAGCATTAAATGCCACACTAGAAGAAATGGACCTCATTGATATCTTTAGAACTTTCCATCCAAAAGCAGAAGAATACACTTTCTTCTCAAGTGCTCACGGAACATTCTCCAGGATAGACCACATCTTGGGCCACAAATCAATCCTCAGTCAATTCAAGAAAACCGAAATTCTATCAACCATCTTCTCGGACCACAATGCAGTGAGACTAGAGATCAACTACAGGAAAAACCGCTAAAACACAAACACCTGGAGAAAAAAAAAACATCAAAGGAAAGCCCATCCGTTTAACAGCTGATCTTTCAACAGAAACTCTGCAGGCCAGAAGGGAATGGTAGGACACATTTAAACGGCTGAAAGAGAATAATCTGCAACCAAGAATCCTCTACCCTGCGAGGATCTCTTTCAAAATTGATGGAGAAATCAAAAGCTTTACAGACAAGCAAAAATTAAAAGAATTTAGTCACACCAAACCAGCCTTACAACAAGTGTTAAAGGGACTTATATAGAAAACAAGTATAAAAGGAGAAGATCCACGAACCAAACCCATCATAACATCTAAGAAGATGACAATAGGATCATTTGTATCAATAATTACTTTGAATGTCAATGGACTAAATGCCCCAACCAAAAGACACAGAGTGGCTGAATGGATCCAAAAACACGACCCATACATATGCTGCCTCCAGGAAACTCATTTCAGACCTAGAGACACTCATAGACTGAAAGTGAGAGGCTGGAAAAAGATATTCCATGCAAATGGAAATCAAAAGAAAGCTGAAGTAGCAATCCTCATATCAGACAAAATAGATTTTAAAGTAAAGAAGATTCTAAGAGACAAGGCAGGTCACTACATCATGATTAAGGGATCCATCCAAGAAGAAGACATAACAATCATAAATATCTATGCTCCCAACGCAGGAGCACCCCAATACATAAGACAAACACTTTCAGACATAAAAGAAGAAATCAACAATAACACAGTAATAGTAGGAGACTTGAACACTCCTCTCACACCAATGGACAGATCATCCAAACAGAAAATTAATAAGGAAACACAAGCATTAAATGCCACACTAGAAGAAATGGACCTCATTGATATCTTTAGAACTTTCCATCCAAAAGCAGAAGAATACACTTTCTTCTCAAGTGCTCACGGAACATTCTCCAGGATAGACCACATCTTGGGCCACAAATCAATCCTCAGTCAATTCAAGAAAACCGAAATTCTATCAACCATCTTCTCGGACCACAATGCAGTGAGACTAGAGATCAACTACAGGAAAAAAACCGCTAAAAACACAAACACCTGGAGATTAAACAACACATACCTAAAAAACCAACTGATCATTGAGGAAATCAAAGGAGAAATAAAAAAAATTCCTAGAAGAAAACGACAATGAACACACAACAGTGCAAAACCTATGGGATACTGCAAAAGCAGTTCTAAGAGGGAAATTTATAGCAATTCAATCCCACCTCAGGAAACTAGGAAAATCTCAAACAGACGACCTTACCTTACACTTAAAACAACTGGAGAAAGAAGAACAAAAACACCCCAAAGTCAGCAGAAGAAGAGAAATCATAAAGATCAGAGCAGAAATAAATGAAAAAGAAACGAAAGAAACAATAGTAAAGATAAATAAAACAAAAAGCTGGTTCTTCGAAAAAGTCAATAAAATCGACACACCACTGGCCAGACTCATCAAGAAAAAGAGAGAGAAGAACCAGATCAACAAAATCAAAAACAAAAAAGGAGAGATTACAACAGATAATGCAGAATTCCAAAGGATTATAAGAGACTATTATGGACAACTCTATGGCAACAAACTGGACAACCTGGAAGAAATGGACAGGTTCTTAGAGAAGATTAATCTCCCAAGACTCAACCAGGAAGAAATAGAAACTATGAACAAGCCAATCACAAGCTCAGAAATCGACCTTGTGATCAAAAATCTACCCAAAAATAAAAGCACAGGGCCAGATGGTTTCACAAGTGAATTCTACCAAACATTTAAAGAAGAGCTAATGCCTGTCTTTCTAAACCTCTTCCAAAAAATTGCACAGGAAGGAACACTTCCAAACACATTCTACGAGGCCACCAACACCCTGATACCAAAGCCAGGCAAAGACATCACAAAAAAAGAAAATTATAGGCCAATTTCACTGATGAATCTAGATGCCAAAATCCTCAACAAAATCCTAGCAAATAGAATCCAGCAACACATCAAAAAGCTCATTCATCACGATCAAGTTGGGTTCATCCCAGGCATGCAAGGATTCTTCAACATCCGCAAATCAATCAATGTGATACACCATATCAACAAATTGAAAGACAAAAATCACATGATCATCTCAATAGATGCAGAAAAAGCCTTCGACAAAGTACAGCATCCATTTATGATAAAAACTCTTCAAAAAATGGGCATAGAAGGAACTTATCTTAACATAGTGAAAGCCATATATGAGAAGCCCACAGCGAACATTATCCTCAATGGTGAAAAACTCAAAGCATTCCCTCTAAGATCAGGAACAAGACAAGGGTGTCCACTTTCCCCACTCTTATTCAACATAGTCCTGGAAGTTCTAGCAACAGCAATAAGAGAAGAGAAAGAAATCAAAGGAATCCAGATTGAAAAAGAAGAAGTCAAACTCTCTCTATTTGCAGATGACATGATATTATACATAGAAAATCCCAAAGACACTATTACAAAACTACTAGAGTTAATCAGCGAATTCAGCAAAGTTGCAGGATACAAAATCAACATACAGAAATCACTGGCATTCCTATACACAAACAATGAAAAATCAGAAAATGAAATCAAAGAGGCAATCCCCTTCACCATCGCAACCAAAAGAATCAAATATCTAGGAATAAACCTACCCAAAGAAACAAAAGAACTGTACACAGAAAATTACAAGACACTCATGAGAGACATTAAAGAAGAGTTAAACAGATGGAGAAATATTCCATGTTCCTGGGTCGGAAGAATCAATATTGTGAAAATGACCATACTACCAAATGTCATCTATAGATTCAATGCGATCCCTATCAAACTTCCAATAACATTCTTCACAGAACTAGACCAAAGAATCACACAGTTCATATGGAAACACAAAAGACCTCGAATAGCCAAAGCAATCCTCAGGAAGAAGAATGGAGCTGGGGGGATCAGCCTCCCCAACTTCAGACTCTACTACAAAGCAACAGTCATCAAGACAGTATGGTACTGGCACAAAAACAGAAATATCGACCAATGGAACAAGATCAAGAACCCAGAGATAAAGCCACGCACCTATGGGTACCTTATTTTTGACAAAGGAGGCGAACATATAAAATGGGACAAAGACAGCCTCTTCAACAAATGGTGCTGGGAAAATTGGACAGCTACATGCAAGAAAATGAAGTTGGAACATACCCTGACACCATACACAAATATCAACTCAAAATGGATTAAAGACTTAAATGTAAGGCCAGAAACCATCAAACTCTTAGAGGAGAATATAGGCAAAACCCTCAAGGACATCAATCAAAGCAAGATCTTCTCTGACCCACCTACTAGAATAGTGGAACTAAAAAGACAAATGAACATGTGGGACCTAATGAAACTTAAAAGCTTTTGTACAGCTAAAGAAATTACAAAAAAGCTGAACAGACAGCCCACAGAGTGGGAGAAAATCATAGCAAATGAAACAACAGACAAAGAATTAATCTCCAAAATCTACAAGCAACTGAGACAACTCAGCACTGGAAAAACGAACAACCCAATCAAAAAAGATTGGAAAGGAAGAAGTCAAACTCTCTCTATTTGCAGATGACATGATATTATACATAGAAAATCCCAAAGACACTATTACAAAACTACTAGAGTTAATCAGCGAATTCAGCAAAGTTGCAGGATACAAAATCAACATACAGAAATCACTGGCATTCCTATACACAAACAATGAAAAATCAGAAAATGAAATCAAAGAGGCAATCCCCTTCACCATCGCAACCAAAAGAATCAAATATCTAGGAATAAACCTACCCAAAGAAACAAAAGAACTGTACACAGAAAATTACAAGACACTCATGAGAGACATTAAAGAAGAGTTAAACAGATGGAGAAATATTCCATGTTCCTGGGTCGGAAGAATCAATATTGTGAAAATGACCATACTACCAAATGTCATCTATAGATTCAATGCGATCCCTATCAAACTTCCAATAACATTCTTCACAGAACTAGACCAAAGAATCACACAGTTCATATGGAAACACAAAAGACCTCGAATAGCCAAAGCAATCCTCAGGAAGAAGAATGGAGCTGGGGGGATCAGCCTCCCCAACTTCAGACTCTACTACAAAGCAACAGTCATCAAGACAGTATGGTACTGGCACAAAAACAGAAATATCGACCAATGGAACAAGATCAAGAACCCAGAGATAAAGCCACGCACCTATGGGTACCTTATTTTTGACAAAGGAGGCGAACATATAAAATGGGACAAAGACAGCCTCTTCAACAAATGGTGCTGGGAAAATTGGACAGCTACATGCAAGAAAATGAAGTTGGAACATACCCTGACACCATACACAAATATCAACTCAAAATGGATTAAAGACTTAAATGTAAGGCCAGAAACCATCAAACTCTTAGAGGAGAATATAGGCAAAACCCTCAAGGACATCAATCAAAGCAAGATCTTCTCTGACCCACCTACTAGAATAGTGGAACTAAAAAGACAAATGAACATGTGGGACCTAATGAAACTTAAAAGCTTTTGTACAGCTAAAGAAATTACAAAAAAGCTGAACAGACAGCCCACAGAGTGGGAGAAAATCATAGCAAATGAAACAACAGACAAAGAATTAATCTCCAAAATCTACAAGCAACTGAGACAACTCAGCACTGGAAAAACGAACAACCCAATCAAAAAATGGGAAAAGGACCTAAACAGACACCTCTCCAACGATGACATACAGATGGCCCAAAACACATGAAACGATGCTCAACTTCACTAATAATTAGAGAAATGCAAATCAAAACTACAATGAGATATCACCTCACACCCGTCAGAATGGCCATCATCCACAAATCGACAGACAATAAATGCTGGAGAGGCTGCGGAGAAAAGGGAACACTCCTGCACTGCTGGTGGGAGTGTAAATTGATTCAGCCTCTATGGAAGACATTCTGGAGATTTCTTAAAAAACTAAAAATAGAAGCACCATATGACCCAGCAATCCCACTCTTAGGCTTATACCCTGACGAAATCAAAACTGAAAGAAGCACCTGTACCCCAATGTTCATTGCAGCTCTCTATACAATAGCTAGAACATGGAAGGAACCTAGATGCCCATCGACGAACGAATGGATCCAAAAGCTCTGGTACATATATACAATGGAATACTACACAGCTGTAAAGAGAAATGCAGAAGAATCAACCCTAATGAGGTGGCTGGATCTAGAACGTATCATCAAAAGTGAAGTCAGTCAGAAAGAGAAGGACAAATACAGCATATTAACACATATATATGGAATCTAGTAGAATGGTGACGATGGCACATGCAGTGAAGCAACAGACAGACAGACATGGACAGTGGACATATGGACATTGTGGGGAAGGAACAGTGGGTGAGAGGCGTAAAGGAAGTAGCATGAAGGCCTGTACTATCATAAGTGAAGAAAATAGCTCTAGTCATTGCTCTGTGAGAAAAGGGGTGCAGTGTGATGGTCGGGAGGGGAGGGAAGTGGGGGATATATATATATGACTAATCTGAGAACATACATATCTGTAAACAACAAAACTCTGTAAAAGTTAAAAGTAAAATAAAGGTTTAAAAAAAAAAACTAACTAAAAACTTCTGCTTATCATAAGATATCATTAAGGAAATGCTTCGGCAAGCTACAGATTGAAAGAAAATATTTTTAAATCATATATCTAACAAAGGACTGCTAGTATCCTGAATATAAAGAATGTTTACAACCAATAATAGAAAGGCAAACAACCCATTTGAAGATTGATGAAAAACCCGAATGGACATTTTACCAAATAAGACCTTTGCATGACCAAAAAGCAGATGAAAAGGCATTTAGTGTCATTGGCATCAGCAAAATACAAATTAAAACCATGATTAGATCCTTCTATATACTTGTTCAAGTGGTTACATTTAAATGACTGGTAACACCATACTTTGGCCAGGTTGTAGAGCAACTGGAACACTCATACAATGTTAATAAGACTATAAAATCATACAATGACTTTGGGGAAAGGTTTATCAGCTTCCTATAAAAATATATGTACTCAACAACTCAGCAATTTCATTACTAGGTGTTTACACAAAAGATATGGAAATATTTGTACACAAAAATCTTTGTAAAGTCACATTCAGAGCAGCTCTATTCACAATAATTCCAAATTGGAAGCCATCCAAGTATCCATCAATAGGAGAATTAATAATACACAGGGTACGGTCATTCAGTGGAGTCTTACTCAGCCAAAAAAAAAAAAAAAAGGAGTTGATAATGTACACACACCACACCATGGGTGAATCTCAAAGACCTTATTCTGAATGATAGAAGTCATACACAAGAGTAAATGCTGTTAAGATTCCCTGTACATGAAGTCCAAGGGGAGCCAAAATGAGCTCAGAGTAGAAAATAACTGGAAGAGTAGTTGCCTTGAGTGGACAAGGAACTTTCTGAAGTGATATTTATGTTCAGAGTCTTTAGAGGGGCCTGCGCTATGAAAGTGTCATCATGTATCAAAACTCATACACACTCAAGAACTGTACATTTCCAAGTATACTAGTTTTATTTCAAAGAAAAAATCCTATAGACAAATATTGAATCATAGCTGATGACTTGAATGCTGAAATGTTTAGAGGTGTACACACGAATGCCACGATTTAACTCAAAATTCATCAAAAATTAGTGAAATGAATGGATAGATGGAAGGGTGAATGAGCAGAGAGATTTCTGGTAAAAATACACATAAGTTGATAGATGTCTGAAAATGCAAATTTGGGAAAGATGTTCATGGTAGAAGCTGGATGGTAAGTATATGGGTTTTTTGAAATTTTTCAAAATGAAATGCTGGAAGAAAAAGAAACAGGAGGAGGAGGGGGCAGCTGAGGGAGAGGAGGAAGAGAAGAAGAGGGAAAAGAGAAAGAGGAAGGAGAAGAAGAAAGAAGAGGAGGTGGTGGAGGAGGAAGTGGATGAGGAGGAGGAGAGAAGAAGACCACCAACACTGTACAATTCTTAAGCTTGAATCCTTTAGGAGCCCTGGCTGCACCAGCCCCACCAAGACTGCCCTGACAAAAGGGGTAGGGTTCAGCCAGCGTCCAAAGTTGCTGTGAAGTCAGACAAAAGGGTCTCTCCCTTTCCAGCATCCTTTTTCTTTGTATAATGAGTTAATGAATTCATTACTAGGTGTTTACACAAAAGATATGGAAATATTTGTACACAAAAATCTTTGTAAAGTCACATTCAGAGCAGCTCTATTCACAATAATTCCAAATTGGAAGCCATCCAAGTATCCATCAATAGGAGAATTAATAATACACAGGGTACGGTCATTCAGTGGAGTCTTACTCAGCCAAAAAAAAAAAAGGAGTTGATAATGTACACACACCACACCATGGGTGAATCTCAAAGACCTTATTCTGAATGATAGAAGTCATACACAAGAGTAAATGCTGTTAAGATTCCCTGTACATCAAGTCCAAGGAGCCAAAATGAGCTCAGAGTAGAAAATAACTGGAAGAGTAGTTGCCTTGAGTGGACAAGGAACTTTCTGAAGTGATATTTATGTTCAGAGTCTTTAGAGGGCCTGCGCTATGAAAGTGTCATCATGTATCAAAACTCATACACACTCAAGAACTGTACATTTCCAAGTATACTAGTTTTATTTCAAAGAAAAAATCCTATAGACAAATATTGAATCATAGCTGATGACTTGAATGCTGAAATGTTTAGAGGTGTACACACGAATGCCACGATTTAACTCAAAATTCATCAAAAATTAGTGAAATGAATGGATAGATGGAAGGGTGAATGAGCAGAGAGATTTCTGGTAAAAATACACATAAGTTGATAGATGTCTGAAAATGCAAATTTGGGAAAGATGTTCATGGTAGAAGCTGGATGGTAAGTATATGGGTTTTTTGAAATTTTTCAAAATGAAATGCTGGAAGAAAAAGAAACAGGAGGAGGAGGGGGCAGCTGAGGGAGAGGAGGAAGAGAAGAAGAGGGAAAAGAGAAAGAGGAAGGAGAAGAAGAAAGAAGAGGAGGTGGTGGAGGAGGAAGTGGATGAGGAGGAGGAGAGAAGAAGACCACCAACACTGTACAATTCTTAAGCTTGAATCCTTTAGGAGCCCTGGCTGCACCAGCCCCACCAAGACTGCCCTGACAAAAGGGGTAGGGTTCAGCCAGCGTCCAAAGTTGCTGTGAAGTCAGACAAAAGGGTCTCTCCCTTTCCAGCATCCTTTTTCTTTGTATAATGAGTTAGAATATAATGGTTTCCTCAAATGTTTAAGCATTCATTTATTCCTTCAAATTCATAGGAGGGATAGTAGCAAAAAGCTGAGAAATAACCCAATACAGACTTTGACAAATGTCTTTCTGTCAACAGTAAGGGAGAAGTCAGCACCTGAGATGTTGTGTGTTTTGACAGAACCAGCCAATTATGGGTTTCAGAAGGAATAACTTGCAGTCGTTAAAAAATATATCAGATATATATGGAAAGCTGGAGTTTACCTGCAATCCCTCTATTAATGCTCCCAGACTGAACAATCCACTTCAAGGAGATAAAAGTATTTGTAAAAGGTTTCTCTGCAGCAGGGGATCTGAGGATGCTGACACAAGGGCTGCAGGTAGAAATTTAAGAAGAAAGGAGCTGTGGCACGGAGACAGGAGTTGAGAGCTAACATGATTTAGGTCGCCGCAGAGTTGACTTCAAAGGCTTTTTAAATCAATATTGCTTTGGGATGGCTTTGGAGTCCACTGTGTCCCAGGTTTTCCTGTTCAGCTCCATGGGGGGGCACTTTGCTCATTTGGTTAAAGGCAGCTCAGTCAATGGACAGTTACACATTCTTCTAGATGTGTTTGCTAAAATGTCTTTCATATGAAGACATAAACACATCATGAAAAGAGTTCTTGAGCCGGCTCTCTGCCATGTTCTTGTTTCAAATCCACTCATTGGATATGCTGTAAGAATATTAGGAAACTCTACTTACTGAGTGACTACTGTGTACAGGCACCTGCTGAGTCATAGGTTGTGCTTGCAGTGACCTCCAGAGTCAAAACCTACCCTAAGTGTCAGCTTCACACACCAGGAAACCGAAGCTCAGAGTGGGTTAGTGTCTCCCAGCTCCCAGCTGCTAAGCAGTGGGGTCAATATCAGAGTCAGTGTCCAAAATCCAAGTTCCTTTTCATCTTTTTGTATTCTGTGTCTGTTTCGCATCCACACCGTATCTCTGTCCATCGATGGCAGACTGAAGACTCAGGCAGTCACACTGTTGGAAGAAATTCACAGTTGTAGTATTGAGGGTAATACTACAACCAAGTAATTTCAGCCAAGTAATTCACAGTTGTAGTATTGAGGGCCACCTTAGGCCCGAATAGGCCAGCCTTGAGT
This sequence comes from Tragulus kanchil, assembly GCA_022376925.1. Classification (NCBI taxonomy): domain Eukaryota; kingdom Metazoa; phylum Chordata; class Mammalia; order Artiodactyla; family Tragulidae; genus Tragulus; species Tragulus kanchil. The sequence goes on along the minus strand of JAIOJX010000032.1, from coordinate 2,879,148 downwards.
TCAGGAAGTCAACCTAAGAGACAAGATCTTGGAAAAAATAATAGCAAGCCACTCCAATATTCTTTCTTGGAGAATTCTATGAATATAGGAGCCTAGCGGGCTACAGTTCATGGGGTCACAAAAGAGTCAGATATGATTTAGCGACTAAAACATCATCAACAAAGCAGACTAATATAGGTTCATAGGTATAAAATAAATTGGGCATAATATTTAAAAAAAGAGAAATAAGTTCTCCTCTGGCTACAAGACAGAACTAAGCACTCCAAACCCCAGAAGATACAAGATGCATCTTGTACCTTGAAGGCCTGGGGTAAGAGCCTAAAGCAAGATTTATCCGGGTGTAATGGGCATATTCCAGGAGGCTCCTAGCAAACAAAGCATTCCACTCTCACACTGCTCATAATTCCACGGGGTGAATATACAGGAGGATGCAGGTCAAGGTCATGGTGATTTGCAGGACTGGATATTATCCCCAAGTCAGTCAGTCATTAATTCAAATAATTCCCAAGGCATGTAATCCAACCTAGCCTGACTTAACCAACTAAAGTTTCTCTGAGTGTCCTCTGATCATTAACACTCATGAAATTAGGAGATTTCAGATTCCCTTTGAAATAATAGTCTCTGGAAATCAATTCCTCTGAATTATGGTAGCAAATTGCTAGAAACGTGCACTCAGATGCTTTCGCAGTGCAGGAGATCTGGGTTCAATCCCTGGGTTGGGAAGATTCCTGAGGAGGACAGCAACCCACTCCAGTATTCCTGCCTAGGAAATCCCATGGACGAGAGGGTGGGCTACGGTGGGGTCAGATGCAATTTAGCAACTAAACGGAACATGGGTTAGTGTCTCCCAGCTCCCAGCTGCTAAGCAGTGGGGTCAATATCAGAGTCAGTGTCCAAAATCCAAGTTCCTTTTCATCTTTTTGTATTCTGTGTATGTTTCGCATCCACACCGCATCTCTGTCCATCGATGGCAGACTGAAGACTCAGGCAGTCACACTGTTGGAAGAAATTCACAGTTGTAGTATTGAGGGTAATACTACAACCAAGTAATTTCAGCCAAGTAATTCACAGTTGTAGTATTGAGGGCCACCTTAGGCCCGAATAGGCCAGCCTTGAGTTCAGGAAGTCAACCTAAGAGACAAGATCTTGGAAAAAATAATAGCAAGCCACTCCAATATTCTTTCTTGGAGAATTCTATGAATATAGGAGCCTAGCGGGCTACAGTTCATGGGGTCACAAAAGAGTCAGATATGATTTAGCGACTAAAACATCATCAACAAAGCAGACTAATATAGGTTCATAGGTATAAAATAAATTGGGCATAATATTTAAAAAAAGAGAAATAAGTTCTCCTCTGGCTACAAGACAGAACTAAGCACTCCAAACCCCAGAAGATACAAGATGCATCTTGTACCTTGAAGGCCTGGGGTAAGAGCCTAAAGCAAGATTTATCCGGGTGTAATGGGCATATTCCAGGAGGCTCCTAGCAAACAAAGCATTCCACTCTCACACTGCTCATAATTCCACGGGGTGAATATACAGGAGGATGCAGGTCAAGGTCATGGTGATTTGCAGGACTGGATATTATCCCCAAGTCAGTCAGTCATTAATTCAAATAATTCCCAAGGCATGTAATCCAACCTAGCCTGACTTAACCAACTAAAGTTTCTCTGAGTGTCCTCTGATCATTAACACTCATGAAATTAGGAGATTTCAGATTCCCTTTGAAATAATAGTCTCTGGAAATCAATTCCTCTGAATTATGGTAGCAAATTGCTAGAAACGTGCACTCAGATGCTTTCGCAGTGCAGGAGATCTGGGTTCAATCCCTGGGTTGGGAAGATTCCCTGGAGGAGGGCACAGCAACCCACTCCAGTATTCCTGCCTAGGAAATCCCATGGACAGAGGATCCTGGGTGGGCTACGGTGGGGTCAGATGCAATTTAGCAACTAAACGTCAATGACAATGTATAAACACAAAACAACCATTTGAATTTCAGTTCCTACAACTAAGGTTCTGCCTGAGAAAAGGCAGAGACACAGAGTTTCCAAGGTGAAAATTCACATAATCTTCTCAAATCTGCAGATTGTGAAGCTGGCAGATGAACAGGGAGAAGAAAAGATTTGAAAACCTAAATGTATTTGTTTATATGCATATGCTGTGCATGCTTGCCAAATCGCTCAGTCATGTCTGACTTTTGGCCAGCCTATGGATTGTAGCCCATTCAGGTACTGAACATAGGTCTCCTGCATTGCAGGTGGGTTCTTTACTGTCTGAGCTACCAGGGAACCCCAAGAATACTGTCGTGGGTAGCCTATGCCTTCTCCAGGGGAATCTTTCTGGTTCAGGAATCAAACCCGGGTCTCCTGTATTGCAGGCAGATTCTCCACCAGCTGAGCTACCAGCATATGTAGCTAATGTACATATGCTACAGTTTTCCAAATGGTTGGAGTTGGTGTTATGATCAGTAAAACACAAGTTCATTTAAAAATGCTACTGAGATGGCAAAAACTGTCACAATATGGTACAGTAATTATCCTCTCATTCAAATAAATAAATTTTAAAAATATGGAGGATATCGGCATTGATCATCTTTTTTAATCAGTGAATTAAATAATTAAAATTATTATGATAGCAGACCAGAGGTGATTGCTATGGATCCACAAGCATTCTGTAGGCATATCCAACCAGAGTAGTGCCTCAAGTGTCCCTGGCCCAAAATGGAAACCATCACTAGTCCTGGGGAGATTGACAGCTGAATCAGTCTCAGGGGAGAGAGTGCAGAGTTGATTTTAGTTAGTGGAGAATGTTTTCCTGATGAACTGTGATAACACATTAGACTCTGGGATGCTAACCAAGTCTGAGAATTCTAAACAGTTGGATTTCCAGATTCCTATAAGGACAACAAGCTCAATCTTCAGGGCAGAGAGCAGGGCGGCACCCCACCTCAGCTGATGGCCTCAGCCTTGACTCCCGTCAGCACCAACAGCATCTTTCCCCCGGCTGAGAAATGGCCTTCCTAGTCATACTATGACAGGAGCCTTCATTTCCTGGGAGTAAATAGACTGTCCCTCTAAGTACAGGATGGTGAGAATGTAATTTAGAGATAGAAGAAAAGAAAGGAACTAGATTTGGAAACAATAGCCTCACATAAGTACCCAGAGTAGCACCAAGCAGGTGGTTTCATAACACCTGCAACTTAAATAATCCCACTTAGAAAATATTTCTTGAAAACAGTCTTAGCAGATCATCTGCGCTTCCATCAGAGAGGTTTGGAAATTCACAGCCAATTTGTGTGCTCTGATTTCTGGAACATAAGAGTGGTCCTAGAAGTGCCTCCCCTCCCCCACCCCGTGCCTTGTGGGATGGCTCAGGTCTATAGTCAGGTAGACCTGGATCAAATCTCAGCTTAGACTTGGATGAGTCAAGTGGCCTCAGACCTACTTAACTACACTCTCAGTTTTTCTCCAGTACAAAATGGGGCCAATGTATCTACGCACAGGGCTTTTGTGAAGATAGGGAGACCGTGTGTGTTTAGACCAGTGTTCTCAAGTCTTACACGGGCAGGAGTCACCCTTCCCACTGACACAGAAAAAAAGATGTCCAATCTCACCCGTCCTACAGTGAGAGGGAAGCTGGGGGTACCTCCAGAATGCCAGGGTTCTCAGGAGCTAGGGATGTTGACACAGATTTTGCTGTCACTTCTTACATGCTATTCTTTTTATGTTTGTTTTGGTTTTTAAAATAGTTTCAATGTAAACTATTACATATAGAATGGATAAACAAGGTACTACTGTGTAGCACAGGGAACTGATTCAATATCTTGAGATAAGCTCTAATGGAAAAAATTGCAAAAAAAAATGTTTGTATGTGTATAACTGAGTCACCTTGCTGAACAGCAGAAATTAACACACTGGAAATCAACTGGGCTGTGCTGTGCTGAGTCTCAGTCATGTCTGACTCTTTGTGACCCCATGGACTGTAGCCCACCAGGTTCCTCTGTTCATGGGATTTTCCAGGCAAGAATACTAGAGTAGGTTGCCATGCCTTCCTCCAATGGAATCTTCCCAACCCAGGGATCAAATCCAGGTCTCCTGCATTGCATGCAGATTCTTTACCAGCTGAGCTACCAGGGAAGCCCCTGTAAATCAACAAGACTTCAATAAAATCATGAGATGTTTTAATCTCTGATTTCCTTCCTTCAAAATTTCATGTTTGGGGCTTCCTTGATAGTCCAGTGGGTAGAGAGTCCCCCTAACAGTGCAGGAGACACTAGTTCGATCCCTGACCTGGGAAGATTCCACATACTGCACAGAGGCTGGACCAGTGTGTCCAATTATGAGCCAGTGTTCTGGAGCTCGTGCGCCCAGAGCCAGTGCTCTGCAAGGAGAGAGACCACTGCAATGGGAGGCCCACACAGGCTGAAGAATAAAGATGAATGAAAACAAATAAATAGAAAAACAATAAAAGAGGCCAAATTTTTTTTACAATTTCATGTTTGAAATTTATAGTCCTCTTCTCCATGAAAATGAGTAGTAAGTGTTATGCCTCTGGTTTCCTGATTCTGTCTAGGCTTTGTTCCTAAAGACTAGAGAAACTGAAGCTGAACTACCAAATGCTACATGGCTCCTGCCTGCATCATAGTCTTATTTCTGCTTTTTCTAGGGCCTCCCCCTGGGTGAACTCCCAGGCCTCTGCCAGACCGCCCTCACCTGTGGCAGCTGTCCTGTCCACACCCAACTCTGCTTCATCCTCAGACAGTCCCTATTTCCTTCATCCCCACAGCTTGGCTACTCGAGGCTGGGCATGCCGCAGGAGGAACCAAGAGGTGGAGCAGAGCTACTCACCCTGGGCGCTAGTGACATTTGGGACTGAATAGCTCTTTGTTGTGAGGCTGACCTGTGCCACGGAGGAGGTTCACCCTTTGGGCTGCCACTAGATGTCAGTAGCACCCCCCCTTCACGGACTGGAAATGTAACAGCACAGAACTGATTCAATATCTTGAGATAAGCTCTAATGGAAAAATTGCAAAAATGTTTGTATGTGTATAACTGAGTCACCTTGCTGAACAGCAGAAATTAACACACTGGAAATCAACTGGGCTGTGCTGTGCTGAGTCTCAGTCATGTCTGACTCTTTGTGACCCCATGGACTGTAGCCCACCAGGTTCCTCTGTTCATGGGATTTTCCAGGCAAGAATACTAGAGTAGGTTGCCATGCCTTCCTCCAATGGAATCTTCCCAACCCAGGGATCAAATCCAGGTCTCCTGCATTGCATGCAGATTCTTTACCAGCTGAGCTACCAGGGAAGCCCCTGTAAATCAACAAGACTTCAATAAAATCATGAGATGTTTTAATCTCTGATTTCCTTCCTTCAAAATTTCATGTTTGGGGCTTCCTTGATAGTCCAGTGGGTAGAGAGTCCCCCTAACAGTGCAGGAGACACTAGTTCGATCCCTGACCTGGGAAGATTCCACATACTGCACAGAGGCTGGACCAGTGTGTCCAATTATGAGCCAGTGTTCTGGAGCTCGTGCGCCCAGAGCCAGTGCTCTGCAAGGAGAGAGACCACTGCAATGGGAGGCCCACACAGGCTGAAGAATAAAGATGAATGAAAACAAATAAATAGAAAAACAATCAAAGCGGCCAAATTTTTTTTACAATTTCATGTTTGAAATTTATAGTCCTCTTCTCCATGAAAATGAGTAGTAAGTGTTATGCCTCTGGTTTCCTGATTCTGTCTAGGCTTTGTTCCTAAAGACTAGAGAAACTGAAGCTGAACTACCAAATGCTACATGGCTCCTGCCTGCATCATAGTCTTATTTCTGCTTTTTCTAGGGCCTCCCCCTGGGTGAACTCCCAGGCCTCTGCCAGACCGCCCTCACCTGTGGCAGCTGTCCTGTCCACACCCAACTCTGCTTCATCCTCAGACAGTCCCTATTTCCTTCATCCCCACAGCTTGGCTACTCGAGGCTGGGCATGCCGCAGGAGGAACCAAGAGGTGGAGCAGAGCTACTCACCCTGGGCGCTAGTGACATTTGGGACTGAATAGCTCTTTGTTGTGAGGCTGACCTGTGCCACGGAGGAGGTTCAGCTGCGTCTTTGGGTCATGACTCACTAGATGTCAGTAGCAACCCCCACCCTAATCACAGTGACTGCAAATGTCTCAGGACAACGGTGCCAAATGCATGGAGGACAGCCACCTCATCTAGAAAATCATTTCTTTCGAGGCAACGGCAGAAGAACTGGACTGTGGCATGAAGGAAAACAAACACAGGTTGATACAGGAAGCTCCCTACATATGAATGAGTTCGTTTCCAGGAGTGTGTCTGTAAGTCTGATTTGTTCCTAAGTCCAACAAAGTTAGTCTAGGTACCCAACTAACACAGTCATTATCGCTTGGTGCTTCTTAGCAGTAGCTGCTGCATCACCACGTCTTTTACATTTTGTTTCTGTATATCCTGGGCTGGAAATAATAATAATAATAATAATTATTATTATTATATATATATATATATATATATATATATATATCATGTTTGACTCTGCAACTCTGTGGGCTGCAGCCCACCAGACTCCTTTGTCCATGGGATTCCCCAGGCATGAATATTGGAGTGGGTTCCCATGTCTTCCTCCAGGGGGTCTTCCTGAACCAGGGATTGAACCCATATCTCTTCTGCCTCCTGCATTGACCGGCGGGTTCTTTACCACTAGCACCACTTTGGAAAACCCCAGGTGGGAGAACAGGGAGGCTTTAAAGGGAAGCACACTCTGGCAATTGAACAAGGAAGGGGTTTAACAATGATCACCCCTCAAAGGCTCATTCCCCTCTGTTGCTGAAGCTCAGCTCCAGGGCACACTGCAGATGCTACGACCTTGCCTCAAGGCCTCCTTGTCTTTGGCTTACCGGTTCCCTTAACTCATTTCCCGAGTTTAAGTGTTTCCTTTGCCAATAACATTTCCCCTCTGCTTATGTGAACTCCCAGGCCTCTGCCAGACCGCCCTCACCTGTGGCAGCTGTCCTGTCCACACCCAACTCTGCTTCATCCTCAGACAGTCCCTATTTCCTTCATCCCCACAGCTTGGCTACTCGAGGCTGGGCATGCCAGGAGGAACCAAGAGGTGGAGCAGAGCTACTCACCCTGGGCGCTAGTGACATTTGGGACTGAATAGCTCTTTGTTGTGAGGCTGACCTGTGCCACGGAGGAGGTTCAGCTGCGTCTTTGGGTCATGACTCACTAGATGTCAGTAGCAACCCCCACCCTAATCACAGTGACTGCAAATGTCTCAGGACAACGGTGCCAAATGCATGGAGGACAGCCACCTCATCTAGAAAATCATTTCTTTCGAGGCAACGGCAGAAGAACTGGACTGTGGCATGAAGGAAAACAAACACAGGTTGATACAGGAAGCTCCCTACATATGAATGAGTTCGTTTCCAGGAGTGTGTCTGTAAGTCTGATTTGTTCCTAAGTCCAACAAAGTTAGTCTAGGTACCCAACTAACACAGTCATTATCGCTTGGTGCTTCTTAGCAGTAGCTGCTGCATCACCACGTCTTTTACATTTTGTTTCTGTATATCCTGGGCTGGAAATAATAATAATAATTATTATTATTATTATATATATATATATATATATATATATATATCATGTTTGACTCTGCAACTCTGTGGGCTGCAGCCCACCAGACTCCTTTGTCCATGGGATTCCCCAGGCATGAATATTGGAGTGGGTTCCCATGTCTTCCTCCAGGGGGTCTTCCTGAACCAGGGATTGAACCCATATCTCTTCTGCCTCCTGCATTGACCGGCGGGTTCTTTACCACTAGCACCACTTTGGAAAACCCCAGGTGGGAGAACAGGGAGGCTTTAAAGGGAAGCACACTCTGGCAATTGAACAAGGAAGGGGTTTAACAATGATCACCCCTCAAAGGCTCATTCCCCTCTGTTGCTGAAGCTCAGCTCCAGGGCACACTGCAGATGCTACGACCTTGCCTCAAGGCCTCCTTGTCTTTGGCTTACCGGTTCCCTTAACTCATTTCCCGAGTTTAAGTGTTTCCCTTTGCCAATAACATTTCCCCTGCTGCTTATGTCCTTTCCATCTGACTTGTATCGATCGCTCCCTCCCATCCTGAAGTTGTAAAAGCTGCAGTAGCTGGTGCCCCCAGCCTGGTCCACGGGCTCTGTAGCAGTCCTCCCTCAATGGTTGAAGCTTCAGCCCAGGCTAGGTCCTCTATGTAGAGGCCTCTGACCACACACTTGCCCACTCAGAGATCCTAAATGTTATAGCTGGGAGGGCATAAAAGAAGCATATAGATCTCCCTGCTCCCTCCCTCTAACAGGTCAGGAAATAAAGATGGGGTGGGAGAAGAGATCTAAGAACTTGCCTAGGGCCACTCAGAGAGTTAGTACAGAGCTAGGACTTGAGTTCATGGGGTTGCTTTTAATTCTTATTGGAGTATAGCTGCTTTACAATATTGGGTTAGCTTCTACTGTGCTAAAAATGAATCAGCCATACATACATACATACATACATACATACATCCTCTCTTTTGGATTTCCCTCCCATTTAGCTCACCTCAAAGCATTGGAACTTAAGACTTTTATGCCTGATTCCCATTAGAACAATTTCCTCTACCCTTTATTCCATCTGGGAAGCAAAGATTCCTTCTTACTCTGGAAAAAAATCTGATTTCTTCTTATTCTGGAATAATCCAGTTGGAGGCTGCCATAGTATATACAGACTTGCCTGGTGGCTCAGATGGTGAGGAATCCACCTGCAATGCAGGAGACCTGGGCTTGATCCCTGGGTGGGGAAGATCCTCTGGAGGAGGAAATGGCAACCCACTCCAGTATTCTTGAGTGGAGAACCCCATGGACAGAGAAGCCTGGCGGGCTGCAGTCCATGGGGTCACAAGGAGTTGGACACAGCTGAGAGACTAAGCATATGGTCTGTACAATCCTCTCAATCTGGTTCCATATTCCAAGGGACTCCTGTGATAGGTAGGGTCTTTCAGCCTCAACCATGCTGGATGTGGGTAACCCCAGTATGTTGGTGGTTCCAACCAAAGGTCAGATGCTACGACCTTGCCTCAAGGCCTCCTTGTCTTTGGCTTACCGGTTCCCTTAACTCATTTCCCGAGTTTAAGTGTTTCCTTTGCCAATAACATTTCCCCTGCTGCTTATGTCCTTTCCATCTGACTTGTATCGATCGCTCCCTCCCATCCTGAAGTTGTAAAAGCTGCAGTAGCTGGTGCCCCCAGCCTGGTCCACGGGCTCTGTAGCAGTCCTCCCTCAATGGTTGAAGCTTCAGCCCAGGCTAGGTCCTCTATGTAGAGGCCTCTGACCACACACTTGCCCACTCAGAGATCCTAAATGTTATAGCTGGGAGGGCATAAAAGAAGCATATAGATCTCCCTGCTCCCTCCCTCTAACAGGTCAGGAAATAAAGATGGGGTGGGAGAAGAGATCTAAGAACTTGCCTAGGGCCACTCAGAGAGTTAGTACAGAGCTAGGACTTGAGTTCATGGGGTTGCTTTTAATTCTTATTGGAGTATAGCTGCTTTACAATATTGGGTTAGCTTCTACTGTGCTAAAAATGAATCAGCCATACATACATACATACATACATACATACATCCTCTCTTTTGGATTTCCCTCCCATTTAGCTCACCTCAAAGCATTGGAACTTAAGACTTTTTATGCCTGATTCCCATTAGAACAATTTCCTCTACCCTTTATTCCATCTGGGAAGCAAAGATTCCTTCTTACTCTGGAAAAAAATCTGATTTCTTCTTATTCTGGAATAATCCAGTTGGAGGCTGCCATAGTATATACAGACTTGCCTGGTGGCTCAGATGGTGAGGAATCCACCTGCAATGCAGGAGACCTGGGCTTGATCCCTGGGTGGGGAAGATCCTCTGGAGGAGGAAATGGCAACCCACTCCAGTATTCTTGAGTGGAGAACCCCATGGACAGAGAAGCCTGGCGGGCTGCAGTCCATGGGGTCACAAGGAGTTGGACACAGCTGAGAGACTAAGCATATGGTCTGTACAATCCTCTCAATCTGGTTCCATATTCCAAGGGACTCCTGTGATAGGTAGGGTCTTTCAGCCTCAACCATGCTGGATGTGGGTAACCCCAGTATGTTGGTGGTTCCAACCAAAGGTCTTCTGCCAACACAACAGCATGTCTTGAGCTTTCAGGTTCTTACAGAGTTTATTGTCCTTTCAATTCTTCAGACCATCCATCTCATTTAACATGAGAGGTGTGCTTCTGAAAAAAAAAAATTGTACATCTGGTGAAATTTTTATTTCATAAGTGCTCTAGGTCCAAATCTCCTCTTTAAAAATTCTCACTGAGGCGTCTTTTGGTGGAAGGGGAATCTGTAGTTAACACAAACGGGATTTTTTAATGCAATCACATTTTCATAGACTTCCATTATAATTCCCAGGGTGCCTTAATGAATGCCTCTTCATTTCTGATTGATCTTGAACTGGTGGTGGCTTTTAACACTTTGGCTTTCTGGTTTTTTCCTCTCCTTCCCTAAAATACGCAGTTTGTGACCTATCAGGGCACATTTAAATACCCAGGGAAGAAAGCTGCCTGGAGAGGCTGTTATTAACTGGTTGCTATTTAAATATAACTCCATGACAGTGGCAAATCCCTAGGTTAGCCGAAGATCTGTTATGTAATAAAAATAATTGCCTTATAATTGGCCCGTTGGTAACTGTGGATTTTTTTTTTCTTGTACCTTCCTTGGGAAGCAGTGTGGAATATTGGAACGATTCACTGAGTCAACCCTAATAATCGAGGCTTGACACTCTGCTGTTTATTTGCTTGTCATTTAGGCTAAATCATTTAACAGCTCTGTTCCTCAATGTCCCCAGCTGTAAAATGAGATTATCATGATGATCAAATGACTACAGAGGTTGTCGGTTTCTTTTCTTCATGTTCAAGATTTCTTTTCTTTCTCAAGGCAAACTAGCCAAGAGAAAAAGGCTAAAAGTAACCAGCATTGTTTAGGGATGAGATGCTCCTAAGACACCAACTGTCCTGTTCCCAGTTGAGACTTGTTGGCATCACCGTGGGACTCACTGCCGGCCTTCAGGGTCAGTCACTGCCTCCCTGGGCAAGGACCTTTCTCCCAGTGAGTGGGTTCTGCACCCCTGCTCTGCCATCAGTGTTGAGGCATCTGCAGAACCCCAAATTCAAGGGGCAGTTTCAAGGTGCCCCACCCTTTGCATGGATCACACCCACCACCCAGAGCAGGTTCCCACTCCATCCAATCAGCAACCCCTTTTAGGAAAGACTGATGTCCGGAAAGACTGGGCACAAGCACCACCTTGCTTACAAAACCTCTCCTGACCAATGCCTTTCACAGCCAACTTGCACTTCACCCCAAGCCTTATGAACAGGGGTCTGATCATGAGCTCTATAAACCTCTACTGAGCTTTCTATTATATATATATATATAGGCTCTTTTATTGTTTGTTTTTATTTATTTATTTTCATCTGTCTTTATTCTTTGGTTTCTGTTGACCTCCCGTTGCAACAACCTCTCTAATTGCAGAGCACTGGCTCTGGGCACATGCGTTCCAGAGTGCTGGCTCGTAATTGGACACACTGGCCCAGCCTCTCAGTGGCATGTGGTATCTTCCCAGGCCAGGGATCGAACCGGGGCCCCTTGCACTGTAAGGTTGACTTTTTACCTACTGGACCACTAGGAAAGCCCTGAGTTTTATTTTTTTATATGCATTATTTATGCATTTATTGCCATGATAAGTCCATAAGCTACTCAGTGCAGTCCATGGGCTACTCTCTAGCTGCCGTTTGTGGGCTTCTTATTGTAGTGGCTTCTCTTGTTGCAGATCATAGACTCTAGGTACGTGGGCTTCAGTAGTTGTGATTCCAGGGCTCTAGAGCACAGGCTCAGTAGCTGTGTTTCACAGGCTTAGTTACTCTGAGGCATGTAGGATCTTCCCAGACCAGGGATCTAACCAGTGTCCCCTGCATTGTCCGGCAGATTCTTACCCACTGGACCACCGAGGAATTCCTCCACAGAGCTTTCTGGTGGACACATCTGTCTCATCAACTAGTTGGTAAGGTCCTTATGCAGGATGACCTTAGTTTTTCCAACATGTACGCCCAGCATCTAGCATTGTGTCTGACACCAGGTCCTCAGTAAATGTTTGCTGACTGACTGAGTCAATAAATTAGTGTTAAGTTGCAGCTGATGGCCGGCAGGGTGTTCTGAATCAGATAGCATTCCCCTCAACCAAATTCACATCCATCTGTTGTTGTTCAGTTGTTACATTATCTCCAATTCTTTGGGACCCCATGGACTGCAGCACACCAGGCTTTCCTGTCCTTTACTATCTTGCAGAGTTTCCTCAAACTCATCTCTGTTGAGCTGGTGATATTATCTAACCATCTCGTCCTCTGTCATCCCCTTCTCCTTTTGCCTTCTATTTTTCCCAGCATCAGGGTCTTTTCCAATGAGTTGTCTCTTTGCATCAAGTGGCCAAAGTATTGAAGCTTCAGCATCAGTCTTCCAATGAATATTCAGGGCTGATTTCCTTTAGGATTGACTGGTTTGATCTCCTTGCTGTCTAAGAACCTGAGACTCTGGCATTATTTAGAAACAGGGTCTTTAGTGATAGACTAAAGGTAAAGTCAGGTTACACTGGATTGGGGTGGAATATCACTTAGTGACCAGTGTAAGAAGAAGGGAATCTGAACAAAGACACAGGCACAGAGGGAAGGAGGCCATGTGGAGACTCAGGCAGAAGCCAAGGAATGCTGAGGAAGAGACAAGAAAAGACTCTTCCCTAGCACTTTCAGTGGGAGCACAGCCCTGCAGACATCTTGATTTTAAATTTTCAGCCTCCAGACTTGTGAAGGAGTAACTCTCTATTGTCTTAAGTCACCGGTCTGTGTGTGCTCATTTGCTTCAGTCATGTCTGATTCTTTGTGACCCTATGGATGGTAAGCCATCAGGCTCCTGGGTCTATGGGATTTCTGAGGCAAGAATACTGGAGTGGGCTGATATTTTCTTCTTGAGGGGATCTTCTTGACCTAGGGATCGAACCCATGTCTCCTGCATCTCTTACATTGGCAGGTAAGATTCTTCATCACTGAGCCAGCAGGGAAGCCCCAGTTCATGGTAATTTTGTTAAAGATGCCCCAGGTAACTGATCTGGAAAGTCAAGGATGTCTCTGGGCTGTTGAAGCAATGGGTAGAAGGGTTTCTGCAACTCACTGCCTTTTTTTTTTTTAATTTTATTGGGATGTACTTGCTTTACAATGTTGTGTTAGTTTCTGTTCTACCACAAAGTGAATCAGCTGTATGCATACATATATCCCCCCCTTTTTGGACATCCTTCCCATTTAGGTCACCACAGAGCACTGAGAAGAGCTCCCTGTGCTCTACAGTAGACTCTCATTAATTATCTATTAATATTTTACACTTGGTAGTGTGTATATGTCAATCCTAAACCCCCAATTCCTCCCACCCCACCGTTTCTCTTCTTGGTGTCCATACCAAGTTAATCCTGAACTTTTGTGTCTCTATTGCTGCCTTACAAACAGGTTAGCCTGTACCATTTTTCTAGGTTCCACATATGTGTGTTAATAGACAATATCTATTTTTCTCTTTCTGACTTTACTCTATATGACAGTCTCTAGGTCCATCCACCTCTCAGCAAGTGGCACAGTTTCATGAATTTTTATGGCTAAGTAATATTCTATTGTATATGTGTACAATACTCCATTTTATTTATATATAATGTACATTGTAGTTTTTAATTTTATTTTTAATTTATTTTTAAATTGGAGTATAATTGCTTTACAATGTTGTGTTTGCTTCTGTTGTACAATAAAGTGAATCAGCCATATATATATACATATATCTCCTCCCTCTGAGCCTCCCTTCCACCACTCCCATCTTACTCCTCTAGGCCTTTATCCATTTCTCTGTTGATGGGCATTTAGATTTCTTCCATGTCCTGCAAACCCAATGACTTTTGGTTGCCTAAAAGTGGAGCTGGTATCCAAATCCAATATAGCCAAGCTTTTCTAACATCTAAAGGGTGGTTCTTCCCATAGCAGTCCTACCTGGACTTCCTACAGCCAGGGAGAAGGTGGGAGGCTTCCAGAACACCTCTTATATCTGCAGTTCCTCTGTTTCCCTTAAAACTGAGAAGACAGTTCAACTTTTGGGATGCTTCTGCCTGGACCATATTCTGGCATCCTGATGGGTGGTTTTGGGTACGTTATTTAATTTTGTTGAAACTTCAGATCTCTACCTTCACTCTAACTAGCTTAGATGAATGTTGTGAAATTAAATGAGTTCTTACAGGAAAAGCTGTTATTATGAAATTTAATAAGGGCTCAATAAATGTGACCATCAGACGGTGAAGAATCCACTTGCAATGCAGGAGACCGAGGTTCAATTCGTGGGTTGGGAAGATCACCTGGAAAAGCGAATGGCTACCCACTACATTATTCTTGCCTGGAGAACTCCAGGGACAGAAGAGCCTGGCAGGCTACAGTCCATGGAATTGCAAAGAGTTGGACACAACTGAGACTAACAAATAAAAAAATTAGTTCTGGAGCATCATCATCATTGTTTTTCTCAACTTCTAAGTCCATGCTACCCTGACTTGCATTCCAGTGCACACACACAAGAATGCCCAGAATTTTGAGTTCTAACTTACTTAATGCCCAACTCCAGGCAGAAGCAATACTTTGAATAATGTGATATTACATATATAAAATTGTTTCTAACCAACAAAACCTGGAGCTTTTGTATAGTTTGACTTCACAGAAGCCAGCTCTATTTTGTCCTTAAAATGGAAAGACATAAACAATGATACATTGCTAGCCTTCCAGGAGGAGAACTATGTAAGTGTTTTGGGGACTTTCCTGGTGATCAGGTGACTCTTGGCTCCTAAGGCAGAGATATGGTCCTTGGTCAGGGAACTAGATTCCATGTGCCACAATTAAAAAAGATCCTGCATGTTACAACTAAGACCTGGCACAGACAAATAAATAATAAACTGTAAGTTAAAAAATTAATAATGCACCAGAATGAGTGACAGAAGTGCATCCCCTTTGCAGCCTCCCTTAGCAAGGAGGGAGAGAGAACCCAAAGGGACTTGGAAATAGGTCTCGGAGCCCCTTTGTGCGATGAGTCAAGCCCAGGAGGGAAGGGTCACCCTCCCCCACTCCTGTGCAGTGGTCTAGTCTAACGTGTGACTTGACCCAGAACAGATAGTTAGCACTTTGGCTTCTAAAGAATGAGGAGGAGGGCTTGAAAGTCCTGAGACAAAGAGGATCTGTTCTCTACACACCCAAGCTGTCCTCTTCAACTCTCTAAGGAGGGCCCTCAATTGACTTAGGGCAGGTGGGCAGGGCCACCTTCTCTGGCTCCTAACTCAGCACTTTCAAAGGGCTGCTCAGATCTGTTCTTCCTCTCAGCAAGCCCCTGCTGCTCCCTCCCCCATGTTAGCACCTCATTAGCACCCTGCCAGCAAGACAAGCTACTTCAACTTCTCTTGCTGACACAGCAGGCCTGCCCTTCACTGAGAATTGTCTCTCTCTTGTGACAATGGCAAAACTGGGGCTGCAGCCCTGCCCAGCTGGGTCCCAAGATGCCTGGCTTCTGACCTCAGTCTGTCCAAGCCCTGCCAGCCCATGGTCTCCCTTGTCTGCCAGTGCTGGAGGAGGCAGGGCAGGGGGCAATGCACGGGGCTCCAGGGTCAGGCTGCCTGGGACCCCCAGTGGCTCCCAGCTGCCAGCAATTTCAGGCTCTTTGGCTTTGAGGCAAGAGAAGCCACCTTATTTATAATAGCCATGATATAGAAGCAACCAAAGTGACCATTCACAGATGAACGAATAAAGAAGATGTGATACATGCATACAAAACCCCACCCACATACATACCCCCACACTCTCTGACCCCTCTGCACACAACGGAATACTACTGAGCCATTAAAAAAGAATGAAAATTGCAACAACATGGATGGAGGCCGAGGGTATTATATTTAGTGAAATATGTCAGACAGATAAAGATAAACACTCTGTGTTATTACTTAAACGGGTGAAATCTAAAACATAGAACAAAGGAAGAGTGAAAGTATTAGTCACTCAGTCCTGTCTGACTCTTTGCAACACCATGGACTGTAGCCTGCCAGGCTCCTCTGTCCATGGAATTTTCCAGGCAAAGATACTAGAGTGGGTTGTCATTCCCTTCTCCAGGGGATCTTCCTGACCGAGGGATCAAACTTGGGTCTCCTGCATTGCAGGTAGATTCTTTAACACCTGAGCCACCAGAAAAGTCCCCAAAACAAAGGAATGAATATTTTAAAAAAACAACAAAAAAAGAACCTCCTTCTGGATGGGCTCTGTCCACAGGATTCTTCAGGTAAGAATACTAGCATGGGTTGCCACACCGCCCTCCACAGGGTCGCAAAGAGTTGGACATGACTGAAATGACTTAGCAGGCATGTTAGATGTGCTATTGAAGGACTCCATTGATGTCCACTCCACCAGCAAAAGCTGCCCTTTGTATTTGCTTGTGTTAAAATACATATATGTGTTCGGAGGCATCCTCGTTCATTGGCTCGTCCACTCTCTGGTGTCTGCATCCCAATGACTTTAACCAACATTTATCAGACACTTATCCTATCGAAGGCCGATTTGAGTTGGCTTTGGCTCTTAATGTCTTTGGTCACGGGAAGTTCCTGGCATCAGGTTTGGCTAGGACTGACAAGCACTGACCCTGAGATGGAGGCTATCTGCCATGGTGACTCTTGGCAGCCTGTGAACTCTGCAGCAGCGAAAAAGAGGAGTTCCATCCACTTAGGACAACTTGACCGAGCCACCAAGTCCATAAGCCACAACTACGGAGCCTATGCTCTGGAGCCTGGGAGCTGGCACTACTGAAGCCCACGGGCTCTAGGGCCCATGCACCACAATCAGAGAAGCCACCACAGTGAGAAGCCCACGCACCTCAACTGGACAGCCGCCGCTACTTGCCACCACTAGAGAAAAAACCCAAGCAGCGATGAAGACCCAGCATGGCCAGAAAATAAAATAAAAAACATCAAACAGACTCTAAAAGAGGACTGGGTTGTTCCCCTGGTGTTGGTCTGTGAATGGAAAAGTACAGACTGTATTCATAGTGGCTCTCCTGGAATCCTCAGGGCCAGTTCCATTTGCAAAAGTGAGCTGACTTAAAGAAGCTGTGCCTGTGCTTTCAGGCTCCTGCATCATCAGCAGGGCTGAAGACAGCACCTGTGATCAAACACACAACCATCCCTACGGTGAAGTATATGAATATTCACACCACATGGATAACCTCTGCTCAGATAAGGTCTCATTTTTGTAGTCAAATGAATTCACATCAGGTCAGGTTTTGCTGCTAATTAAGTTACAAAAGAAAGTTTCCATTTTCTGAGCTCTTGCAGAATTGCAGATAAGGCACGGTGAGCCTGCTGTATTTGCCAGGGAAATACCAAGCTCCCTGTCAGGAGCCCAACAAGGAAGACCCAAGGATGCCCGTGTGGGCCGTCAAGGTGATGGCCACACAGAAAGCAGCCGGATGACCTTGGAGCGGGCCCAACACTCCGGCTGGCAGCAGTGTCCTGGCTTGGAGAGTTCAGGGCTGTGATGACTCACTGCCCATACATGTGCGCTCGTCAGCCCTTGACCTTCCTGTAGAGCGATGCCTTTTTTCACAAGATTCAGCAAATCCAGCCCTCAGGGAACTGACCGAGAGTCACTGGCCTTGTGCCAAAAGACCTCATTAAGCAGTGTCTGCCATGGGAACCTGGGCCTTCCTGGAGCTTCCTCACCCTCCCTTGTCCCCATGGCCATTGTTTTATTAGGTTTACTCACCTGGATGCATTTTTTAGAGCTTTCCCAGTGGCTCAGCCTGAAAGCAGGAAAACTGAGTTCTATCCTTGGGGTCTGGAAGATCCTCTGGTTAAGGGAATGGCAACCCACTGCAGTATTTCTGCCTGGGAAGCCCCATGGACAGAGGAGCCTGGCACGGTCGCACAAAGTGTGACACAGTGGAGTGACTGAGCACGCATGGATGCTGTCACCAGGGAAAGGGGAAGGTGAGAAGTGAAAGTGTTAGTCATTCAGTCCTGTCCGACTCTTTGTGACCTCATGGACTGTAGCCCACCGAGGCTCCTCTGTCCATGGGATTCTTCAGGCAAGAATACTGGAGTGGGTGGGACCTTCCTGACTCAGAAGTCAAACCTGGGTCTCCTACATTGGCAGGCAGATTCTCTATCACTGAGCCACCAGGGAGGGAGGGAATAAACTTTTCTGGTAAGTGTAAACTACTTTACCTGCATTAACACAGAGATACTCATGCCCCTTTGTGGGAGTTCCATGGGCTCATCTGACATTCCAGGTAGAGACTTGGGCAATGAAAGTTCTTTATTCCTAGGAGACGAGACCTGTGGAGCTGGAAGGGCAGCTCAAAATTTCAACCCCATTGTGGACAGGCATTTTTTTTCTTGGTATTTTCTCTCATTTAAAAAGTTCGAATGTTGGTAATTATTACAGAAATGCATATCAAAACTACAATGAGAGATTCCCTGGTGGTCCAGTGGGTTGAGAAGCCATCTTGCCATGCAGGGGTCACCAATTCGATCCCTGGCCTGGGAAGATCCTACATGCCGGGGAGCAGCTGGACATGTGTGTCCAATTATGAGTCAATACTCTGGAGTGCATGTGCCCAGAGCCAGTGCTCTGATAGGAGAGGGGCTGCTGTGATGGTAAGCCCACATATGCCAAAGAATGGAGATGGATGAAGAATGGACGATGATTTAGATGCAAAAAAAAAAAAAAGAGTTTTAAAAAAAAAACCCAAAACTACAATGAGTTATCACCTTACACTGGTCAGAATGGTCATTATCAAAAAGTCTACAAATAATAAATGCTGGAGAGGGTTTGGAGAAAAGGGAACCCTCCTACCCTGTTGGTGGGAATGTAAATTGATAAAGCTATTATAAAGAGCAGTATGGAGGTTTCTTCAAAAATGAAAAATATAACTACCATTTGATTCAGCAACACTATTACTGAGCACATATCCAGAGAAAACCATTATTTGAAATGCACCCCAGTTTTCCTAGCAGCACTGTTTACAATGGCCAAGGCATGGAAACAGTTCATTGACAGAGAAATGGGTAAAGAAGATGTGGTGTGCATACAGTGGAATATTACTCAGCCACTAAAAAAGAATAAAATAATGTCATTGGCAGCAATATGGATGGAACTAGAGATTATCATGCTAAGTGGAATAAGCCAGACCAAGACAAATATCATATAATATCACTTATATGTGGAATATTTTAAAAAATGATGCAAATGAAATTTTATACAAAACAGAAATAGATTCAGACACAGAAAACAAACATGGTTAGCAAAGGGAAAAGGAGGGCACAAAGGAATAGTTTAGGAGTTTGGGATTAACATGTATATGTTACTATATACAAGATAGATAACCACACAGGTAATTCTACTCAGTATTTTATAATAATCTCTAAAAGCAAATAATCTGAAAAAGAATATATAAATATATGTGTGTATAATTGAATCACTTTGGTGCATACCTGAACCTAACACAATATTGGAAATCCACTATACCTCAAAAAATACTTTCAAAAATAATAAATAAAATATCCTTCTAGGCTTATGAGACAGTCAAGACTGTGATGATTGTTTTACATGTTATATTACAAAATAATACATACATATAGAAATATGATAGAACATAGGTGACTATATCTATAATAAAATTGAAATAAGAGGTAAATAAAATACTTGCGGAGGATCACACTGACATTTACAAACTCAGCAGTCTGCATGAATGTGCCCCAGAAGCAGAATTATTCAAGTGACCTAGTTTTCAGGGTATGTGTATTTGTGTATGTGTGTGTGTGTGTGTGTGTGTGTGGTATATTGTGCGTCTGGATTGGATGAAACTAGGGACAGGATGGGAGAATATATTAACTTTGATTGAAAATTGGATTAAAGTTGATCAGGAAAAAACTGTAAAGAGTTTAAACTAAATAAGTTGTTTTTATTTCAGTAAACATTCACGGACCCCTTTATGGGGCTTCCCACATGGCTCAGTGGTAAAGCATCTGCCTGCAATGCAGAAGGTCTGGTTTTGATCTCTCCACCTTCAAGCTCTCCTGGAGGAGGGCCACCTACTCCAGTCTTCTTGCCTGGAGAATCCCATGGACAGAGGAGCCTGGTGGGCCACAGTCCATGGGGTCACAAAGGGTCCAACACAACTGAGAGACTAAAACAACAACAATGACCTCTTCATGTGCCTGGTTGTTAGAAATTCAATTATTATTAAGACCTTGACTATGTTCTCAGTGAGCTCGATACAGAGCAGCTAGGGATACTTGCGCCTGCGTTCCTATACAATAGGGTGACCTCGCTGTACTCTAAGTTCCCGTGAACACATTAATCCACACAAGAGCTTAGCAGGAAGCTATAAGAGAAAACATGTCTTAGAGAGAATGAATGAATGAAAGTGTGGGTGGACCCTCTTACACCATGGCAATGCCCAGGAGTTTGGGATTAACATGTATATGTTACTAATTTTCCCTATTGAGTATTTTATAATAATCTCTAAAAGCAAATAATCTGAAAAAGAATATATAAATATATGTGTGTATAATTGAATCACTTTGGTGCATACCTGAACCTAACACAATATTGGAAATCCACTATACCTCAAAAAATACTTTCAAAAATAATAAATAAAATATCCTTCTAGGCTTATGAGACAGTCAAGACTGTGATGATTGTTTTACATGTTATATTACAAAATAATACATACATATAGAAATATGATAGAACATAGGTGACTATATCTATAATAAAATTGAAATAAGAGGTAAATAAAATACTTGCGGAGGATCACACTGACATTTACAAACTCAGCAGTCTGCATGAATGTGCCCCAGAAGCAGAATTATTCAAGTGACCTAGTTTTCAGGGTATGTGTATTTGTGTATGTGTGTGTGTGTGTGTGTGTGTGGTATATTGTGCGTCTGGATTGGATGAAACTAGGGACAGGATGGGAGAATATATTAACTTTGATTGAAAATTGGATTAAAGTTGATCAGGAAAAAACTGTAAAGAGTTTAAACTAAATAAGTTGTTTTTATTTCAGTAAACATTCACGGACCCCTTTATGGGGCTTCCCACATGGCTCAGTGGTAAAGCATCTGCCTGCAATGCAGAAGGTCTGGTTTTGATCTCTCCACCTTCAAGCTCTCCTGGAGGAGGGCCACCTACTCCAGTCTTCTTGCCTGGAGAATCCCATGGACAGAGGAGCCTGGTGGGCCACAGTCCATGGGGTCACAAAGGGTCCAACACAACTGAGAGACTAAAACAACAACAATGACCTCTTCATGTGCCTGGTTGTTAGAAATTCAATTATTATTAAGACCTTGACTATGTTCTCAGTGAGCTCGATACAGAGCAGCTAGGGATACTTGCGCCTGCGTTCCTATACAATAGGGTGACCTCGCTGTACTCTAAGTTCCCGTGAACACATTAATCCACACAAGAGCTTAGCAGGAAGCTATAAGAGAGAAAACATGTCTTAGAGAGAATGAATGAATGAAAGTGTGGGTGGACCCTCTTACACCATGGCAATGCCCAGGCCCTAAGCTCATGTCCTCCCCACTTGTTGATACTCAGCACTGCCTGTGCTCATGCTCAGACATGAAGGGCCCAGGAGCCCCCAGACAACTCATTCCAATACCTGAACAACACCTTTCCTGAGACACCAAGTCCTCACCCACCTCCTAGAGCCCAGGGATGGATGCTCCATTTCTGTCTGGCAGGCACACCCTCCAGACTATGACATAGCTTGTTCTTACCAGCTGACCACTGGGACCGGCTTTTTCCCCTCAGCCTCCTGTAGGGACTGGAGTCTGGCTGCTGAATTTTGCCATACCTCAGGCACTAGCGTCCTGGACAGCTTTGAATCCAACACTTAGGTTTCCTCATGCCACTCTCAGCCCTTCTGCTGGGGCCCCGGTGACTTTGTAATGGACATGCTCATGCATCCCTGGGTGACCATTTGCCCCGTACCACCTGTGTCCTGTCTCTATGCATTCAGCCTGGTGGACTGACCTTTCTCCCTACACTAGCGCTGTATCTACCCTACTTGGTGGCCAAGCCTGCCTTCAGCGGCAACTCCATCCTAAGAAGCATATCACGTTGAAATGGATCTGATTATGCCTGGTACCAGCACTAGATACAGCATCCAGGCTGGCCCACACTCCCCATCTGAAGCTGGGGACTGAAACAACTTTGAGAAAAGAACCGTAAAGAGAGGACTGCAGCCTATTGGGATGGCCTGGCAGGGGACTTATCCCATCCCAGAGAGAGACGCAGTTGCTCCACAGAAGCTCCTAGCACCGTGTCCCTCCAAGACTGAAAAGCGAAAGTGTTAGACACTCAGCTGCATCTCACTCTTCATGTGCCTGGTTGTTAGAAATTCAATTATTATTAAGACCTTGACTATGTTCTCAGTGAGCTCGATACAGAGCAGCTAGGGATACTTGCGCCTGTTCCTATACAATAGGGTGACCTCGCTGTACTCTAAGTTCCCGTGAACACATTAATCCACACAAGAGCTTAGCAGGAAGCTATAAGAGAGAAACATGTCTTAGAGAGAATGAATGAATGAAAGTGTGGGTGGACCCTCTTACACCATGGCAATGCCCAGGCCCTAAGCTCATGTCCTCCCCACTTGTTGATACTCAGCACTGCCTGTGCTCATGCTCAGACATGAAGGGCCCAGGAGCCCCCAGACAACTCATTCCAATACCTGAACAACACCTTTCCTGAGACACCAAGTCCTCACCCACCTCCTAGAGCCCAGGGATGGATGCTCCATTTCTGTCTGGCAGGCACACCCTCCAGACTATGACATAGCTTGTTCTTACCAGCTGACCACTGGGACCGGCTTTTTCCCCTCAGCCTCCTGTAGGGACTGGAGTCTGGCTGCTGAATTTTGCCATACCTCAGGCACTAGCGTCCTGGACAGCTTTGAATCCAACACTTAGGTTTCCTCATGCCACTCTCAGCCCTTCTGCTGGGGCCCCGGTGACTTTGTAATGGACATGCTCATGCATCCCTGGGTGACCATTTGCCCCGTACCACCTGTGTCCTGTCTCTATGCATTCAGCCTGGTGGACTGACCTTTCTCCCTACACTAGCGCTGTATCTACCCTACTTGGTGGCCAAGCCTGCCTTCAGCGGCAACTCCATCCTAAGAAGCATATCACGTTGAAATGGATCTGATTATGCCTGGTACCAGCACTAGATACAGCATCCAGGCTGGCCCACACTCCCCATCTGAAGCTGGGGACTGAAACAACTTTGAGAAAAGAACCGTAAAGAGAGGACTGCAGCCTATTGGGATGGCCTGGCAGGGGACTTATCCCATCCCAGAGAGAGACGCAGTTGCTCCACAGAAGCTCCTAGCACCGTGTCCCTCCAAGACTGAAAAGCGAAAGTGTTAGACACTCAGCTGCATCTCACTCTTTCCAACCACTTGGACTGTAGCCAACCCACCAGGCTCCTCTGTCCATGGAATTGTCCAGCCAAGGGTAAATACTGGAGTGGGTTGCCATTCCTTTCTCCAGGGGATCTTACCGACCAAGGAATTGAGCCTTGGTCTCCTGCATTACAGGTGGATTCTTCACCCATCCAAACCACCAGGGAAGCCTGTCTGTGGCTAGCCCTGCTCAAAATTCTACTGAAGAATCAATCACCCAACCCCAGTGAACAGGCAGGGAAACCTGGCATGCTGTAGTCCAGAGGTTTGCAAAGAGTTGGACAGGGCTGAGCAACTAAACAACAAATGAGTGGTAAAGGGTATCATCCCTTTAAAACCTAATCACCATTCCCACTGAGTTAGTGCTCACCTACAGGAAAACAAGGAAACATATGCATATGAATATAAGAAAGAGATACATTTATACATATGAATGCATGGGAACATTTTCATATGAATGGAACAGAGAGGAAAATCTCCTTCATTTACACTATTTAGCATGACAAGGCAGGAAGAGAAGAGGATCAAAGAGGAAGAGATGGTGAGTTGGAATCACAGTCAATGGACAGGAGGTTGAACAAGCTCTGGGAGATGGTGTAGGACAAGGAAGCCTGATGTGCTTCTGTCCACGGAGTTGAAAAGAGTCAAACACAACTGAGTGACTGAACAACAACAACCATGATAAGAACAGCTACTAGTTGAACGGCCTCTGTGTGCTAGGCAGGAAGCCTGATGCTTTTGATGACAAATATATTTTATAACAATTCAGAAAAGGTGG
This sequence comes from Tragulus kanchil, assembly GCA_022376925.1. Taxonomy (NCBI): domain Eukaryota; kingdom Metazoa; phylum Chordata; class Mammalia; order Artiodactyla; family Tragulidae; genus Tragulus; species Tragulus kanchil. The sequence goes on along the minus strand of JAIOJX010000032.1, from coordinate 2,854,755 downwards.
TTTTGCCATCCCCAGTTTATGGACCAGAAGACTGATCTCTCAGAGGGGGTTTGATGGACACTACGCAATTGCTATATAGTAGAGCAAGACTGCAAACCCTTTATTCAATTTCAAAGTTCACACATATCTAAAAGAAGAACTGTCTGAAATGGGGAAAATCCTAAAATATACGATATAAGCAAACTACTGTAGACTTTTGCCCCAAATACATTGACAAAAGCTGGCAAATGGAATATTTCCTGATTTTTCTAGATGTTAAGCATTACACAGAAAATTGCACGCTAAGACTTTGTTTGGAACTTGAGTTTCTGAGGGCTGGTTTGTGGTATACGTGTACACTACTAGAAAGGAAAATATTTACAAAGAAAAACCCACTTCTGTCTCTAGCCCAGCATAGAAAGTCAACAATGCTTAATTAGTGGAGACCAACTGGGGGAGCCTTAGTGATCACTTCCATTTTTCTCCAGTCTCATCACAGAGCAGTGCTGGCTTATCCTTGCTCGCAGCCACCATCATCCTATGGATGTTGGGGATTCCCATACACCATTTTCCACATGGCACTGGTCCAGAGCACTTGAAGACGGAGTTGTTCAGCTGGTGCACTTTGGATGGACTCAGCAAAGTCTAGAGCTTCCCTGGTGGCTCAGTGGTCAAGAATCCACTTGCCACGGCAGGAGACCCATGTTCAATCCCTGGAAAGATCCCCTGGAGAAGGGAATGGCAACCCACTCCAGTATTCTTGCCTGGAGAATTTCATGGACAGAGGAGCCTGGCAGGTGACAGCCTAAGGGGTTGCAAAGAGTTGGAAATGACCTATCGACAACAACAGCAAAGTCTTGGGAGAAGAGGTAGTTTTTACCAGCTGGACCATGCAGTGGTCTGCTGCACATGCTGGGAGCAGACAGTCCTCAAGGAACCAGGACCTACTTGAAAGACACATCTTCAGCTGAGGTACCTCAATGAGGAGAGAGAGTGTGGCTTTATGTCAAAGTGGTTGCCTAGTGCCAAGTACCACAGGGCTCTTTTCACAAGCTCCTTGCCCTTTTCCCCTGTGGTTCTCTGAGAGGGCAGAGAAGAGTAAGGTTAATGTTGAGTGCACCCAACTTCTATTTTTCTTGGAGCACAGGGTGCCCACTTCCCTCCTCATCTTCCAGTTTGATTCTCAAAGTCTTACACTGGCAGTTCAAGTTATTTTTTTCTCTGTGACTCCTATTTTAAGCTCGTGAATTCTATTTTTAAAAGTTTTATTCATTTATTTTATTATTTTTTTTTTTTTTGGCTATTCTGGGTTTTCACTACTGCCGCAGGCTCTTCTCTAGTTGCAGGGAGTGGGGGCTACTCTCTAGTTGAGGTGAGCAGGCTTATTGTTGCAGTGAATTCTCTTGTGGTGGACTCAGGCTCTAGGGCACATGGGCTTCAGTAGTTGCGGCACATGGGCTCAACAGTTGCGGCTCCGAGGCTCTAGAGCACCAGCTCACTAGTTGTGGCTCACAGGCTTAGTTGCTCCACAGCATGTGGGATCTTCCTGGATCAGGGATCGAACCCATGTCTCCTGCATTGGCAGGCAAACTCTTTACCTCTGAGCTACCAGGGACACCCCAGCTGAATTCTTCTTAAAGCAATGTGAATGTCTCTTGCTTAATGGTTCATAAAGTGGGCTGAAGATGATTCATTTAGGTAGAAGAGAAAATATTAAAAGTTCAATATATTTCTTCAAAAACTGAAAAAATATGCTTTATTAGCTTTGAATATATATGGATAGATTATATACATATTTTGTAAGTAAAAAAAAAATATATATATATCCACCTAAGAGGGCTACACAATGAAAGAAAATTTATAATCTATTCTAGCAGATTCCCAAGGCTCAATATACATGTAAAATGAGGAAGATAAATTAAAAATAAAAGATAACTATTTCAAGATACTGTCTGTTTTTCATTTGTTTTCACACACAGGACCCATGGAGACAAAACATTCTCTTATAGCAGAAATTAAATATAAAACTCCTGATACCATCCAGATAGATATTAATCCACCTTAAAAAGTACCTCTTTGCCAATAGTATCCATAGGTCCTGCAACCTGTAACTGGAGAGTAGTTTAGGAGTAAATCAGAAATTGTTGCAAAATACCTGATGTGCAAGGTTTTTTTTTTTTTTTTTTTTTCAGGCCCCCTCCTTAGATCCGTGGCTCTATGACAGATCTCACTTTAATGTGAAGTGGATCTCAGGATTTATGCGTGCGTACAAACCTATATGGAGAAGGGGATGGCAACCCACTCCAGTATTCTTGCCTGGAGAATCCCATGGACAGAGGAGCCTGGTGGGCTAGAGTCTGTGGGGTCTCAAAGAGTTAATCATGACTGAGCGACCAACACACACAAACCTATGTACAGCATCAGTAGGAGTGAAAAGAGGCCCTTATGATAGGGACAGAAGGAAGGGACAAAATAGGTGAATAAATAGTTAATACCAGGCTTCCCTGGTGGTCCAGTGGGTAAGGACACCGCCTTGCACTGCAAGGGGCGCCAGTTCGATCCCTGGCCTGGGAAGATCCTACGTGCCGCGGAGTGGCTGGACTGATGTGTCCAACTACCAAGCCAGAGCTCTGGAGCGCATGCGCCCGGAGCTGGTGCTCTGCAACAAGAAAGGTCACTGCAATGGGAGGCCCACATGGGCCAAAGAACAATGATGGATGAAAACAAAAAACAAAAAATGAAAGACCAATAAAAGTGCCCCTCCCCAAAATTAAAAAAATAAATAAATAAATTTAAAAAATTAAAAAAAAATAGTTAATATCTCCAGAGGATTGTAAGTATAAAAATATGGGACATCCCGGTAAGTTAAAGATTAGTGAAGAAAGCAGGTTTGCTCAATCACAAAACCTAGCAGGTGTGCTCAGCAACAAAATCATGAAACAGAAGCACAAGACATGACCTGAAAAACAACCCAATGGTGGCATGAGACCTACATCCTTTCCAGTGAGCTCAGTGAGTTACTAATCACCAAAACATGTCCTTTGGCCCCTGTGACATGTTCTATGCACCTTGCTCCCCAAACAATAAAACAATCATATAAGGTAAAGCTTACCACCTGCCAAATGATGCCATCAAGTTAATGACCCTCAAAATAGGCTCTGTGCACACACAAAATTCATTTATGGGAAGGTAACTTCTCCAAGTGAGAGACCCTCATTGTATTGAGATCTGCACATCTTTTCCCAAAGTGCTATAACAGTCCTGGCCTGATCATATAGAGAGGGACAAAGAAACTTCCCTGCCCTGTCTGATGGAATTGCTGATGGAAACATGACATCTACTCTAGAAGACAAAGAAGGTCTTCTCATCTCCCCCATCCCACTTTTCCTTTGATTATAAAACTGTAGCCCAGTAAGTTATCCGGGCCTAGTATTTCTCGCCCACCTGCTTGTAAACCTCACAAGCATCCTATTTTAACAAATCACTTCTTATCTGTCACTTTGTTCTCGCTGAATTCTTCTCTGCACTGAGACTAAGTACAGTACTGGAGCTCTTTGGAGTCCCCTTGAAATGACAATTGGTTTCACTTACAGGAGACATGGCTCTGGTCTGTGGATGAATGCACAGACTCATGCCTAACTCTGCTGGTTCAGAATTCCCCAGCAGTTGCAGAGCAAGGATCCATGTGCACCCTGACCTTGGACATGGGCATGAGAAGCTCACAGGCTCCCTCCTTCCTTCAGCTTCTGTGCTCACTGATTAGTGGGAAGATCCTACGTGCCGCGGAGTGGCTGGACTGATGTGTCCAACTACCAAGCCAGAGCTCTGGAGCGCATGCGCCCGGAGCTGGTGCTCTGCAACAAGAAAGGTCACTGCAATGGGAGGCCCACATGGGCCAAAGAACAATGATGGATGAAAACAAAAAACAAAAAATGAAAGACCAATAAAAGTGCCCCTCCCCAAAAATAAATAAATAAATAAATTTAAAAAATTAAAAAAAAATAGTTAATATCTCCAGAGGATTGTAAGTATAAAAATATGGGACATCCCGGTAAGTTAAAGATTAGTGAAGAAAGCAGGTTTGCTCAATCACAAAACCTAGCAGGTGTGCTCAGCAACAAAATCATGAAACAGAAGCACAAGACATGACCTGAAAAACAACCCAATGGTGGCATGAGACCTACATCCTTTCCAGTGAGCTCAGTGAGTTACTAATCACCAAAACATGTCCTTTGGCCCCTGTGACATGTTCTATGCACCTTGCTCCCCAAACAATAAAACAATCATATAAGGTAAAGCTTACCACCTGCCAAATGATGCCATCAAGTTAATGACCCTCAAAATAGGCTCTGTGCACACACAAAATTCATTTATGGGAAGGTAACTTCTCCAAGTGAGAGACCCTCATTGTATTGAGATCTGCACATCTTTTCCCAAAGTGCTATAACAGTCCTGGCCTGATCATATAGAGAGGGACAAAGAAACTTCCCTGCCCTGTCTGATGGAATTGCTGATGGAAACATGACATCTACTCTAGAAGACAAAGAAGGTCTTCTCATCTCCCCCATCCCACTTTTCCTTTGATTATAAAACTGTAGCCCAGTAAGTTATCCGGGCCTAGTATTTCTCGCCCACCTGCTTGTAAACCTCACAAGCATCCTATTTTAACAAATCACTTCTTATCTGTCACTTTGTTCTCGCTGAATTCTTCTCTGCACTGAGACTAAGTACAGTACTGGAGCTCTTTGGAGTCCCCTTGAAATGACAATTGGTTTCACTTACAGGAGACATGGCTCTGGTCTGTGGATGAATGCACAGACTCATGCCTAACTCTGCTGGTTCAGAATTCCCCAGCAGTTGCAGAGCAAGGATCCATGTGCACCCTGACCTTGGACATGGGCATGAGAAGCTCACAGGCTCCCTCCTTCCTTCAGCTTCTGTGCTCACTGAGATCACTTTAAGACCTGGAAGCCTCTCATGGGGGAGAGAGGAATACTATTTTCTTATTGTACAATCCATTTCATTCCCAGCTGCAAGATTAAATTTATTCCTTTCTGAAGTGTTGTCTGTGCGTATAAATCATTTAAGCTTATATGTTTTCGTTGCTGTGGCAACAGTGTGGCTAATTGAATTCCAAAGTGTCTTTCTCAATTTCAGATCCGTGATAAAGAGCCAGAGCACTCACTGGTGGGAGTCAGAACAGAGGCAGAAGAGGTGGTGGGATAAAAATGAAAAGGACACCATCTCCAACTGTCTCCTAAAAGTCCAGAACAATCCCCTCCCCCCACTCCCCGCCCGCCCCAATGTGCCAAACAAAGGTGCAGGAGACCTCCCCTGAAGCAAACAGTTGATGAATGGTTGCTGGAGCTTCTATGCAGAAGCCCCTGCATCTTCTGACTTGGAAGCTCTAAGATTCCCCTCTTCTCATCCTGTCTGACCTGCTGCCTCTGCCAAGGGCAAGCACTGAGTATTTTCATACGGAGCTTTCCTAGCAGTTAGTAAACACCTGTCCCATAAGTTTCTTGATGGATGATTGGATGATACATGGATGGATGAATGCTGCATAATGGATGCATGGGAGGGTGACAGGATGGAGGGATGGATGGATGATTGGGTAGATAACTGTATGGATAGATGAACAAATGGGTAGATGAATGGATTGGAAAAGAATTACCAGACGCAATCTGGAAAGAAAATGGTATCAGAGACTCTTTGAAGCTAGGTACTGTGCTGGCATACATTTGTTACAAATACAAAACAGCCTTTCTAAAAGCAAGTGTGATGTGTTCCTTTTACAGATAAAGAGGCTTCAGACTTACCTTTAAGGAACTTGTCTAGGCCCCTCTGGTTAAGTGCCAGGTGCAATGTGTTCCCAGGTCACTAAAACTCCAAAGCCCACACATGTTTTACACTTTCAACTGTATGCTACTAGCTCCCCCAGTCAGAATAAATGAATGGTGTCCTCCTGGGTCTCTCTACTCAATATTAGCCCACGGTTTCTTCTCCTTTTAGAGCCCTTTCTCTCACTTCCTTTTCCTTCCTTCCTTTCTTTTTCTTCTTTTATTCCTCCTTTCTTCCCTCCAGCTTTCTCTTCCTTGATTCTCTACTTCCTTGAACAACTTTATTGTTATTTGTCAATATAATACCTGCACACAATAAAAAGTTAAACAATACTGAAAAAATTAAAGGATGACAAAAGTTCACCAAATAGCTCAATACCTCAAAATTATACTTCAACTGGGTGAGCATTATTGTAAGCTTTTAACTATATATATTCAATAAGGAAATAACACATTTAATGTACTTACACTTTCTTAAGATAAAATTATAGAATTCAGTAATAAACTCGCCTCATTAGAGTTTACATATCATAAGAAACATTAATTACTAAAAACTTAATCTAGGGTTGATACACAAGCATGAGAAACATTAAAATGTTGGAGTCAGTTTTAAATTACTTGTTTTATTTTTCATTATATCAACTAATACCCCACGAGGAGAAATGAAGGAATACTTGCATTGGTTTCCATCAGTTTTTGTTAATGTGCATTATGTTTTATAACCTATATGGTTTTATGTTACATTATGTTTTGTTAATTTAAATTATATTTTATATTGTTAATTATACTATGTTTATATTAATGATGCTATGCTTTATATTGTTAATTATGTAATTACATATATATACTTGCAATGTACTACAATATTTGTAATATATAAATATATTGCATTTTTACTAGGTCTTTCTCAACTGATGCAACTATGTTCAGACCCTCTATTTATTCTCATCTGCAGCGAGTGAATTCTCTTTGACACTCCTCACACTTGAATGGAAACCTTTATTCACTAGCAGGAATTTGAGAGTTGTGTGTCACCAGTTTTTCTGCAGTTGGAGAAAACTTTAGGAGAAAAGAACGAGTGCCCAGCAAGGACCAAGTTTTGAAGGACTCAGGTCAAGGCCCCTCTGGTTAAGTGCCAGTGCTGTGTCCTCACTCCCAAAATGTTTTACACTTTCAACTGTATGCTACTAGCTCCCCCAGTCAGAATAAATGAATGGTGTCCTCCTGGGTCTCTCTACTCAATATTAGCCCACGGTTTCTTCTCCTTTTAGAGCCCTTTCTCTCACTTCCTTTTCCTTCCTTCCTTTCTTTTTCTTCTTTTATTCCTCCTTTCTTCCCTCCAGCTTTCTCTTCCTTGATTCTCTACTTCCTTGAACAACTTTATTGTTATTTGTCAATATAATACCTGCACACAATAAAAAGTTAAACAATACTGAAAAAATTAAAGGATGACAAAAGTTCACCAAATAGCTCAATACCTCAAAATTATACTTCAACTGGGTGAGCATTATTGTAAGCTTTTAACTATATATATTCAATAAGGAAATAACACATTTAATGTACTTACACTTTCTTAAGATAAAATTATAGAATTCAGTAATAAACTCGCCTCATTAGAGTTTACATATCATAAGAAACATTAATTACTAAAAACTTAATCTAGGGTTGATACACAAGCATGAGAAACATTAAAATGTTGGAGTCAGTTTTAAATTACTTGTTTTATTTTTCATTATATCAACTAATACCCCACGAGGAGAAATGAAGGAATACTTGCATTGGTTTCCATCAGTTTTTGTTAATGTGCATTATGTTTTATAACCTATATGGTTTTATGTTACATTATGTTTTGTTAATTTAAATTATATTTTATATTGTTAATTATACTATGTTTATATTAATGATGCTATGCTTTATATTGTTAATTATGTAATTACATATATATACTTGCAATGTACTACAATATTTGTAATATATAAATATATTGCATTTTTACTAGGTCTTTCTCAACTGATGCAACTATGTTCAGACCCTCTATTTATTCTCATCTGCAGCGAGTGAATTCTCTTTGACACTCCTCACACTTGAATGGAAACCTTTATTCACTAGCAGGAATTTGAGAGTTGTGTGTCACCAGTTTTTCTGCAGTTGGAGAAAACTTTAGGAGAAAAGAACGAGTGCCCAGCAAGGACCAAGTTTTTGAAGGACTCAGTGGGGTGCTAACATACTTTACAGAGTGTCTGGCTGATATTCCAGCCCTGGGTGGACACTCTGGAAGTGTGGATGGATCTCTCCCGAGACAGAATGAAACGCTGCACCCTAGGGGGCTTGGATCTCTCCCCAGAGTAGAGCTCTGAGCCCTGGGGAGATCTGATCAACTTTCTTCCCTTTGATAAGATGTTCGCCAGCAAGTGGAGGCTTCTACACCAAAGGCTTCCTTTGCCCTTGGCTTCCCTATGCTTGCTCAACCACTTATATACAAATATCAGCTTTATTTTTTTTCAACTCACATTCTTTCTGTAGCATCACTTCTGGGGATTAAGGGAGGAAGAGGAACCACACCAAGCTCACTGGAGTGTTTACTGATGCACCCACCATTTTTTGAAGTCTATGGAATGAGGCTATACTCCAATCCCTAACTTTTTCCTACCTATTAAATTGTTTTCAGGTTCTTTCTCTGATCTTTTTTAATGATTGGGAGGGAGAGGTTCTGTTTCTGTGCTTAACTCCACTATCCTTACACAGAAATTCCTCTTAATTTATGATCACTTGAAGCAGCATAACGGCATCGAGTTTAGAAGGTCTGCAGACACTGGCATGAAACCTGGCCCCAGCCTCTAGAACAGCAGTTTTCTACCAGGGTCAACTTGGCTCCCACAGGGCACATTTGGCACTGTGTGGGAACTCTGATTATCATGACTGGGGGTTTCTACTGGCATCTAAGTCAAGGATGCAGCTGAGCACCCTTCCGTGGTATAATCTGACTCCAGCTCACATACTCAAAGGAAAACCACCCACCACAAAGAATTACCTGGCCCAAAGTGTCAACAGGGCAGAGGATGAGAAACCTGCCTCAGAAGCTGAGTACACCGGAATGATTTTCTTAACCTCTTTGAATTTTATTAACTTTGTTTTAAAAATGAGCATAATAATACCTGTCCAAGACAGTCATTATGTGGCAGATTTTAATGATCATAATAATATAATAATACTTTTCATTATCATCAGCATTAGTAGTAGTAGTAAAATTGCCATTTTTTAAATAGCTGTATAAATGCAAGCAATTGTTTCACCTATTCTGACCTTTAATTATTGTAGACAGAGTTGAATTCACATTGGGGGCAGCATTGTCTTCCACTAACGCCTACTATTTCGACTGTTTTTTTGTTGTTATTTTAATTGGTACTGTTCATCCTTTTTTTTTTTTTCTTTTAAAGAATCCTTAGCCCTGTATGGAAAAAATAGCTTCCTCTTGCTTTTCCTTTTTTTAAATTGCAAGCATGTGATTTGCTTGCTTCCCTTTATATAAATGCCTCATATTAAACTTATTAAGCTATATTCTATAGATTAGTAGACAGCCAATGAACATTAGAGATAGATTTATTTTAAGAGATCACCTAATTCTTATATTTTATAGATGTGAAAACTGAGTCTCAGCTCATGGAGACTCTAGTGTCTGGAAAAAAGTGTGAGACAAGGACACCTTCCAGCACCATGGTCAGAGTATTGACCTAGGCATTGGATCAGAGGAGCCCTAACAATAATTTTGACTTTGATGCTGTGAAATGAAAGTCGGAATGTTTTGGTGGTGCTCGTGGTAAAAAACCCACCTGCCAATGTAGGTAGACCTAAGAGATGCAGGTTCAATCCCTTGGTTGGGAAGATTCCCTGGAGGAGGGAATGGCTATCCATTCAAGCATTCTTGCCTAGAGAATGCCATGGACAGAGGAGCCTGGCAGGCTATGGTCCACAGGGTCACACAGAGTCAGACACAACTGAAGTGACTTAGCATGCATGCATGCCCACTGGTAGAAAGTAGCCATGGTTTACATATGCTCAATGTTGATTTTCCATTGTACATCCAGGTTAACAATATAGACTATCATCTTGCCATGCTCCTAAAACCAGTAAAGTATTAATAGATGGTGTAAGATATCTGCCCAGGAATAAGATGATCTAACACTCAGACAACCGCACTTTCCAGAATTTTCTTCCTTGTTCTCAAGGTTCTCAGTATTGCAGTGGCTCAAAGTTTAAAAAGTCCTCCTGGCCTATAAAGATTACACATGGAATGAGAGTGGCGCTCCTGACCTTGGTTTCCTTGGTTCTGTGAGTTCATCTAATCAGCTAAGAACTGCCAGCCCAGAGGAGCTTTTGGAAAAAATGGCAATGTATACTCCATCATGTACGTGTGTGCATGTGTCTATAAGTCTTTGTGAGTTTATAAAAGTAGCAGAATGTGGTAGAACTAGCATGACTTTCAGAATCAGATGAGACCATGTTCAAATTCGCCCTGTCATTTCCCTGCTGGGTGACATTAGGCAAGGCAATTAACCTCTCTGAGATCCAGTTTTTTTCACTTGAAAAATGTGAATAATAAGGTCTATCTAGGCAACCAACAGACGAGCCTCAATTGATAGCTTCTGCCTTACCCTTGTCCCTCTTTATCACTCAATTTTTGACAGCAGGGCCAGTTTTGACTTGTATAAAATATATTCTAGTTTTGAAGCTCTGGGAGTTGTTGTTATTCCTGGATCCATTAGTGGCTCCAGTGACCTTCTCATTGTGTGACAGTCCGAAACAAATAGCCATGACTAGGTTAGGGAAGCTGAGGTGAGATGGACTGACTTTGGGCAATGCTTGGAAAAATGTCTTAACTCCTGGGGTTTTCTTTTGTTGTTTGATATAACGAATCGCAAAAGGGCTTGGCCTTGGGAGACACAAATCAATACTGTAATTCAATACTGTTAGGGGCTTTCTGGTCCACCTCAAATGAGAGAAAAACCCCCCAAAGTACATCTAAGGACAATCAGGGAGGCATTGAGTTCTTAGAGGTGGCAGAATGGAGACCAACCCTCAAGCAGATGAGGAAACTTATGATGATGGTGTTAGTGATGGTGGTGGTGACGATGGTAATAATGATGATAATGGTGATATGCTGATTATGATTATAATTCTATCATTTATTTAAGACTTCTTAAGTGCAAAACCAAGCACCAAACACTTTGTGCATGTCCTCATATGTCTCCATACTATAAGAACAGAACCTAGTACGACTATGTGTCTTTTATATATGAGAAAATGAAGACCCCAAAAGGCTAAATGACTTGGCCAAGGTCCCCAGTTGATTCATGGATGAAAAGGGTTGGTATTTTCTTCCTTGTTCTCAAGGTTCTCAGTATTGCAGTGGCTCAAAGTTTAAAAGTCCTCCTGGCCTATAAAGATTACACATGGAATGAGAGTGGCGCTCCTGACCTTGGTTTCCTTGGTTCTGTGAGTTCATCTAATCAGCTAAGAACTGCCAGCCCAGAGGAGCTTTTGGAAAAAATGGCAATGTATACTCCATCATGTACGTGTGTGCATGTGTCTATAAGTCTTTGTGAGTTTATAAAAGTAGCAGAATGTGGTAGAACTAGCATGACTTTCAGAATCAGATGAGACCATGTTCAAATTCGCCCTGTCATTTCCCTGCTGGGTGACATTAGGCAAGGCAATTAACCTCTCTGAGATCCAGTTTTTTTCACTTGAAAAATGTGAATAATAAGGTCTATCTAGGCAACCAACAGACGAGCCTCAATTGATAGCTTCTGCCTTACCCTTGTCCCTCTTTATCACTCAATTTTTGACAGCAGGGCCAGTTTTGACTTGTATAAAATATATTCTAGTTTTGAAGCTCTGGGAGTTGTTGTTATTCCTGGATCCATTAGTGGCTCCAGTGACCTTCTCATTGTGTGACAGTCCGAAACAAATAGCCATGACTAGGTTAGGGAAGCTGAGGTGAGATGGACTGACTTTGGGCAATGCTTGGAAAAATGTCTTAACTCCTGGGGTTTTCTTTTGTTGTTTGATATAACGAATCGCAAAAGGGCTTGGCCTTGGGAGACACAAATCAATACTGTAATTCAATACTGTTAGGGGCTTTCTGGTCCACCTCAAATGAGAGAAAACCTCCCAAAGTACATCTAAGGACAATCAGGGAGGCATTGAGTTCTTAGAGGTGGCAGAATGGAGACCAACCCTCAAGCAGATGAGGAAACTTATGATGATGGTGTTAGTGATGGTGGTGGTGACGATGGTAATAATGATGATAATGGTGATATGCTGATTATGATTATAATTCTATCATTTATTTAAGACTTCTTAAGTGCAAAACCAAGCACCAAACACTTTGTGCATGTCCTCATATGTCTCCATACTATAAGAACAGAACCTAGTACGACTATGTGTCTTTTATATATGAGAAAATGAAGACCCCAAAAGGCTAAATGACTTGGCCAAGGTCCCCAGTTGATTCATGGATGAAAAAGGTTTTGGGATAATGAGAGATATTTTTTCCTTCCTCACTCTTTGGGGGACAAGCCTCATAGATAGTGCCAAAGTGAAACAAAATTTACTGAGCAGTTAGTCAGACTGAAGTTTGAATTTTGCCCTTGCCTAATATCTGATGCTATCATTTGACAAGGAAATTAATCTTTCTGAGAGCCAGCCTCTCTAAACCTCAGTTTCCTTATCTAGAAATATGAAAACAAAAGTACATAACTCACAGAGGATAGTTGTGATGGCTCTATGAAGGTTAATTGAGCTGCGTATCTGGGGCCTATTATGGGTTTAGGGAAAGTTAGTATCCTTCTTAGGGACCCAGGTGAGGGGCCTGAACAGAGAAACTTCAGGGTTGGAGCCCATATCAACTTGGCCGCAGCTAGAGTCAGTCCTGCTCAGCCACTGGCTGACTGAGTGTTATACTGTGTATATGACACTGGGGAAGAAAAACAAAGAATGATAGGGACTCCCCTGGAGGTCCAGTAGTTAAGACTTTGTGCTTCCACTGAAGAAGGTGTGAGTTCAATCCCTGGGCAGGGAACTAAGATCTCACATGCCGCAAAACTGAGAAGTAAAATAAAAATAAACAAACAAATAGGGCCAAGATATATATTTTAAAAGGACTATCAAAAAACACCATAGGGCTTCCCTGGTGGCCCAGTGGGTAAGGATACCACCTTGCAGTGCAAGGGGCGCCAGTTCAATCCCTGGTTTGGGAGGATCCCACATGCTGCGGAGTGACTGGACGGATGTGTCCAACGACCGAGCTGAGCTCTGGAGTTCATGCGCCCAGAGCCGGTATTCTACAGGGAGAGAGGCCACTGCAGTGGGAGGCTCACACAGGCCAAAGAGCAAAGATAAATAAATGTAATACCAATAGAAGTGGTCAAAAAAAAAAAAACCCTATGATAGAGGGTTTCCCTGGTAGCTCAGTGGGGGAGAGTTCACCTGGCGATGTGGGAGACGCAGGTTTGATCCCTGGTCTGGGAGGATCCCATATTCTGCGGAGTAATTGAGCCCATGAGCCACAACTATTGAGCCTGTGCTCTAGAGCTCCGAGCCTCAACTATTGAGCCCACGTGCCACAACTACTGAAGCCTTTGAGCCCTAGAGTCCGAGTTCCACAACAAGAAAAATCACTGCAACAAGAAGCTTGCTCTCAACTAGAGAACAGCCCCTACTCCCTGCAACAAGATAAGAGCCTGTGGCAGTAGTGAAAAACCCAGAATAGGCAAATAAATAAATGAACGTTTTTTAAAAAAATATATTCAAAAAAAAATGATAGAAACTGCCCTCATTTCTCGCTTGAAAAAAAATATCAAGTTACTATGAAGAGATGCGACCATCTTTGTTTGTTTGTTTTAATACCATTTGTCTCAAGGAAATTTGCCAACCCCTTCTTTCTGGATGGAAACCCCTACATCTACAGAAGGAAAATAAACACTGTCATAACTCTGGATGGGTCTTTTTGCCAACTTTTCATCTCCTGATATAGTATGGGAGTCTTCTTGGCTATTTCAGAATGATACCTCATCCCTACTCCTCAGAAAATGCTTAAATGATGGGAACATAACCTTGAGAAGAACATCAACTCAAGGTGAGGGAGCCCCATCCAAACGTTGGAGATGAGTGGTCGTTTGGTTCTACTGGAGGACTAGAAAAGAGGGATCAGGAAAAGACACAGTGGTTGTAATCCAGGCAAGATCTGGATGATCCTACACCACCAGACCTCTTTCAAGTGGTCAAACCCCATTTTGAGCTGCTGTTTTCAATTTTTCCACTGGTTGAATCACAAGAGACATCTGTCATAGACATCTGTCATGACCATATTTCTAACACATACACAGATATGATTCACAAGGACAAGTGGTAATGTTCTCTTACATACAGGTGCCAGGCTCCTAGCTTCATGCTGACAAACAGAACCAGCAGCTCAGAACCCAGCTCATCCACTAAAAGGACAAAGACCCTGATGAGTGTATCATCAATAAGTACCAGAACAGATGCCATGAAATTCCAATCAGAAGACTTTATAATGTGAAGTCAGATATTATATACTGAGAAATAAATAAACAGAAATTGTCAGTCAGACTCCTGGCAGCTGGGGCCAGCATCTGAGGCAGTAAATGAACTAACTCCATAAATCACATTTACAATCAGTCCCATGGTGCATAACTCTGCCAGTGGGGCTTTCCACTAGCAGGAGTCAGTGGCTTGTCATGTCTCATAGAGACAGAAATGAGCAGAGGCAGTTTGTCCCTGGAGCAGTGACCCACGAGTGTCAGACCATGATTGAGATATCACCCTGCTTTCTAGGTCATGTCTGCATAAGGGTTTGGCAGACAGTCCCAACTTCCCATCTGGAATAACATCTAGGAGAAGGTCAAGGCATCCACAGAATTCTGCCTAGGTAGATCACAAAGCCCTTGATCTTTCCATACACAACGCAAGGGCAAAACAGGTGAAAAGTTGGCTCTATTCTAAGAGAAGCTGGGGGAGTCTCCTTATCACAAACACTTCTCTTAGTCACCATCCAAGTCATAATTGAAATCCTGTCCTTTGTTTTGCTCTCTTTGAACCTTCTTATAGTTTTGATTTTGGCACCCCAGATGATCCATTCACTGAAAGGTCCAGAGTATGGGACAGAGATTAGCACCTTTAAGTAAAGAATCCACCTGCCAATGCAGGTGACCTGGGTTTGATCCCTGAGTCAGGAAAGTCCTCTGGAGGAGGAAATGACAATCCACTCCAGTATCCTTGCCTGGAAAATTTCACGGAGAGAGGAGTCTGGTGAGCTTCAGTCCATGGAGTCACAGAGTCAGACACAACTGAATGCACGTGCATGCACAATGTAAGAATGCTCCTAAAGTTATTACATCAAATGAACCTATCCTGAAAGAGATGTCTTCTCTTTCTCCCCATTCTTTTTGTTTGTTTGGCTTATAACCCTCCATGGTGGTCTTGGACAGAAGCTTCAACTCATGTGAAAGGAAGGATGGGGAGGTGAGTGAGACCATGCATATGAAACACAGCAGCTAGTTTCAAACTCTACCTCTGTCTCCAGTCACTGGGTAGCCTTGGACAAGTTACCTCTGAAGCCTGATTAGCACATCTATACAATTGAAATATGAATATATACCCACATTAAAAAAAAATAACTCATGCAGAGCACCTACAGACAGCTAGCTGGGCAAATAGTGACATGTGGCTTAAATATGAATGCCCATGACCATGTCTGACACCTTCTTTCTTCTATGGCCTCTCTCTTTTGTAGCTGAGCATTTGTCTGCTTGGTTAACTTGAACTACTACTTGAGAATGTTTTCAAAACTCTGAGGATAAGGCTTCCCTGGTGGCCCAGTGGTTAAGAATCCGCCTGTCGATGCAGGGGCCACGAGTGAGATCCCTGGTCTGGGGGGATCCCACATGTGCTACTGGGCCTGTATTCTAGAGCCCGGGTTTGGCATTAAGAGAAGCCCTTGCAGTAGGAAGCATGAGTACCTGTACTGGAGAAAGACCTTGTGCAGCAATGAAGACCCAACACAGCCAAAAATTATAATAAAAAATATATACATAAATAAATACTTTTAAAACAAGTCTCAGGAGAACAGACAGACTAAGACATTCATAGAGACTGGCTGATTTAATACAAGTGTTGTGCTTTCCTCAAAGGCCTGGGTACCTAACAGGGATCTGTAGTCAGGAGATGGCCTTATTCATCGACTCTCCCATGCTATGCCATCCAGATTTCCCTAACAAGGCCCAGCCTCCCAGAGAACCTTCCACAGAAGCTGCCCTTCCCTACTTAACTACTTTAAAGTCATTCCTTGGCCCTTGAAGCTCATCAGCAAGTAGCAAGCAGAGCAGTAATTAGACCCTCTGCTGAGCCCTACACTGGCGATTTGAATAATTGAGAACACTGCAAACCTTGGTAATGGGGGAGAAAGAGAGGCTAAAATAGAACATCTCCCTAGTTAATGGCTAAGTAACCTCGAGCATCCCAACAGTTGCAAGGAATGGGGTGTGACTCAGAGCAAGGTGCCCCTCTATGCCCTAAAACACGGGAGGACTGGGCTCTGAAAAGCTCAAAGAGAATTCCTGGGAACTCCCTCCTCTTTCTATCTACAATACATGTCAAAACAGTACCACCTTCCCTAGAACATCAGGTCTGACAAATCCGTCCCTCCACCTGGTGTCTTATGCTCACCTTCCTGGCATGTCTGCGATCAGTTCCACGATAGGCAGCCTCCAGGTTCTGCGTCGAGGATGACCAGCTGCTATTTCTGAAGTTTCAGCGTCAGACTATTGCTCCCACTGGGGAGGCAAAGTTACCTTTATAAGACAATAGTATTAGCCATGCTTCAGGCACTGGGAGAGGCTATCAGTAGGGAGGTTGACCCAGTTTTTCTTGACCTGAGAAACCTGGCTTCAGGCAAGTAGGTGAATGAGATTATTCATCAAGGGCCTTCCAGACTTAGAAGACCTTAACCCTATTCAGTTCTTGAATTGTCATTCCAAAGTAAATGCAAAATAATGCTGTTGTGAGAGTATGACGATGTTCTGAAATGCAAGCACAAGATCCCAGGGCTTCTCTGGCCTTTGTGTGGAGTAGCAAGGAGTCCCTGGCAGAAGGATGAGGTTGGGGCTTTCAAGTCTGTGGGTTGGAACCGGCTGCCTCTCATTGTGCTTCCATGATTTGCTTTCATCAAGCTAGAAACTAAACAGGTCAATACACCAGGTGTTCAAACATCCTACTTTGAGAAGTTACTTTTGCCTTCAGGCAGCCCAGGAAGACAGTGGTGCAAAGGCAACCTGATGCTTGGGAGGAGAGATGACTTACAAGTTTTATGTTATTGAGTGGTTCAGGATTTGGGATCCTGAGCATTTTCACAGGTGAAGTTCATGAGGCATTGCTGCTTAGTCACTGCAGTCATGTCCAACTCTGTGTGACCCCATGTGCTATAGCCCATCAGACTCCTCTGTCCTGGGATTATCCAGGCAAGAATACTGGAGTGAGTTGCCATGCCTTCCTCCAGGGGGATCTTACCGACCCAGGGATAGAACCCAGGTCTCCTGTATTACAGGCAGATTCCTCACCATTGAATGATCAGGAAAGCCACTGATTTATCTATCTATCTATCTCTATATATACACACACACATACATATAAATATCTATATGTATATATAAATATATATGTATATATATAAAAGACTCCATGGACTGTAGCTCTCTAGCCTTCTCTGTCCATGAAATTTTCCAGGCAAGAAAAGGAGTGGGTTGCCATTTCCTTCTCCATCATGAGGCACAGTGGTAGCTATTTGAACTCAGTACAAATGATCTGGGCCTTGGAGAATGAGAAATCCAGTTCAATATAATAGAAGTCTACTGAGTATGTACTATATACTACTGGGCTTCTCCTGTGGCCAGGGTGGCTCCTGTGGCTCAAACAGTAAAGAATCTGCTTGCAATGCAGGAGACCCTGGTTTGATCATTGGGTCTGGAAGATTCCCTGGAGAAGGGAATGACCTCCCACTCCAGCATTCTTGCCTGGAAAATTCCATGGACAGAAGAGCCTAGTGGGCTAAACAATCCATGGAGTCACAAAGAGTCAGATATAACTAAGGGACTGAGCAATCACACCTAGAATTGGCCTAGAAAGAGCATGACCTGGGGCTCTTGATTTTCCTGAATGAAATCCCTCTTCTAATAGATATGATATTGCATGGTAACACCTAAACCCTTATGCCAGTGGTTCTCAACCAGGGCAATTTTGCCCCCTCTTCACTTTCCCTTGGGACATTTGGCTATGTTTGGAGACATTTCTGGTGGACATACCTGGGAAGGTGACAGAGAAGAAGTACCACTGCTCTAATGAAAATGCTGGCAAGCATCACACAATGCACATGACAGCCCCTCCCAACAAGAATTCTCTGGTCCAAAATATCAGTAGTGATGGGGGTGGGGTGACCCTGTCTCCTACACCTCTGGTGAACTCTCACAAATGACATTATACCTCCCTGTCTCTCCTCAAAGATCCATCAATGCTTTGGAAATAAATTGATGGAAGTAAGTCTTCACCATTAAAGGAAACACATTATATGTTGTAAAGAAAAGTGTAGAGAAAGGAAGGGAAACTGAAAAGTAAAGAGAGAAAGAAGGAGGAGTGTAAAGGAGGAGTGAGGGGAAGGAGTTTTCATGTAATTATGCCAAAGAATCCTAAATTCTTTGTGGTCAAAAAAAATCCAAGGGAATATATTTTCCCATGTTAGGAACCGAAGTTATGGTAACTAGGAAGCTAAATAGCAACATATGTGGAGTGGCAGGACATCGTGACATAGAGCGGAAGGTAGTGAATCCTTTCCTTGGGGCTGGACTTCAAATCATCAATATGTATATGTGCTTCTTGAAACAATCATCTTCACCCAAAATCCAGGGTGAAGGCTCCATTAAGCACCATGCAAAAGATCTGACCTTCGGCAAGCCAGGGTCCCAGCTCTTAAGATGACCCTGAATCCCATAATCTTTGCACATATTTGGACTTTCCCAAACTTCACTTTAAATCCAACCCATTCTTCCCTACTAAAGAATGAATCCAAATAAAACCAGGGCATCAATGGTTTATATTTTATTTGAGAAGAGACCCTACATAAACTATGTCAAGAGGATACAGGTCTACACATGATTTCATCAATCAATAAATGGAGTCGTTAACATAACACTGAAGATATGATACCATGAGGAAGACAGATGTATGACCAAGGGTATTTACAACTCTCACATATGATATATTTATATTGGAGATGGATATATACATATATACATGTACATGTGCATATACATACATATCTCCATACATACACACACATATATACATATATATGTATAACATGTTTTTAGGCAAACACCAAGAAGAGTTTACCTTCTTGTCGTAATTAACCATTTGAAGGTGAAGAATGGTTGGTTTCATTAGCATCACGGTGTTTGATCTCTGCCCCTACATTGAACTCCAACACTAATTGATAGATTCTGATGAAGACACGTTTGCCTTGGCATGGAAGCATGAGGGTGGAGGACAGAGTGACGGATTAGGGGCCGAGAGTGAAGGACATGCACAATGGGAGAAATGACCTTTGGTGACACCATTAAATCATCCTTTTTGTAGTAAACATAAATTAGTAATACCATTTAAAAAATAATTTTCTGTTTTCTTTTGAGGTTGGGGAGGAACGAAGGGTGGGCTTGGGTAGAGAGAAAAGGGAGGGCACTTGCCTTTTCAATGCATCCTTTAATATTAACTGAGAAAACATCCCCCCCTACACTGGGGCCATTTTACCAAATGAGAACCTGTTTTTGTGGGTTTTGTTGTTTGTTTTTACATAAAGCAACACCTTTACATAAGAATTTTACTTAGATCATGAGCCTCTTCTCCAAAGGCAAATACAGTCATCATTTTAATCAAACTGATTCCCCAATACTTGCCAGGATGCAAATAAACTCAGTGTAGCCAAAGGATGTATCTGTTAAAAAGGAAAAGAATGGGAGAAGTAGTACCCACAGATGGGGCACTGTTAGGAAAATCCAGTTTTGCTGAAACTTTAGGCATGCATTTTTAAATTAACAACCTCTAGATCCAAATGGTGGGGAGCAAGAATGATCATCAATTTCCAGTGGCCTGGGGAAACAAAAAACAAAACAAAACAAGAATTGCAGAGGAGTATTTCTAAGTCATAAACCAGACCTGAGGAACAATCAATTGAGATTAAAACAAATGATGTAAAATCCAGTTGAGCACACCTCAACTCGGCTGCTGCCAAGGTCTCCACCAATGAATGATGGACTGGCAATACCTATTCCTCATTAAGCTTTTCCCAAGCCATGCTACATTGTTTCTTTCTCTAAACTCTGTAAGATTAGCTTGGTCTCAAAGCAAGTGGGTACATGGATCATATCCCCACACGCCATAGACAGTTGCCATATTCTAAGCAATCCTTCAGATGGCTAATATATTTACACGAACATTGGGAAACACACACAAACACATGGAATCAGACAAGATATAATTACTTTACATATGTTTAGTCCAGAAAGCTTAGGGAAGGGGTGGAAATCAGCGACATGAGCACCTACACTTCATTTGCAAAATTCTTCTCTGAGAACATCATTTCCTATGAGTGCACTGAAGTAGGTACCAGCTGATTTACCAGATATTGAAAGTTTGCTGCCCAACATCAGCCTAAAGATAAAGGGACATGTAATGTCCATTAGGAAACAAATCAGTAATACCATTTAAAAAATAATTTTCTGTTTTCTTTTGAGGTTGGGGAGGAACGAAGGGTGGGCTTGGGTAGAGAGAAAAGGGAGGGCACTTGCCTTTTCAATGCATCCTTTAATATTAACTGAGAAAACATCCCCCCCTACACTGGGGCCATTTTACCAAATGAGAACCTGTTTTTGTGGGTTTTGTTGTTTGTTTTTACATAAAGCAACACCTTTACATAAGAATTTTACTTAGATCATGAGCCTCTTCTCCAAAGGCAAATACAGTCATCATTTTAATCAAACTGATTCCCCAATACTTGCCAGGATGCAAATAAACTCAGTGTAGCCAAAGGATGTATCTGTTAAAAAGGAAAAGAATGGGAGAAGTAGTACCCACAGATGGGGCACTGTTAGGAAAATCCAGTTTTGCTGAAACTTTAGGCATGCATTTTTAAATTAACAACCTCTAGATCCAAATGGTGGGGAGCAAGAATGATCATCAATTTCCAGTGGCCTGGGGAAACAAAAAACAAAACAAAACAAGAATTGCAGAGGAGTATTTCTAAGTCATAAACCAGACCTGAGGAACAATCAATTGAGATTAAAACAAATGATGTAAAATCCAGTTGAGCACACCTCAACTCGGCTGCTGCCAAGGTCTCCACCAATGAATGATGGACTGGCAATACCTATTCCTCATTAAGCTTTTCCCAAGCCATGCTACATTGTTTCTTTCTCTAAACTCTGTAAGATTAGCTTGGTCTCAAAGCAAGTGGGTACATGGATCATATCCCCACACGCCATAGACAGTTGCCATATTCTAAGCAATCCTTCAGATGGCTAATATATTTACACGAACATTGGGAAACACACACAAACACATGGAATCAGACAAGATATAATTACTTTACATATGTTTAGTCCAGAAAGCTTAGGGAAGGGGTGGAAATCAGCGACATGAGCACCTACACTTCATTTGCAAAATTCTTCTCTGAGAACATCATTTCCTATGAGTGCACTGAAGTAGGTACCAGCTGATTTACCAGATATTGAAAGTTTGCTGCCCAACATCAGCCTAAAGATAAAGGGACATGTAATGTCCATTAGGAAACAAATCAGTGTACAATCATTTACACATCAATAAATTCTTCATTTCCCTCGAAATAAGATATGTAAAGTAGCACTTAGCTTAATACAAGTTTTGTTCTGCTTTAGACCTAGCTGTAAAAAGCCATTCATGCAAAAAATTACCTCCAGTTTTCGCTGGATATGTAAAGGACACTTCTCCTGAAAACAAGTCCCTTTCACATAGGGAAGGGGAGCAAATCCCACTCTGGACAGCCAGTGTTGCTGGGAGTGGAAAATACATGACTTTGGTGTCTGTAGGGCATTGGCCTTAAGAACTCAGAAATAACACTGAGCTCACCTCGAAGGAGGCAGAGGGCTACAGGGGCCCTTGGAAATTACAGGAATTTTGCAGAAAAAGTACTGAGAACCTCTGTAGGGTTCTATTCTCTGGCCTGTTCTCTAAGGCTTCCCTGGGCATCACCTCCATTGGAAAGATGCCTGATTCTGTATCTTCCTCTCTGACCACACTTTCCCTGCTGACCCATTGGTCATTTGTTTCCTACCAGTCAATCTGCAATGTTTCCATCTCTGTTCTAAGGAAAAAGAAATTGTCTTCTTAAACTGTGTTACAGCTGTTGGTCATTCATGTGTATATTCTTTCTAAACAGGATTTTCCCTTGATTTCGATATAAAATAAAGTTCCTCTATCCTAAAGGACTCCAACAGAGAATTTTTGACCCTGCCATCCTGCCCTCCTCACATATACCATCTAGGGAAACTCTTTCCATGGCCTTTTGGTTTTTTGTTTATTTCTTTGTTTGTTTTTTCTCATGGCAAGTGCTAGAAATGAAATGCCCTGTAAAGAGACGTAGGAATGTAGGGAAAGGATGGCTTTGCTCTCAGACCAATTCTAAGGCCCAAAATCAATTTCATTGACCTGGCTCCTCTGAGATCTGGTTCTGGTATGGTTCTCCCACCTCCTTTGTCCTTAGAAAGAATCCCTTGTGGGTCTTCTAATTAGATATGCTCAGCAACACTGAAGAGATGGGGAGAACATCATTTCCTATGAGTGCACTGAAGTAGGTACCAGCTGATTTACCAGATATTGAAAGTTTGCTGCCCAACATCAGCCTAAAGATAAAGGGACATGTAATGTCCATTAGGAAACAAATCAGTGTACAATCATTTACACATCAATAAATTCTTCATTTCCCTCGAAATAAGATATGTAAAGTAGCACTTAGCTTAATACAAGTTTTGTTCTGCTTTAGACCTAGCTGTAAAAAGCCATTCATGCAAAAAATTACCTCCAGTTTTCGCTGGATATGTAAAGGACACTTCTCCTGAAAACAAGTCCCTTTCACATGGGGAAAGGGGGAGCAAATCCCACTCTGGACAGCCAGTGTTGCTGGGAGTGGAAAATACATGACTTTGGTGTCTGTAGGGCATTGGCCTTAAGAACTCAGAAATAACACTGAGCTCACCTCGAAGGAGGCAGAGGGCTACAGGGGCCCTTGGAAATTACAGGAATTTTGCAGAAAAAGTACTGAGAACCTCTGTAGGGTTCTATTCTCTGGCCTGTTCTCTAAGGCTTCCCTGGGCATCACCTCCATTGGAAAGATGCCTGATTCTGTATCTTCCTCTCTGACCACACTTTCCCTGCTGACCCATTGGTCATTTGTTTCCTACCAGTCAATCTGCAATGTTTCCATCTCTGTTCTAAGGAAAAAGAAATTGTCTTCTTAAACTGTGTTACAGCTGTTGGTCATTCATGTGTATATTCTTTCTAAACAGGATTTTCCCTTGATTTCGATATAAAATAAAGTTCCTCTATCCTAAAGGACTCCAACAGAGAATTTTTGACCCTGCCATCCTGCCCTCCTCACATATACCATCTAGGGAAACTCTTTCCATGGCCTTTTGGTTTTTTGTTTATTTCTTTGTTTGTTTTTTTTCTCATGGCAAGTGCTAGAAATGAAATGCCCTGTAAAGAGACGTAGGAATGTAGGGAAAGGATGGCTTTGCTCTCAGACCAATTCTAAGGCCCAAAATCAATTTCATTGACCTGGCTCCTCTGAGATCTGGTTCTGGTATGGTTCTCCCACCTCCTTTGTCCTTAGAAAGAATCCCTTGTGGGTCTTATACCAATAAATATTATGGATTATGCTCAGCAACACTGAAGAGATGGGGAGAAAGTGAAGGGGAGGGTGTGGTAAAGTCTTCAAAACCTTGGATGGGATGGTTCAGAAGTGATTAAAGTGGAATGTAACTAGCATCTGTGAAATAGAAGACAGTATTTAAGGGAAATTCTCTGAGATGCTCATTTTCCAGCAGAGTGTCCATCCTGACCTGACAGTTAAGAGAACACAATTTTGCCCCTAAGATGACTGCTGTGTATGATTGTGCTATGTGACAAGTGTCCTACCACAAAGCCAGCTGACAAAACATGCTTCTGCTATGCGTCTTCTCAGGGCAAGCCTTCAGTCTAGCCTGACGGAAGCCTTAAGGATCCATTTACATTTTTCCCATGATTAAGTAAGGCAAACTTCACAGCTGAACAGTTTTCAGGATTGAAAGGCAGCTGCTAGTATTCCAAGGCAGGCCCTGCCTTGAGTCTTAAAAATGCCTAACAGCAGCATCACTGGGCCCTTTTCTGTCTCCAAAGCTCGTAGCTTCTGCTCCACTCCAGTGAAATATGGCCTCCACATACGCATGGAGTAACACATAGACTCATACTTTGTGGGAAATGTGCGGAAATTTCTTTTCAGAGTGATTGCCAATAGACAATCCTCCATTTGGGAGTTTACAAGTTAACGGTGCCTTGAGAAGACTTTTTGCAGTGGGTAATGGGGCCAAAGTACATCTCCCACTGATGTTTAAATGTCTTTCCACTGCTTTGAGCCAACAGACTTGGGCGTGTTAGTCCAACACCTATTACTTGTTCGCAGATTGAGAATATAACAGGAAAAAGCTTGGAAATGAATAACAGATGTAAGCACCTGATCTGAAGAATAAAATCTTCCAGCTTGAGGTCCCAAAGGATGGAATTAAAAGAAATATCCCATCCTTCCTTGGGTGCCAGGTAAATCAGCATAGCCGGCATTGGGTCAATCAAGGGAGGTGTTTACCATTCCTGGTGCTGAAAACAAATACCCCAACTTACTGACAGATGGGAGAAGAGAGAAAGTCTGTCTATGGCACTGAAAACTCTTTCAAGACTTGTGACAGTCCTCAAAACATGCTTGAAAAACCTAGTTTCTTGGGCCATTCCAAATGAACGCAGCCCTAAAGTGGCCCTAGATTTCCCACGGGACAGAGTTAATGCATTGTCATAATACCCCAAACACTGATAAGGTAGCTCACCCCAAGCTCCTCCCCATTCAGGCCCTACCAGCTTATTCTCACAGGTGAGTCAAAGACACTTTACTCTTAGAAAAGCAGATCATGAATTGGATGAAGCATTGGAGTCTGCAGAAACTGCCTACTGATTCTTTTTCCTGACACCTTTAGACATAGGGTTGATGGAGCTTCCTACGGCTAAATGTTTCTGAAAGAAGTTTTGGGGTGAAAATTTACCATCTACTGAAACGTGGGCCTTTGAATGTCTTTCCACACCTAGTTTCATTGTCACATTTTGAGAAACTGAGCAGAACTTTTACTGTGCACAAGAGGAAGTCTAAACTCATAAACAACTACTTCCTAATGTTTCCAACACACAGACACACACACACACACACACACACACACACACACACACACACGCATGCAAGCACAATCTCAGAAAGTAAAACCTCCTTGAGAAAGAACATGATCATTGCCTTAAAAGTACACAAGTCTTTGCCAAGACTGCTGTTTTGAGAAGTTTCTTGTTCCAACTTGCCTTCTTTTCATGGTATTCTAACAATACCCTTGAGCTCACCGACCATGCCCTATACACATAACCCAGAAGGGTCCTTTATTCCTCAGGGTAACCAAAGATTAACATGGATTGTTTTGGTTTGCCTCCAACTGCAATGGGATTGAGACAGTCTATCCTATAGACATGAATTATAATCAATCTTTTCCAGCCTAGAAAAGGAAATCACTCAATGGCCTGGAGAAAGGCGAAACTCTCAGAGAGAGGAAAAGAAAAACATTAAATAAGTTCTTGTGGCTCCTGTTAACATATTAAATCAAATTTTCCATATCCTAGTGAGTTGTTTCTCAAATGATACCTCTGAGCTCCTTAAGGAATCAAGCCTGTCACTAGAAAGTTACATGGGGAAACGGTTTGTTCAAGGCAGGCTCTGAGGCAGGTCAACTCTGTGGGATCATCAGAATGAATTATGGAACATCGCCCTGAACC
Source organism: Tragulus kanchil (assembly GCA_022376925.1). Lineage (NCBI taxonomy): Eukaryota > Metazoa > Chordata > Mammalia > Artiodactyla > Tragulidae > Tragulus > Tragulus kanchil. The sequence goes on along the minus strand of JAIOJX010000032.1, from coordinate 2,828,722 downwards.
AGCCTGCCTTCTCCAATTTCACATCATAATTTAAAATCCTAGTCATAACCCAATTTGGACTCTCATTTCAAAGAGAGCTGAAATTTCTTCTTGTCTGCTGGACAGCTGAAGGGAAGAAGTCACCAGGACAGAGGCTGAGAACAAAGGTGCTGCCTTTCTATCTAAGACAGGCAAAGACTGCACCTCAGGTAGAAAGAGAAGAGGGACATTGAGATGGTCTTAACCAGAGCAAAAGATCTGTGAAGTTCTTAGGATTTCAGGTCCTGGGAGTTATTCTGATTTATCTTTTGAGTGAGAAATTCTTTAAAAAGAAGAAGCCCCAGCAGCATTTAGTCAATTGCATCACACAAATGCATCACCTAACCACTGCTTAGAGATCTAAAAGAAATTACATTTGAAAAGATTTAACATACCAAGTAGTCACCCATGGAAACAGTGGTTGGCGTTACAAACACCTGGGATTTTTTTTTAAGGGGCTGTGAATGACATCACTGTTGTAACCTTGGCAATCTGGCTTCAGGGTGTAATGTCAGGAATTTCATTTCCAGTCAGATGTGTTTCTCAGTGGGAATCCCAATCACACTTATTCGGGAGTGCTGAAGGCTTCTAGAAATGTGATTTGACATTTGGTCTTTATTCCAGCATTTTTTTTCCATCTTAAGGTTATTTTCCTATATACAAAATTGCTGGCTCCAGAATGAACATGATACTGCTTCAGGATCATTATTACACTGGGTTTTTTTCTTCAAGATTGGTTTAACTACACATTTATCAAGGAACCATCGTAAAGTTCTACTTTAAAAAAAAAAATCACGCTGAAATCTACAGAACCTCACAACAGCAACAATGGATAATAGAGACTTAAACACCGCAGGAGATGCCATTTTGCTACAAAATGTTCAAGACTCCAGACCTGAAAATAAAATCTCCCATCAAAACCTTTCCAGTGACACAGTGAAATGAGCAAAGCATCCTCTTTCTGCTTATATTTTTGTAAAGGTATTCTATGGCCCTCCATGCTCGATGAGAATCCAAAGAGGAAAATGTTAATGACTGAAATCTAGAAACCGGATGACAGAAGGGTTTTAAGAAAGACACACCTCAAAACATAGCATATCCCCAAAGAGGTTCATAGCTCAGTACCCAGGAAGGCTCTTGGCAATACTCTCTGTCCAGAGAGTGGGCTCCTCTATTTGAGGGGTCCTGCGGAGCCCACAGAAAGCTCTGACAGCTAGGAACTCATTCGATGCAGGTAGGGGGCTATTAGCACTTGTTTTCTGTGGGTGAAGAACCAGAGGCACAGAAAAGCTGATGCTTTTTTTGAGATCACTCAGCAAAAATGGGAGCTGAGACATCCTCTTCGTCCTCCCTAGTCTCAGGGTTGCCCCACTTTCAATCTGTCTCATCATTTTATCGTACATAGAAGTTTGAGTAGATCTCATAGTTTTCCTAAGATAAATGTGAAAGAATTTAGAAATTGCATTGAAAATATTAAAAAGGACCATGAAAAGAGATAATATTAAACTCTCCTGAGTTATGAGGGAAAATTATATTAAAAAATAGAGACGTGTGTAGATGTTATAAATTTGCTTTTAATAGTAAATATGGATGGTTGATCATAGATCATTGTTGGTTCTCAGAGCCATCTGAGAGACAGATTGTGGAGTGGAGGGTCTAGTCTCCCAGGTCCTGGTCAACCTCATTGTTCCCTACAAAGAGAGTATGTATCCGGTTCAATTCTATTCTTTAAGGTATAAGCCATTCTGGTGCCATTACAATACGGATCTCACTTGATCAAAAAAGATTCTTGCATCCCCTTCAAGGTGTGGAGGCTGCTATAAATTGCTGTGTCCATATTATAGCTTTTCTACTAAATAAACCTTTTCCTGACGCATGATGCTCCTATTCCATAGGCACATAGTACACTCATGCTGATAGGAGTCTAGAAAAAAAGAAGAAGAAGAAGAAAATCGTGGTTTACCATTTATCAGTCTATTTAACAACCAGAAAGCTGACCAAAAAATTTGAAGCCAAAGCTGTTTGTGGCAAGGCAAGCCTCTCTTCACCAAGAGAAAAGGAATAAGTAATTCTCAAAAAGATGGAACAGGGCATGATCATAGGCTGGTTGTCCCAGCATCGTTTGCACATAAACAACTGAGGAGGTGATAAGGAGGAGCTAATCACCTGGTCCAAGAAGCTGGAAAGAGACGGATGGCCAAGAGCACACTCTCTTCTCTGGAAACCTTGGCTAAATCACAAGTGTGGTTGGTGCTCACACTTTACAAGAGGGAGGTGGGCGTGTGGGACTTTTCCTGACTTTGCAGAGACAGAGGGATGAGACAGGGCAGGGGTGGAGGGTAAGAGTGTGGACTTTCAAGAACATAGGAAGAAAAGCCACAAGAGACAAACTGCACACAAGATGACAGTGGGGCTGACCCTTGAGGACAGAGCCGTCCTGTCCTAGGTGAGACCTGAAGAGGATATCCTTCACTCACAACTGACCTGAGTAATGCTGAGCCATAGATTTACTCACATCATTCCTGCCACCCAACAAGGGTCACAGGTCTGCTAGTTGCCCCCTGTAGACTAAGGAGACGTACACATTGGCCCAGAGAATTGAATTAACTTGGGCACAGTCATCCAGGCAAGCTATACCCAGCTGACTTCCAGCCCAAGGCTCTGCCCTTGTTCTAGGAAAGACGAACCCCTCCCTTTCATGTCCCCATTTCATTTGAAGGTTTGATATCTCCTGGTTTTGGCCCCAAGATAGGTTCAGTAATCTGCCTGAATTAACCTACATGCATACTTATACTTAACACAATATGTACTATTCAGGCTCCAATTCAGTGCTTCTCCTCCAGTCCAGACCATTAATTAAATACAATCTGCATCAAGGTTCAGTTTGGGTTTTTGCGTTTCTCTGAGAACATGAGTCCAACCTTTAAATGTGAAGCTTCTGAAAGTTCAAGATTTAGCCTTCCTTGAAAAGGTCTTAACTTCACAAATGATCCATAGGGCTAAAAGTCAGAAAGTCAAAGACGGTGGATTGATAATAAAAGAAAAGTTGAACTAGGAAAAGCTTCAGAAACCACAGGTTTGGTGCACATTTACTCACACACACCCAGGCAGGGCTATTGGTGGGAGCAATACAAATGGGGCACACTGCTTGGAGGGCCTTTTGGACCACTGGGTGTGTAAAGATATTGTGTGTGCATGTGAACACGTGCAAGTAATAAAATAGAAAGATGAATGTCATTTGCCCTGTGTGAGCTTGAGCACCCAGAACAGAATACAACGCTGATAATTGCTTTTAAATAAAGTCATTAGGTTTGCCTCTTTATGGTTGTAACATTACATTCCTTGGCCCAGAAATCTATTTTCCCAGTCAATAAACACAATGTCCTTGACAGGCAACTTTCATTTCTCCTATGTCTGAGAGAATACAAAAAAGATTCCTGTTACTCATATTAAAGACATGAGGCCAAGTAGGAAACACAATTTCGGGGAGAAATAGAAAATCAGCCAATCTCCAGAGAAATCTGAGATGGATGCATGAATGCTGAAGGACATTTCTCAAGACTTCTGATGTGATGAGGGGCCCCTCTTTTGTATACAGGCTGTGATTTTGACTTGGAGGTTTCTATTGGCCACCGCATCTCTGTGTGGTTCCACATAGAGAATTAGAAAGGATTTGAACCACTCTGGAGCCAACCACCCCACAAGGAGAGAGCTGGCAAACTAGGTCTTAGGGGACAGCTGCATTTTTTGTCTGTTTGATTCACCAGGGATGCCCAAGAAGACTGGAGTGTGTAGTGTATCCTTTCTCCAGGGGATCTTCCTTGCCCAAGAATTGAACTAAGGTCTCCTGCAATGCAGGTGGATATTTTTTTACCAGATGAGCTGCAAGGGAAGTCCCATCTTTTGCCCCAACCAGGACAAAAAGGAGCTATGCTGTCTCTCTTGTGAGGACCATAGGAAACACCTACCTAGACACGGGGCCAGCCTTTTGACCATCAGAACCCATCAGGTGTGGACCTGACCACCAAGCTGTGGTCAGGACCTGTCATGTTCAACCCAGGAAATGCTAGAGGACTGGATGGATGTGGGGCACACTAATTCTTTATAAACCATTTCACTTTGTGCAGCAGAAAGATATGCCACAAACCTGTTTGTCATCCACAGAGTGGCTTTCATGCCTTGATCTGTACTCCCCTGAGGGGAACACCAATACGATGACAACTCCTGTCATTCCAACTGAGCAGGAAGCCTGGTTCAGCACCATGGACAGAAACAGAGAGAGAGCGCGAGCAACAGCAAGAGAGGCCAAACTGCCTCACCTGGGATCAGAGCCCAGTCATAGGTCCTGAAGGTGAAATAGTTCATTGATGGAGAGAGGGGTGGGTGGGGAGTAGCGGGGGTGTTGCAGAGGGTGGCCCACCAAGGGTTCTAGATGGGATTTGTGGAGATCCACCATATGCATCTCAATGAGCTCTGCAGTAAATTTCACTGCACAGAGGTTAATCTAGATGTCAACGTTGTCTGACAGTGTTGAAATTACTCCAGGGCAGGGATCCTTCAGAAGTCTTAATATAACAGTCAATTCCATCCTGCCTGTAGGAAATAAAAGTTTTCCGCTTTGTGTGCCGAATCATTCCGCGCCAATTTTCTCACTGTTTGAAGTCCAAGCTGTTTGTAGTCCTGGGATTCACCTTCTATTAAGACCTTCATGGAGTTTGAGAAACTGGATTGCAGTCTTATGGAAGCAGGAGGATAAGAGCCAAAAGAAAAAACAAAAAGAAAAAGAAGAAAAAAGGACAAAAATGAAAGACAATCTTCTTACTGAGATTTACCCGTTTACTGCAGAAAACAGGCATCAGATGACTTGGATCAGGTTTATTTATTCACTCCAGAGGTGAGTGTAGAGGCATCAGCTAAAGTCAGGAAGCTGTAGAATGAAGATGGAGCATAAACACTTCTCCAGGAGCAAACAAGAGGGTTCAGGAAGCTATTCATTTGAGTATGTGCTACTGTTAACATATTACAACATTTGTTTCTATGACACCCACGAAGTCTTCTTAAATGAAGGAATAGCTGGCAGACTTAGCTTAGGTACTCATAGGTCTCAGGGGCTTTAGAGATCTTGCATCCAGAAGAATGTCAGAGCAAATCGTGGATATCCAGGCACTCAATCTACCTTCAAGTGCTCTGGAAGGAAATCTAAATTTGTCATCATCTAAACCGAGAAGAAACCAACTTCTTTCATGGGATGTAAAACTGAAAAGCAAGATCTGAGTGACAAGTGTTTCTCAGAGGGAGGCTCCAATGAGCATTTCCTCAGCTATACTATGTTGATGTGTCTTCTATTATAATCTTTTGGCTTTGTTGGGAATATGTGTTAATACCTCTGCAAGCTCCAAACTTGTGCCGTGGCACTGCACACAAAGCATCGTTTACCTTGGTGATTGAGAAAAATAAATAGAGCTCACCATCCTGCCTCTGTAGGATGGAAGACAGCCCAGCACACTAGCTTAAGATACCATCCCCTATGACAAATATCAAACTAGGCCTTGTTTTGAATTTGGAAATTAAGGAGGAAGTAGAATATGAATTTTCTTACTTGGATCAAGAATTCAAAGCACTTTGAGAGAATGCTCCCAATTTCTTTGGATCTCCTTGTGGAATAGTGTTTATGATGGCATACCAAGACTTGGGCTGGGGACTCCCTTGGTGGTCCAGTTGCTAAGACTCTGTACTCCAATGGAGGGGGGCTGGGTTCAATCCTTGGTTAGGAGACTAAATTCCACAAGTTGCAATTGAGACCCAATGCAGGCAAACAGAATAAATAAGTAAAAAATATTGTTTAAAAAAATCATGTGGGCCAGAGGAACTCTATTTTGCAAAGTAGAGAATTTGTTTAGATAGTCCAGGGAACTCTGATTAGGAAGAATGTACCAGGAAGAGAGAGATTCTGTCAGAAGCCAGGACGCATATCCCTAGGGTTAAAGTGCTTATTTTCACAGCAGAAGTCCTCATATGCAGTGCAGGGATTCACAGACAGTCACTACACCCACCACAGTCCATGGAGCCTCTCAGAGAGAGTGAACAAAGACCAATATCTCACATTCCCTCAGCCCCATCCCTCCTGCAGGCTGGTTTCTCATGCAGTGCTGGTGAATTCAATACCAGCCCCGAAATGGGACATGATGTGGTAGAAATGCGCGAGTTCTTGTGTGACCTATCAACCAGGAACAGTGACTTTCAGATACTCAGAATGTTGTCACCAGCAGAATTTAATTCAGGAGCACCAAATGATCAAACTTTACAAGATGACAAGATTTCCCAACAGGGCTTTTCTGAACATCTCTTAGGCTAGTCCATCTCTGGATTTCTCATCCCTGCAGAGGGAGGCTCCAATGAGCATTTCCTCAGCTATACTATGTTGATGTGTCTTCTATTATAATCTTTTGGCTTTGTTGGGAATATGTGTTAATACCTCTGCAAGCTCCAAACTTGTGCCGTGGCACTGCACACAAAGCATCGTTTACCTTGGTGATTGAGAAAAATAAATAGAGCTCACCATCCTGCCTCTGTAGGATGGAAGACAGCCCAGCACACTAGCTTAAGATACCATCCCCTATGACAAATATCAAACTAGGCCTTGTTTTGAATTTGGAAATTAAGGAGGAAGTAGAATATGAATTTTCTTACTTGGATCAAGAATTCAAAGCACTTTGAGAGAATGCTCCCAATTTCTTTGGATCTCCTTGTGGAATAGTGTTTATGATGGCATACCAAGACTTGGGCTGGGGACTCCCTTGGTGGTCCAGTTGCTAAGACTCTGTACTCCAATGGAGGGGGGCTGGGTTCAATCCTTGGTTAGGAGACTAAATTCCACAAGTTGCAATTGAGACCCAATGCAGGCAAACAGAATAAATAAGTAAAAAATATTGTTTAAAAAAAATCATGTGGGCCAGAGGAACTCTATTTTGCAAAGTAGAGAATTTGTTTAGATAGTCCAGGGAACTCTGATTAGGAAGAATGTACCAGGAAGAGAGAGATTCTGTCAGAAGCCAGGACGCATATCCCTAGGGTTAAAGTGCTTATTTTCACAGCAGAAGTCCTCATATGCAGTGCAGGGATTCACAGACAGTCACTACACCCACCACAGTCCATGGAGCCTCTCAGAGAGAGTGAACAAAGACCAATATCTCACATTCCCTCAGCCCCATCCCTCCTGCAGGCTGGTTTCTCATGCAGTGCTGGTGAATTCAATACCAGCCCCGAAATGGGACATGATGTGGTAGAAATGCGCGAGTTCTTGTGTGACCTATCAACCAGGAACAGTGACTTTCAGATACTCAGAATGTTGTCACCAGCAGAATTTAATTCAGGGAGCACCAAATGATCAAACTTTACAAGATGACAAGATTTCCCAACAGGGCTTTTCTGAACATCTCTTAGGCTAGTCCATCTCTGGATTTCTCATCCCTGAGAAGTGTAAGACTCAAAGAGATGAAGTGTGACGGAATCGACTTCATTACTCCAAGGGAACCTTCACTGAAGTTAATTCCAAAGAAATATGTAGATATAAGCATATAAAGTATACTGGCCTATTCTCTCCATATGATGACTTCCAGTGATGGTACACAATCCCCAAACATCTCTGGAGCCTATAATGATCTCTTAAGGATGCTACAAAAACTTAGAATCTTCCTTTGAAACTTATTAAGTGTGGGAAAAAAAATTGATATCCAAGAAGGCCTTGGTGCTCCAAGAACCAAAACCATAGTGGCTGTTGGGATCATTCTTTGCTGTTAGGCAAATGCCATGGACTGGCTAGCAGACTGGCTCCCAGCCAAAGCTGACAATAGAGATTGCAGGGGCACTTGAGGGCAGCTCTCTAGACAGGCAGCACACGAACTCATGCGACAGACATCTATAGATGTTTCTGTACCCTGGACTTTGAGCAAAACATAGGGAAGACCCCAGACCTCAGACCATCTATAGTAAAAACTATACCTTGAATCAAAACAATACTGCTGCTGTTTGACTCAGAGATGTGGGGGCAAGGAAACTGCTCATCGCGCCCAAATAGAAAAGAACTTTGATGAATAGTCTTCCACTTAAAACACAACCTTCTTTCCAGCATCCTAGATCCTCACAATAGCAGATGAAGGTAAAGATCACTTGAAATTTGACCCAGATTGCCAGAGGCCTGCATAAGGGGAAGCAGGTCTGTCTGCAAGTCTTGGAATAATTTCTGCCAATTTTGGGGACATTGGTGTTGAATGGAGTAGGATGACTCGAGGGGGACAGGATAGTGACAGTCAGTCAATGGGCCCAGTGGTATCCTCCCTTAAAAGTATGAAAATTGGGTCCTGGCCTGGCTTCTCTCCACGAACAACCCTCAGATCTACCAGTCACTGAGCCTTTTTTGATGTGCCTTCTATAATCAATATTTGACCATTGGTAACTCTCCCTCCTTCACTTCCTTGCCCATCTTTTATTTTGTCTCAAGAAAGGTAAAAAAAAAAAAGAAAAAAAAAAGCAAGATCAGAACATAATATTTTTTAACTGAAAGAGATCTTAAAGATAACCATGCCAACCTTCCAAATGCCTCAGCTGAGAAATTGGGTAATCTGAGAGATTAGCTGACCTGACCAATGTCCCCTGAGTAACTAGAGCAAAGCCAGCAATCTCAATGGCCTTTCCACCACTCCTCATCACCACCTAACTTCCCATGTATCCTGTGCTCCCCAGGCAAGACTGACCTGCTTTGGCCTCTAAGATGAGTCTCACGCAGCCCCAGCAACGGGTTATCTGCTCTCCCACTAATGTTGGTTTCTGTAGTATTTAGCACCAAAAATACTTGCACTAGTGTAATCCGTAAAGTAAGCATTGGAAGAGAAAGAAAATCCTGTTCAATCTGAACCCAGATGGACTAAGGATCTGTTGCCTCCAGCAGGATGTCTCTCTCCAGGGATGACTGGCACATGATCTTCTCAGGAGAGGAACTGTCTGGATTTTTGTCTGTCAACTGAACGAGGTTTAGTGATCCTCAAGATCCACTCAGAGGTCAGGGATGTAATTAGAGAGCAGCCTCTGGCTCACATCCAAAGTCAAGAAGAACCAGAAAGACCCCTGGCCGTGGCACCCTGCCCCACCCCCAGTGGGCATCTAACAGTGAGTCACTTACACTTAGTCTGGGGGAGACCAGGTGAGGAGGCCAGCCTGGGAGACCTGGAATATCCACCACAGCTACAAAGGGGCTTGGATGATGTTATGCCCTTCCTCACAATGAATGAAGGTAATGATCACTTGAAATTTGACCCAGATTGCCAGAGGCCTGCATAAGGGGAAGCAGGTCTGTCTGCAAGTCTTGGAATAATTTCTGCCAATTTTGGGGACATTGGTGTTGAATGGAGTAGGATGACTCGAGGGGGACAGGATAGTGACAGTCAGTCAATGGGCCCAGTGGTATCCTCCCTTAAAAGTATGAAAATTGGGTCCTGGCCTGGCTTCTCTCCACGAACAACCCTCAGATCTACCAGTCACTGAGCCTTTTTTGATGTGCCTTCTATAATCAATATTTGACCATTGGTAACTCTCCCTCCTTCACTTCCTTGCCCATCTTTTATTTTGTCTCAAGAAAGGTAAAAAAAAAAAAGAAAAAAAAAAGCAAGATCAGAACATAATATTTTTTAACTGAAAGAGATCTTAAAGATAACCATGCCAACCTTCCAAATGCCTCAGCTGAGAAATTGGGTAATCTGAGAGATTAGCTGACCTGACCAATGTCCCCTGAGTAACTAGAGCAAAGCCAGCAATCTCAATGGCCTTTCCACCACTCCTCATCACCACCTAACTTCCCATGTATCCTGTGCTCCCCAGGCAAGACTGACCTGCTTTGGCCTCTAAGATGAGTCTCACGCAGCCCCAGCAACGGGTTATCTGCTCTCCCACTAATGTTGGTTTCTGTAGTATTTAGCACCAAAAATACTTGCACTAGTGTAATCCGTAAAGTAAGCATTGGAAGAGAAAGAAAATCCTGTTCAATCTGAACCCAGATGGACTAAGGATCTGTTGCCTCCAGCAGGATGTCTCTCTCAGGGATGACTGGCACATGATCTTCTCAGGAGAGGAACTGTCTGGATTTTTGTCTGTCAACTGAACGAGGTTTAGTGATCCTCAAGATCCACTCAGAGGTCAGGGATGTAATTAGAGAGCAGCCTCTGGCTCACATCCAAAGTCAAGAAGAACCAGAAAGACCCCTGGCCGTGGCACCCTGCCCCACCCCCAGTGGGCATCTAACAGTGAGTCACTTACACTTAGTCTGGGGGAGACCAGGTGAGGAGGCCAGCCTGGGAGACCTGGAATATCCACCACAGCTACAAAGGGGCTTGGATGATGTTATGCCCCTTCCTGGTCACTCAGGCATAGACTTTTACACTGAAGAACTGGGTAGCAGGTGATAAGATTGAACTAGACTGTAGGTGGCCATATTGGTTAGTGGGGTGTCATTTCAAAACCCATTCAACCACCTCAAGCTCTTTAAAAATAAATAAGTAAATAAATAACTCTTTGCCATAGCTTTTTGAGTGTGTGGGGAGGATAGGAGGTGGAGGAGACCTAAAGTAACCTTGGGTACTTCAGCCCTGCAGTGCTGTCAGTGCGCAGGAGGAGAAGCAGGGCTTCTGAGAACCCACCCACATCCCAGGTGATGGGCCCCACAAGGCCTGCAGAGGCCGCCCTGGCACTCCAGAGTGGCCCTGAGAGAAAGGACACAGACATTCAGTGCTGAGTCTAAGAATCTCAGAACATAGAGGGGGCCAGAGTTGAGCAAGCCCATCCCACGTTTCCCAGATGGAGAAAATGAGGGAAACCAGTGTCAGGGGTGGGGATGGCTTCTCAGTCCTGTTCCTCTGCAGAAGGAACCACCTACACCAATCACCAGAGCCCCAAGGACTTTTTCCATTGCTACAGCCCATCCTCTGCCTCCTTCACTCTTCGAAAAGACTTTTCAGGTTTGCCACCTGCTGAGGTTAATAAGTCGACATGCAAATGCTACACAGAGAGCACAGAGCAGTGAGAAAGAAGGCCCTCCCTCTCTGCCCCTTTCCACCCCCGGTATCCTTCACCTTGGACTCTTACAGGAGGCAGCTTCTGACACTGGACATGATGAGGCATGACCCCAAGGTCAACACAGAGGCCCACGGGACTAGGACTCTGGAAATATGACAACACTGGCCTCCTTGTTGGCAAAGGAATTGCCTTTTTCACAGGTCAGGACTCACTTACATTGCTGAAGAGGAGGATGTAATTAGAGAGCAGCCTCTGGCTCACATCCAAAGTCAAGAAGAACCAGAAAGACCCCTGGCCGTGGCACCCTGCCCCACCCCCAGTGGGCATCTAACAGTGAGTCACTTACACTTAGTCTGGGGGAGACCAGGTGAGGAGGCCAGCCTGGGAGACCTGGAATATCCACCACAGCTACAAAGGGGCTTGGATGATGTTATGCCCCTTCCTGGTCACTCAGGCATAGACTTTTACACTGAAGAACTGGGTAGCAGGTGATAAGATTGAACTAGACTGTAGGTGGCCATATTGGTTAGTGGGGTGTCATTTCAAAACCCATTCAACCACCTCAAGCTCTTTAAAAATAAATAAGTAAATAAATAACTCTTTGCCATAGCTTTTTGAGTGTGTGGGGAGGATAGGAGGTGGAGGAGACCTAAAGTAACCTTGGGTACTTCAGCCCTGCAGTGCTGTCAGTGCGCAGGAGGAGAAGCAGGGCTTCTGAGAACCCACCCACATCCCAGGTGATGGGCCCCACAAGGCCTGCAGAGGCCGCCCTGGCACTCCAGAGTGGCCCTGAGAGAAAGGACACAGACATTCAGTGCTGAGTCTAAGAATCTCAGAACATAGAGGGGGCCAGAGTTGAGCAAGCCCATCCCACGTTTCCCAGATGGAGAAAATGAGGGAAACCAGTGTCAGGGGTGGGGATGGCTTCTCAGTCCTGTTCCTCTGCAGAAGGAACCACCTACACCAATCACCAGAGCCCCAAGGACTTTTTCCATTGCTACAGCCCATCCTCTGCCTCCTTCACTCTTCGAAAAGACTTTTCAGGTTTGCCACCTGCTGAGGTTAATAAGTCGACATGCAAATGCTACACAGAGAGCACAGAGCAGTGAGAAAGAAGGCCCTCCCTCTCTGCCCCTTTCCACCCCCGGTATCCTTCACCTTGGACTCTTACAGGAGGCAGCTTCTGACACTGGACATGATGAGGGCATGACCCCAAGGTCAACACAGAGGCCCACGGGACTAGGACTCTGGAAATATGACAACACTGGCCTCCTTGTTGGCAAAGGAATTGCCTTTTTCCATCAGGTCAGGAGGACTCAGCACCCTGTGTTGAAATCCTACTGTATTCCAAATTCCCAGGTGCCCACCAGTCCTTTCTCACTGCTCCATCTTTGAGACCATCAGGGACTTTGAGGTTCTAGAAAATACACAGTCCAGAAGATGGAAGTCACACAGCATCTGTATTGGTGGGCAGGGGGAGGGGGAATTGTGGCAGCAACAGAACCTTTGGAGACTCATTGCTAAGAGAAACCTTCCTCCAGGACACCCAGATCACTACCTCCTGGAACACCTCACCGACTGCAGAGGTCCACCCAGCATTAGCAGCCAGAGGAGACCAAGGGACTCCAGGCAGAAAGACCAGAGGGGTAAAATTGTCACAGGATAGCACATAATTCCTTTGAGATGGTCCATCCCAAGAGCTCTTCTCAAAAGTCACCAGGGCTGGGAGCACAGCACAGTGAGAAACCACACACCCGATTCTAATGCCCTCCCCTCCCCCCGCCCCAGCCTGGCTCAGCATCCCTGCCCATCCCCGAAACCCACCCATGGCCTATGGTCCGAGCACAGCTCTTTATCTGAATAAAAATAGTTGTGAGTCTTAAAAAAAGAAGCCAAGCCACGAACACAGAATTCAGTCCCCAAACCCCACACAGGATGCCTGTTCTGCAGCTGATCAGAGTGTCCAGGCTGCCAACAGTCCCTTAAGCTGGCAGAGCAGGGCGCAGCTCAGAGGACCCAGAGACTCTAGTTGGGCAGAGGCCAGTCCGTTCGGCAGCTCTGTGCCTGGGGTGAGGTGGAAGGGCCTGTGTCTTGGGAAAGGAGACGCACCCTCGCCTCCCCGGTGGGAGGGCTCTGTGGGCCAGGCTGTCAGAAACCACCCCCCGAGCCCCAAGGATTTTCATCCTCCCCCACTGGACTCTCCCAGGAGGCAGCTTCCCCTGAGAAAGAAGGCCCTCCTCTCTGCCCCTTTCCACCCCGGTATCCTTCACCTTGGACTCTTACAGGAGGCAGCTTCTGACACTGGACATGATGAGGCATGACCCCAAGGACAACACAGAGGCCCGCGGGACTAGGACGCTGGAACTATGCCAACACTGGCCTCCTTGTTGGCAAAGGAATTGCCTTTTTCCATCAGGTCAGGAGGACTCAGCACCCTGTGTTGAAATCCTACTGTATTCCAAATTCCCAGGTGCCCACCAGTCCTTTCTCACTGCTCCATCTTTGAGACCATCAGGGACTTTGAGGTTCTAGAAAATACACAGTCCAGAAGATGGAAGTCACACAGCATCTGTATTGGTGGGCAGGGGGAGGGGGAATTGTGGCAGCAACAGAACCTTTGGAGACTCATTGCTAAGAGAAACCTTCCTCCAGGACACCCAGATCACTACCTCCTGGAACACCTCACCGACTGCAGAGGTCCACCCAGCATTAGCAGCCAGAGGAGACCAAGGGACTCCAGGCAGAAAGACCAGAGGGTAAAATTGTCACAGGATAGCACATAATTCCTTTGAGATGGTCCATCCCAAGAGCTCTTCTCAAAAGTCACCAGGGCTGGGAGCACAGCACAGTGAGAAACCACACACCCGATTCTAATGCCCTCCCCTCCCCCCGCCCCAGCCTGGCTCAGCATCCCTGCCCATCCCCGAAACCCACCCATGGCCTATGGTCCGAGCACAGCTCTTTATCTGAATAAAAATAGTTGTGAGTCTTAAAAAAAGAAGCCAAGCCACGAACACAGAATTCAGTCCCCAAACCCCACACAGGATGCCTGTTCTGCAGCTGATCAGAGTGTCCAGGCTGCCAACAGTCCCTTAAGCTGGCAGAGCAGGGCGCAGCTCAGAGGACCCAGAGACTCTAGTTGGGCAGAGGCCAGTCCGTTCGGCAGCTCTGTGCCTGGGGTGAGGTGGAAGGGCCTGTGTCTTGGGAAAGGGAGACGCACACCCTCGCCTCCCCGGTGGGAGGGCTCTGTGGGGCCAGGCTGTCAGTTTCGGTTTTCACGGGCATCTTGTCGTCATGGGTCAGGGGTGCCTGGAGAGCCGGCCCTGTGACGGTCCTACAGTGGCAACTGAAAAGGCAGCGATTCCCCTGGTGCCAGGGCAGAGGCAGCTGGCCCCAGACCAGATGCTTTGTTCTCTCTCCCTGGTCAGGGTTCTGTGTCCTCATTAAGATGCCCAGCCTGCGGCGGTGGCCAGGCATTGGATGCCTCCCAAAGCCGCCTTGGCCCCTCCCCCGCCCCCAGCCCACAAAAGCGATTTCTCAGCCCCTGCATTTTCACAGCAGCTCAAAGGCAGAGGCATCAATCCTCCCAGGGGCTGGAAACGTGAGGAGAATGCCAAGGGGCCAGGTGCAGGTGCCAGATAGATTCTCCCCCACTGGCTCCTGCCCACACCACCACCTGACTCTCAGCAACAAGAACTGCCCCTCAGTCTCTCGATGGACCTGGCCCTCTTTCTCAGCAGTGGGGTTTACCTGGGGCTTCACAGAGCTCCCAGGAAACGGGAGCTAGAATCTAGAGGAGACAGAATGAGACAGAGGACCCCAAGGGGTGCATACCTTATCTCACCTGCAAGGCATGAAGTCTGCTGTTGGAACCCCACTACATCCACCCTTATGGACAACAAGGGAGATGTACAATGCCCCCCTTATCTCCCCAGTAGCCTGAATGTGGGAGGTGAGGCCAAGGAGTCTTTCCAAGGATGCAAGATGGGAGGCCAGTGCCTTGACGGTTCAGATTTCAGCTTTTAATTCTGTGGCTCTTTATATTCCAGAAAGTCCAGTTCTTGAAGTTCAGAAGAGAGATGAGACACCTCTTTCAGACTGAAGAAGGAAGGTGTGCATTACACCAAGATGGATGTAGTAGTCCATTGTTACCATGGTTTCATGTTTGTTGTCTTTTGTTCAGTGTTTACCTGTAGGCGCCATTGTTGACTCCCCCAAAACATGATGGACCATACTTCCTAGAAAGAACAAATTAGAAAATTGTCTGGAAGTGGAGGAGAGGAAGAAGGTGTGGAGGCAATGGTCAGAGGAGGAGTGAGGTGTTCTAGCAGCCCCTCGTCCCGTGTTCTTTCCCTGCTGATTGCTGACATGGTCTGCCCCTGCACCTGTGCAGAGCTTGAGGCAAACACACCTGGGCAGCTGTGATTGGTCCTCTATGCCAGCTCCTCCTGTCCCAACACAAAGATTGTCTCTCTGCACCATCAAGGTCTTCTGTTCCCAAACACCAGAGCTGAAGAAGCTAAGGCCGCAGCCTACTTCTATGGAATTTCCAATTGTGTTCATCATAAATAAGATTTTCTGTGTTGTCATTACAGTCTTGCACCCCTCCCCGCCCCCAGCCCACAAAAGCGATTTCTCAGCCCCTGCATTTTCACAGCAGCTCAAAGGCAGAGGCATCAATCCTCCCAGGGGCTGGAAACGTGAGGAGAATGCCAAGGGGCCAGGTGCAGGTGCCAGATAGATTCTCCCCCACTGGCTCCTGCCCACACCACCACCTGACTCTCAGCAACAAGAACTGCCCCTCAGTCTCTCGATGGACCTGGCCCTCTTTCTCAGCAGTGGGGTTTACCTGGGGCTTCACAGAGCTCCCAGGAAACGGGAGCTAGAATCTAGAGGAGACAGAATGAGACAGAGGACCCCAAGGGGTGCATACCTTATCTCACCTGCAAGGCATGAAGTCTGCTGTTGGAACCCCACTACATCCACCCTTATGGACAACAAGGGAGATGTACAATGCCCCCCTTATCTCCCCAGTAGCCTGAATGTGGGAGGTGAGGCCAAGGAGTCTTTCCAAGGATGCAAGATGGGAGGCCAGTGCCTTGACGGTTCAGATTTCAGCTTTTAATTCTGTGGCTCTTTATATTCCAGAAAGTCCAGTTCTTGAAGTTCAGAAGAGAGATGAGACACCTCTTTCAGACTGAAGAAGGAAGGTGTGCATTACACCAAGATGGATGTAGTAGTCCATTGTTACCATGGTTTCATGTTTGTTGTCTTTTGTTCAGTGTTTACCTGTAGGCGCCATTGTTGACTCCCCAAAGCATGAGGACCATACTTCCTAGAAAGAACAAATTAGAAAATTGTCTGGAAGTGGAGGAGAGGAAGAAGGTGTGGAGGCAATGGTCAGAGGAGGAGTGAGGTGTTCTAGCAGCCCCTCGTCCCGTGTTCTTTCCCTGCTGATTGCTGACATGGTCTGCCCCTGCACCTGTGCAGAGCTTGAGGCAAACACACCTGGGCAGCTGTGATTGGTCCTCTATGCCAGCTCCTCCTGTCCCAACACAAAGATTGTCTCTCTGCACCATCAAGGTCTTCTGTTCCCAAACACCAGAGCTGAAGAAGCTAAGGCCGCAGCCTACTTCTATGGGAATTTCCAATTGTGTTCATCATAAATAAGATTTTCTGTGTTGTCATTACAGTCTTGCAGTTTCTGTATCAGCAGCTTCTCTGTGCATTAGAGAAGAGGGTATCTCTCTGTAGATATAGATAGATAGATAGTTAGATATATAAATATATATATATATATATATATATATATATGCCAAACTGCCTTACAGGGTTGTTTTTTCTTTCTTTTTCAGTGTTGTATGTGTAGCAGGCACTTGAGTTTATATGAAGATGTTTGCTTCAGTCAAAGATGGAAGAAAAGAGTCTGTGAGGTGGAAAAGAGGAGGGATGGAACCGGGAGAGAAGAGGCAACAGAATACAGGTTCGAGACCACCAGTCACCACTAGCCGAGTATGTCCAGGTAGATGGGGGTGGCTTTCCCCAAAGCATGGAGGATCTTGTAGATCTCTTTGATGTTCAGCCTCTGCTGTGGTTCCCTCTGCCAGCACCCCAGCATGACATCATATACCTCTTTGGGGCAGACCCGGGGCCGCTCCAAAACACGGCCTTGCGTGATGCACTCAATGACCTGGAAAAGGAAAGAGAACAAGGAAAGTCATCGCTGAACACTCACCTGTGGCCCAGGGGCTTAAGCTCAGCAGAAGGCAATGACTTCACTGATGAGCTTCAGTGCAGACTGGGCTGCTGGTAAGAGTTGCTCGTCTGCCCTGGGGTTGGGTTCCCAGGGCCAAGACCCAGCAGTGGCTGGTTCAGCCCCCTGCTGCCCTCTACACTCCATGTCCCTCTTTTTAATTGGAGGATAATTGCTCCACAATGTTGTGTTGGTTTCTGAAGTACAACAATATGAAAATATATACTTATATATATAGCTATATATGAAAGTGTTAGTTGTTCAGTCCTGTCCAACTCTCTGTGACTCCTCTTTGGACTGCAGCCCTCCTTGTCCATGGAATTCTCCAAGCAAGAATACTGGAGTGGGTTGTCATGCCCTTCTCCAGGGAATCTTTCCAACCTAGGGATTGAACCTATGTCTCCTGCATTGCAGGCAGATTCTTTACCATCTGAACAACCAGGTGGTAAAGAATACACACACACACACACACACACACACACACACACATATCCCCTTCTTCTTGAGCATCCTCGCCAACCGCCCCATCCTGCCCTTCTAGGTCATCATACACATTGAATGACTCAGTGTATCAAATGGGAGGCCATAGGGAAGAGCAGGAAGAAAGCAGATAACATGTGACTGGACCATCCCCAGCTGGCCCCTTAGGACCATGCCTGTAGTTTCTGGTTCAATTCCAGTTCTTCAGAGAGACTTCTTTGCTGCCACTGTGTCAATTTTCAAGGTTCCAGCTTCCAGTTCTCAGGCTATTTGAACATCTCCCTGACTCTCCCACTGTGTACCCTTGGGCAGCTTACTCACTCCAAACTATATACAGTTTCCTCATTTGAAGATAGATTGTGATGATAAAAACGCACAGAATCATCTTTAGCAAAGTGCTTCCCTGGTGGCTCAGTGGTAAAGAATCTGTCTGCAATCAGGAGATGCAGGAGATGAGGGTTTGATCCCTGGGTCAGGAAGATCCCCTGGAGAAAGAAATGGCAGTCCATTCCAGTATTCTTACCTGGAAAATCCCATGGACAGAGGAGCCTGGCAGGCAATAGTCCATGGGATCACAAAGAGTTGGATGTGACTAAAGTGACTAAGCACGCACACATCCTTAGTAGAGTATGTGAAAAATATTATTGGGTTGGTGAAAAAGTTTGTTTGGGTTTTTCCTTAGGATATAATGGAAAAACCTGAATGAATATTTTGGCCAACTCCCTATTTCTCATTTTTTCCTTCATTAGTCTATATGTAGTCTTTATGATTACTATTAATTACTATTGCTTACTTTTGGGTTGTACCATGTGGCACATGAGATCTAATTCCCTGACCAGGAATCAAGCCCACACCCCCTGCATTGGAAGGTGGACTCTTAACCCCTGGACCACCAGGGAAGGCCCTGCATCCCTTGGCTGTTCCCAGCAGCACTCCACCAGTGACGTGTGGCCTCATGACCCTCTGACTCTGGGGCAGCTTCTCAGATAATCACTGTATCAGCACTTTCCTGGTCCTGGTCACCCCAGAGTCTGCACAGGATCACTAGGTGCCGTTCTTGGCCAGCGTGATGGGTTTCCAGCTGTTCGTGTTCCCTGTTTTTATTTGAGCCCGGTCTCCATTATCCCTTACCTTTGCCTCCATGAAAAGGGGTCCAGTTCAAACTGAAGTCATGGCTGCCAGCACTAAGATTAAAAGCACTGGAGTGTCTCCTCCAAGGCTGGGCTCTCCAGACTGTCCATTTCAATAGAGAAATTCACTGTCCATGACTGCCAGGACTTGGCTGCTGGGGTGGCTGGAGTGAAACAGGTGACTGGGGGTAAGAAGCCCCATCAATGGCTCTAAGGCTCGCACCTTATGAAGGAGTGTCAGCAATGACCTTGGTAGCAATGCTAAGCCAGGCTAGGTATCCAGGACAGATGGTCTGCTGAGACCAATAGAACCCTCAGCCCAGAGTTCCCTTTTCACTAGAGCCACCAAATTACATGGGGGCTGTGATCAGGGTGCACTGCACTTGTGAGTGCATGCAAATGTACCAGTATATATACACACATGTGTGTGTATATGCATTCACATGTTTACCACCACCTCCTACTCAGAAAAACAAGAATTGTTGAAAGCACCATAATAAATGAGTTCTGATATACATACTTTCTTTTTTTAAAAAAAAAAAAATGTTGTTAAACTGTATTGTCCTGCTTTGAGAAATGTGGTCAACCATTTTGAGAAAATGATAAGATGTCATAAATTTAAAGAAATGTCTTCTGTTCAGCCTTTGACATTGACTTAATTAAATGGTCAGGGTACAAGGAGGCAAATGTGAACATAGCTTCCAGGAAGAAAGATACTATCTGGAATATTCAGATAGAGTTCTAATATTAAAAGGTCCTCATGTTCATGTTTTCTCAGAAAACAGATGACAGACTGCCATCTTTTACAGGTCTGCTGGATTGGAAGACCCAGCCCTTTACTGTCTGCAAACTGGACTGAGTTCTCTGGGGCACCACAAGTCACTGAAGAGCATCTTGCTTTGGACCACAGCCCAGCTCAGCTCAAGCTTTCACCTCTGAGACCCGCCCAGTCCACTCCAGACCCCCAAGCAGGGAAAATCCCCATTGGTTCACGGTACCTCGGTCACCCCAGGGTCTGCACAGGATCACTAGGTGCCGTTCTTGGCCAGCGTGATGGGTTTCCAGCTGTTCGTGTTCCCTGTTTTTATTTGAGCCCGGTCTCCATTATCCCTTACCTTTGCCTCCATGAAAAGGGGTCCAGTTCAAACTGAAGTCATGGCTGCCAGCACTAAGATTAAAAGCACTGGAGTGTCTCCTCCAAGGCTGGGCTCTCCAGACTGTCCATTTCAATAGAGAAATTCACTGTCCATGACTGCCAGGACTTGGCTGCTGGGGTGGCTGGAGTGAAACAGGTGACTGGGGGTAAGAAGCCCCATCAATGGCTCTAAGGCTCGCACCTTATGAAGGAGTGTCAGCAATGACCTTGGTAGCAATGCTAAGCCAGGCTAGGTATCCAGGACAGATGGTCTGCTGAGACCAATAGAACCCTCAGCCCAGAGTTCCCTTTTCACTAGAGCCACCAAATTACATGGGGGCTGTGATCAGGGTGCACTGCACTTGTGAGTGCATGCAAATGTACCAGTATATATACACACATGTGTGTGTATATGCATTCACATGTTTACCACCACCTCCTACTCAGAAAAACAAGAATTGTTGAAAGCACCATAATAAATGAGTTCTGATATACATACTTTCTTTTTTTTTTAAAAAAAAAATGTTGTTAAACTGTATTGTCCTGCTTTGAGAAATGTGGTCAACCATTTTGAGAAAATGATAAGATGTCATAAATTTAAAGAAATGTCTTCTGTTCAGCCTTTGACATTGACTTAATTAAATGGTCAGGGTACAAGGAGGCAAATGTGAACATAGCTTCCAGGAAGAAAGATACTATCTGGAATATTCAGATAGAGTTCTAATATTAAAAGGTCCTCATGTTCATGTTTTCTCAGAAAACAGATGACAGACTGCCATCTTTTACAGGTCTGCTGGATTGGAAGACCCAGCCCTTTACTGTCTGCAAACTGGACTGAGTTCTCTGGGGCACCACAAGTCACTGAAGAGCATCTTGCTTTGGACCACAGCCCAGCTCAGCTCAAGCTTTCACCTCTGAGACCCGCCCAGTCCACTCCAGACCCCCAAGCAGCTCTCTGTCCTTTGTCTTGAATTTAAACAAGTATTTGTATGAAAAGTACTGAGTTAATACAGGCTAACAGGCTTCAGAAAAAGCCTGGCTTTAAATGTGGGCTATTTTTCAATTTGATGACTAGCACTTTTTATTCATATTGTACATCAGAAATATAAAAATACATAATGTGCCTATGACTGCATCTACTATCATGATTCACCTGACTCCTGGAAGTCCACACTCTATCAGGAGCATGATATTTGCCTTCCCCATTCACCTTCCTGCACACCTCAGGGCCTAGCCTGCCAAAAGCCTTTGGGGGCCCAGATGATCTGGCATACTCAGTAGCAGGTGTTTCCGCAAGACGGCACAGGTGAAAACCTCGTAGTTGTTTTTTTGCTCTTCACTTTCTTAGTGAAACATTTGCGATTTTTACATGGAGCAGAGCAAAGAGAACCATGCATTGCATCTCAATTTCGACATCTGATTTCATGCTCTCTTAACAGTCAGAGTACATTTCCTACAGCTATGATTTTTTTTTTCCTACCAAGAAGGTCTGTCCTCCTGCGTCTGGCAACATTTGCTCTGCTGGTTTCAAACCCCATCCAGTATTTTTCCCACTCCAACTAGGTGCTGGCTCATATATCTTTTATCAGCCTTCTACCAAATTAAGTTTCTGACATACCCTCTTTGTTGTTTTTTTTTTTTTTTTGAACTTTTTATTTCATATTGGGGTATAGCCCATTCACAAAGTTTTGACAGTTTCAGGTGAACTTCAAAGTGACTCAGCCATATAGATACATGTATCCATTCTCCCCAAAATGCCCCTCCCATCCAGGCTGCCACATTACATTGAGCAGAATTTCCGGTGCTACCCAGTAGGTCCTTGTATAGCAGCATGTACATTTCCATCCCAACTCTTCTATTTCTTCCCCCACCCTCCTGCCATCTGCCCCCTTTGTACCTCTGTGTTTGAGAGCTGGAACCATGGCTGCTTTCCGTAGGTGAAGATCTCCCAGAGAATCACCCCAAAGCTCCACACGTCACTCTCTGTAGTGAACTTCCGGTACATGATGCTTTCAGGGGGCATCCAGCGAATAGGGAGCATGGTGTGTCCTCCCACCTAAAAGGGGTTGAGACAGAAGCACGCACAGAGTGACCAGATGACCAGACTCAGTGGCCTCAGCCTGCACTCTTCGTATGTAGATGCCCTTTCAATACACCTTATTCTAAGACAGCCAAATGTGATGCAACTTTTGTTTCGAAGGGTCATTGGAGACACTGACCTCCAAGCCCTAGGATAGTAGAGGCAGCTAGGGGAGCAATTAGAGATAACAGTTAAGGGAAGGTAGGTGGTATAGAAGGTAAAGAAAGATTAACAAGATGCTTTGAAGTGGGAGAGTAGGTTTCAGAATCGAGTACTACAGTCAGAGCTAACCTTGAGAGGGAGCTCAGAGACAAGTCACAGACTCACCGAGGGAGGCTACCAAGTTTCAGAGGATTTGCAGACATTAGGTTAGACTTCTTAGCCAAGGAGGTTAAAGCACACTGTGGTCCATGTGCATCTAGTCAGTACAGACCTATGACTTTAGTGTTTATCTGACAATCTTGAATTTCTCACTGCAACCTAGTGTTTGGAGAGACGAGGATAGGGAAGTTCAAAAGTATGAAAGACCACATGCTAATAAGAAATCAGATGGGCCAGAAGAGAATTCACAACCATTCTCAGCAAGATCTCAAAGGCCAATAAGGAGAGTGCTTTATAAAATAACCCAGGGAGGACATTTGGCTTCCCTGGTGGCTCAGTGGTAAAGAATCTGCCTGCAATGCAGTAGATACAGGTTCAGTCCCTGAGTTGGGAAGATCCCCTGGAGAAGGAAACGGCAATGCACTCCAGTATTCTTTCCTGGGAAATCGCCTGGACAGAGGAGGCTGGCAGGCCACAGTCCATGGGATTGCAAAAGAGTCAGACATGACTTGGTGGCTGAACAACAACAACAAGGAGGACATTAGCCAGCTGTGAGTCTACCGATCTGACAGTCGAGGGTACAAGGAAGTAACTGACATTTAAGGTGTACTTTCCTGAGAAAAAACATTAGGGAAATCCTCACTTCCCAGCAGGTTCCAGATATTATTAAGTGGAAGAAAATTAAGTGGAAGAAAATTCACAGCATGTTTTAGAACTCACAAACTAACAGCATCATTCATAAGTAGAGCACCAGAAATTGGAACTTCTGGCTAATACATGGAACTTGGTAGAAAACTGCTTTCCTCTGATAGAAAAAGAGCTCTCTGTAAATAAACTATTATGATGAATGATGAATTGAAGCTCTCATTTCTATGATGGTCCAGTTGGAGGAATTATAATCATGAACACTTAAGAAAGAATGACTTGCTGAAGACAATCTTGTTTCAAATAAAAGAAAGAGAGAGAAAGAGATCACGATTGCCTTATCCACTTGAATTATTTTAGAAGGTAAATGATAATACAGACTTGTAGAAGTTGTTTTCAACCTGGGGTTTTATAATCAGGATAGCTCTGTATCCAGTGTAAAGACAAGATGCTTCTTTCAGACAACCAAAAGACTCAGTAAGTTTACCATCCACAGCCTTCAGAAAAAACAAAGAAGAAAAAATTAATTGAGGATTTACTCCAGAAAAATGGAAAAAGAGTCTAAAATACACCGTGGCTTGGAACATAACAAACAGTGCAAAGCAAATAAGCCACAGATACACAGTTTAAATCTAAATAGTGGTCACTAATGTGGTAGTAAAATGTAATATAATTAGTAATAAAGGACATCTGTAAAATAGAGATATAAAGTAAATAATAGCACCAATGATGCCAATAGTACTATCAGTGCTATTATTTACAATATTCTGGGATGAAACTTTCTGATAATTTTAAAAATAAGTGCATAAAGTAAGCAGAATAGTCCCTGAGTTGGGAAGATCCCCTGGAGAAGGAAACGGCAATGCACTCCAGTATTCTTTCCTGGGAAATCGCCTGGACAGAGGAGGCTGGCAGGCCACAGTCCATGGGATTGCAAAAGAGTCAGACATGACTTGGTGGCTGAACAACAACAACAAGGAGGACATTAGCCAGCTGTGAGTCTACCGATCTGACAGTCGAGGGTACAAGGAAGTAACTGACATTTAAGGTGTACTTTCCTGAGAAAAAACATTAGGGAAATCCTCACTTCCCAGCAGGTTCCAGATATTATTAAGTGGAAGAAAATTAAGTGGAAGAAAATTCACAGCATGTTTTAGAACTCACAAACTAACAGCATCATTCATAAGTAGAGCACCAGAAATTGGAACTTCTGGCTAATACATGGAACTTGGTAGAAAACTGCTTTCCTCTGATAGAAAAAGAGCTCTCTGTAAATAAACTATTATGATGAATGATGAATTGAAGCTCTCATTTCTATGATGGTCCAGTTGGAGGAATTATAATCATGAACACTTAAGAAAGAATGACTTGCTGAAGACAATCTTGTTTCAAATAAAAGAAAGAGAGAGAAAGAGATCACGATTGCCTTATCCACTTGAATTATTTTAGAAGGTAAATGATAATACAGACTTGTAGAAGTTGTTTTCAACCTGGGGTTTTATAATCAGGATAGCTCTGTATCCAGTGTAAAGACAAGATGCTTCTTTCAGACAACCAAAAGACTCAGTAAGTTTACCATCCACAGCCTTCAGAAAAAACAAAGAAGAAAAAATTAATTGAGGATTTACTCCAGAAAAATGGAAAAAGAGTCTAAAATACACCGTGGCTTGGAACATAACAAACAGTGCAAAGCAAATAAGCCACAGATACACAGTTTAAATCTAAATAGTGGTCACTAATGTGGTAGTAAAATGTAATATAATTAGTAATAAAGGACATCTGTAAAATAGAGATATAAAGTAAATAATAGCACCAATGATGCCAATAGTACTATCAGTGCTATTATTTACAATATTCTGGGATGAAACTTTCTGATAATTTTAAAAATAAGTGCATAAAAGAGTAAGACAGGAAATAATTAAAAGCCTGATAAAGGCTCTGTCTTTCAGAACGGAGGGCAAGGGAACTTACAGAAAGTCTTCAATCACTATTAACAGTTTATGCTTGCTAAAATTTTGGTGTAGCTTCTAATAGAATAAAAGCAGTACATATTGTTTCCAAAGCAGTTCAGGCAAATAGAACCAAAACTCTCCAACTAATACAAAAAGACCACAAAATGGAGTAGGGATAGTGGTGAATAGAATATACAAAATGAAAAAGAAGTTTAAATTACATCACTATAGACAATGAGAACTAATGCATTATACTGCCTCTTAAATAAAAGAAAAAATTATGTCAAAAAATGAAGATGTGGGCTTCCCCTGGTGGTCCAGTGGGTAAGGACACTGCCTTGCAGTGCAAGGGGCGCCGGTTCGAGTCCTGGCCTGGGAAGATCCCACGTGCCGCGGAGCGGCTGGACCGATGTGTCCAACTGCGAGCTGGAGCTCTGGAGCACATGTGCCCAGAGCCGGTGCTCTGCAACGACAAACGCCACCGCGATGGGAGGCCCACAGGAGTCAAAGAATGAAGACGAATGAAAATAGAGAAATCAAAGACCAATAGAAGTGGCCCGCCCGCTCCCCTCCCTCCCCAGACTGACCCCCACCCAAAGTAAATAAATAAATAAATCTTTAAAAGAAAAAAAAAAAAAAGAAGATGTGTGTTATCTAGGAAAGACATATTTTAAAGGAAATAGCAGAAAATACTGAAAATTTTGAAAGAATTTAAAAGACAACAAACTGTAAAAACATTGACTATATGATGTGTATAATATTCAATATATTTATACATAACAATATAGGGCAACATATAATTGAATAAGTAATGCATCTTGAATAGATAATATTCAATATATGTAATATATATTGAAAATATAATCTGTATATAGTATATTGAATATATGCCATATAATCAGCATAGAATATATCAAAAACTGAATATACATCTGAAAATATTTTAGAAAGTCAAGAACTAAATGAAAAAAAGTCATCTATATTATATCTGGAGATGGTAAAATTTGCCATTATGAAAATCACAAACTATTTTTCTCCTATTGACATAGCCATAAAATGCATAAAAAGTAAAACAGGATATAAATAAAAGAAAACTGATAAAGTTACAATTACAAAGGAAAACTAAAACACTTATTTTGCAAAATGACAGATCAAGAAGACAATAAAAATAAAGATACATTTAAAAATACAAATGATGAGTTTTAATGGATAGGTATGAGTTATACATTCATCTTTCAGCCTCCTTAAAAAGTTGCATGTTATTTCCAATTATCTAAAATGTGTTTGTAAAAACAAATCCATGTTGCCCTCAAAGGAAGTCTAAAATTCCAAAGGGAAGAACAAAGTAAACATAAGGCAAAAATAAAAGAAGTAAAGACATTTTTTCAAAAGATACCAACACTCTTTCCTTATCAAAAGCTCTCATTCATTAGTAACAGAAAGTACCTTCCTTTATTTAATACACTAAATACCATATTTACTGATAAAACCTTGAAAGCATAGAAGGTATCTTTTATTACTGATTTTATGCCACACTCTTTAGGTGGTCAAAGCCAATACTATAAAATGGCAACAAAAACAAGGTAAAAATATTGAAATCTAGGAGTCAAAACTACCATCATTTGCATATGATATGACAGTTCAGGGCAATTAGCTAAAAAGCAATTAGAACAATTACATGATTTAGTAAGCTACCCAGACATAAAATGAATATACAAAAATCAAATTATTCTCATGCACCAGTAGCGATGACTGCAAAATTCAATGAAAAATAAACTTGTTTATATAATAGCATCAAGAACAACAACAACAAAAATGTTTAAGATTCTTAGGCATAAATCTCAGCAGAAAATTTATAAGATCTGTGTAGAGAAAACTATTAAAAAACATAAAAGATCTTAGTACATGAAAAGATGTGTCTTTTCCTTGGATAAGAAGACTCAATATCATAAACCTTTCTTTCATCCCTAAAATTAATCTAAAATTTCAACATGATCTAAATAATATCCTCCATAGCATGATGTATGAAAACTAACAATATGATACCAAAATTCGTTGACAGGAGCATTTGATTAAAAACAACTAAGATACACTTGAAATAGAACAACAAGGGATATTTGCTTGATTAGATAGCAAAACATCTTATCAAACTACAGGAATGAACACATAGGGTTATTGGCATAGGAATAGACAAATTTCTTTGATTGATGAAACAAAATAGAGCCCAGAAACAAACCCATGTATCAATACTGGAATTTAATATATGAAATGATGGGTTAGTAATCAGTGTGGGGACAATGAACTATTCATTTTAAAAGTACAGTTAGATACCTACCTCACACCATATACAAAAATCATTTCCAGATGGATTAAAGAGCTAAACATAAAAAAACAAAACAATAATCATATTAGAAGAAAACTTAGAAAAGTATTTGTATAACGTCAGGAGAGGAAGACCTTCCTAAGTAAGACACATGTTCGAGAAGCCATAAAGGATAGAATTCAGAGAAACCCTCTGGTAAAAATTCAATACTTTTGCATGGCAAAATACAGAATAAGCATCGTTCAAAGACAAATGACAGAGAACATGTTTGCCATATATGTTACAAGGAGTTAAAAGCTATATATTGCAAAGTGCTTCTTTAAGTTAGTTAAAAACAAGAAATCCAACAGAAAATGAAGAGCAGATGATTCATAGAAGAGCTACAAATGGCCACAAACACATGAAGAGATGTCAGTTAAAACAATAAAGAGACACATTATATATATATACATATATCATGTGGGGAAAATGAAGAGACTGGTACTATCCAGTGCGTGAAAAACCTGAGGACAATGCTATTCATTGCTAAGACTGGGCAGCCTTTTCTGAGGGCAGCCTGGCAGAATATGTTCACACTAAAGATGTTAAGTGCTTTTTAATCCATCAGTTTCACTTCCAGGAGTCTTAGAAAAATACTTGCATACGTGGGCAAAATATTTCGTTGAAGATATTTTACTTCATTGTTTCTAAGGGCAGCCATTTGTTCATCATTAAATGTTTATGCAGCTGTTAAAAGGGATATAGTAGAGTTATGTACAGTGATATGTAAATATGTCCAGGATAGATTAAATGAAAATGCAAAAACATTACAAATATATATATTAGTGTTCTCATTTATGCAAAAATGGGTATATATAAGCAAATATATTAAAAAGGCAATAATGTATAACTCTGTAAATGCATAGAAAAAGGTCCAAAAGGATAGCTATGAAACTACAGGAATGAACACATAGGGTTATTGGCATAGGAATAGACAAATTTCTTTGATTGATGAAACAAAATAGAGCCCAGAAACAAACCCATGTATCAATACTGGAATTTAATATATGAAATGATGGGTTAGTAATCAGTGTGGGGACAATGAACTATTCATTTTAAAAGTACAGTTAGATACCTACCTCACACCATATACAAAAATCATTTCCAGATGGATTAAAGAGCTAAACATAAAAAAACAAAACAATAATCATATTAGAAGAAAACTTAGAAAAGTATTTGTATAACGTCAGGAGAGGAAGACCTTCCTAAGTAAGACACATGTTCGAGAAGCCATAAAGGATAGAATTCAGAGAAACCCTCTGGTAAAAATTCAATACTTTTGCATGGCAAAATACAGAATAAGCATCGTTCAAAGACAAATGACAGAGAACATGTTTGCCATATATGTTACAAGGAGTTAAAAGCTATATATTGCAAAGTGCTTCTTTAAGTTAGTTAAAAACAAGAAATCCAACAGAAAAATGAAGAGCAGATGATTCATAGAAGAGCTACAAATGGCCACAAACACATGAAGAGATGTCAGTTAAAACAATAAAGAGACACATTATATATATATACATATATCATGTGGGGAAAATGAAGAGACTGGTACTATCCAGTGCGTGAAAAACCTGAGGACAATGCTATTCATTGCTAAGACTGGGCAGCCTTTTCTGAGGGCAGCCTGGCAGAATATGTTCACACTAAAGATGTTAAGTGCTTTTTAATCCATCAGTTTCACTTCCAGGAGTCTTAGAAAAATACTTGCATACGTGGGCAAAATATTTCGTTGAAGATATTTTACTTCATTGTTTCTAAGGGCAGCCATTTGTTCATCATTAAATGTTTATGCAGCTGTTAAAAGGGATATAGTAGAGTTATGTACAGTGATATGTAAATATGTCCAGGATAGATTAAATGAAAATGCAAAAACATTACAAATATATATATTAGTGTTCTCATTTATGCAAAAATGGGTATATATAAGCAAATATATTAAAAAGGCAATAATGTATAACTCTGTAAATGCATAGAAAAAGGTCCAAAAGGATAGCTATTAAACCAGTGATTTCCTCTAGGGAGGAAACATGAGAGAACTGACCAAAAGAGAATTCCTTTTTTTTCTTTTTTTCCTATAGTATGTATATCTATGCTGTCTGTCATTTTGTCATGATCATGTGCCACATTTGAAAATTTTAAAACAATAAAAGGGGGAAAAGTAAACATATGACTAAAGGAAAAGCAGTGGACTTAAATTATTTACATTCTAAATAAAAATATTTATTTTGAGGAAAAATTGGGTTTTTGATGGAATCTAGTGAAATGGTTTATTGTACCTGGTTTCTTGGATAAGAAGAAAAAGAGGTCAGGAAGATGGGAGTATTTCTCTTCATGAGAAATGGTAAATACCAGATTCTTCCAAACTAATGCTGGCTATTTGCCTCATTTGATGATTACATGCATAACCCAGAGGAGCCATTCCAAATTGAAATTTCCAAGTTTACCAAAAGAGACATTTGAGTACATTGGTGCTAACTTTGAGGAGTTTGTGTCTGAGCAGAAAAGTATCAGACAGGTATCAATTGGTCACAGAGTTACCACTAAGAATTTTATCAAGATTTTCACCAGGTAACATCATCAGATTGGGACAACCTTCCTCTAGAAGTGGACTAAAATGTTTCAACATCAACAGCAAAAGCAATAAACCAGAAGTCGGAAGCCTCCGACTCTGATGTAACTTTTGACAAGCTCTTAACCTCTTTGAATTTCAATTTCCTCATCTCCCCATAGGATTTAAGCAATGGTATCTAAAGTGAGATGATATATTCATTATATAAAAACCCAGTGAGCATCACTAAATAAAAAAGTGTCCACATACAATGCAGAGACGGTGCCCTGCGTGGGGTGAGCAGTCAAACAGATCTGATTTCCTAGATTGTCCATATATTCCCATAGATCCACCTAGACTATTTTCGTTTTCTTCAGAGCTGCCCACATCCCTGTATTTCCCTTAGAGAGATACAGTCTGGGAAACTTACTGGTCAAATCTGGGTATATATAAGCAAATATATTAAAAAGGCAATAATGTATAACTCTGTAAATGCATAGAAAAAGGTCCAAAAGGATAGCTATTAAACCAGTGATTTCCTCTAGGGAGGAAACATGAGAGAACTGACCAAAAGAGAATTCCTTTTTTTTCTTTTTTTCCTATAGTATGTATATCTATGCTGTCTGTCATTTTGTCATGATCATGTGCCACATTTGAAAATTTTAAAACAATAAAAGGGGGAAAAGTAAACATATGACTAAAGGAAAAGCAGTGGACTTAAATTATTTACATTCTAAATAAAAATATTTATTTTGAGGAAAAATTGGGTTTTTGATGGAATCTAGTGAAATGGTTTATTGTACCTGGTTTCTTGGATAAGAAGAAAAAGAGGTCAGGAAGATGGGAGTATTTCTCTTCATGAGAAATGGTAAATACCAGATTCTTCCAAACTAATGCTGGCTATTTGCCTCATTTGATGATTACATGCATAACCCAGAGGAGCCATTCCAAATTGAAATTTCCAAGTTTACCAAAAGAGACATTTGAGTACATTGGTGCTAACTTTGAGGAGTTTGTGTCTGAGCAGAAAAGTATCAGACAGGTATCAATTGGTCACAGAGTTACCACTAAGAATTTTATCAAGATTTTCACCAGGTAACATCATCAGATTGGGACAACCTTCCTCTAGAAGTGGACTAAAATGTTTCAACATCAACAGCAAAAGCAATAAACCAGAAGTCGGAAGCCTCCGACTCTGATGTAACTTTTGACAAGCTCTTAACCTCTTTGAATTTCAATTTCCTCATCTCCCCATAGGATTTAAGCAATGGTATCTAAAGTGAGATGATATATTCATTATATAAAAACCCAGTGAGCATCACTAAATAAAAAAGTGTCCACATACAATGCAGAGACGGTGCCCTGCGTGGGGTGAGCAGTCAAACAGATCTGATTTCCTAGATTGTCCATATATTCCCATAGATCCACCTAGACTATTTTCGTTTTCTTCAGAGCTGCCCACATCCCTGTATTCTTCTCTCACATTAGAGAGATACAGTCTGGGAAACTTACTGGTCAAATCCTTCCAGGGCTGGAAAAAAAAAAAATCCTCATGATGAAACCTAGCCATGCAAGCAATGAGCTAAAATAATCATCTTAATAAGAATAATACTAACTGCTAATTGTATATCAGTCACTGGATGTCGTACACACTTTGCATTTAAGCTTCTCTCTTACCTATGTGGTAGAATTCCCTATTATCCCCATTTCACAAATGAAAATAAGGTAACTTGCCCAGGTATGAGAAATTCTAATGATCTAAGCTCTCTCAATAAGATACACTAAGAATCCAAAGGCTCAGCCTTCAAACAGGAAATATATAGGAACGAAGCCAAAATTCCAATGAAGGAGTCTAGAAAATACATAAGTCCTTGTATATGGCTGGATCACACTACCTTGGATAAGACTTCCACCACCTTCGTTATCGTGGATTCTGGTGCTGTCAGCCGAATCTTCCACCACAAAGTTCCCTTTCACCTAAGGATGTCAGCAGCCATCGAAGAACATTGTCCAGATCCATTATTTCATTAGTGGCTGCAAAAGGGTGACATTCTAATTCTAGCAGTCCCTCTGCATATATCAGCTGGAAATCTGTGAATAAGAACCTTCCTTCATTAACTATTTGGTAACACAGACAACAGTTTTTATAGGAACTCCTTTTATTTCCTCGTCCTCAGAATAATGAGTTCCTTCTCTGTTTATGTTTGTGTATGTGTGTTAGTCACTCAGTCGTGTTCCACTCTTGCGATCCTGTGGACTGTAGCCACCAGGTTCCTCTGTCCATGGAATTCTCCAGGCAAGAATACTCGAGTGGGTAGCCATTCCCTTCTCCAAGGGATCTTCCAGACCCAGGGATTGAATCCGCTTGCATTGCAGGCGAATTCTTTACTGCCTGAGCCACCCAGGGAAGCCCGAGTTCCTTCTCTAGCATCCTCCAACGATGACCAGGGAGAGATTTGTTTTGTTTTAGCTTGGTTTTGAGAAACATCTTTAGTTCTTTATGTGTGTGTATGTTAATACATTTGAAGTGGTTCAATCAATTATAACTGTTCTACTCAATGCATACTGTTCCATCTTTGACCAGTAGCAGCCTCTCCATGTTAGACCCTCTCTTTAAGAGCATCCTTGCTTTCTAACATGAAAAACTATCCTAGGCTCATTCTATTCATTTGTTGGCTTTAGATTCAGTTATTTTTTCAAGGAGCCCCGGCTCCTTTCAGTGGCCTGGAATCTACAGGCCACAGAATGGAAGCCAGGAATGTTCATTGCTGTTGGATAGTTCAGTATTTGTAGGTCCTTATCATGGAAACTACTAGAGAAAATTTTTCCTTTAAAAAGAAAATAGATCATGAGCTCATACTGATTTTTCCAACTCATAGGTTAGGATTACTTTTCAGCTTTTACTGAATTTTTTCGGTTTTATATCTGTATTTTCTTCTTAGGCTGAAAATCCTAATTCTTACATTTGTAATATTACTTTTTTCTTTATCCTAATAGATATATTTCAAATCCAGTTCAAGAATCATGCCTATCAACATGATTCCTGAAAGCTGTCTGCCAGCTCTGCAGTTCTTACCTTTGGGATGTATATAGTAGGGCCATTCCTAAGATATTGCTGTATTTTAAACTCAGGAAATAATTCTTCTCTGAGCGGTGACAACCCAAACTTAATACACACGTTTATTTGGTTCATTTTGCTTTTGCTTTTTGTTTGCCACTCGACCTAATATTTTTTTTAACAGTTTTAAAGTTCAACCTCAGATCAAGGTACCTGACATCTAAGTCTAGCTCCACCTCTGTTCACTCTACCCATCCTGATCTTCCCCTCCCCCACAGGCCACCATTCTATGCTTGTTTTGAGTCTATTCTTCAATTGTTTTTAACATAAGCAAATGTGGATTATATTCATTTCCCTTAGTTTCATATATGGAAGTACCATAACATATGTTGTATATAATACTTTACTTTTTTCCCACATTGGGGTTCTCTCATTCCTTTTTTTAGTTAGATAGGACTCCATGTGCATAAACATACCACAGTTTATCTGATTCATCTGCTCTTTTTAGGACTGGGGTCGTTTCCATTCTTTCGTTGTTGTCAACAGGGACTTGCATTTTTTTTAGCTTGGTTTTGAGAAACATCTTTAGTTCTTTATGTGTGTGTATGTTAATACATTTGAAGTGGTTCAATCAATTATAACTGTTCTACTCAATGCATACTGTTCCATCTTTGACCAGTAGCAGCCTCTCCATGTTAGACCCTCTCTTTAAGAGCATCCTTGCTTTCTAACATGAAAAACTATCCTAGGCTCATTCTATTCATTTGTTGGCTTTAGATTCAGTTATTTTTTCAAGGAGCCCCGGCTCCTTTCAGTGGCCTGGAATCTACAGGCCACAGAATGGAAGCCAGGAATGTTCATTGCTGTTGGATAGTTCAGTATTTGTAGGTCCTTATCATGGAAACTACTAGAGAAAATTTTTCCTTTAAAAAGAAAATAGATCATGAGCTCATACTGATTTTTCCAACTCATAGGTTAGGATTACTTTTCAGCTTTTACTGAATTTTTTCGGTTTTATATCTGTATTTTCTTCTTAGGCTGAAAATCCTAATTCTTACATTTGTAATATTACTTTTTTCTTTATCCTAATAGATATATTTCAAATCCAGTTCAAGAATCATGCCTATCAACATGATTCCTGAAAGCTGTCTGCCAGCTCTGCAGTTCTTACCTTTGGGATGTATATAGTAGGGCCATTCCTAAGATATTGCTGTATTTTAAACTCAGGAAATAATTCTTCTCTGAGCGGTGACAACCCAAACTTAATACACACGTTTATTTGGTTCATTTTGCTTTTGCTTTTTGTTTGCCACTCGACCTAATATTTTTTTTAACAGTTTTAAAGTTCAACCTCAGATCAAGGTACCTGACATCTAAGTCTAGCTCCACCTCTGTTCACTCTACCCATCCTGATCTTCCCCTCCCCCACAGGCCACCATTCTATGCTTGTTTTGAGTCTATTCTTCAATTGTTTTTAACATAAGCAAATGTGGATTATATTCATTTCCCTTAGTTTCATATATGGAAGTACCATAACATATGTTGTATATAATACTTTACTTTTTTCCCACATTGGGGTTCTCTCATTCCTTTTTTTAGTTAGATAGGACTCCATGTGCATAAACATACCACAGTTTATCTGATTCATCTGCTCTTTTTAGGACTGGGGTCGTTTCCATTCTTTCGTTGTTGTCAACAGGGCAATGCACTTTTTACATATAGCTCAGGATGTGTCTCACTTCCCCTAAAGGGTACTAGCCTAGAATTCTCATGTAATATAACAGGTAGAGGGGGACTGCCATGTCCACTGAAATGATTTCAGTAGAGGGTCCATATAACTCTGGAGATAACACGAAGTCTTGGAATCCAACAAGGATAGTTTTGAAGGTTTATGCAGATCCTTAACTCTCTTACAGATTTTTTTCTAACACTGAAAACCCCCTGGGGTCCAGTCATTTCCCTGCCCAATTGTGCACGCACACACACACACACAAATGCCTGCCACTCTCAAAAGGGAAGACAAATCTCTCACTCATTCTAAACCTCAGGAGAGAAAACCTACAGACCACAAATGGACAAACTCTGTGAAATATTAGTACAGGTGTTGAAAATGAACGTCTCTAGTGACTGGGAAATAAATTCTTTTTCAAGTCTGGGGGTTTCTAATTCTTTTCAAACCACTGGAAGGGGGACAGACCAAAATGAATTATCAACTGAGAGAAGACTAAAAAGAAATTGTGATACGAGACCAATATATGATTTTTGGCCACTAATGAGATAGGAGTTCAAAGAATTAAGTCATGTTTCAGTAACACAATGTGTTCTTTTCCCATCCACTGATTTATTGTGAAGAGTGTTTCTCATTTCTTCTATTTATAAAAATGAAAAGCAGTAACAGAATTGACCCTGAACCTTAACTTTATTTCTTAGTTTAACAGTAAATAATATTGATGAATGAATACAGACTAACTGAAAAATAAAGATAGAAAGATATTATGTACCATATCTTTTGTATTCATCAAAAGTTGTTATATATATTTGTTATTTTGATTCACTCTCTATTTTTATATATTACTAATAATTATAATGACAACTCAATCCAAATCTCTTAACGTCTAGAAACTTAAGGTCATTGAGCATTAAAAATTAAATTCTCCATACATGTTTTCATGGCCTTCCCAGGTGGCTCAGGGGTAAAGCATCTACCTGCCAATGTAGAAGACAGATGCAGGTTTGATCCCTGGGTGGGGAAGATCCCCTGGAGGAGAAAATGGGAACCCACTCCAGTATTCTTGCTTGGGAAATCTCATGCACAGAGGAACCTGGTGGACTGCAGTCCATGGGGTCACCAAAAGTCAGACACAACTGAGCATGCATGCATGCACATTTTTAAAATTTTTGCCTCTAAGTCATCATTTTATTTTTCATGCATCTTTATTCTTTGGCATGTGTGGGCCTCCCATCGCAGTGGCCTCTCTTGTTGCAGAACACTGGCTCTGGGTGTATGCACTCCAGAGCTGACTTATAAATGGACACACTGGTCCATCTGTTCCTCAGCATGTGGGATCTTCCCAGGCTAGGGATCGAACCGGTGCCCCTTGCACTGTAGGGAGGACTCTTTACCCACTGGGCCATCAGGGAAAGCCCTGCCAGATGGCCAATAAAGGGCTTTCATACATCAAAAAGAATCTATATGAATATTTGGTGAGAAAACTGGAGTGAGAATATAAATTCAAGAAGAAAAAGAAACCATGCAAGACTGAGGGTTGAGGTACTTGTTCATGTGTTTAATCTATGGTGGATGAAATTGCTCTGGTATTTAAAGTTCATTAGCTGCATTAAAGGAGTAATGTGTTTTTTAATGTCAATATTTACAATGTGGTGGAAATAGCATACTTATAAATACATTAAAGATTTTAGATGGTAACTTAAAACATGCAAAAGGGGCAAACAGTTTTTTAAAATTCTTTTAAGGGCATTAAAGTCTGATGATCACCCAGGCATTAAAGACTGAACATCCAAGGTGCAAAGTTTAGAATCCCTCTGGCTAAGTTCCATCTTTCTCCAAAGCTGTAACCCACCCATCTTCAGGCCTGCAGCTGTATCACGGGAGAGATGTAAGAGAAAACCATAACTGAAAAAGACCCATATACCCCAGTGTTCACTGCAGCACTGTTTACAATAACTAGAACATGGAAGCAACCTATATGTCTACCAACAGATGAATGAATAAAGAAACTGTAGTATATATACAATGGAATATTATTCAGCCATAAAAAGGAATGCATTTGAGTTAGTGCTAATGAGGTAGATGGACAAGAGTCTATTATACAGAGTGAAGTTAGT
This sequence comes from Tragulus kanchil, assembly GCA_022376925.1. NCBI lineage: Eukaryota > Metazoa > Chordata > Mammalia > Artiodactyla > Tragulidae > Tragulus > Tragulus kanchil. The sequence goes on along the minus strand of JAIOJX010000032.1, from coordinate 2,791,830 downwards.
TAGAGAAAAACAAATATTGTATATTAACCCATATATATGGAATCTAGAAAGATGTACCAATGAACCTATTTGTAGGGCAGCAATAGAGATGCAGACATAGAGAACCGACTCATGGACATGGTGAGGAGCAGTGAGGAGTGGGGGGTAAAAAGGAGAGGGTGGGATAAATGGAGAGAGTAGCATGGAAACATACACACTGACATATAAAATAGACGGGGGCTTCCCCTGGTGGTCCAGTGGGAAAGGACACCGCCTTGCAGTGCAAGGGGCGCGGGATCGATTCCTGGCCTGGGAAGATCCCACATGCCGCGGAGCGGCTGGACTGACGTGTCCAATCACAGAGCCGGAGCTCTGGAGCGCATGCGCCCAGAGTCGGCGCTCTGTGACAACAGAGGCTACCGCGGTGGGAGGCCCATAGGAGCCAAAGAACGAAGACGGATGAAAATAGAGAAATGAAAGACCAATAGAAGTGGCCCGCCTTCTCCCCTCCCTCCCCAACCCGACCCCCGCCCAAAATAAATAAATAAATAAATCTTAAAAAAAAAAAAAGATAGCCAGTGGGAACTGAAACCAGGGCTCTGTAACAACCTAGAGCAGTGGGAGATAGGAGTGAGGTTATGTTGCTGTATGGCAGAAACCAACACAGTATTGTAATTATCCTTCAATGAAAAATAAATAATTTTTTTAAATAAATAAAAAGATATAAGAAGAATCAAACACACACACATACAAGAATTGCAGCCTCACCTCCAGCCTCGTTGTGTGCCTGCCTGAAATCCCTCGACCTCATTCAAGCCTTCAGCCCTCACTCCCAGCCTTGCCCTGAGGGCCAGGTGTAAGCAGGACTGAAGGGTGGAGAGAGAGGCAGCAGGGGCTGCCAGGTTGGGCTCTACTGGGGACAGAATGCCCGGGGGTCAGAGTGTTTTCAGGCAGGAAGTGAACCTCTCACCCATCCCCTTCCACAGCCAGCCCTCCTCTTTGGCGCCTCACTTTCCTGGACAAGGGCATTGTCTTGCTTATTTCTGTAGGATAATGCCAACTTCCCTGCAGTCAGAGGAAATCCACTGCTGTGGGTTATAGAGAAACTCAGGTGAGCTTGAGAAGGCTCTGTATCTAATTACACAGCAAAGCAGGCAGCTTCTTCACAGGACATACAGAAGCCTGCTTCTCTCCCAGAAGTTCAAAATGTCTATCCTTCCATACCTCTGACAAGGTATAAGAGAGACAGAGTGACCCATATATGCCAGATAAAGAAGCCAGGACTCAGTAAAGGTGAGTGAACATGGGGAATTTGTGATACCCATGGAAGAATTCAAGCTTCCTCTGTCATCGCTCATCCATGTGGGCCATGTCAAACCTGTTAAAGCAGATGAGAGTGGCAAGGGCTTTCTGAAGAGTTATAAAATCATTGCAATGTACATCAATGGCAAATATCTCAGTCAGGAGATTATCATAAAGAAGGTCATGCATGGCGTTACTGTTTTTTGTTTATTCAATTTTAATCTTTCTTGATTGCATGTCGCAGCATATAGAAGAGTATCCATATGCATAAAGAAAAATAAAAGTTTTAAGCTATGCTTTCCTGGTCCCCTAGAAGGTCTCCTGGTATCCTAAATGCCCCAGCAGCTTTGTCTCTTACACACAGCTCTGCAGGTGTGAGCAGTCCGTCAGCCAGGGATGCCAGTCTCCTTGAACCTGCCCCTGGCAGAAGCCCCAGGAGCCACCAAGCACAGTCTTTAAAAATCATTGACACTTATTCCCAAGAACCCGCGGTGTTCACTCACATGGGCTGCACATTGGTATTAGCGACATTCAGTACAGACACACACATCTACACATGGGGAGGGAAACTGTTCAGATAAGCATATGTGCGTGCCAGTCACATGCAAGCGGGTTGTCGCTGCGGTTCAGTTGCTAAGTCGTGTCTGACTGTGACCACATGGACCACAGCCAGCCACGCAAGTGGATACAGGCCTGTTGCTCATGCCCACATCACAGGAATTTGGCAAAACCTCCCATGGACATCTAAAATAAGTGCCGTAAATGTAGGAGACAAGGCCCTGTCTTCTTTTTTTTCATTTTAACATTTTAAAAAATTGAAGTATAATTTACAGTGTTGTATTAGTTTCATATGTACAGCAAAATGATTCCTTTTTATATATACATGTATTTTTTTCAGATTCTTTTCCAGTATGTGTTATTATGAGATACCACATATAGTTCCCCGTGCCATCCAGTAGGACCTTGTTGTTTATTTATCTTATATGTGTGTGTGCTAATGAGGCTTCCCAGGTGGTGCTAGTGGTAAAGAACCTTCCTACCAATGCAGAAGACTGGGATTCGATCCCTAGGTTGAGAAGATCCCCTGGAGGAGGAAACGGCAATCCACTCCAATATTTTTGCCTGGAAAATCCCATAGACAGAGGAGCCTTGCGGGCTACTGTCCATAGGGTCGCACATATAGTAGTGCATACCTGTTAATCCCAACCTTCTAGGTCCATCCATGTTGTTACAAATGCCATTATTTCATTTATTATGGCTGAGTAGTATTCCACAACATGTATGTGTGTGTGTATATACCTAAGAAAACCCTTGCATCCTTTCTTCAAGATAGCAAAAATAAATGGCTTCATTCTAAACCAATTGGCTAACTTTGCTAACAGCTTTAAAAATCATCAGAATGGCAGAGCCCTCCTTCCTGGAATTATTCCTTCTCCCTGCCTGCCCCCCCTGCCTGCCTCCCTCCCACTGCTGGGCCCTCCTAATAAGTCCCTCCCCACATATATGGGAGGATTCAAGGGCCTTAGAAATGGCAGTCTGCCCTCAGGAAACTCTCCAGTTCTAATCACTCTCTTCTCCTGCTCCTCTCTCCTCTCACTTCTTCCAGCTCTTCTGAGTTGAGGATGCTGTACTTCCAATGAGCTCTTCATCTCGCTGCCCAGCTCTAAAGTTTTATCACTCACTAGACTTGTCTCTTTGGTGTCTAAGCCTATATTCTTTCTCTTCAGATGTCATCTAGATTCCTGGTGCATTTTTAGGGGACCAGTCTGCCCTGTGACTGCATGCTGTCCAGTTCCCCAAATCCAAGTTCATTAGAATCCCCAGGGTCTGAAAGAGATTCAATACTAAAGCTATAGCTCATGACCACACAGGGAACAGTCTTTGGAATTCTTCAATCTCCCTCCAAGTGTGGGCTTCCCTGATGGCTCAGAAGGTAAAGCATCTGCCTGCATTGCAGGAGACACAGGTTCAATCACTGGGTCAGGAAGATCCCCTGGAGAAGAGAATGGCAACCCACTCCAGTATTCTTGCCTGGAGAATTCCATGAATAGAAGAGCCTAGTGGGCTACAGTCCATGATGTTGCAATGGTGTGTGCCTTTGGGTGTATTAGCTTAAATATTTGTTTACTTTAGATCTACAACATATGTGTGTGTACACTCACAAATACATTCCTGTCTGTAGCTTCAACTCAATTCTAGAAATTTCACCAATGAAATCTTTACAGAAAAGACTGACATTTCCTATGTGATAGCAGATTTCTGACATAACAAGGCAGAATTGCTCGCCTACTTTTTGTTTCTCTTCCTCTTCCCAATACAGTTGCTGTTCAGTCACTGACTTGTGTCTGACTCTTTGCAGCCTCATGGACTGCAGCACACCAGGCTTCCCTGTCCTTCACTATCTCCCGGAGTATGCTCAAACTCATGTTTATTGAGTCAGTGATGCCATCCAACCAGCTCATCCTCTGTCTCCCCTTTCTCCTCCTGCCCTCCATCTTTCCCAGCACCAGGGTCTTTTCCAATGAGTCAGCTCTTCATATCAGATGGCCAAAGTATTATGTAACTTCTTATAGACACAAATGAAAGATCATGGTCTCAGGTCTAATGGGTACTTGGAATTCTTTGGAGAAAAGGAGCAGAGGAAACTCACAAAGAAAAACACCATTATAGCACAGGACCCTCAAAGCATACCTTTATGACAGTTTAGGCCAAAGGCATTCCATTTAGCAGAACCTCGGAGGAATGGCTCTTTCAGGCGGAGCCTCTCACCCCAGGATTTGGAAAAACCCTTGGAGTTTTCCAAAAATACAAGGAGTTTAAGAGTCAAGTTGTTGAGTCCTGTGAGCCTGGAGGACAAAGAGGCCCATTGTGATTCTGCCCAGCTCCTTCACCTAGAGGTGCATCTGCCAAGAACAAGTCCTCAGATGGAAGTCCCAGGAACACACACCTTTTATAACTTCCCCTTTTGTTTTCCTCTTTCTGAATTCTGTCTAAATGTTGGCAGTCATTCTGAGACCTCATTGTCCTTTACTGGCCCAAGCAATATATATTTTTATAGAGCCTACGTTGCAGGTCCAAAGATGTGGGTTGAAAAATGACTTGGCTCTTGTTTTCTTTTCCAAATGCCCAGATGTGGAGCCTCCTGGCTGCACTCTTATCTTCTTGTGGAAACAAACTTTAGGGATGATGTTAAAAGAGACCAATTTGCTGAACAAAGCAGGAGATCTCAGCTCAACTCAGATCCATCTATCACACTGGACCCACACTGATCCATTCAAACCCCAGATGCTTTCTAAGCATTAATGGGTATAAAGAAACAGGCAAATAAAGCCTCTAAGTGATCAGTCTAGATTTGTAATTTACCCTGTACAGCTCAGACACTGACAGGTTTTGGTTTAGATTCAGACTTATTTAGCAATATAAAGATAATCCCTTTCAAGTAAGAACGGCTTTGTTAAACATTTAGATGCCCCTCAAAATCTGTAAAATATAGTAACAACTGATATTGAAAATGTATGTGTAGGAATGAGGAAACAGAAGATCTGAAATAGCAAAAAGGATACTTTATAATTTGGCCAATGTCACTTGTTAGCTAAGCAACCCCAGGAAATGGTTCACCTCTGAAGACTTGGCTTCCTGGGATGATAACAGTGCAGTTACACAGAACATGTACAGACTCTAAAAGAGGTATTAAATGAAAGAGACATGGCAGGTTTTCAATGCACGTTCATAGGACCTCAAATCAAAATCTTTCTTAGAAGACGCTGATTTCTCAATGCCTATGTGAAATGAATGAATAACACTTCTCCCTTTTTCCAGGGACTTGGGCATTCGGCTCAGAGACACCATTATAGCACAGGACCCTCAAGCATACCTTTATGACAGTTTAGGCCAAAGGCATTCCATTTAGCAGAACCTCGGAGGAATGGCTCTTTCAGGCGGAGCCTCTCACCCCAGGATTTGGAAAAACCCTTGGAGTTTTCCAAAAATACAAGGAGTTTAAGAGTCAAGTTGTTGAGTCCTGTGAGCCTGGAGGACAAAGAGGCCCATTGTGATTCTGCCCAGCTCCTTCACCTAGAGGTGCATCTGCCAAGAACAAGTCCTCAGATGGAAGTCCCAGGAACACACACCTTTTATAACTTCCCCTTTTGTTTTCCTCTTTCTGAATTCTGTCTAAATGTTGGCAGTCATTCTGAGACCTCATTGTCCTTTACTGGCCCAAGCAATATATATTTTTATAGAGCCTACGTTGCAGGTCCAAAGATGTGGGTTGAAAAATGACTTGGCTCTTGTTTTCTTTTCCAAATGCCCAGATGTGGAGCCTCCTGGCTGCACTCTTATCTTCTTGTGGAAACAAACTTTAGGGATGATGTTAAAAGAGACCAATTTGCTGAACAAAGCAGGAGATCTCAGCTCAACTCAGATCCATCTATCACACTGGACCCACACTGATCCATTCAAACCCCAGATGCTTTCTAAGCATTAATGGGTATAAAGAAACAGGCAAATAAAGCCTCTAAGTGATCAGTCTAGATTTGTAATTTACCCTGTACAGCTCAGACACTGACAGGTTTTGGTTTAGATTCAGACTTATTTAGCAATATAAAGATAATCCCTTTCAAGTAAGAACGGCTTTGTTAAACATTTAGATGCCCCTCAAAATCTGTAAAATATAGTAACAACTGATATTGAAAATGTATGTGTAGGAATGAGGAAACAGAAGATCTGAAATAGCAAAAAGGATACTTTATAATTTGGCCAATGTCACTTGTTAGCTAAGCAACCCCAGGAAATGGTTCACCTCTGAAGACTTGGCTTCCTGGGATGATAACAGTGCAGTTACACAGAACATGTACAGACTCTAAAAGAGGTATTAAATGAAAGAGACATGGCAGGTTTTCAATGCACGTTCATAGGACCTCAAATCAAAATCTTTCTTAGAAGACGCTGATTTCTCAATGCCTATGTTAAATGAATGAATAACACTTCTTCCTTTTTCCAGGGACTTGGGCATTCGGCTCAGAGACCCTTATGACAAAGAGGCACCATTTTTGATTTCTGGGTAAGAAAACCAGCTCAAGAATGGAATGTCAGCAAGTCAGTGGTGGATAGAGGCCAAGCTAAAAGCTAATCTACTACCATACTTCAAATGCTTCTCATTACACTGTGGCTGCAGCTAAAAGGGGCTTCCTGTAGTAGTGTGGCTATGAACCTGGGTCCTTGGAATAGTTGGCTATTTACCAAAGCAGAGTTTAGATACAGCTAATGTGAATCTTGGGGAAGATAGGTCTGGATTAATTATAACAGGGTGCTCTCCTATGAACTGGACTCAGTGGCTGCAGAGCCTATGAGAAAGGCCTTCGGGAAAAAAAAAAAAGAAAAGAAAGAAGATGATTTGAATTTGAAAAAGCAGAGACTAAGATGGGATCTCTTTTTTCCAAAAGCAAATCACTTTATAAATTGTCTCCTCCAGCCATCTTCTCAAGGAGATTAATAACAATGCCAATAATACTTCCTATCAACTGACTATTCCACTAGCCTTAAGAAGGGTGCATTGAATTCTTTAATCATGATTCTTGTTTTATGATATCATCTTATGAAGCTGGGCTTTCCCTCCGAGCACAGTGAAGAACAGATAGCAGGTGCACCAATGGCTCCATGAGAGAATGAATTTTTTCTAATAATTGCTAGAATACCCACCCTTGAAAGCCAATGAGGCTTTCTTTATCTGTAGATAAGCTCAGGCTGAGTCCTCAGTTCTTAAGCTCTGAATGAGAGGCTAGACTATGTGGTCTTCTGAACAGAAGACTTTTTCTTTCTAATTTCAAGGTTCCAACAACCTGGTACACTCAACCCACCACTTGTAACGCCTGTGATGCAGACCCCATGCTTGGGTGATGGGAGAAACTTCTTGCCTATCCACTGCAAGGGCCCCAGATCAGCTGTCCCAGAAACAGACGGCTTAAAACAGCCTCCATTTGGAGCACCAAATCTTTATTTATCTCAGACAGAATGTGTGAGAGCTAATTAGAGAACGTTTATAAAGTCTCATCAGTAGCATGAACCTTGGTGGTGATGTTTAGTCACCAAATCTTGTCTGACTCTTTGTGGCTCTGTGGATGCAGCAGCCAGGCTTTCCTGTCCTTCACCATCTCCAAGAGTTTACTTAAATACATGTCTACTGAGTCAGTGATGCTATCTAACCATCTACACTTTACTGCCCCCTTCTCCTTTTGCCTTCAATCTTCCCCAGCATCAGAGTCTTTTCCAATGAGACAAGCCTGATGTATAGCATTATTTCCTACCATAATGGGGATCTCTGGGCTGGTCTGATACCTGCCAGCATTATGGGCTGCTTCTGAAATGTCTCTAAAAGAGGTTGGTCAGGTGCAATCTCCCCACTTTCCTCATTGACGCATGTAGCTCACATGTCTGTCATCTCTCTGGGCCAGAAATTGGAAAAGGTAGGTATCTGTGTGCCTAGGCCAGTACAGCAATAAGACTTGAAGACTAAAAAAACTCCACACCCTGCATGCTTACAACTGTTGAAAAAGCATAATGTCTCCCATTAGAAAAACTACTGGGTGCAACCAAAAGAAAGAAAGAAAAGCTGTTAGGTGCAGAAACAGGCTCTCAGAATGGGAACAGAAGGTGGCCCACCATTAAGCATAATTTACAGCAAAAGCAGTATAGCGTCATGATACAGTGCCAGACATGAGGCCACAAATTCATAACTGCGTCACCTCCAGAATCCACTTAACCTCTCTGAGCACGTTTCCCTGCATGTTGAACATCAACTGGTATTTATTTGCTAAAATGACCATGAGGATTAAATAAAATGATCCATATCAAGAGTTTGGCACATGGTGAACCCAGTATATGGTACCAAGAAGCAGTCCTGATAATCATTATAGTTATGCTAGTAGCATTATGCTATCAGTTTTTTTTCTTTTTAAAAAATTTTCTCATTTTGTATTGGGGTATGGCTAATTCACTGGAGGAGGAAATGGCAACCCACACCAGTATTCTTGCCTGGAGAATCCCAATAGCAGGCTACAGTCCATGGCGTCTCAAAGAGCCTTTCAAATCTTTATTTATCTGACAGAATGTGTGAGAGCTAATTAGAGAACGTTTATAAAGTCTCATCAGTAGCATGAACCTTGGTGGTGATGTTTAGTCACCAAATCTTGTCTGACTCTTTGTGGCTCTGTGGATGCAGCAGCCAGGCTTTCCTGTCCTTCACCATCTCCAAGAGTTTACTTAAATACATGTCTACTGAGTCAGTGATGCTATCTAACCATCTACACTTTACTGCCCCCTTCTCCTTTTGCCTTCAATCTTCCCCAGCATCAGAGTCTTTTCCAATGAGACAAGCCTGATGTATAGCATTATTTCCTACCATAATGGGGATCTCTGGGCTGGTCTGATACCTGCCAGCATTATGGGCTGCTTCTGAAATGTCTCTAAAAGAGGTTGGTCAGGTGCAATCTCCCCACTTTCCTCATTGACGCATGTAGCTCACATGTCTGTCATCTCTCTGGGCCAGAAATTGGAAAAGGTAGGTATCTGTGTGCCTAGGCCAGTACAGCAATAAGACTTGAAGACTAAAAAAACTCCACACCCTGCATGCTTACAACTGTTGAAAAAGCATAATGTCTCCCATTAGAAAAACTACTGGGTGCAACCAAAAGAAAGAAAGAAAAGCTGTTAGGTGCAGAAACAGGCTCTCAGAATGGGAACAGAAGGTGGCCCACCATTAAGCATAATTTACAGCAAAAGCAGTATAGCGTCATGATACAGTGCCAGACATGAGGCCACAAATTCATAACTGCGTCACCTCCAGAATCCACTTAACCTCTCTGAGCACGTTTCCCTGCATGTTGAACATCAACTGGTATTTATTTGCTAAAATGACCATGAGGATTAAATAAAATGATCCATATCAAGAGTTTGGCACATGGTGAACCCAGTATATGGTACCAAGAAGCAGTCCTGATAATCATTATAGTTATGCTAGTAGCATTATGCTATCAGTTTTTTTTCTTTTTAAAAAATTTTCTCATTTTGTATTGGGGTATGGCTAATTCACTGGAGGAGGAAATGGCAACCCACACCAGTATTCTTGCCTGGAGAATCCCATGGACAGAGGAGCCTAGCAGGCTACAGTCCATGGCGTCTCAAAGAGTCAGATATGACTAAGTGACTAACACACACACAGATACACATAGCTGATTAACAATGTTGTGATAGTTTCAGGTGAACAGAGAACAAACTCAATCATGCATACATGTGTATCCTAATGCACTGCTATCTATATTTGCAAGAACCATTCTTCATGGCCAGAATCTAGATAATACAGGGGAATGGCATTTGAATTTCTATGAGTGCAGGCAGATGAAAGTATTTGGTTGTGGTAAATATTCTGACTGCCTTAGAAAGTAAATCTCAAGTGTCCTTGGGTATGGCTCTTTCATTTTTTTTTTAAAAATATTATTTATTTATTATTTGACAGTCTTGGATATTAATTGCAGCCTAATTGCATGGGATCTCTAGTTGCAGCATGTGGAATCTTTAGTTGCAGCATGTGGGCTCTAGTTCCCCGACCAGAGATTGAACCCAGGTCCTCTGAACCAAGAGCGTGGATTACCAGGAAGTTTCTGACTCTGTCCATGTAGGGCTTCCTGGCAAGATAAGTCTTTTTTGGTTCTGTGCCACCATAAGAAGCAAATAAACCCTTGTCTCCTTTCGCCTGCCTCCCTCCACTTACCTTGTGCCCTTAATGAAGCATTTGCCATGCCCTACTTGTAGTATTTAGTGCAGGTTGAACACATCAGCCAGAAAGGCATGGCTCTAACTACAGGTAAAATCTGCTACTTCCTAAACACACCAAATTAATCATTCTAGCCAGAGGGAGACTTGGGCCTTTGGGCTCCTCTTTTGTTTTATTAACTGCCAGCAAAAAATGCCAGAAGTAGCTGTGGAAGAAGCCCAAAAGGTGGGACATGGACCAATTTGCATATTTTAATTACTTCAGTAAACAATACATACCATGGCAGAAACCTACCATCAATGGTGATGTCCCCAGGCAAAGAGAATTTGGAAGAGCATCATGGGATCTGACATAAAAACATGCAACTCCTCCTTAGACTAGAGGCTGCCTTATCTCGCTTCTTTTAAAAATTTTCTCATTTTGTATTGGGGTATGGCTAATTCACTGGAGGAGGAAATGGCAACCCACACCAGTATTCTTGCCTGGAGAATCCCATGGACAGAGGAGCCTAGCAGGCTACAGTCCATGGCGTCTCAAAGAGTCAGATATGACTAAGTGACTAACACACACACAGATACACATAGCTGATTAACAATGTTGTGATAGTTTCAGGTGAACAGAGAACAAACTCAATCATGCATACATGTGTATCCTAATGCACTGCTATCTATATTTGCAAGAACCATTCTTCATGGCCAGAATCTAGATAATACAGGGGAATGGCATTTGAATTTCTATGAGTGCAGGCAGATGAAAGTATTTGGTTGTGGTAAATATTCTGACTGCCTTAGAAAGTAAATCTCAAGTGTCCTTGGGTATGGCTCTTTCATTTTTTTAAAAATATTATTTATTTATTATTTGACAGTCTTGGATATTAATTGCAGCCTAATTGCATGGGATCTCTAGTTGCAGCATGTGGAATCTTTAGTTGCAGCATGTGGGCTCTAGTTCCCCGACCAGAGATTGAACCCAGGTCCTCTGAACCAAGAGCGTGGATTACCAGGAAGTTTCTGACTCTGTCCATGTAGGGCTTCCTGGCAAGATAAGTCTTTTTTGGTTCTGTGCCACCATAAGAAGCAAATAAACCCTTGTCTCCTTTCGCCTGCCTCCCTCCACTTACCTTGTGCCCTTAATGAAGCATTTGCCATGCCCTACTTGTAGTATTTAGTGCAGGTTGAACACATCAGCCAGAAAGGCATGGCTCTAACTACAGGTAAAATCTGCTACTTCCTAAACACACCAAATTAATCATTCTAGCCAGAGGGAGACTTGGGCCTTTGGGCTCCTCTTTTGTTTTATTAACTGCCAGCAAAAAATGCCAGAAGTAGCTGTGGAAGAAGCCCAAAAGGTGGGACATGGACCAATTTGCATATTTTAATTACTTCAGTAAACAATACATACCATGGCAGAAACCTACCATCAATGGTGATGTCCCCAGGCAAAGAGAATTTGGAAGAGCATCATGGGATCTGACATAAAAACATGCAACTCCTCCTTAGACTAGAGGCTGCCTTATCTCGCTTCCCTGAGCTGGAGTTAAAAACTTCCAACCTCTACCCTAACTAGCTGCTGGAGTGGCTCCAAATAGGGCAAGAAGGTGAACAATACAATTTTCCGTAAACTCAAAGTTTGCTGGAGAACTGAATGCATCTCTTCACCCAATGGAAAGAAGGACTCTTCTCTGAGTCATGAAACTAGACCCTTCAATTCTTTTTCCTTTTTATTGTCCACTATTTTATTTTTCCAAATGAGCAATAGGCTGTTTATATGACATCCAATGATGTCTATTAAAATAACACATCTCTTACTTTTTGGAATCTAAACGAAAACAAATTTATTAAGGCACATTTGTTCTATGTGCTTCAAACAATCCTAATGAAAGCACAGGGATGAAATGGGCCTGACCTTGTTCACTCCTGTCTGTTATGTTGGTAGGGATGGGTGACTCATTCTTTTTAGTTATATGGGTTGCCCCAAAATGAGCACAGGGTGTCTCCTTCTTCAATTACTGTTTCGCTTTATCCTTTGATTTATTTAATACCCATTGTTTAGGGCTATGCCGTTTTTCAAGATCCCATTAGTTATTTATGTGTATCAGGATTGTTTAGTATATTTTATTTGCAGCAACACTCATTAGAAGGATTGATGCTGAAGCTGAAGCACCAATATTTTGGACACCTGATGCAAAGAGCTGACTCGTTGGAAAAGATCTTGATGCTAGGAAAGATTGAGGGCAGGAGAAGGGGCAACAGAGGATGAGATGGTTAGATATCATCACTGATTCAATGGACATGAGTTTGAGCAAGCTCAGGAGACAGTGAAGGATGGGGAAGTTTGAGATGTGTTCATGGCTCTAACTACAGGCCTTAAAAAAAGAGGGAGACTTGGGCCTTTGGGCTCTTCTTTTGTTTTATTAACTGCCAGCAAAAAATGCCAGAAGTAGCTGTGGAAGAAGCCCAAAAGGTGGGACATGGACCAATTTGCATATTTTAATTACTTCAGTAAACAATACATACCATGGCAGAAACCTACCATCAATGGTGATGTCCCCAGGCAAAGAGAATTTGGAAGAGCATCATGGGATCTGACATAAAAACATGCAACTCCTCCTTAGACTAGAGGCTGCCTTATCTCGCTTCCCTGAGCTGGAGTTAAAAACTTCCAACCTCTACCCTAACTAGCTGCTGGAGTGGCTCCAAATAGGGCAAGAAGGTGAACAATACAATTTTCCGTAAACTCAAAGTTTGCTGGAGAACTGAATGCATCTCTTCACCCAATGGAAAGAAGGACTCTTCTCTGAGTCATGAAACTAGACCCTTCAATTCTTTTTCCTTTTATTGTCCACTATTTTATTTTTCCAAATGAGCAATAGGCTGTTTATATGACATCCAATGATGTCTATTAAAATAACACATCTCTTACTTTTGGAATCTAAACGAAAACAAATTTATTAAGGCACATTTGTTCTATGTGCTTCAAACAATCCTAATGAAAGCACAGGGATGAAATGGGCCTGACCTTGTTCACTCCTGTCTGTTATGTTGGTAGGGATGGGTGACTCATTCTTTTTAGTTATATGGGTTGCCCCAAAATGAGCACAGGGTGTCTCCTTCTTCAATTACTGTTTCGCTTTATCCTTTGATTTATTTAATACCCATTGTTTAGGGCTATGCCGTTTTTCAAGATCCCATTAGTTATTTATGTGTATCAGGATTGTTTAGTATATTTTATTTGCAGCAACACTCATTAGAAGGATTGATGCTGAAGCTGAAGCACCAATATTTTGGACACCTGATGCAAAGAGCTGACTCGTTGGAAAAGATCTTGATGCTAGGAAAGATTGAGGGCAGGAGAAGGGGCAACAGAGGATGAGATGGTTAGATATCATCACTGATTCAATGGACATGAGTTTGAGCAAGCTCCAGGAGACAGTGAAGGATGGGGAAGTTTGGTGTGCTGCAGTCCATGGGGTTGCTGAGAGCCGGTCACCACTTAGCAAATGAATAACGACAATTTCCAAAGATTTCCTTTTGAAAACTCTATTCTTAACTTTTACATTCCTTACTGTTTTACTAAATATTCAGTGTCCTTTGATAATCTTTGTGCTCACATATTTTGAGGGCAAGATCCTTCAGTTCTAAAGACAGGACATTTGGTGCCTGAAAGCAGAGAGCTCACAGATCCCTGGCTGCATCATTGGCAGGACCACAAACATGAACCAGTGGATAACATCCTCCATCCTCATTAAAGATGGGGATTCGAATTATAAAAAGTAACAAGCTTAAAATCTCAGGGACGCTAGGAAATGCATGATAGCAGCTGAATCACTCTATGAACTGCAATGTGATGGATCAACAGAAGTTAATATCATGGCTATTTTTCATGCATCACAGATTTCTAGTTAGCCCTTCCCTTGCAAAATTCCAGGCAAGAGTATTGGTTGACCAAGCCATATCACCCTTCTAGAGACCTGGGAGGAAGACAGGCAGAAGAATCTGACACCAAGGGAAGTCGTGCACTGGATTGAGACTCAGATCAGCTAGGGGGTCACCCTGTGGCTTTAGCCCCTCCTGTTTCCTGTTGGTCTCAATGTTCACATCTGTGATACAGCCAGCATTGGACCAGAGGATGGCTAAGATACTTCACCACATGAAAATGCCATGAAACAGTCCAAAGCAAAATTTTCTTACCTGCATCAGTGTACCAAGAGCAGTGGACCAAAGCTTATCTCAAGGTCCTCCCCAAGGGATAGTTAGGGACTTTGGGAAGGTCACAGACACCCTGTTATACTTAAAATGGGTAACCAACAAAGACCTATTGTCTAGCACATGAAACTCAGCTCAATGTTATGTAACACACTGGATGGAAGGGAGGCTTTGGGGAGAACAGATACATGTATAGTTATGGCTGAGTCCCTTTGTTATCACCTGAATATACCACAACATTGTTAATTGGCTATACTCCAATACAAAATGTTTTGGAAGTTTAAAAAAAATAAAATTTAAATTAAAAAAAAAAGATCTCATTAAAGGTCCCTTTCCACATCAGCAAACTTGGCAGCCTGACTTTGCACAGTCGTGTGTGCTTGTTCATTGTCTACACATGCCTGCAATGTGTGTATGTGTGTTGTGTGGTGTGTGTGTATGTGTTGTAGACAGGCCAAGATGAGCAATGGGCCAGAACTTGGGAGCTCCAGAGACCTGCCTCACACCACCTGGCTCATCCCTGGGCCCCTGTGTCCTCATTTAGAGAATGGTAGGATGAGCAAAGAGAGTTGGGCTCACTGACTCTTGCAGTACCATCGAGTTCCAAGAGACTGGTGATGAAGCAAAGGCTGGATAACCTCTGGATGCCCCTCCCAGCCCTGGGAGAAGCTCAGAGTTCTGAGACCTGCTGGTTCCATACAGGCCCCTCCTCTACGACTGGGTCCCAGGGTGCCTTTATGCAGTGAAGAGTGTGAGCCAGGGCAATCACAGATGAAAGGGCTGGGGAAGCTGCCCCTCCACACAGCTTCTGGCATCTCCGGCAGTCATCCGAGGCCTGCAGCTGTGGGCTGCTCCTCCTCCCTTTATAAACAAGCCCCACCTCTTGGCTTCTCCCTCCAGGTCAAAAGGAGGGGGAAGACTGTTCTGAGGAGGAACCCAGGAGAAAGTCTTAAATGCTCAGCCAGGAATCACAGTTGAATGGTTTTTTTCAAAGGCATTCCAACTTTGGTGGACACATTCAAGTTTCCAAAAGAAAAAAAAGGGGGGAGGCTCAGGGCAAGTGGACTTCTTGTTTCTAATCACACTGGGATGAAATATCATACTCAGGGTCATTTAGAGAGTCCTCAGAAGGTAACAGTAGACTAAGTCTCAGGTCAGGAACTATGCCCACAAGCATAGTTCCCTCATCTGAATATAGTTACACCTTTGGTCTTCACCATAACAGAGGCAGAAAAAGATCATTTCAGTGTTTCAAGGCTGGGGCAGAGGTAGAAGGTCTATCCCAGGGAACAGGAATACAGAGCAAAAACTTACTGAGTGTTTACACAGAGCCAGGGTCTATGACAAATGAGTTAAAATACAGTGCTTCATCTACTGCTCCCAATAGGCCTTAGCTCTGGACATTATTACTATCAAAAGCGTCACACGAAAGAAGGAAGGGAAGGAGAAGAAAGAAGAGGTGAAGCAACTTATGTGAGTTCAAAAGGCTGGAGACGAAGGATCCCAAGCCTTACATCTAAGTTATTCTGATTCCAAAACCAATGTTCTTTGACACCCCCTTGCTGGAGTTCTTAGGCATCTCTATGATGCTTATATGTTGCTTATATGCTTATATGACCCTTATATGTTGAAGGAAGACTCATTGGTTAAAGATGTTTTCAGACCATGGTCACATGGTCTCACCAGGCACATGCCATGGTCTCACCAGGCACAAAGCATCACAGAGAGTTTATACACAGGTGGATCCCAGGTGGCGCTAGTGGCAAAGATCCCACCTGCCAATGAAGGAGATGTAAGAGACATGGGTTTGATCCCTGGGTCAGGAAGATCCCCTGGAGAAGGGCATGGCAACCCACTCCAGTATTCCTTCTTTTTCCATCTTTTTAATTTATTTTATATTTTTTAACACCAAAAACATTTTGTATTGGGGCTTATAAATGGATGGGCTGCAGGTGGCAGATTGGGGGAAATGTGATAGACATCCTAGAATTTGATTTCTCTAAAAAGAACACCCATAAAAGCTAAAGAGGAACCCAGGAGAAAGTCTTAAATGCTCAGCCAGGAATCACAGTTGAATGGTTTCAAAGGCATTCCAACTTTGGTGGACACATTCAAGTTTCCAAAAGAAAAAAAAGGGGGGAGGCTCAGGGCAAGTGGACTTCTTGTTTCTAATCACACTGGGATGAAATATCATACTCAGGGTCATTTAGAGAGTCCTCAGAAGGTAACAGTAGACTAAGTCTCAGGTCAGGAACTATGCCCACAAGCATAGTTCCCTCATCTGAATATAGTTACACCTTTGGTCTTCACCATAACAGAGGCAGAAAAAGATCATTTCAGTGTTTCAAGGCTGGGGCAGAGGTAGAAGGTCTATCCCAGGGAACAGGAATACAGAGCAAAAACTTACTGAGTGTTTACACAGAGCCAGGGTCTATGACAAATGAGTTAAAATACAGTGCTTCATCTACTGCTCCCAATAGGCCTTAGCTCTGGACATTATTACTATCAAAAGCGTCACACGAAAGAAGGAAGGGAAGGAGAAGAAAGAAGAGGTGAAGCAACTTATGTGAGTTCAAAAGGCTGGAGACGAAGGATCCCAAGCCTTACATCTAAGTTATTCTGATTCCAAAACCAATGTTCTTTGACACCCCCTTGCTGGAGTTCTTAGGCATCTCTATGATGCTTATATGTTGCTTATATGCTTATATGACCCTTATATGTTGAAGGAAGACTCATTGGTTAAAGATGTTTTCAGACCATGGTCACATGGTCTCACCAGGCACATGCCATGGTCTCACCAGGCACAAAGCATCACAGAGAGTTTATACACAGGTGGATCCCAGGTGGCGCTAGTGGCAAAGATCCCACCTGCCAATGAAGGAGATGTAAGAGACATGGGTTTGATCCCTGGGTCAGGAAGATCCCCTGGAGAAGGGCATGGCAACCCACTCCAGTATTCCTTCTTTTTCCATCTTTTTAATTTATTTTATATTTTTTAACACCAAAAACATTTTGTATTGGGGCTTATAAATGGATGGGCTGCAGGTGGCAGATTGGGGGAAATGTGATAGACATCCTAGAATTTGATTTCTCTAAAAAGAACACCCATAAAAGCTAAAGAGGATTTTCACTCCAAAATATCTAAATCTTCAGATGCCATGAAGGAAGATAGGAGCCGACATCAGCCCAGAGAACATTTGCAAAAATGACAGTAAAAAACATCATGTGTTCCTCCTTGTAGACAGCGTGGAAAAAGCAGTCAGTCACAGGCCTTGCTTCCTCTGTCTTTGTTTTGCAGCATTGCTCTGCATGATGCCTGGCCTGACTCCTCTAGAAGTGACGCTGATTATTTCTGCTGGCCTGCCCATGGCATGGCCTCCCAGATGAAGACAAGTTTTTGTTAGTGATGAACTAAGTCCTGGAAAATCTGTCCAGCTGCTGCCATGTGTGTCTATCATTCTCCCTTTCAAAATTCATTAGCCTTGATTGTTTGGAAATCTATGGCCCATTAATGTCTATTTCTCTAAGATCAACATCTTGGGCAGAAAAAGAGGAAGGCAGAGAGAGATGGAGGAATGATGGGGAGGTCAAGTAGAGATGAGAAAGAAGGAAGAAGAGAACTAGCAACACATGACACGTCTGATGACTTATTTGGGTCTTAGAATTAAGCCACCCTCCAAATAAGTCCTAAATCTGGATTTTATGATTACTGAGACAATACACTGACCTTCTGCTTAAGACAAAGTTTTCTGTCATTTGTAGCCAAAAGAATCTTGACCTAACACTCGAAATTCGACTCTCAAGTTCATCTCTATTTCTAGGAATAAAATGTCTATTTCTAGACATGAACCTAAGAAGAAAGACTTAGAGAGATCCCAGAGGCCCAGATAGAAATGAACTTGACCAGCAAGGATGGAATTGCAGTCCACCTTCTCTCACCCATCCAGGGCTCTTTTCTCCTATTTTGCTCTGCATGCTAGCACCCACATGCCATGGTCTCACCAGGCACAAAGCATCACAGAGAGTTTATACACAGGTGGATCCCAGGTGGCGCTAGTGGCAAAGATCCCACCTGCCAATGAAGGAGATGTAAGAGACATGGGTTTGATCCCTGGGTCAGGAAGATCCCCTGGAGAAGGGCATGGCAACCCACTCCAGTATTCCTTCTTTTTCCATCTTTTTAATTTATTTTATATTTTTTAACACCAAAAACATTTTGTATTGGGGCATGGAGAATCCTATGGACAGAGGATCCTGGTGAGCCACAATCCATGGGGTCACAAGAAGTCAGACACTCTTGAGAGACTCAGCACACACATGACTCTGAGACCAGCACCTGAACTTAAAAGCTTTCCTTGCGTGATGGCCGTCACTCCACACCAGTGCATTTAGTGGCAGGTCCCATCAGACATATAGGTTCCATTAGGGTTAGTCACATGTGCCAGTGTGGGAGGAGATGGCAGAGCTCAGAGTAACTAGCTAATTCTCAAGAGAGAGAGGCTCCAACCCAGCAGACCCAGGCAAGAGAGATCACAGGAACATATGTTATTTCTGCCAGCATCTCCAGATAGGAGGTACTATCACAATCTTTCCAGACATATGGATTTCTCATGAGTCATTCGTTCCCAAATAACTGTGGAAATGAATGGCCTTGACGAACTTGGAAGATTCAGAAGGATTCACAAGGAGGATTGAGACCCATTACAAAGGCTAGGGTGCCCTTGAATGATGGGGAGGTCAAGTAGAGATGAGAAAGAAGGAAGAAGAGAACTAGCAACACATGACACGTCTGATGACTTATTTGGGTCTTAGAATTAAGCCACCCTCCAAATAAGTCCTAAATCTGGATTTTATGATTACTGAGACAATACACTGACCTTCTGCTTAAGACAAAGTTTTCTGTCATTTGTAGCCAAAAGAATCTTGACCTAACACTCGAAATTCGACTCTCAAGTTCATCTCTATTTCTAGGAATAAAATGTCTATTTCTAGACATGAACCTAAGAAGAAAGACTTAGAGAGATCCCAGAGGCCCAGATAGAAATGAACTTGACCAGCAAGGATGGAATTGCAGT
This sequence comes from Tragulus kanchil, assembly GCA_022376925.1. NCBI lineage: Eukaryota > Metazoa > Chordata > Mammalia > Artiodactyla > Tragulidae > Tragulus > Tragulus kanchil. Next base: position 2,772,499 of record JAIOJX010000032.1, on the reverse strand, counting down.
CCACCTTCTCTCACCCATCCAGGGCTCTTTTCTCCTATTTTGCTCTGCATGCTAGCACCCACATGCCATGGTCTCACCAGGCACAAAGCATCACAGAGAGTTTATACACAGGTGGATCCCAGGTGGCGCTAGTGGCAAAGATCCCACCTGCCAATGAAGGAGATGTAAGAGACATGGGTTTGATCCCTGGGTCAGGAAGATCCCCTGGAGAAGGGCATGGCAACCCACTCCAGTATTCCTTCTTTTTCCATCTTTTTAATTTATTTTATATTTTTTAACACCAAAAACATTTTGTATTGGGGCATGGAGAATCCTATGGACAGAGGATCCTGGTGAGCCACAATCCATGGGGTCACAAGAAGTCAGACACTCTTGAGAGACTCAGCACACACATGACTCTGAGACCAGCACCTGAACTTAAAAGCTTTCCTTGCGTGATGGCCGTCACTCCACACCAGTGCATTTAGTGGCAGGTCCCATCAGACATATAGGTTCCATTAGGGTTAGTCACATGTGCCAGTGTGGGAGGAGATGGCAGAGCTCAGAGTAACTAGCTAATTCTCAAGAGAGAGAGGCTCCAACCCAGCAGACCCAGGCAAGAGAGATCACAGGAACATATGTTATTTCTGCCAGCATCTCCAGATAGGAGGTACTATCACAATCTTTCCAGACATATGGATTTCTCATGAGTCATTCGTTCCCAAATAACTGTGGAAATGAATGGCCTTGACGAACTTGGAAGATTCAGAAGGATTCACAAGGAGGATTGAGACCCATTACAAAGGCTAGGGTGCCCTTGCTAATGAGAAGCATGATGGCACAGCCAGACGATCCTCCTCTTTCCTCTACTGTCTTCCCTCTGACTTTCCCCTATAGCCCTTTCACATGAAGACCCAAACTCTATCCCATTCTAGGCCACCCTCACCATGTTGTTCTGGGGGCTTGCTCTGATCTGAGATATTGATTTTCAAGTCATCAGAGAGAAAAGTGTCAAGGGAACTAGGAGTTCAAAGATTAATTACCATTGAATGGGCAGAGTTCCTATTTCTGGATAAATTTCCAGGTTCTTTGAGAACCCAAAGAACTGGCCTTGGGAATGCATAACTGAGGTCCCTGAATATAAGGACATGAGATGCCATGTGATTAAGAGGCATCTCCCATGGGAGTGTGGAAGTGTATTAGGCTTCCTCCTCAAAGGTCAGTCTTCACTATCTTAAGTTGTAAGACTTGGAATAGTAACCAAAAGGTGAAAAAAATCATTTCCCACCATTTCAAGGCAGTTCAACTATATGGGTTTTTTCCTCTGTCAAAATCCTAGTGTGTTTTACAATACTCTCTAGTTCCCAGGCAACTTCACAGAAACTCGATTCATCCCACAACCTCTATCCATGATGACTGAAAATCACTAACAGGCAGAGAAGGGGCAAAAGAAGCTCATCTGCAGTTCTTGTGTGCCTCGTGCCAGGGACAGAGATGCATTTTCAGGTGAATTAGAGAAAATGGGTTCATTGGGGTGAGGAGAGACACCTTGAACTCCCAGCATGCTGGTGGAAAGGGTGTGCCTAGGGTCTAAGCATGTTCCCAGACTGGGACTAATTAGTGACCATGTGCCCTCACAGACATGGCTTGAAGTCTCATGCCCTTGTAGCTGCAATCAAGTCTTTTCCAGAATTAAGACTTATTCTAGATGTGTGAGTGGTGGGGTCGGCCATATGTAATCAGAGAAAGGAGTGTCTTTGTCCACTTAAAAGATAAGTAGACATTTCTAATCTTTACCCTCGTTCCAGACTGGTATTCCACAGAACACAGAACACATGGCTACAGAATAGAGAAGTTAACCGCTGCTGAAATGGGTTAATATTCTTGGAGAAAAGGTAGTTTTTCTTGGAGAAAAGGTAGTCACTGCTTCTTTTTGCCTGGGAGAAGACTCAAGATAAGTCAGAAAAGTGTCTCCGACAGAGGAAGATGAACGATGCTTTTTTCCTTAGCCCATGAGTTTCAAAGTGTGGAAGGAATAAGCAGTAAAGAACCAGAATTTGATGGAGCCGTCATCATCCAATACTTTAAAGACCACAGTGAGGGACATTCAGGGGCCTGGAATATATTCTTAAGTGATGCTGACATAGTGATGGTAAAGGAAGTTCTTGGTAAAGGACAGAGTAATAACTTCTCTCTATCCATATGACACATATTGTGAAACTCAAAGAGACATTGGCTTAACATGCATTAAGACCTCTGGGTAAATATGTTACAAAAGTCCAGGGAAATAACAGCATTGCAGGTAAAGATCCTCTGTTAGCACAGAGGAAAATGGAAGAGGATTATCAGAGATCCCAAAATAATCCTTCACTTTGCCATAACACCTCTCTCTGGTGCATATCAAGGGTGGTTTGCTTGCCACATCACTTTACCAGGAGCCCATCTTATGCATAAAATCAGATTATACTTCGTTTTTCTTTTCTGGGAAGTAGGTAAATGTACTTTACAAGTAAGCACATGGTCACATAGTGATAGCGATGTTAAGTATAACCATAATAAGATGTGGTTCAGAGACATCCTGCTTCTTGCTAATACCTGTCCCAAGACTAGATGAGGTCAGTTTGTGGGTTCTATTTACAAAGGCAGGCAGGAAAATTAAGGATTCTCTTCAAACTCAACTCTTCACTCGACCCCCTGTTGAAAACGCTTTGTCTGATCTCAGACATCTGCATGCATCCCCCCCATCCCTTATTATCTATACAGAGACCCATGCACCATCCTCCTTCCAACATGCATGAAACCCAGGACACACTCCTGTCAAGTTCCACCTCTGACAAGGATGGATGCCAGATAGGAAGACTTGCTCTCATGCCCCACAGTGGTCCATGCCTATGCCCACCCCCAAGGACAATGACATAAGGAGAAGCAGCACAGTTAGCAAAGACATCAACAATCACCCAGCCCATCGGCTCCTGACCCAGCCATGCACATCTGCCCATTCTGCAGGATCCTATGGTCACCCAGAGAAGCCTACTACTTTTTCATTTCTACTACTTCCTGCCATGGAGAAGGGAATGGCAACCCACTCCATTATTCTTGCCTGGAAATCTCCATGGACAGAGGAGCTCAGTGGGTTACAGTTCCTGGGGCCACAAAGAGTCAGACATGACTGAGCAGCTAACACACACTTCCTGCCAACTGGTATCTATGGATAGTTGCTAAGACTAGCTGATAAAGGCAGGCTTTCAGACTTATGTTCACTTGGGTTGACATCCTGGCTGAACTGTTTTCTAGTTCTATGTTTAAACATCAATATTCTAATCCCAAAAGTAAGACTATGATGACTTCTCCATGGGAACAGTATTGATTAAACGTGTATTTAGTTGCTAAGTCGTGTCTGACTCTCTTGCGACCCCCATGAACTATAGTCCACCAGGTTCATCTGTCCATGGAATCTCTCAGGCATGTATAATGGAGTGGGTTGTCATTTCCTTCTCCAGGGGATCTTCCTGACCCAAGAATTGAACCCTCCACCTCCTGCACTGCAGTCGGATTCTTTACCACTGAGCCACCAGGGAAGCATAGATTAAATGAATATACTCAAAACCTCTAGCCAAGTGTCTGGCAGGTGTAGATGCTCAGGAAATGTGAGCTGCCATCCTCTACTACCCACAAGGCCACCAGAAGGAAAAGAAAGGCCTTGAAAAAAAGAGGGAGGCCCCAAGTTGGGTGGGTTCTATTTACAAAGGCAGGCAGGAAAATTAAGGATTCTCTTCAAACTCAACTCTTCACTCGACCCCCTGTTGAAAACGCTTTGTCTGATCTCAGACATCTGCATGCATCCCCCCCATCCCTTATTATCTATACAGAGACCCATGCACCATCCTCCTTCCAACATGCATGAAACCCAGGACACACTCCTGTCAAGTTCCACCTCTGACAAGGATGGATGCCAGATAGGAAGACTTGCTCTCATGCCCCACAGTGGTCCATGCCTATGCCCACCCCCAAGGACAATGACATAAGGAGAAGCAGCACAGTTAGCAAAGACATCAACAATCACCCAGCCCATCGGCTCCTGACCCAGCCATGCACATCTGCCCATTCTGCAGGATCCTATGGTCACCCAGAGAAGCCTACTACTTTTTCATTTCTACTACTTCCTGCCATGGAGAAGGGAATGGCAACCCACTCCATTATTCTTGCCTGGAAATCTCCATGGACAGAGGAGCTCAGTGGGTTACAGTTCCTGGGGCCACAAAGAGTCAGACATGACTGAGCAGCTAACACACACTTCCTGCCAACTGGTATCTATGGATAGTTGCTAAGACTAGCTGATAAAGGCAGGCTTTCAGACTTATGTTCACTTGGGTTGACATCCTGGCTGAACTGTTTTCTAGTTCTATGTTTAAACATCAATATTCTAATCCCAAAAGTAAGACTATGATGACTTCTCCATGGGAACAGTATTGATTAAACGTGTATTTAGTTGCTAAGTCGTGTCTGACTCTCTTGCGACCCCCATGAACTATAGTCCACCAGGTTCATCTGTCCATGGAATCTCTCAGGCATGTATAATGGAGTGGGTTGTCATTTCCTTCTCCAGGGGATCTTCCTGACCCAAGAATTGAACCCTCCACCTCCTGCACTGCAGTCGGATTCTTTACCACTGAGCCACCAGGGAAGCATAGATTAAATGAATATACTCAAAACCTCTAGCCAAGTGTCTGGCAGGTGTAGATGCTCAGGAAATGTGAGCTGCCATCCTCTACTACCCACAAGGCCACCAGAAGGAAAAAGAAAGGCCTTGAACTATCCTGAATGGTCAGCACAAGCCAAAGACTGAGGATCATTCTAACAAAGGTCTTTCACAGGTGAGTAAAGCCACTGCCTCATTCACTTTCTAATGATATTGGTTGAAAATGAAACCTGTCAAACAGACAAGGTATGCTTCCAAGGCCACGGCTATCCCTGATTCTGCCTCCTCCATTTTTTATGGGCCATTCTGAAGTTTTTAAGTATGTTATTGCTATGGATTCAGAATTTCCGGATCTGACTTATTTCAGAAAAATTTTAGCCAAGCTATTAAAGCCCTCCCTGGCTAAGTTAAATAAACTAAATAAACTGTAATACATTACAGTCTTTAGGAAACTCAATTGCTTTGACCCTCCTATCTAAAACCACACACACACACACACACACAGAGGCACACCACCACCACCACCACCACCATCTCCATCATCATTACCAAGCATTTTTTTTTCTCTTCTCTGCTTTACTTTTCTTCAAAGGATCCATTATTCTCAAACTTGCAATATATTAATATTTTACTTAATCTTAATTTTCTGTCTCCCTAATTAAGGTCAGAAATTTTTGTCTTTATTCACAGTTGTATTCCTAGCACCCAGAATAGTTCACAATACATGAATAGAGTTACTGTATGTCCCAATTTCTCAGGGAAGGTCCCAGCTTATGCCTGTGCTATCTATTTTATTAGTCATAGCTTCTCTTTTCATTCTTTGAGATTGCCACATTTAGACCATCAAATATACACAATTTGATTAAGAATAAATATTTGCCAAACTGAATTAATGCATTTGACCAAAATGATACTTTAATTAAACCCATCAACTCTTGAAACCAAGAGTTTTACCCCAATGTGAATGAAATGAATATATTTTTTAAAAAAAAGTATGAGAAATGAAAGTGATCGATTTTTTATAATGGTCCTACTTTCAAAATGCTCACAAGACTGGCAAACACATTCTGATAAACTGAAGCCCTACCCACTGTTCTATATGTTAATTTTGTTATTATTAACAAGGCCAAGGAGAGATACCTTTAAAAATGATATCCTGAGAGAATCTGGGAGGCAATGCTTAATTTACCTCCCTAACCAAATCATGAGAGAAATGAATGGAACTGTAGAAGAATCCTCATGCATCTGCCCATGAGACTGACATCAGGATAATGTCATGTAATAGAAAGAAGAGGGTTCTGACTTAAAACTGAATAGCAACACACTCAGTCAGTGTTTGAGAAGCAGCAGTATGAGATGGTAGAAAGGACTAGCCTCTTTCTAACATGGGTGATTTTTCAGGTTGTTGATGTTCAGTCACTCAGTCATTTCTGACTCTGCAACCACATGGACTAGAGCACGCCAGGCTTCCCTGTTCTGACCTTCCCTCACTCTTCCCTGTCAGGTTGGGTCAGTTAATTTTGTGGTTTTATTTTTTCAAGTGCACCATTCCCCAAACAAAGGAAACAGCCCGTAGGCAAAAAGTGAATGGAAACCTGTCTAACGATCAGGGCAAGACAGCATTTTTGACTAATGCTGTATTATGTCCATCTTTACTCCAGAAACTATGAAAGAAATGAAAATGGAGAGGCAGAAAACTCCCCCCACCAATACGTGTGGATGCAATTCAGTCATGGAGCTCTGTAATAACTATCCTGAGAATCAAATTTCTTAGGCTAAGCTTCATCTAAAGGGGAAAGTGAATGTGTTAGTTACTCAGTCATGTACAACTTTTTTGACCTCATGGACTATATAGAGATTACCAGGCTCCTCTGTCCATGGGATTCTCTAGGCAAGAATACTGGAGTGGGTAGCCATTCCTTTCTTCTGGGGATCCTCCTGACCCAGAGACTGTACCCAGGTCTCCAGCATTGCAAGCAGATTCTTTACCATCTGAGCCACCAGGGAAGCCCGAAGTCAACAGGGAGACCTCCAGTTTTTCATACTGTTGAGCCCATGTGGTACTCTTAGTTCCTTATGGAGTTCCTTATGGAATTCAGGCACCCAATGTATATTCAGAACTCAAGATCACACTTCCTGAAAGGCAAGAAAGCAGCCAAACCACTGTCCATGCAGAGCCTTCAGCCTCAACCACACACGCAGGCTGGGACGGAACCCCTGGCAGCCACTTGAACTCCAGCGGCTTTCCCAGATATGCACCTCATTTCAGGAGATGATGGCCCCCCACCTCCCTCCATGCTTCTTGCCCATGAGACACCCAAAGCATGTCAATGTCATGGCTTTGGCAGGAAACTTCCATGAATATTCAATGGTGTCCCCATAATGGGAAGCAAGGAAGACAGGTGAAGAGCAGCCCCAGCCCATGGTAGAAAGGACGAGCCTCTTTCTAACATGGGTGATTTTTCAGGTTGTTGATGTTCAGTCACTCAGTCATTTCTGACTCTGCAACCACATGGACTAGAGCACGCCAGGCTTCCCTGTTCTGACCTTCCCTCACTCTTCCCTGTCAGGTTGGGTCAGTTAATTTTGTGGTTTTATTTTTTCAAGTGCACCATTCCCCAAACAAAGGAAACAGCCCGTAGGCAAAAAGTGAATGGAAACCTGTCTAACGATCAGGGCAAGACAGCATTTTTGACTAATGCTGTATTATGTCCATCTTTACTCCAGAAACTATGAAAGAAATGAAAATGGAGAGGCAGAAAACTCCCCCCACCAATACGTGTGGATGCAATTCAGTCATGGAGCTCTGTAATAACTATCCTGAGAATCAAATTTCTTAGGCTAAGCTTCATCTAAAGGGGAAAGTGAATGTGTTAGTTACTCAGTCATGTACAACTTTTTTGACCTCATGGACTATATAGAGATTACCAGGCTCCTCTGTCCATGGGATTCTCTAGGCAAGAATACTGGAGTGGGTAGCCATTCCTTTCTTCTGGGGATCCTCCTGACCCAGAGACTGTACCCAGGTCTCCAGCATTGCAAGCAGATTCTTTACCATCTGAGCCACCAGGGAAGCCCGAAGTCAACAGGGAGACCTCCAGTTTTTCATACTGTTGAGCCCATGTGGTACTCTTAGTTCCTTATGGAGTTCCTTATGGAATTCAGGCACCCAATGTATATTCAGAACTCAAGATCACACTTCCTGAAAGGCAAGAAAGCAGCCAAACCACTGTCCATGCAGAGCCTTCAGCCTCAACCACACACGCAGGCTGGGACGGAACCCCTGGCAGCCACTTGAACTCCAGCGGCTTTCCCAGATATGCACCTCATTTCAGGAGATGATGGCCCCCCACCTCCCTCCATGCTTCTTGCCCATGAGACACCCAAAGCATGTCAATGTCATGGCTTTGGCAGGAAACTTCCATGAATATTCAATGGTGTCCCCATAATGGGAAGCAAGGGAAGACAGGTGAAGAGCAGCCCCAGCCCATGGAAGTTCCTTTCCAAAGTCTGCAAGCTGTCAGTGTGTGTGTGGACTGCCCAGCCCTCTGACCCCAGAAACAAAATCCAGACTCACTGTGGAAGCTGCCGATGCTTCTAGCCTCTGCCGCTGCCATGACACGCTGGGCAGGCCCTTCTGGCATGGCCCTTCCTGACAGTGAATGGGGCAGAGAGGGGGGTGGGGGAAGAGAGAAGAAAGGGATGAAGGTACAGGAAGAAAGCATGAAGGGATGAAAGTAGGGAGGAGAAGGGAGGCAGGTAGAGCTTTAACTGGATGTCATGCCTCGTCTTGGTCATGGCTTCCAAACACCACTTCCATGTTACCAGAGAGAAAGGCTGACCACATCAGCTCATCCCAACTGCGCTCGTTCAAAGGTCCATGGCTAGACAGATGCACCATCACATCACTCCTAGGACATGGTACCCAGCTTATTCCTTTGCAAGCCACCAAGATCCAAATGGTTTCCCTGCAACAGTTCTACTCTTGACCAGATGTGCCTTCCAGCCCACTGACCTTCTGAAAGGAAATAGATTTTATCTAGAATATTTCTCCCTTTAGGCAAAAAAAAGCCCCTTTTCCAAAGCTTCTGAGAAATATGTCTTCAGCAGAAAAATCACTAAATTCATCACTGGTTTTAGGGGTTTCTCTCAAGATGCGCTTCTGTTTTCCAATCCAGAAAGGAGACGAGCTAGCAGAACATCATATAGGAAAAGCCTCAACCCTTCTCCCCCTTACTTTCAACAGAGTCACTATTCACCTCCCTGATTACCACTTGGGCAAAACCCATTTCCCTCAAAAAGTTTTTTGATAAGTCAGAGGATGGGGTGAGTGTCAGGCTGCCTTAGAAAAAGAACTTGTGATGACTTAGCAATGGCATTTCTCAAACACCGCCCAAATCAAGATCTGTGGACAGAACACACTACACACAGTTCTTGCTCTCAGTCAAACCAGAGGTAGAGAAGCATAGGAATGACCTGAAGAAGAAGCACTTCCATGAAGCAGCACATCTGTATATGTAAAACAATGAGGTGATGCTGTGAATGCCACCCTGTGAAGACAGTGAGATGGGCATTACTGGGTTTTGATGGCAGCAAGGAAAAGACAGATTAAAAAAATATAAGGGGGAGAGATGAGAAAAAGAGTCCATGGAAGTTATGAAGAGAAACTGTTATGGGCTGACTTCTGTCCCCCTGCCAGTTTCTTATATCCTAATCTCCAATACCCAAGAATATGACTAGATGTGAAGATAGAGTCTTTAAACATGTAATTAAGGTTAAACGAAATCACTAGGATGGATCTTAATTCAACATGACTTCAATATGGGTTTCTAGAAGAAAAGGACATTTGGACACAGATATGTACTGAGGGAAGATGAAGTGAAAACATAAGAAGAAGACAGCCATCTACACGTCAAGGAGAGAGGCTTTGGGAGAAGCCAACACTGTAAAACCTTGATCTCTGTTATGTCATCCCTTGCAGACAGACTCAGAAATCCTCATGCAGTAATAGGACTGAGCAAATGTCATTGTGGAATGGGGGGGCAAGGTGGCTGGTTGTCCAACTGAGTGGGCTTCGGTATAGAGGGGACAATAAGGAGATTGGCAGAGCGCAGGGTGAGAAATGTATATTTTTGAAAAATTAGTATTTCACCAAGGTTTTAAACAAGCAGGTAGAGTGATGAAAAGTTTGAGAAGTATAGGTCAGTGGGCTCTGAGATTGAAGATGCCATGCACTGATCCAAGTGTTCATCTGATCAGGTGTGAATAAGGATCATTTCTGCCAACATTCAAAGAACAAACAAAGTTCAGGTGCTAGGAAGAAAGACATAGAAGGATTTGGTGAAGACTTAGGTATCAATGATGAAGAGTCAAGCTCAAAAATCACTCCCCTTTCAAGAACCACTGAAGAGACTTTTTGTTCATGCCAACAAACTGCTGAGGAAGTAGGAGATTACCACAATCAGTCTTATCTCCAACAAGACAAGTTTCAATCACCAATGACTTAGCAGCTCCCCGCCCAAATCAAGATCTGTGGACAGAACACACTACACACAGTTCTTGCTCTCAGTCAAACCAGAGGTAGAGAAGCATAGGAATGACCTGAAGAAGAAGCACTTCCATGAAGCAGCACATCTGTATATGTAAAACAATGAGGTGATGCTGTGAATGCCACCCTGTGAAGACAGTGAGATGGGCATTACTGGGTTTTGATGGCAGCAAGGAAAAGACAGATTAAAAAAATATAAGGGGGAGAGATGAGAAAAAGAGTCCATGGAAGTTATGAAGAGAAACTGTTATGGGCTGACTTCTGTCCCCCTGCCAGTTTCTTATATCCTAATCTCCAATACCCAAGAATATGACTAGATGTGAAGATAGAGTCTTTAAACATGTAATTAAGGTTAAACGAAATCACTAGGATGGATCTTAATTCAACATGACTTCAATATGGGTTTCTAGAAGAAAAGGACATTTGGACACAGATATGTACTGAGGGAAGATGAAGTGAAAACATAAGAAGAAGACAGCCATCTACACGTCAAGGAGAGAGGCTTTGGGAGAAGCCAACACTGTAAAACCTTGATCTCTGTTATGTCATCCCTTGCAGACAGACTCAGAAATCCTCATGCAGTAATAGGACTGAGCAAATGTCATTGTGGAATGGGGGGGCAAGGTGGCTGGTTGTCCAACTGAGTGGGCTTCGGTATAGAGGGGACAATAAGGAGATTGGCAGAGCGCAGGGTGAGAAATGTATATTTTTGAAAAATTAGTATTTCACCAAGGTTTTAAACAAGCAGGTAGAGTGATGAAAAGTTTGAGAAGTATAGGTCAGTGGGCTCTGAGATTGAAGATGCCATGCACTGATCCAAGTGTTCATCTGATCAGGTGTGAATAAGGATCATTTCTGCCAACATTCAAAGAACAAACAAAGTTCAGGTGCTAGGAAGAAAGACATAGAAGGATTTGGTGAAGACTTAGGTATCAATGATGAAGAGTCAAGCTCAAAAATCACTCCCCTTTCAAGAACCACTGAAGAGACTTTTTGTTCATGCCAACAAACTGCTGAGGAAGTAGGAGATTACCACAATCAGTCTTATCTCCAACAAGACAAGTTTCAATCACCAATGAACTCTCCAGGAGAGACTCACAGATTAAGCAATGAAAGAGAGAAGAGGTAGAAGCTAATAATGTAAAATCAGGGACTTCCCTAGTGGTCCAGTGGTTATGATTCCACCCTTCCATTGTAGGGGGTGAAGGTTCTATCCTAGGTTAGGGAACTAAGATCCCTCATGCCATGTGGTGTGGCTAAAAAGTAAAATGAAATAAAGATGTAAATCCAAACAACTACAGCATGAGGCAAGAAGGGTTATGGAAGTGTGTGAGGATTCCAAAGTAGATGTGTGAAATGGAGGCACCAGAACTTACAGGGAGGAGAGAAACCAATGGAAGAGGAGAAGAACGGCTAGAAAGGGGAGTAGAGGGACTTCCCTGGTGGTCCAGTGGTCAAGACTATGGCTTCCAATGCTGGCAGTGTGGGTTTGACCCCTGGTAGGGGAGCTAAGATCCCATATACCTCAAGGCCAAAGGCAAAAACACAAAACAGAAGTAATATCTTAATAAAGACTTTAAAAATGGTCCACATCAAAAAAAAAAAAAAGACAGAAAGAAAGAATTAGATTGTGGAGCGAGGCATTGCTAAGGCATTGAACAAGGATGTTCAGCAATGGGGAACTGGAGAGGTGGGGCATGGGATGGGGCAGTTATTGATAATGTCATTCAATAGTGAGTTCAAGAAAAAGATTAGACTCTTTGGAGGAAAGGCATTTGAATTTGGGCATGGTGAGATCATTTGTGAGCTCCAAAATGTAGAGTCAAAGAAGGGGTAAGACCAGAAATTTAAAAATTAAGACAGAAGGGACTTCCCTGATGGTCCAGTGGTTAATTAAGAGTCCACTTTGTAATGCAGTGGACTTGGGTTCCACTCCTGGTTGAGGAACTAGGATCCCACATGCCACAGGGCAACTAAGCTCAGGTGCCACAATTATTGAGCCCTCATACTCTGGAGCCCATAATACTGCAACTAGGGAGTCCATGAGCCAAGGAAAGATCCTAAGTATCACAACTAAGACCAAAATGCAGCAAAGAAAAATAAAATAGAATAAATAACATTTAAAAATTAACATAGAAGATGGACATGACCTATTTTAGTAACTGAGGAGGCAATTATAGAAAGTTTAAATGAAAGTTTTCTTTCAAGTAAAAGAGATCATGGATTTTAGGATAGAAAAGAGGGAGGAAGACTTCAAGATAGAGTGGGACAAATAGTCACAGCAGGAGGGGCCAGAGACCAGGCAGGTGACAGATGGTGAGGTGTGAGGGAAGTGAGAAAGAATGCAGACGTGTGAATCTGTTAATAGGGAGAGGGTGAATCTGGCCTAATATTTCAGAGCATCACAAAAATACATACTTGACATGGTTCCCTACATGAGCATAATGATAGTTCCTTAAATTACTCTGCCACTTTGCACCTGTCTAAGCACTTTCCATCACAAAGTTGACTCTTAGAAGAACGGCTAGAAAGGGGAGTAGAGGGACTTCCCTGGTGGTCCAGTGGTCAAGACTATGGCTTCCAATGCTGGCAGTGTGGGTTTGACCCCTGGTAGGGGAGCTAAGATCCCATATACCTCAAGGCCAAAGGCAAAAACACAAAACAGAAGTAATATCTTAATAAAGACTTTAAAAATGGTCCACATCAAAAAAAAAAAAAAGACAGAAAGAAAGAATTAGATTGTGGAGCGAGGCATTGCTAAGGCATTGAACAAGGATGTTCAGCAATGGGGAACTGGAGAGGTGGGGCATGGGATGGGGCAGTTATTGATAATGTCATTCAATAGTGAGTTCAAGAAAAAGATTAGACTCTTTGGAGGAAAGGCATTTGAATTTGGGCATGGTGAGATCATTTGTGAGCTCCAAAATGTAGAGTCAAAGAAGGGGTAAGACCAGAAATTTAAAAATTAAGACAGAAGGGACTTCCCTGATGGTCCAGTGGTTAATTAAGAGTCCACTTTGTAATGCAGTGGACTTGGGTTCCACTCCTGGTTGAGGAACTAGGATCCCACATGCCACAGGGCAACTAAGCTCAGGTGCCACAATTATTGAGCCCTCATACTCTGGAGCCCATAATACTGCAACTAGGGAGTCCATGAGCCAAGGAAAGATCCTAAGTATCACAACTAAGACCAAAATGCAGCAAAGAAAAATAAAATAGAATAAATAACATTTAAAAATTAACATAGAAGATGGACATGACCTATTTTAGTAACTGAGGAGGCAATTATAGAAAGTTTAAATGAAAGTTTTCTTTCAAGTAAAAGAGATCATGGATTTTAGGATAGAAAAGAGGGAGGAAGACTTCAAGATAGAGTGGGACAAATAGTCACAGCAGGAGGGGCCAGAGACCAGGCAGGTGACAGATGGTGAGGTGTGAGGGAAGTGAGAAAGAATGCAGACGTGTGAATCTGTTAATAGGGAGAGGGTGAATCTGGCCTAATATTTCAGAGCATCACAAAAATACATACTTGACATGGTTCCCTACATGAGCATAATGATAGTTCCTTAAATTACTCTGCCACTTTGCACCTGTCTAAGCACTTTCCATCACAAAGTTGACTCTTAGGACCTGAGAACTGAAAAAAAGCAAAACCTTGAGGCCATCTGGTGTGTGTCTCTATAACATCTCCAAAAGGTGATGTTACTTGGATTTTCCGGAAAATTGTTGCGGGGGGAGAATACAGTCTTACAGGGTAGTCCCTTATTTCCGCATGATAAGGGTCACTGTCTATAGCAATGAGCTCTCTCACCCAAGGGTCTTCTCCTGCTACCCCTGTGTGTAAAGAACTGTGTGACACAGCCCATTCACCAAGTCACTCTGATGAAGAACAATCCTTGAGCCTGTCTCTGAAGGCAATGAAACCTGGTTTTGTGATTTCCAATTCTCCAAACTTGTAGTGTACTGGAGCACCATTCCAGATCAGCCATACACCAAGAGGTACACTTGTCTCCTTGTTTACTTCACTGAACAGATATTTATGGGATACTTAGCTTATATACAAGAATGGTGTTAGGCATAAGAATATGTGATTGGTGAAACAAGGCATGGATACTGTCCTTTCAGAAATCCCAAGTGGGACTTTCCTGGTGGTTCAGTGGTTGGGAGTTGGCCTGCCAATGCAGGGGACATGGGTTCGATACCCGGTCTGAGAATGAGGCTCTCACATGCTGCTGGACAACTACACTCGTGTGCCACAACTACTGAACCTGTGCTCTAGAGCCCAAGAGACACAACTATTGAAGTTCATGCACCCAGGAGCCCACGCTCAGCAACAAGAGAAGCCCACACACTGCAACTAGAGAGTAGGTCTTGCTCACTGCAACTAGAGAAAGCCCGTGCACAGTGGCAAAGACTCAGTACAGCTAAAAATAAATTTAAAAACAAAAAGCAAAGAAATCCCAACCTACTAAGAACAATATGTGTCAACAGATGTTTTGAGAACACATTTTCACAATAAACATATAAAAAATCACTTCCTGCAACAGTTAGAGGTACGAAGGCAGCATTCCTCATTTCCAATCACCATCTCCTCTGTTCCTGGCATCTCTTCCTTACTTTTAAGCTCCACTGAATCTGTTACAGTTTGGGAACTACACTTGGCTAGGAACACCTTGCTTCTGCTTGCTTTATTACCTCCCTGGAGACCCCAAACTCCCTGAATTAGGGTCTCCTTGTTTGCTGTATGGGTCAGCCCTGAGAAATCCCAACTGTTTTCCTTCTTTTCATTTTTGCCACAAATCTCTCCTGGGGGAAAAATCATGAAACTGACTTATTGTAGGTTAACACTTCTAACTTTAATCTCTCCCTAACCTGATGGAGACTGTATTCTACTGGTGTGTTATTGTTTAGTTGCTTCAGTCATATCCAACTCTTTACAGACCCATAGTAGATCATTTCAAATGTCTATTCACAAATGACCTCACATTCCTTATTCTATATTTTAATGGATAGAGCTTTTTTTTAAAGATTTTTTTGATATGGATGGTTTCTTTAAAGTCTTTATTGGATGGATTACAATATTGCTTCTGTTTTATGTTTTGTTTTTCTGGCTGCAAAGCACATGGAATCTTGGGCTTCCTTGGTGGGTCATCGGTAAAGAATCTGCCTGCATTTCAGGAGATATGGATTCGATCCTTGCATTGGGAAGATGCCCTGGGGAAGGAAATGGCAACCTACTCCAATATTCTTGCCTGGGAAATCCTGTGGAGAGAGAAGCCTGGAAGATTATAGTCCATGGGGTGACAAAAGTACCCAATATGACTTAGTGAGTAAACAACAATATGTGGGATCACAGCTCCTGAAGCAAGGACGGAACCCATAATCCAAGCACTAGAAGGCACCATCTTAAGCACTGGGCCACCAGGGAAGTCCCATGCATTATACCCATTTTTGACCTTACTTAGGAATCAGAACACAGAGCCCAACTCTGCCCTGCCCTAATTTTTTTGCAATCTAAGCAATACCGTCTATGGCCATACCACCCTGAATGTGCCTGATCTCATCTAAGCAATACCAAACAACCTCTCTGAGTCTCAGTTAATTGGTCTGTAAGTGGAATAATAATACTAGCCTGGTCAACTTCAAAGTCTGCTGTTGATATTCAGAGAAAAGTGGCAAGTCTGTGAGATTAAAGAACAACATTCTTGTTTTAACTCTACCACCAAACTGATGCATGAACCTGAGAAACACCTGCTTTTTCTCTGGACTTAAGTGTCTCCATCTGTCAAGGGGATTTGACAAGATGACCCTCAAGTTGATGTCTAGTCAGGATTTCATGAGTATGACAGTGGAGATCACTTACCCAAATTTCATGGCATTTATCAAGGGCTCTCACAAAATACTCAGGAACAACAGAGGTGAGCGGGTGTAGAAGAGTCCAATGGGTGAAGTTCTCACCATGGAAGGACTATATTTAAAGAATGCTAGAAACTGGATCACCATGGGCTTGAGGGCTGGACTCTGGCAGCAAACCCAAGCCTTGAGCTATTCAACTTTCCAAGAAATTAAAAATATGTTTCAAGTCATTACTGGTGTATTAATAAAAGTTGCAGGTGACACAGAACTGGAAGGAGAGTTGTATCTAGGCCAGAACAATCTTTGGCAGAGTGGAACAGGGAACCAGATCTATACTCTATTTAAATTTTATGGATGGAAATTTTTGATATGGATGGTTTCTTTAAAGTCTTTATTGGATGGATTACAATATTGCTTCTGTTTTATGTTTTGTTTTTCTGGCTGCAAAGCACATGGAATCTTGGGCTTCCTTGGTGGGTCATCGGTAAAGAATCTGCCTGCATTTCAGGAGATATGGATTCGATCCTTGCATTGGGAAGATGCCCTGGGGAAGGAAATGGCAACCTACTCCAATATTCTTGCCTGGGAAATCCTGTGGAGAGAGAAGCCTGGAAGATTATAGTCCATGGGGTGACAAAAGTACCCAATATGACTTAGTGAGTAAACAACAATATGTGGGATCACAGCTCCTGAAGCAAGGACGGAACCCATAATCCAAGCACTAGAAGGCACCATCTTAAGCACTGGGCCACCAGGGAAGTCCCATGCATTATACCCATTTTTGACCTTACTTAGGAATCAGAACACAGAGCCCAACTCTGCCCTGCCCTAATTTTTTTGCAATCTAAGCAATACCGTCTATGGCCATACCACCCTGAATGTGCCTGATCTCATCTAAGCAATACCAAACAACCTCTCTGAGTCTCAGTTAATTGGTCTGTAAGTGGGAATAATAATACTAGCCTGGTCAACTTCAAAGTCTGCTGTTGATATTCAGAGAAAAGTGGCAAGTCTGTGAGATTAAAGAACAACATTCTTGTTTTAACTCTACCACCAAACTGATGCATGAACCTGAGAAACACCTGCTTTTTCTCTGGACTTAAGTGTCTCCATCTGTCAAGGGGATTTGACAAGATGACCCTCAAGTTGATGTCTAGTCAGGATTTCATGAGTATGACAGTGGAGATCACTTACCCAAATTTCATGGCATTTATCAAGGGCTCTCACAAAATACTCAGGAACAACAGAGGTGAGCGGGTGTAGAAGAGTCCAATGGGTGAAGTTCTCACCATGGAAGGACTATATTTAAAGAATGCTAGAAACTGGATCACCATGGGCTTGAGGGCTGGACTCTGGCAGCAAACCCAAGCCTTGAGCTATTCAACTTTCCAAGAAATTAAAAATATGTTTCAAGTCATTACTGGTGTATTAATAAAAGTTGCAGGTGACACAGAACTGGAAGGGAGAGTTGTATCTAGGCCAGAACAATCTTTGGCAGAGTGGAACAGGGAACCAGATCTATACTCTATGAAGAACTAGGCATTTTTTCTGTAGATTAGTTTCTAAACCAACTGGAGCAACTAAATGCTAACGTGTGAAAAAGGCTAGTGGAAGATAATTTGGAATATTCGGTTACTAGTCCAGGTGATGTGAACTCAGGCGAATAAATCTAAATTAACTGCAGTAATGCAGGCCCACATGTCAAATCCCTTCCTTTGTACGTGATTATTTAAGACTGGTGCAGTCAATAGACTCATGTCTCTGTCTGATTATAGTCCCTCCAATTGTGAGAAGTTAAGGTTAGAGCAAGACTAAAAGGGTCCAGTAGAGTCTTTGAATTGACAGCATAAATTGGGATGCAATAGTTCAGAACTGGAACAATATGAACTTGGTACCAACATCCCCTTTCCTGTGCTCATCGCAGACATCATCCACTGGCCCCACATACTTTTTCACTGATATAGCTACCACCACCAAGCTTTTCTCATCACTCTACTCTAAGCAACCACTACCAGTCATTAGAAATGGTACCTGAGACCTACTTGTCACCCTGGGGCATATAATGCTCAGTGTCAAAGCAGTCAGATTTAAGAGCAACATTATAAAAAATTAGGCACTTTTATTAGGCACCTTTTATGTACAATATCACTGTGATGAAAAAAATGGAGTGGATTTCTTTGCCTTCAAGGGACTTTCTGTTGTAGCGAGCTAAAGGACATACATGTACCTGAATGACTCAAAGCCATGACTAAATAGATAAATGCAAAGATTAAGAGGTTGAGGATTGACCTATTAGGTAAAGAAATGATCAACTTCAAGGACAAACTGGGCCACAATGCATAGGTCTATCTTGGCTATAAAGACTGGAGCGTGTGACTCAGTGGAGGGGAGGTTGTCATGGTGACTGGCAGAGTGTACTGATGACCATTGCCAATCAAGTTTGGACTGATGATCAACTTTTTCCAGAGTGCACATGATCATCTACTAAGCAGGCGGACTCTACTGCGGTGATGGTGATAGCAGTGGTCACGGTCATGGTGGTGATAAAACCAGTAACATCCAAGCCAAATGTTTACAAAGCTCTTGAATGTCCAATACCACGTGCTATGCACAGAATGAGCAGTGATTATCAAGTTGCTTATATTAAGAGGAAAAAAAGACAGGAGGAGTAGGCTTAAACCAGCCTGTCTGTATTCCCAAGGCTCAGTGACCCTGGCTTCTTCCTTTAGAGCAACAAGCGGCATCACACACTTAGGAGACCTAGAGAATAGGCTGTAATTCTGAAGGTCTTTGTAGCTCATAGAATTCATAGTTACAGCTATCAAAAGTTAACTCCTGGGCATCCCTGGTGGTCCAGTGGGTAAAGAGTCCACCTCGCAGTACAAGGGGAACCAGTTCAACCGCTGGCCTGGGAGGATCCCATGTGACGTGGAGCAGCTGGACCAGTGTGTCCGATTAGGAGCCAGCACTCTGGAGCTCACGTGCCCAGAGCCGGTGCTCTGCAGTGAGAGAGGCCACTGCAATGGGAGGCCCACACAGGCCAAAGAATAAAGATGGATGAAAATAAACAAATAAAAAACCAATAAAAGGAACAAAAATCTAAAAAAAATAAAGATTTCCTCTTAAAAAAAAAAAAAAGGTTAGCTTCTTATTGGAACTACCAGATCCAACATGGGAAAGCCCTTTCTGTGACTGCCCAAAAGTGCTTTCTTTCTACTCTTGCACTTCCAACAGACTAACTCCAATTGTCTAAATCTGTCCTGGAGGAATGAGTCGTTTTGTTTCATCCTCCCCACGTTCTTTTAAGTAGGTTTTTCTCCTCTTCAATGTTATTATCTGGCACCAGAGACCATAATAGGAAAGTATTTTGGCCTGTATCTTTAAATTATTTGCAGTTTCTGATACAGATGGTCCTCAACTTGCAATAGTTCAACTTTACCATGGTGCGAGAGTGATACGCATTCAATAGAAACCACTCATCGAATTTTGAATTTTGATCTTTTCCTAGGCTACCAATATGCAACAGGAGACTCTCTCATGATACTAGGCAATGGCAATGAGTCTCAGTGTCTGGTCACCTGTAAAGTCACAGCCCATATATTTAGAGCCATTCTATACCAACATGACCCTTCTGTTTTTCACTTTTAGTACAGTAATCAATAAATTTCATGAGACATTCATTTTTTTAATATAAATATGTTTTGTGTTAGATGATTTTCTCCACTGTAGGCTAATACAAGTGTTCTGAGCCCATTAAAGTGTTAAGTGTTCTGAACCCGTTTAAGGTAAGCCATGATGTTCAGTAGCTTAGATGTATTAAATGCATCTTTGACTTCTGATATTTTCAACTTACAATGAGTTTATTAAGAAGTAATTTCCTGGGCATAGAAGGAACCTATCTCAACATAATAAAAGCCATCTATGAGAAACCTACAGCGAACATTATTGTTAATGGTGAAAAACTGAAAGCATTCCCTCTAAGATCAGGAACAAGACAGGGGTGCCCACTTTCACCACTGCTATTCAACATAGTCCTGGAAGTCCTAGCAACAGCAATAAGACAAGAGAAAGAAATCAAAGGAATCCAGATGGGAAAGGAAGAAGTCAAGCTCTCTCTTTTTGCAGACGACATGATATTATACATAGAAAATCCCAAAGACACGGTTACAAAGCTACTAGAACTAATCAATGAATTCAGCAAAGTTGCAGGATATAAAGTCAACACACAGAAGTCACTGGCATTCCTATACACAAACAATGAAAAATCAGAAAATGAAATCAAAGAGGCAATCCCCTTCACCATTGCAACCAAAAGAATCAAATATCTAGGAATAAACCTACCCAAAGAAACAAAAGAACTGTACACAGAAAATTACAGGACACTCATGAGAGACATTAAAGAAGACTTAAACAGATGGAGAGATATTCCATGTTCCTGGATTGGAAGAATCAATATTGTGAAAATGACCATACTTCCAAATATCATCTACAGATTCAATGCAATACCTATTCAACTACCACTGACATTTTTCACAGAACTAGACCAAATAATAACACAGTTCATATGGAAACACAGAAGACCTCGAATAGCCAAAGCAATCCTGAGGAAGAAAAATGGAGTTGGAGGGATCAGCCTCCCTAACTTCAGACTCTACTACAAAGCAACAGTTATCAAGACAGTATGGTACTGGCACAAAAACAGAACTATAGATCAATGGAACAAGATTGAGAATCCAGAGATCAACCCACACACCTATGGGTACCTTATTTTTGATAAAGGAGGAGAAACTATAAAATGGGACAAAGACAGCCTCTTTAACAAGTGGTGCTGGGAGAATTGGACAGCTACATGCAAAAAAATGAAATAGGAACATTCCCTGACGCCATACACTAAGATCAACTCAAAATGGATTAAAGACCTCAATGTAAGACCAGAAACCATCAAACTCTTAGAGGAGAATATAGGCAAAACCCTCAAGGACATCAATCAAAGCAAGATCTTCTTTGACCCACCAACTAAAATAGCAGAACTGAAAAGAAAAATGAACATATGGGACCTTATGAAACTTAAAAGCTTTTGTACAGCAAAAGAAATTACAAAAAAGTTCAACAGACACCCCACAGAGTGGGAGAAAATCATAGCAAATGAAGCAACAGACAAAGAATTAATCTCCAAAATCTACAAGCAACTCAGACAACTCAGCACAGGGAAAATGAGCAGCCCAATCAAAAAATGGGAAAAAGATCTAAAGAGACACCTCTCCAAAGAGGACATACAAATGGTCCAAAAGCACATGAAACGATGCTCAACCTCGCTTATTATTAGAGAAATGCAAATTAAAACCACAATGAGATACCACCTCACACCTGTCAGAATGGCCATCATCAACAAATCGACAGACAACAAATGCTGGAGAGGGTGTGGAGAAAAGGGAACCCTCTTGCATTGCTGGTGGGAATGTAAATTAATACAACCTCTATGGAAGACAATATGGAGATTCCTTAAAAAACTAAAATAGAAGCACCCTATGACCCAGCAATCCCACTATTAGGCCTATATCCTGATGAAATCAAAACTGAAAGAGGCACCTGTACCCCAATGTTCATTGCAGCTCTCTATACAATAGCCAGAACATGGAAGCAACCTAGATGTCCATCGACAAATGAATGGATCCAGAAGCTCTGGTACATATATACAATGGAATACTACTCAGCTGTTAAAAGAAATGCAGAAGACTCAGTCCTAATGAGGTGGCTGGCTCTAGAACCTATCATAAAAAGTGAAGTAAGTCAAAAAGAGAAAGACAAGTATAGTATACTAACTCATATATATGGGATCTAGTAAGATGGTCATGATAACACACGCAGTGAACTCATGAAAAAACAGAGAATAGACATAAAGACATTGTGGAGACCGAACAATGGGAGGGAGTAACATGGGAACCTATACTGTCATGTGTAGAAAAGATAGCTGTTGTCATTGTGCTAGGGGAATAGGAGTACCTACAACCACTTGGAGCAATGGTCTGGAGGGATGGGGGGGGGGAACCTGGGTGGGGGGAGGGTCAAGGGATATGCATCTGATTGATCTGGGAGCATACATGTACAAAAATAAATAAATTAATTAAAAAAAAAAAAAAAGAAGTAATTTCCTTATTCCTCCTGGCTCAGATAGTAGAGCATACACCTGCAATGCAGAGACCTGGGTTCAATCCCTAGATTGGAAAGATCTCCTGGAGAAGGGAATGGCAACCTACTCCAGTATTCTTGCCTGGGAAATTCCATGGACAGAGGAGCCTGGTGGGGTACAGTTCACAGAGTTACAAAGAGTTGGATAGGACCGAGCAACTAACACAGACACACACACACAGAGACACACACACAAATCCACTCTAAGTTGAGGAAGAACTGTATATAATTTCTTATTAATTTACATAGAACAATAACTACCATCTATTGAGTGCCTAATAGGTAGCATGCAATTCGCATACATTACCTTATTCAATCCCCACAAAAGAAGAAATTGTTTTAATTTTTCTCAGATGAGGATCTAAGTCTTAGACAATTGAAGACAATTTCCTAAGTTCCCAGAGCTCACAAGCAGAAACTCAGGCTTCAAGAATGCCTTCTCCTCCAGTGCTAGCATCCAGCACCAAAGACCATCATAGGTTCCCAATGACCTGTACCCCAATGTTCATTGCAGCTCTCTATACAATAGCCAGAACATGGAAGCAACCTAGATGTCCATCGACAAATGAATGGATCCAGAAGCTCTGGTACATATATACAATGGAATACTACTCAGCTGTTAAAAGAAATGCAGAAGACTCAGTCCTAATGAGGTGGCTGGCTCTAGAACCTATCATAAAAAGTGAAGTAAGTCAAAAAGAGAAAGACAAGTATAGTATACTAACTCATATATATGGGATCTAGTAAGATGGTCATGATAACACACGCAGTGAACTCATGAAAAAACAGAGAATAGACATAAAGACATTGTGGAGACCGAACAATGGGAGGGAGTAACATGGGAACCTATACTGTCATGTGTAGAAAAGATAGCTGTTGTCATTGTGCTAGGGGAATAGGAGTACCTACAACCACTTGGAGCAATGGTCTGGAGGGATGGGGGAACCTGGGTGGGGAGGGTCAAGGGATATGCAGCTGATTGATCTGGGAGCATACATGTACAAAAATAAAAAAATTTAAATTAAAAAAAAAAAAAAAGAAGTAATTTCCTTATTCCTCCTGGCTCAGATAGTAGAGCATACACCTGCAATGCAGAGACCTGGGTTCAATCCCTAGATTGGAAAGATCTCCTGGAGAAGGGAATGGCAACCTACTCCAGTATTCTTGCCTGGGAAATTCCATGGACAGAGGAGCCTGGTGGGGTACAGTTCACAGAGTTACAAAGAGTTGGATAGGACCGAGCAACTAACACAGACACACACACACAGAGACACACACACAAATCCACTCTAAGTTGAGGAAGAACTGTATATAATTTCTTATTAATTTACATAGAACAATAACTACCATCTATTGAGTGCCTAATAGGTAGCATGCAATTCGCATACATTACCTTATTCAATCCCCACAAAAGAAGAAATTGTTTTAATTTTTCTCAGATGAGGATCTAAGTCTTAGACAATTGAAGACAATTTCCTAAGTTCCCAGAGCTCACAAGCAGAAACTCAGGCTTCAAAAGAATGCCTTCTCCCCTCCAGTGCTAGCATCCAGCACCAAAGACCATCATAGGAAATACCTTGGCTTGTAACTTTCAATATTTAAAATTACTGGGTACTTGGACCACTTCCTCTTGGGCTCTCCACATCTCACCTCTGCTTTGTCCTATAGGATTAGCTAAACCTGAAAAACAACCAGGAATAAAAACTCTATTTGAATTCCTGAATTTCAAATGCTATGTTGAGCCAGGTCTCTGCCACCACCTCCACCTCCTCCTCCCCCTGTTTAGACTCCTATCACAAAGTCTCTGGGCTTTGAGGATTAGGAGAGAAATACAATTCCCTACCAAGAAGGAGTCCAGGGAACACATTGTTCACTTTACATGCAAATATCTTAATTACAGCTGGTAAAGAAGATATTTGTATGGAAATTTATGTATCTTTATATGTTATATATTCAGTTTGCCATTTAAAAAACCCCTTTATACTTGAGGAACTCAAACAGGGTCTATTATACTACTCGCCACTGTCATGTTGAAAAGAGACTACTATGCCCACCAACCACAGGAACAGAGAGGGATGGGATGAATCAACACCCCCGCTGCCTTCTCCTTTCCTGCCTAGAGGTTGGATTCCAGTACAAACATGCCTCAAGTTCTTGAAATTTTCTGATGAGGGTTCGCCCTGGTCCTTTTAATCAAAACATCAGTCCCCATGGACATCAGGCTGACTATGAGAATATCTACCCCATGCTTACACCACTGTTGTTAATAAAAATAAAACTAGATGAAAGAAAACAACTAAATTTCAATATTGCAGGGAGATGAAACCACATTAAGGAGACCCCTGGAAACTGCTCTTATTTGTTTGGCATGTCAAAAGAGGAAGAGATTTACACCCTGTTGATTCACCTCCAACAAATAAAATACAACCAATTACCTATGAAAAGCACCAGGCCATTTCGGCATCACTGAGCATCTTCTTAGCATTTTCCTGAGTGTTCAAATGTCTGTTTTAGAATATAATCTGTGTTTATCTCTTCTAAGGAGATAGGACAAGACACTTGCTTTGCAGCACAAGCAGAAACTCAGGCTTCAAAGAATGCCTTCTCCCCTCCAGTGCTAGCATCCAGCACCAAAGACCATCATAGGAAATACCTTGGCTTGTAACTTTCAATATTTAAAATTACTGGGTACTTGGACCACTTCCTCTTGGGCTCTCCACATCTCACCTCTGCTTTGTCCTATAGGATTAGCTAAACCTGAAAAACAACCAGGAATAAAAACTCTATTTGAATTCCTGAATTTCAAATGCTATGTTGAGCCAGGTCTCTGCCACCACCTCCACCTCCTCCTCCCCCTGTTTAGACTCCTATCACAAAGTCTCTGGGCTTTGAGGATTAGGAGAGAAATACAATTCCCTACCAAGAAGGAGTCCAGGGAACACATTGTTCATTTTACATGCAAATATCTTAATTACAGCTGGTAAAGAAGATATTTGTATGGAAATTTATGTATCTTTATATGTTATATATTCAGTTTGCCATTTAAAAAACCCCTTTATACTTGAGGAACTCAAACAGGGTCTATTATACTACTCGCCACTGTCATGTTGAAAAGAGACTACTATGCCCACCAACCACAGGAACAGAGAGGGATGGGATGAATCAACACCCCCGCTGCCTTCTCCTTTCCTGCCTAGAGGTTGGATTCCAGTACAAACATGCCTCAAGTTCTTGAAATTTTCTGATGAGGGTTCGCCCTGGTCCTTTTAATCAAAACATCAGTCCCCATGGACATCAGGCTGACTATGAGAATATCCACCCCATGCTTACACCACTGTTGTTAATAAAAATAAAACTAGATGAAAGAAAACAACTAAATTTCAATATTGCAGGGAGATGAAACCACATTAAGGAGACCCCTGGAAACTGCTCTTATTTGTTTGGCATGTCAAAAGAGGAAGAGATTTACACCCTGTTGATTCACCTCCAACAAATAAAATACAACCAATTACCTATGAAAAGCACCAGGCCATTTCGGCATCACTGAGCATCTTCTTAGCATTTTCCTGAGTGTTCAAATGTCTGTTTTAGAATATAATCTGTGTTTATCTCTTCTAAGGAGATAGGACAAGACACTTGCTTTGCAGCAGGTAGAATTCTGACTAGACATAACAGAGAACTTCCCATTACTAAAGGGTATTATGAATCAGAAGGAAAAAGATAAATCTCTCACCGATGAGACCTTCCCTTTGCCACAGCTGGAAGGAATAAGGGAGAGCCAGTGGAATCCCGGGAGATGCACGGGAATAGACCAAACAAACCATCTGTTGGGGATGATTTTGAAACTGCTCTGCCTGGGGCCACAGGGGTGAAATAGATGACATTTAAGGCTGCTTCCAGCTTCATGTTTCTTTAAAATTGAATGATTCGGCATTTGTTCATCTGATTTTCTAACACTCCAGGGACGCTGAATGGACTAGGTGGCCTAAAAGATGCGTTTGTAAAAAATCCATCCTGACCCTCCGTTTCTCTGTTATTCTTTTTCAAGGTTACGATCCAAAACAGTGAGAGGCTTTGAGTACTCAGGCCCTGGCCTTGAGTTCACCTTTCCCAGCCCCACTGATTCCACTGGCTTCTCTTCAACACCCACTGCTACCACCATGGCCAGCGGCCTCATGACCTCCTCCCTGGACCATGACCATGGCCAGTCTTTGTGGCCTCAGGTCCCAGCGGTCTCTCCTACATGCCACTGCCTGATGGCTAGTCCTCACATAGCCTCATTTACACCAAAACAGATGATGGAATTCCCATGACTGTTCTTCAGCTACCCATATCAGAACAGATGGACTTTCAAGAGCTGACATAGTGGCCCTATCCTTTCTTTACAAACATTTCCTTCCATGTATCATTCATACAGCCTTAGGTTTCGCTGGTTGATACACTGATCTAGATCCCTCTCTCAGTTTGCCTGTTTCAAAGCCTCTTTATTCTTTCCAAAATTTAATCCACTATCTCAAGATTCAAATCATCCATCTAATTAGATGTACTTTTGAAATTGGTCCCCCTATTGCATTATGATGGAACTACAAATTTTCCTTCTGTTTTATATTCGCTATGGGTGGAAATTTCCTTTTTTTTTTTTTTTGGCCGTACCCCATGGAATGCATGGTCTCAGTTCCAGGACTGGAAATCGAACCAGAGATTCCTGAAGTGGAGGCTCAGAGTCTTAACCACTGGACTTTTAGGGAATACAGCTGCTTTCTCTCCATTCTTGTACACAGTCAGGGAATTGCACTGAATCCTGACCCTAGCACATGGACCTCCTCAATGGCTACAGGATTTGGCACAAAGGGAAGTAAACCAGCATGGACAAGTTTAACAAATGCATGGGTGAATTGCTCATCCAAAGGTTGTAGAAATGCTCTAACACTGACTTGCTGAGGAATCTCAAAGTCTTGAACATATCACCAACTCTCTCCAAGGCTTTACTATAAAATGAAGATCAATAATATCTGACTTCTTCCATATCAGGAAGGTCTCAGAAGACCCTCTTTCTTTCTTGGCAGATCACTAAGAGGCTCGTGAGAAAGTGCAAAGCTCCACAGTCAGCGTGTATAAAATGGGCATTTCTCCTTAAGGTTGGGTGTGGGGGCTTACGTGATCAACCAGAGAGCCCCAGGAGACAGAAGAATCAGATGGGATTCAAGAGCAGACTTAATCATTCCCTGATTCCCTGCCACTACCATTCTGGTTGTCACCTCTGTCACTACCAGGTATAGCCAGAACACCTAAGATGTACCCTAGATCTTAACTGAGGAGCCTAGGACTTCCCTGGTGGTAGAGTGGATAAGAATCTGCCTGCCAGTTCAGGGGATGTGGGTTTGATCCCTGGACTGGGAAGATCCCACATGCTTCGGGGCAACATGGACGACACGCCAAAGATATTGAAGCCTGAACACCCTACAGACTGTGCTCTGCAACAAAAGAAGCCACTACCACGAGAAGCCCTTGCACTGCAACTTGAGAACAGCACCTGCTTGTGGAAACAAGAGAAAGTCTGTGTGGCAACGAAGATCTAGTATAACCAAAAGTAAACACATAAAATTAACTGGGGAGCCTGCTGACCCAGTCCTGATTCCCCAGCCCTGCTGAGCAAACAAGCCTCTACCCAAAAGTGAGGCCTATTTGCATTCATCTTGGTCTGGCCTCATCCACCTCCTGACTCACTCTGACTCTCCATTCTGACTTCATTCATGCATGCATGCATTTGTTGAGAATATGCCATGTTCTAGATCTAAATGTCAGGCACAGAGGATGGCAGAGTGAGCAGGAAGGTGCTCTCCTGGCCCTCGGAATCAGTGAGATCAGAGCGTGAATCCTGACCCCTAGCACATGGACCTCCTCAATGGCTACAGGATTTGGCACAAAGGGAAGTAAACCAGCATGGACAAGTTTAACAAATGCATGGGTGAATTGCTCATCCAAAGGTTGTAGAAATGCTCTAACACTGACTTGCTGAGGAATCTCAAAGTCTTGAACATATCACCAACTCTCTCCAAGGCTTTACTATAAAATGAAGATCAATAATATCTGACTTCTTCCATATCAGGAAGGTCTCAGAAGACCCTCTTTCTTTCTTGGCAGATCACTAAGAGGCTCGTGAGAAAGTGCAAAGCTCCACAGTCAGCGTGTATAAAATGGGCATTTCTCCTTAAGGTTGGGTGTGGGGGCTTACGTGATCAACCAGAGAGCCCCAGGAGACAGAAGAATCAGATGGGATTCAAGAGCAGACTTAATCATTCCCTGATTCCCTGCCACTACCATTCTGGTTGTCACCTCTGTCACTACCAGGTATAGCCAGAACACCTAAGATGTACCCTAGATCTTAACTGAGGAGCCTAGGACTTCCCTGGTGGTAGAGTGGATAAGAATCTGCCTGCCAGTTCAGGGGATGTGGGTTTGATCCCTGGACTGGGAAGATCCCACATGCTTCGGGGCAACATGGACGACACGCCAAAGATATTGAAGCCTGAACACCCTACAGACTGTGCTCTGCAACAAAAGAAGCCACTACCACGAGAAGCCCTTGCACTGCAACTTGAGAACAGCACCTGCTTGTGGAAACAAGAGAAAGTCTGTGTGGCAACGAAGATCTAGTATAACCAAAAGTAAACACATAAAATTAACTGGGGAGCCTGCTGACCCAGTCCTGATTCCCCAGCCCTGCTGAGCAAACAAGCCTCTACCCAAAAGTGAGGCCTATTTGCATTCATCTTGGTCTGGCCTCATCCACCTCCTGACTCACTCTGACTCTCCATTCTGACTTCATTCATGCATGCATGCATTTGTTGAGAATATGCCATGTTCTAGATCTAAATGTCAGGCACAGAGGATGGCAGAGTGAGCAGGAAGGTGCTCTCCTGGCCCTCGGAATCAGTGAGATCAGAGCGTCAGGACCCTCTCCCCCTATTCTTCCTGGATCAGTTTACTATCTCTCCTCAAATCTAAACATCTGAAAACATTTTTTTCCTGGAAACCCCAACCTCCTCTTCTTCAGGGATTTCTTTAATTCCAGACTTAATCCCTCAAGTGATAGTGCTGTCTGATCTTCTGAGAAAGATACAATGGCACCCCAAACATGTCCTTGTCAAAGCCAGTTTAAAGACAATCTCAGGAGGGTCTGAACCAGTGACCCAGCAAGGAACAGGGATCTGTCCAGGGCTACAGTCTCAAGAAGAGAGAACAAATTGCTCTCGCTCTTGCACTCGCTCTGGGGCCGAGATGTTTGTTTTTCCTCTCTCAACGTGTAACAGGAAATTAGGCAATTCACCTCTGTGCATTACATTCATATCACACGTACAGGAGCCAGATGGCACTTCTTTGTATTAAGAAATTAAAAAGGAAAGAAAAGAAGGAGAAGTTCATCTCCACTTCCTCTGCCCTCCTATACACGTCTTAGAATCTACACTGAGGGGAGAGCACACACACACACACACAGACACACACACCACGCATATACATGCTAGAGTTATCTTCAGGTGGTTGAGTTAGGTGCTAGAAACCAGGAAACCCCTAGACCCTATAGATTTCAGTAACATACAGTAGCCAAGAGGTGCAAACCTATCCTGGGTGTCAGCTTGCTGAAAGTGTCCTTCAGCATTCTTGCTTTGTAATAAATGACCAGTCTCCCCCAGCATTTCAGTTGGTGCACCAAACAAAAAAACATCTTTCATAAATCACCTGAATGTGGACTTAGCTCAAAGATTCATGAGCAGGGCCCTATAAACACTGACCAGAAGAACAGACAAGTACTGATGACCCAGTATTTCTGTTTAAGTTGAAACCTTGGGAGGTTCATCTTGGTCTGGCCTCATCCACCTCCTGACTCACTCTGACTCTCCATTCTGACTTCATTCATGCATGCATGCATTTGTTGAGAATATGCCATGTTCTAGATCTAAATGTCAGGCACAGAGGATGGCAGAGTGAGCAGGAAGGTGCTCTCCTGGCCCTCGGAATCAGTGAGATCAGAGCGTCAGGACCCTCTCCCCCTATTCTTCCTGGATCAGTTTACTATCTCTCCTCAAATCTAAACATCTGAAAACATTTTTTTCCTGGAAACCCCAACCTCCTCTTCTTCAGGGATTTCTTTAATTCCAGACTTAATCCCTCAAGTGATAGTGCTGTCTGATCTTCTGAGAAAGATACAATGGCACCCCAAACATGTCCTTGTCAAAGCCAGTTTAAAGACAATCTCAGGAGGGTCTGAACCAGTGACCCAGCAAGGAACAGGGATCTGTCCAGGGCTACAGTCTCAAGAAGAGAGAACAAATTGCTCTCGCTCTTGCACTCGCTCTGGGGCCGAGATGTTTGTTTTTCCTCTCTCAACGTGTAACAGGAAATTAGGCAATTCACCTCTGTGCATTACATTCATATCACACGTACAGGAGCCAGATGGCACTTCTTTGTATTAAGAAATTAAAAAGGAAAGAAAAGAAGGAGAAGTTCATCTCCACTTCCTCTGCCCTCCTATACACGTCTTAGAATCTACACTGAGGGGAGAGCACACACACACACACAGACACACACACCACGCATATACATGCTAGAGTTATCTTCAGGTGGTTGAGTTAGGTGCTAGAAACCAGGAAACCCCTAGACCCTATAGATTTCAGTAACATACAGTAGCCAAGAGGTGCAAACCTATCCTGGGTGTCAGCTTGCTGAAAGTGTCCTTCAGCATTCTTGCTTTGTAATAAATGACCAGTCTCCCCCAGCATTTCAGTTGGTGCACCAAACAAAAAAACATCTTTCATAAATCACCTGAATGTGGACTTAGCTCAAAGATTCATGAGCAGGGCCCTATAAACACTGACCAGAAGAACAGACAAGTACTGATGACCCAGTATTTCTGTTTAAGTTGAAACCTTGGGAGGATAATTTTCCCAATGTGTTCAGCATAAAGATCTGCTCCTGAGGGGCAGCCGTAGTATCCCAGTTTATTCTCCAGTGGTCATGAGGTCCTTCTCTCTGACCCATGAATTACATCTGGAAGTAAGATTATCCCTGAGGTTCTCCTATCTCGGGTGTGATGGGAACTAAGGAAAATAAACAATAATTCATCCAGTTAGAAGTGTGTTCCAGGCCTTTTACACAAATTAACCTACTGAACATCAGAAACAACTCAGTTGAGAGAAGGTCTGTCTTCATTTGAAAAATAGGAAAATTACACAAAGGTTTCAGGAAAGTGCATTGAGGTTCCATAGCTGTGAATGGCCGTATTAGCTTGTGAACATAAGTAAAACTGTGACCAATACAGAGCTTCCTTGTCACCTTGATCCAATAGGGATAAGAAGACTGTCTGGTTTATTCCTGATATGACCTCAGACAAATCTGTTTTACAGATAGTGGGAAGTAGGGTTATGTTCACATCAAGACATTCTGAGCCTCTAATTGAACATGAGGATATGACACAGCTGCTCTTTGAATATGGAGAGTATAATATCTACCCAACTTCAGTGGAATATGCAGTTCTCCCATAGTTCACTGTGTTTCCAACTGCCATGTTGATTCTGCTGTTTTTTAGTCACCAAGCGGCATCCAACTCTTTCAGGACCCCATGGACTGTAGCCAGCCAAGTTCCTCTATCCATGGGACTCTCCAGGCAAGAATACTTGAGTGGGGGCTTCCCTGGTGGTCCAGTGGGTAAGGACACCGTCTTGCAGTGCAAGGGGTGCCGGTTTGATCCCTGGCCTGGGAAGATCCCACATACCGTGGAGCAGCTGGACCGATGTGTCCAATTACTGAGCCAGAGCTCTGGAGCACATGTGCCCAGAGCCGGTGCTCTGTGACAACAGAGACAACTGCGATGGGAGGCCCACACGGGCCAGAGAACAAAGATGGATGAAAATAGACAAATGAAAGACCAATAGAAGTGGCCCGCCTGCTGCCCTCCCCCCCCACCCCACCCCCCCAAAATAAATAAATAAATAAAAAGAAAAGAATACTTGTGTAGGTTGTCATTTCCTTCTCCAAGGGGCCTTCCCAACCTAGGGATTGAACCGATGTCTCCTGAATTGCAGGTGGATTCTTTACCAAGTGGCAAGAGTAGTAAAGAAACCGCCTGCCAATGCAATAGTCATAAGAGACGTAGGTTTGATCCCTGGGTCAGGAAGATCCCCTGGAGGAGGAAATGACAAACCACTCTAGTATTCATGCTTGGAGAATCCTATGGACAGAGGAGCCTGGTGGGCTAAAGTCCATGGGGTCACAAAGAGTCAGGCACGACTGAAGCGACAGCACACTCAAGCCATTAAGGAAGGCCTTAGACTGTAATAGTTATCCTTTTTTATTTCACACTTCCTTGAGACCAAAAATATATGCTATCAAGCCAGCTTGCCTCTGCTTACCTGGCTTAGTGCTCATGAAAAGAGAACTGTGGATACCTGATTTGTGACTATTTTCCCACCTCACTCCCTTCCTTGAACTCCAACCTGCCTTGGAGCCCATAGAAGTTAGATGGATCTACTCCTTGTAACTTTCCCAGGAGGAAAAAGTAACATAACAGTTTATAGCTGTTTAAGCCGGGCCAAAGCAAGATCCATTTGGAGATGTGATCTTATTTTCCTCTCCTTCTTTTAAATCAGAATTGAGAAATACTAAGTGCACTCCTTAAAGTTTGAAATCTGAGTTTACACACATGCTATTCAGATATTGTTTCCCAAGACCTGGGTAAAGCCACTGGAGACCAGATTGGTCTAATCAAACATTTGCCTCACAAAGAAAAACAATGATCCATCCCTCGCTTTTATCAACACCAGCATAAATCTGAGCTCAGCCAGACAGGCCAGCAAACCCCATTACATACAGTGCAGAGCCAATTAAATGGTGCCAGCTCCAGCTAGTCTCAAGAAATCTATGACCCATGAACCCTTAGTAACCACACCAATGCCTCTTTTGGAAACAAATGGAAAAAGAGTCATCTAGATGCTAAATAAAGGCCCCACTTTGATATTTCCTGGCAGGTCTGCCCTGCACCTCAGTCTGTGAGCACCGCATCATCCTCCCTAGACCATACCTCAGGGTGCTAGGCTGGGAAGGTGCCTAGAAAAACTGTCTAGTTTTATGCAGACATTCTACTTTCCCTACTCCTCAGTCTACTTTGCTTTATATTCCGATGTCTCCTGAATTGCAGGTGGATTCTTTACCAAGTGGCAAGAGTAGTAAAGAAACCGCCTGCCAATGCAATAGTCATAAGAGACGTGGTTTGATCCCTGGGTCAGGAAGATCCCCTGGAGGAGGAAATGACAAACCACTCTAGTATTCATGCTTGGAGAATCCTATGGACAGAGGAGCCTGGTGGGCTAAAGTCCATGGGGTCACAAAGAGTCAGGCACGACTGAAGCGACAGCACACTCAAGCCATTAAGGAAGGCCTTAGACTGTAATAGTTATCCTTTTTTATTTCACACTTCCTTGAGACCAAAAATATATGCTATCAAGCCAGCTTGCCTCTGCTTACCTGGCTTAGTGCTCATGAAAAGAGAACTGTGGATACCTGATTTGTGACTATTTTCCCACCTCACTCCCTTCCTTGAACTCCAACCTGCCTTGGAGCCCATAGAAGTTAGATGGATCTACTCCTTGTAACTTTCCCAGGAGGAAAAAGTAACATAACAGTTTATAGCTGTTTAAGCCGGGCCAAAGCAAGATCCATTTGGAGATGTGATCTTATTTTCCTCTCCTTCTTTTAAATCAGAATTGAGAAATACTAAGTGCACTCCTTAAAGTTTGAAATCTGAGTTTACACACATGCTATTCAGATATTGTTTCCCAAGACCTGGGTAAAGCCACTGGAGACCAGATTGGTCTAATCAAACATTTGCCTCACAAAGAAAAACAATGATCCATCCCTCGCTTTTATCAACACCAGCATAAATCTGAGCTCAGCCAGACAGGCCAGCAAACCCCATTACATACAGTGCAGAGCCAATTAAATGGTGCCAGCTCCAGCTAGTCTCAAGAAATCTATGACCCATGAACCCTTAGTAACCACACCAATGCCTCTTTTGGAAACAAATGGAAAAAGAGTCATCTAGATGCTAAATAAAGGCCCCACTTTGATATTTCCTGGCAGGTCTGCCCTGCACCTCAGTCTGTGAGCACCGCATCATCCTCCCTAGACCATACCTCAGGGTGCTAGGCTGGGAAGGTGCCTAGAAAAACTGTCTAGTTTTATGCAGACATTCTACTTTCCCTACTCCTCAGTCTACTTTGCTTTATATTCTTATGATGGCATATCACCTGCCATCTTTCAGTTATACCATGAATATATCAATTCTTAACCACAAAAGGAATTTCTCAAGTATCCCATTCTTTTCTAGGTGATGGCTAAAATAGTGTCATTCTGGCTATGGATGACCCACAAGGACTTACTGTCTAGCACAGGAACTCTTGCTCAATGTTATATGGCAGCCTGGATGGGAGGGGAGTTTGGGGGAGAATGGATGCATTTTGGCTATGTTTGGCTGAGTCCCTTGGCTGATAACCTGAAACTATCACAATACTACAATTTTGTATTGGAGTATTGGCTATACTCCAATACAAAACTAAAAGTTAAAATAAAAAGAAATAAGGTAAAGTATCTTGAATGATTCATTATAATGTCTGGGCAAAGCCATCATGAGCATCCAGAAAGAATTGATTTGCAGGTGCCAACCCCAAACTCCTAGCCTCCTGACCCATCATGCTCCGACCAAAAAGACAGTCATGTCTAGGCCCTTTGATTCACAATTTGATCATTCATTCTGTACAAAGAAGATGAGGGAAATCACTGCCATGCCTTTCAGCCTCCAAAACATTGCCCGCTTATACACCATCCAAACTCCTCACCCATTTCAAAATCCCTGAAGTAAATCTCCCATGTAGTTGAGACATCTCCCTCTGGAATCAATGTGCAGAAGTTTTCCTATCTCTGTATACAGGTTGTGCCCATATATCTTCTTTGGGAAATAAATGCCACTCATGCTCACTCATTTTTTCCCTGGCAATAGTAGCATGGTCAGAACCATTCTACGATCCATGGGAAGATGATTCTAAAAAGCTAAGGGGAAAAAAATGGCAGTGAGGCAAATATATATTCATAAGACCCTATTAATATAAAGTAGACAATTGTACAGAAGTAAAATTGAACCTTTTTCTCCTCTCACCATCAAATAGCTTTTCTTAAGGCCCACCTGCAACTCTCTCCAAAGTTGGTTACAAGAACCTCCTTCCTTCCCTCAACTTTCCTATAACATTTGGGTATTCTACTTAGCAATATAACCATTTTGGCTCTTTCATGTTGGGTTCTGACTTCTTATTGAGATCTAGCCTTTCAAAGGAGCCCATATAGTCATCAGATAATGCTAAAGAATAAAAGTGTGTTGTGGGTGAGGCTGGGTAGGGAACTGACATTGAAAGATGTTAACATGTAGCACCAAGTTAAGTGTGTCCATGTGTGCATTGTGGAATATATATGCATATATATATGTGCATATATATGTATATATCTGCATTTGCTTGCATGAAGAATGAGTATTGATGGACATAAGAACACAGTGCATATGCCATTGCAATGTAAGGATACAGTTCAGTGTTCCTGTCCAGGTGGAAGGGATGAGTGAGTTATCAAGAGAATCATTGACAGGTATGTTGAGAGGCAGGTGTGGGCAAAGGAGATGCATCCCGTGTACACCTGGGTACAGGTGTGTATGTGTTTGCTCCAGAGTAACAGGGTTAATGGACAATGACAAAGACATGTGAGTAAGGTGCTAGCTGGGCCACAGATTCTGCAGCTGGACAAGCCACCTTACCCTGTAGTAATCGGTGCTGTAGACATCCCTGGACATGCCGAAGTCTCCAATCTTCACAAGCAGGTTGGCTCCAACCAGGCAGTTTCTGGTGGCCAGGTCCCGGTGCACAAAGTGCTGGGAGGCCAGGTACACCATGCCAGAGGCGATCTGACTGGCAATGTGGAGCATTTGGGAGAGCCCCAGCTCGCCTTTTGCCTGGCGTGGCTGCCCGTCCACAAGGATCATCGCATCTGGCCCATGGGCCCTGCAGGAGTGGGGGTAGGAGGAGAAGAGAGGGAGCAGAGAAAGTTAAGGACATCAAGGGGACAACAAGTTCAGGACATCTTGATTCCCTGTCCTCTGGAATTCACCAGAGAAATGAATGAAATCTGATTTCTCAGCTTACCTGGGGCCTATGTTATCTACCTCAGATTCCATGATGTGTGCATGAACAGGGTGACATTCTACCACTAGATTTCCAGCTAAGATGACAAGCTTTAATGAATCAGGGACTGAATCTCTTGGATATTTTATTGCCATTGGGAGCTTCCCAGTTTCTTCGTGTCTACTATAGAATCATTAATGAAACAACGATGAACACTTACATAGCTCTGCCTATGTTCCATGCACAGCTCTACGTATCTTCAGTGGACTAACTCCCTTAATCTTCCCACTCCAATTTGGAGCAAAGGAAACTGAGGTACAAAATTATCACATTACCTGGCCAAAGTTACAGAAGTCCAACAGTGGCCACATGGGTGACAGGCGGCTCTCAGGAGAGTTTTCAACTTTGAGCATCCAGAGGGCTTCTTAAACAGATCCCTGAGCCCCGCCCCCTACCATTCTGATTGGATAGGTAGAGCTCATCATTTGCATTTCCTGCCAGCTCCCAGTAAGATGCCTCCATGCTATGGGTAGCACCAGTTCTCAGTCTACACTCCTAACCTCCCCACTACATTGCCTAAGACTGGGTGACTTCTGTTAATGTCACGACAGGATGAAGAGACCCCAAGATCCTAGGCAGAGACCTGGGGAGCCACAGCACCCAGTCCATCCCAAATCATGGCCCAGATTTGGTATCCTAAAACCTTGCCCTGTCATATCAGTCCCTTTGAGTGTTCACTCCTTTCTCCAGAAAGCCCAGTGAGTCATAACCACACCCAGGCCCTTATTTATGAAGTTGTGAGCCAAGGAGCCCTGGTGTACAGCAAGGCCTCGGCCTGTTTTGCTGCTTCTTCAATTTCCACCGAAAGGCACTGTAAAATATAAACACATTCATTTTATTATATCCTGTGGGCTCTGCCTACCTCATGCCTCCAAACAGAACTACTGCATCAGCCCACAAGGAAAAGAGATCGAAAGGCAACTGCTAAAATATCCATTGCAGGAGTGGGGGTAGGAGGAGAAGAGAGGAGCAGAGAAAGTTAAGGACATCAAGGGGACAACAAGTTCAGGACATCTTGATTCCCTGTCCTCTGAATTCACCAGAGAAATGAATGAAATCTGATTTCTCAGCTTACCTGGGGCCTATGTTATCTACCTCAGATTCCATGATGTGTGCATGAACAGGGTGACATTCTACCACTAGATTTCCAGCTAAGATGACAAGCTTTAATGAATCAGGGACTGAATCTCTTGGATATTTTATTGCCATTGGGAGCTTCCCAGTTTCTTCGTGTCTACTATAGAATCATTAATGAAACAACG
Organism: Tragulus kanchil; assembly: GCA_022376925.1. Classification (NCBI taxonomy): domain Eukaryota; kingdom Metazoa; phylum Chordata; class Mammalia; order Artiodactyla; family Tragulidae; genus Tragulus; species Tragulus kanchil. The sequence continues at coordinate 2,734,690 of JAIOJX010000032.1, read as the reverse complement.
ATGAACACTTACATAGCTCTGCCTATGTTCCATGCACAGCTCTACGTATCTTCAGTGGACTAACTCCCTTAATCTTCCCACTCCAATTTGGAGCAAAGGAAACTGAGGTACAAAATTATCACATTACCTGGCCAAAGTTACAGAAGTCCAACAGTGGCCACATGGGTGACAGGCGGCTCTCAGGGAGAGTTTTCAACTTTGAGCATCCAGAGGGCTTCTTAAACAGATCCCTGAGCCCCGCCCCCTACCATTCTGATTGGATAGGTAGAGCTCATCATTTGCATTTCCTGCCAGCTCCCAGTAAGATGCCTCCATGCTATGGGTAGCACCAGTTCTCAGTCTACACTCCTAACCTCCCCACTACATTGCCTAAGACTGGGTGACTTCTGTTAATGTCACGACAGGATGAAGAGACCCCAAGATCCTAGGCAGAGACCTGGGGAGCCACAGCACCCAGTCCATCCCAAATCATGGCCCAGATTTGGTATCCTAAAACCTTGCCCTGTCATATCAGTCCCTTTGAGTGTTCACTCCTTTCTCCAGAAAGCCCAGTGAGTCATAACCACACCCAGGCCCTTATTTATGAAGTTGTGAGCCAAGGAGCCCTGGTGTACAGCAAGGCCTCGGCCTGTTTTGCTGCTTCTTCAATTTCCACCGAAAGGCACTGTAAAATATAAACACATTCATTTTATTATATCCTGTGGGCTCTGCCTACCTCATGCCTCCAAACAGAACTACTGCATCAGCCCACAAGGAAGAGAGATCAGCAACAAGCCCCATTCCAGTTTCCTGGGAGAGTATGCTGCAGCCCCTAAAACTCACCAATGTGGAGATGTGAGAGCAGGAAGGGCCTTCTATCCTCTTTATTTTCCTCTTCCTCTTCCCTTAAAGTGGTCATGACAGTGACACAGAGCAGCACTAGGGACCTCTCTTTAGATGTTACTGGTGGGCCTGCTTGGGGCTGAAGGCATCATTGAATCTACGGGAGGGCTTAATGGAAAATGGACCATGTCCCTTTGACTTCAGGGAGTGGAAGTACAGGAAAAGGAAGATTCTGAGTACTGAGAAAGGAAGCGGTCTGTATTAGAAACTACCATGGTTCGGTTCTGATCAAAGAATATTATAATCATTTTAATCACAGCTACCATTGATTGAACACCTAGCTATGTTGGAAACTTGTCAAGACCTCATACAAATACATTCATTGAATATGCATAACAACAAACATGTGGAGCAGTTATGAATAGTCTTGTTTTCCAGGAGAAAGAATCAAGGGTTGATTGCTTGCTCCACGTTACATTCCTAAGACATATTCAGGATATGAACCCAAGTCTGTCTTATGCTAAGGACTCAGTTCTTCAGGAAAGGAGTAAATTTCATTGTGAAGCCCAGTTCAGGAGGTTTATAAAATCCTAGATGGGGCTTCCCCGGTGGTCCAGCGGGTAAGGACATCGCTTTGCAGTGTAAGGGGCGACGGTTCGATTCCTGGCCTGGGAAGATCCCATGTGTTGCAGAACAGCCGGACCAATATGTCCAACTACTGAGCCGGCGCTCTGGAGCACATGTGCCCAGAGCCGGTGCTCTGCAGCAACAGAGGCCACTGCGATGGGAGGCCCACACAGGCCAAAGAACAAAGATGGATGAAAATAGATAAATGAAAGACCAGCCGAAGTGGCCCCAAAAAAAGAAACTCTAGGGCCAGTTTTGGGGCTTTCCTGGTGGCTCAGATGGTAGAGTCTGCATACAATGTAAGAGATCTGGGTTTGATTCCTGAGTGGGGAAGATCCCCTGGAGGAGGCATGAATCCACTCCAGTATTCTTGCCTGGAGAATCTCATGGACAGAGGAGCCTGGTGGGCTTGCAGTCCATGGGGTCAAAAAGGGTCATACAAAACTAAGCAACAAAGCACAGCTCAGGGCCTGTTTTGGAAACTTGGAACCAACACTTTCTATTCCCTTCTCAAAAGCATAGCACCCAGTTGAATGCCCCACTTCAAGGAGATGCTCCTCGGGTTTGGGGGAATGTGCTAGAGTTGACCATAACCCACATTTGAGCTCTGGACATCTCATTCTCAGCAGTGAAATACAAAAGGTGGCTGTGGCAAAGACCACACCCTAAAAGCGTCCAGAGCCTGAGTGTTCAACATGTTTCCTGGGGCCCTCAGTTCCACACAATCTGACACACGCCTGCTCCCTCCACATCTGGGTAGTACTTGGAGACAGAAGGTGTGGTCTTGAAGTTAGGGCTAACTGTGCTCTAATGGTGAGATATTGTCTTCTCTGGGGAAGATAGATTTCAGATCTCCCCAGCCTTTTATAACTCCATCCAGAATGCATGGCTGGGCTTACAGCCTCTTAGTAGCTCCATCAAGAGCCTCTCCAAACCCAGATGATCTTGCTCCAGGCTTGGGCAAGCCATTCTCACAAAAAAAAAAAAAAAAAAAAATCCAATCCTTCTAGAACAGTTTTAGCCAACAGGACTTTCTCTAAACGGAAAGGTTCTGTATTGCACTGTGCAATATGGTAGTCACTAGCCATGTGTGGCTACCCAGTACTTAAAGTGTGACTAGTGAGACAGAGGAGTTTTAAAATTTTCCTTAAATTTAGTCATCATTGATTTAAATTTTACTAGCCATATATGGCCACTATACTGGATAGCAGAGTTCTAAATTTATCTGGGGGAAATTCTGCCCTTTTATTCAACCATCTGTCTCCCCATGACTTTGTAACCTTGTCCTTCCTAATGCAGCCAAATGGCCCCAAAAAGAAACTCTAGGGCCAGTTTTGGGGCTTTCCTGGTGGCTCAGATGGTAGAGTCTGCATACAATGTAAGAGATCTGGGTTTGATTCCTGAGTGGGGAAGATCCCCTGGAGGAGGCATGAATCCACTCCAGTATTCTTGCCTGGAGAATCTCATGGACAGAGGAGCCTGGTGGGCTTGCAGTCCATGGGGTCAAAAAGGGTCATACAAAACTAAGCAACAAAGCACAGCTCAGGGCCTGTTTTGGAAACTTGGAACCAACACTTTCTATTCCCTTCTCAAAAGCATAGCACCCAGTTGAATGCCCCACTTCAAGGAGATGCTCCTCGGGTTTGGGGGAATGTGCTAGAGTTGACCATAACCCACATTTGAGCTCTGGACATCTCATTCTCAGCAGTGAAATACAAAAGGTGGCTGTGGCAAAGACCACACCCTAAAAGCGTCCAGAGCCTGAGTGTTCAACATGTTTCCTGGGGCCCTCAGTTCCACACAATCTGACACACGCCTGCTCCCTCCACATCTGGGTAGTACTTGGAGACAGAAGGTGTGGTCTTGAAGTTAGGGCTAACTGTGCTCTAATGGTGAGATATTGTCTTCTCTGGGGAAGATAGATTTCAGATCTCCCCAGCCTTTTATAACTCCATCCAGAATGCATGGCTGGGCTTACAGCCTCTTAGTAGCTCCATCAAGAGCCTCTCCAAACCCAGATGATCTTGCTCCAGGCTTGGGCAAGCCATTCTCACAAAAAAAAAAAAAAAAAAATCCAATCCTTCTAGAACAGTTTTAGCCAACAGGACTTTCTCTAAACGGAAAGGTTCTGTATTGCACTGTGCAATATGGTAGTCACTAGCCATGTGTGGCTACCCAGTACTTAAAGTGTGACTAGTGAGACAGAGGAGTTTTAAAATTTTCCTTAAATTTAGTCATCATTGATTTAAATTTTACTAGCCATATATGGCCACTATACTGGATAGCAGAGTTCTAAATTTATCTGGGGGAAATTCTGCCCTTTTATTCAACCATCTGTCTCCCCATGACTTTGTAACCTTGTCCTTCCTAATGCAGCATCACAAAGTTCCTGACAGGAAGGCTTTCAGGAGGTGTGGTAGGCGCTAGCTTCACTTTGCAAGTGAGAACATGAGACATAATGTCAGAAGACTATTCAGAGCATCAGGGGAAAGACTGGCCCTCAAATCTTAAAGTTGGAAGTTTCAGGCTGGCAGGTCCTCAAGGTTCCCTCCTTGGACCCATATCAGACCCTGACCATCTTCTCCATCTACCTGAGAACCTCAAGAAGAGTGCAGGTTACTTTTTCATAGTATCCTCTGCTTTTTCCCCTAGGAGTCAGGGGCAAAGGCCTGTGCTCAACTGTTTAAGAGGTAATGTAGAAGAATGAAAGGCTGCTTCTCATTTCTCATCCATGGACTGATAAGTTCAGAGAAGCAGTGGGATTTGGGGCTCCAGCAAGAACCCCAGGGGTTCAGTGGGAAGTTGGGGTGGGGATAGTCATCCTCGAATACCTGAGGAACTTGTTCAGATCTCCATGCTTCATGTACTCAAAGACCATGATGAGGGGGTCCCCGTCACCACACACCCCATAGAACTTGACAATGTGCTCATGCTGCAGGTTGGTGAGCAGCTCCGCTTCCCTCTGAAAATCCTTCCTGGCTGCCAGGGTAGGATCCTTCAGGGCCTGGAAACAACACAGGACATCAGGTTTTAGCAACTAGAGGGCAGGGGGTTGTCCGTTCCCTTCCTGGGGAAGAAAGCTAGTGTCCATCATAAACATAATGCTAATTGCCAATAAGTAAGATCTTAATCGAGCTTTAAAGACCAAGAGACTAAGTCACAATGGCCAGGGCACCATTCCTGCTTCCTTCAGCATTTTGTAGAAACAGAAGCCAACTTTCTGACAGCATGTCCCATCCACCAGCCAGCAATTTCAAACTTTTTTTATCTCAGAGTCTTGGGCTACCTCTGAGATCTGTGTGAATGGTGGAGGAGGGAGGGAGTTGGGAGGTGGAAGGCCCTTGCCCCTAAGATTTCCTCAAAGAAATGGTTTCACAGCTAAAATAAACAGTGGGGAAATCTTTGCACCCAATTGTTTTAACTTTGTAAATTAGCCTATACCCACAGCTCATCTGAAATCAGGCTGATGACATAATCAACTTGTATTTCTCTTTCTATTCCTTGATTTTAGATTGTGAAAAAGTGAATAGAGTATCTGCAGAGAAACAATGGGGCTTCCCAGGTAGTGCTGGTGGTAAAGATCTGCCTAACGCAAGAGACATGAGAGATGCTGATTTGATCCTTGGGTCAGGAAGATTCTCCTGGAGGAGGGCATGACAACCCACTCCAGTATTCTTGCCTGGAGAATCTCATGGAGAAAGGAACCTGGTGGGCTACAGTCCAAGGGGGAACAAAGAGTCAGACATGGTTGAGATGACTTAACACACACACGCGCGCGCACAAGAACACTTTGACTTCTAGAAGGCATTTGTGTCCTCCTTGTAGATGGAAGCATTGGAGGGTAAGGGAGACTAATAGTTTGGGAATAGCATTTAATGGTCAGAAGTCCCAGGATCCATTCAGCACGAGGGTCTGGTCAAGTGTCACAAAGTTCAAGGGTAGAATAGGATGGTGGGCACTTGCTGAATACAGAAATGTTACACCTCGGCTCCTGTGGCACAAGCCAGTGTGCGGGGGAAGCACCAGACAAGGCCCCTTGCCCTGGGACCCAGGAAGAGAAATGGAAGAGAAATGCTTCAAAGGGTTGTCAGGAGACTCCCTGGTCATCGAGCAGTGAAGGTTTCACTTTCCAGTGCAGGGAGCATGGGTTCGATCGCTGGTTGGGGAGTTAAGATTCCACATGCCTCATGGCCAGAACACCAAAACAGAAAACAGAAACAGTGTTGCAACAAATTCAATAAAGACTTAAAAAAAAGAAAAAAGGAGTGTTGGTGAATCTGGACTTTCTAAGATCAGAAGGAGAGAGTGAGACCAGAGCACATCCAAGGAACCTTGAGGGGCATTACCCTGGGCGTGCAGTCATGTTGGCCACAGCAAATGATGAACTGTGAAGGGGAGGGTCATTGCTGCAGAAGGAGCACCCTGGGCAGGTGTACTCACATATGCCTACAGCCTTCCCTCCCCTCCCCATGAGGTCAGAAGGCAAATGGAGCCCAACTCCCCTTCCTTCAGTCGACAAAGTTCAGTAACCTCAAGACACAATGAAGGCAATGAAGAAATGGGTGTGTACATTCCATGTCATTTCAGGGTAGTGAAAGTCCAGACAGGAGATTGGTTTTCATTTCCTCAGCCAGGATCTGGCCTTTTCTGGTTATTTAGACAGAATAAGGCCCCCCGTAGATGATGCTTCTGTTGAAAAGCCTCCCTAGCCAGGCACTTTTTTTCTTGCCACCACAACCCCCATTAGCTGAAATCCACAGGGGTACCTCAGCTTATAGCACTGCAGGAATGTGAATGTGCAAAAATTCTATCTAGGGGACCCATCAAACCTTCATTGGTCATTAGCATACATTAGAGATGATGAACGCACAGTTTTAAAAAGGCCCTAGATATCGTTGCTTTCCACCTACTGACTTCTGGTGTTGGAAAACCTGAGGCTCAGCCCCAGTTTCCCTACGGATCAGCACACATTCACACATCTTAAATGAGAGAAGCAAAGAGTTTAACTAGACCACAGTAATCTCTTGGCGTTGAGCTTCTTCAGTGCCTCCAAGTTCAATGGCAATGTCTCTAGGGCCATAGTCTCTCTGCCAGCATTCAAGGCCCACTTCAACATTAACAAGCACCACCCTTCCTTCCTTTCAACATTTGGAAGTTTTTTTTTTTTTTTTTTAAAAAAAAAAGAGTGTTGAATTAAAGGATTTTCATGTTGACCAAAATGTTGGAAGCTCTCTCATACAGCTTTCTCATTTTACAGGTGAGAAAACTGACATCCAGAACAGAGAAGTGATCTGTCAAAGATCGTGCAAGACATAATAGTTTGAATGTGGAGTCCAGGATACATTCCTGTCCAGTTCACCTGTCTGAATTCATTTATCAGATGAATTAGTCATTGGACAGGCCCCGAGGGGAGGATGGGACAGAAGTTAAAAGATGTGAAGGGGCAGAGGAACGGGTCAGGAAAGGTGAAGTGTGTGGACTGCCAGTAGAAAGACTAGGTCTGGCAAGGATGCCAGGCTTAGAGGGAAGGCCAGGGTCAGAAAGGAAGTGGAAGGGCCACTAGTCCATTGCTGATTTTCAGCAGTTTTGATCTCATGTGACTGCCACTTCACCTCTGACTGCCTTCTCAGAAAAGCTATCCGATAATAAAGGATAAGTTGCCTTGGGTCCACATCCAACCAGAACAAAGATGTTTGCAAAACCTTCTTGGTATAGAAGAAGGCAGAGGGTCATGGTGACAGGAAGCCTCTCTTGGTGACCAAGCTCCTGAGTCACATGAACTGGGGTGTGGATATAGGATGCCTGCCAGTGATTTATTTATTTTCTTGAAGCATAAGAAGGGGGAAAGAAAAAAAGGAACCCAGCATGGGTGGGATGGGAGAATACAAAGATTTATGTGAATGCTGGATTTATGAGAGGGAAAAGTAGATCGAATTTGGGGCCAGCCAAATGGCCTCTCTCCATCTCTGTAAATCATTCTCTTGCACGCTCCAGACACCATTGGCAGCCATGGGATATTTCTGTTCCATTCCCAGCTTTCAAGCAGTACCAGCTAGCATTCCCAGGTCTGGTGCCCCACACTGGAGAGCAGACAGGAGTTCCCCATTTGGGAGATGGGGCACAAAGCAAGTGCTGTCTCTCTTAGTCTTCCCTCACACCTTCTTCTGCCAGTTCTTTCTCCACCTTCACAATTGGCTTTCCAGCTCCTGGGTTAAACCTGAACTTCCTGTGTAATTGGCAAGGGGTCTGTTGTGGCAACTGGGGTCCACAGATGTAGGTGGCCCAGGTCCCCAGGGGTTGATGTGATTGGGACAGAGATGGCAGGAGAGGAATCTTGAGAGGAAAGACGCTCGTGTGCCTCTCAGTGGAGTCCACATTCAGCTCCTTCTTTAGAGCTGGGAAACTTCAAGATGGGCCATCAGCCAGTGGCATGGGATGGAATTGATGTTCTTCACAGCTGAAAACTGTCAGTACAGGGAAAAGGGGTAGCCAAGGAGTCTTTGAAGCCAGGGAGATTGCTGGCTAGCCACTTCCAGTGATATCCACGGTGCAAAGAGAAGATCTGGAATTTTCCCTTCCTATATCCTTCTTTTATTCCCCAAAGTCTGAAGACATTGCCATTTCTGGTCACCCCTCTATGTACATCAGATCTCAGGTCCACTCCCAGCCCTGGGTTTCACTGAGGGCTCTTGAGTTGGAAGGGAAGGAAGCAGTCTAGATGCCTAGAACATTCAAAGTTCTCAATAGTTCCCAATGCTTTCAGAGTCATCTCACATCATCTTTTCTAGTCTAGGGGGCTTGTTACTTTCCATTTTCTTTTTCTTTTATTGGAGTGGATATATTTCAGTGGATGTTCAATTTCAGATTTTATTAATATACTGAAACTCATTTTATTATATGTGAAGAGCTATGTACATCCCTTGACACTACAGCTTAGTTTTACTTATTTTTTTGAATTTTAAATAAGTGAAATCATACATATAACTATCTATGTATATCTCTATATCTGTCTTTTTTTTCACTCAACACTGTTTTTGAGATTCTTCCAAGTTGTCGCATGTAGCTGTAGTTCATTCATTTCCCCTGCTGAAAAGTTTCCCATTGAATGAATATTCCACATTTATTTATCCATGCTGCTACTGATGGACATTGGAGGTGTTCCCAGCTTTGGCTGTTACAAACAATGTTTAATAACATCCTTAAACATAACTCTTCATAGATAGATAAACAGATGGATAGACAGACAGTCAGACAGATAGATGTGTGCTAAGAGGCTCAGTCATGTCTGATTCTTTGCAATCCTATGGACTGTAGCCCACCAGGCTACTCTGTCCGTGGGATTCTCCAGGCAAGAATAGTGGAGTGGGTTGCCATTTCCTTCTCCGAGATAGATAGATAGATGGAGGTGAGACAGATCCATAGATACAGATGATAGATACATACCTAGATATATGAAGATGGATAGGTAGGTAGATAGACTAGATAGATTAGATAGATCTATAGAGTAGACAGATACGGGTGAGTTAGATGAACAGATACAGAGGGTAGATGCATAAGTGGGTATTTAGATGAATAGATAGATGACCTGTCAGGTCTAGACCTTGAATGCAAGCACCAGGTCATACAGATGCTAATGTTCTAAAATACCAAACTGTTTCTCAAAACAATAAGACCCCTCTATATTTCCACTGGAGTACGAAATGTGTAATTGTTCCATATCCTTGTCAGCACTTGGCTTTGCCATTGCTCTTTAGCCATTCTTTTTCATGTGCAGTGGTATCTCATTATGTTTCCACTTGCATTTCTGATGACAGACACCTTTCTCATATGTGCATCAGCTATTTGTCAGAGGAAACTCTTTTGGAAGGGAAGGAAGCAGTCTAGATGCCTAGAACATTCAAAGTTCTCAATAGTTCCCAATGCTTTCAGAGTCATCTCACATCATCTTTTCTAGTCTAGGGGGCTTGTTACTTTCCATTTTCTTTTTCTTTTATTGGAGTGGATATATTTCAGTGGATGTTCAATTTCAGATTTTATTAATATACTGAAACTCATTTTATTATATGTGAAGAGCTATGTACATCCCTTGACACTACAGCTTAGTTTTACTTATTTTTTTGAATTTTAAATAAGTGAAATCATACATATAACTATCTATGTATATCTCTATATCTGTCTTTTTTTTCACTCAACACTGTTTTTGAGATTCTTCCAAGTTGTCGCATGTAGCTGTAGTTCATTCATTTCCCCTGCTGAAAAGTTTCCCATTGAATGAATATTCCACATTTATTTATCCATGCTGCTACTGATGGACATTGGAGGTGTTCCCAGCTTTGGCTGTTACAAACAATGTTTAATAACATCCTTAAACATAACTCTTCATAGATAGATAAACAGATGGATAGACAGACAGTCAGACAGATAGATGTGTGCTAAGAGGCTCAGTCATGTCTGATTCTTTGCAATCCTATGGACTGTAGCCCACCAGGCTACTCTGTCCGTGGGATTCTCCAGGCAAGAATAGTGGAGTGGGTTGCCATTTCCTTCTCCGAGATAGATAGATAGATGGAGGTGAGACAGATCCATAGATACAGATGATAGATACATACCTAGATATATGAAGATGGATAGGTAGGTAGATAGACTAGATAGATTAGATAGATCTATAGAGTAGACAGATACGGGTGAGTTAGATGAACAGATACAGAGGGTAGATGCATAAGTGGGTATTTAGATGAATAGATAGATGACCTGTCAGGTCTAGACCTTGAATGCAAGCACCAGGTCATACAGATGCTAATGTTCTAAAATACCAAACTGTTTCTCAAAACAATAAGACCCCTCTATATTTCCACTGGAGTACGAAATGTGTAATTGTTCCATATCCTTGTCAGCACTTGGCTTTGCCATTGCTCTTTAGCCATTCTTTTTCATGTGCAGTGGTATCTCATTATGTTTCCACTTGCATTTCTGATGACAGACACCTTTCTCATATGTGCATCAGCTATTTGTCAGAGGAAACTCTTTTGAAGAAGTCTATCATTTGTCAAATAACTATTTAAAGATGGCACCACCTATTTAAAAATACTATGAATTGGTGGTGGTTTAGTCGCTAAGTTGTGTCTGATTCTTGTGACCCCATGGACGGTCACTTACGAGGCTCTCTGTCCACGGGATTCTCCAGGCAAGAATCCTGGAGTGGGTTGCCACTTCCTTCTCTGTATCATGAATCACACACCTTTAGCATCACTCTCACAGCACACATATGTACAAATCACACTCTGCTTTGTTCTGCTGTCTCTTTCTCTCATGGGTATTCTCTTGTCTCACCAACAGTTTCCAGAACAGAGACTGGGGCTTCTGTTCTGTGTTTCCACCATAGCAACTACTGGGCAAAAAAAAAAAAAAAATCTTGCTTTAAAAATCACAGTTGTGGGAAACTTAATTTGGGGCTCTCCTTGGATGTCTTCTCTGGGCGTTCACAATTACTCTGCATCTACCTGAGAACAGACCCAAGGGGAAGGCACCTCCAGAAAGGAGCAAAATCTAGAGAGGATGAGAAGCAGGAAGCTCCATTTCCTAGCTCTTCTCCAGAGAAGGAGAGCACCTTCTCCAGGGGCTGGTTGCTGGGCGGCTCCACAGGGCGGCAAATGGCATCAAATCCCAGAACATTTGTCTCCTCAAGGTTCCCAGACACAAGGAGGAATGGAAACCCATTTAAAAGGAAGAAAAGAGAAACACATTTTCTGCATTACCCCATCCGGGTACTGCCCTTTAACGCCACAGCACTCAGTGGGAAATGTTTTCCAGGGTTGATGACATCATTTCATTTCCTGCTCAAAGCACAAAAATGTTCATTCAGTTCATTCACCAGTCTCCAGACAGATGCTGAAACACCCAGTTGAGTCGTGTCATTCTATAAATTAAAACTTTTAGGGCAGGGTAGGTGTTAGTGTGGGCATAACCCCATATTCCTGGTCCAAGCAGCTTAAAGACACCCTCGCTCATTGGACCTCCCCGTGTCTGTGGAGACACGCTGAGCAAGTTCATTCACAGGATTTCCAACAATAATAAGCATTACCCTTTTATAGGACAATATGCTAGTTCCTTAAGAGGCTTTTCAGTTTATTTGTCAGAGGAAACTCTTTTGAAGAAGTCTATCATTTGTCAAATAACTATTTAAAGATGGCACCACCTATTTAAAAATACTATGAATTGGTGGTGGTTTAGTCGCTAAGTTGTGTCTGATTCTTGTGACCCCATGGACGGTCACTTACGAGGCTCTCTGTCCACGGGATTCTCCAGGCAAGAATCCTGGAGTGGGTTGCCACTTCCTTCTCTGTATCATGAATCACACACCTTTAGCATCACTCTCACAGCACACATATGTACAAATCACACTCTGCTTTGTTCTGCTGTCTCTTTCTCTCATGGGTATTCTCTTGTCTCACCAACAGTTTCCAGAACAGAGACTGGGGCTTCTGTTCTGTGTTTCCACCATAGCAACTACTGGGCAAAAAAAAAAAAAAAATCTTGCTTTAAAAATCACAGTTGTGGGAAACTTAATTTGGGGCTCTCCTTGGATGTCTTCTCTGGGCGTTCACAATTACTCTGCATCTACCTGAGAACAGACCCAAGGGGAAGGCACCTCCAGAAAGGAGCAAAATCTAGAGAGGATGAGAAGCAGGAAGCTCCATTTCCTAGCTCTTCTCCAGAGAAGGAGAGCACCTTCTCCAGGGGCTGGTTGCTGGGCGGCTCCACAGGGCGGCAAATGGCATCAAATCCCAGAACATTTGTCTCCTCAAGGTTCCCAGACACAAGGAGGAATGGAAACCCATTTAAAAGGAAGAAAAGAGAAACACATTTTCTGCATTACCCCATCCGGGTACTGCCCTTTAACGCCACAGCACTCAGTGGGAAATGTTTTCCAGGGTTGATGACATCATTTCATTTCCTGCTCAAAGCACAAAAATGTTCATTCAGTTCATTCACCAGTCTCCAGACAGATGCTGAAACACCCAGTTGAGTCGTGTCATTCTATAAATTAAAACTTTTAGGGCAGGGTAGGTGTTATGTGTGGGCATAAACCCATATTCCTGGTCCAAGCAGCTTAAAGACACCCTCGCTCATTGGACCTCCCCGTGTCTGTGGAGACACGCTGAGCAAGTTCATTCACAGGATTTCCAACAATAATAAGCATTACCCTTTTATAGGACAATATGCTAGTTCCTTATTTATTTTCTAGAGCAGAGGTCAACAGACAACACCCACTCTTGTAAAAAAAGAAAACTATATTGGAAGATAGCCACCGTCCCCATTTATTTATGTATGATGTAGGCTACTTTTTCCACTACATGGCAGAGTTGCGTAGCTGTAAGAAAGGGCCTATGGTCCTCAAAACCAACAACTTTTAAAATCTGACCTTTTAGAGGAGTTCAATAGCCCCTGCTCAAGACGGTCCATGCGCGCTTCGCAGGTCATATGCCATGTGTCTAAGCACCCTGGGTAATACCAGTGTCAAGGATAAAGATGTTGGAACTTCCCTGGTGGTTCAGTGGTTAGAACACTGCGCTTCCACAGCAGGGAATGCAGGTGCCATCCCTGGTCAGGTAACTAAAATCTCACCTTCTGCACTTTTAAAAAATAAATAACAAATAAGTAAACGAACAAAGGGCTTCCTTGGTGGCTTAGTGGTAAAGAATCTGCCTGCAACGCAGGAGACGTGGGTTTGATTCCTGGGTTGGGAAGATTCCCTGGAGAAGGACATGGTAACCCACTTCAGTATTCTTGCCTGGAAAATCCCCATAGGCAGAAGAGTCTATCAGGCTTTATGGGGTCACAAAAGAATTGGACATGACTTAGCGACTAAACAATAAGAACAAAATGAACAAGAGAAACTTAAAAAGCATAATGATGTTGACAAAAGCAAATAGCTGTGATTCATTCCTAAGCATTTATTATATCTCGAGTGCTATAGAAACATTTTCCTGTTATATAATTATTCACCAAAATTCTAAAGAGGAGGTATGATCCCTCCTATTATGCAGACATAGAAACTGAGGCAGAGATTACACCTCAAGGTCACACAGCTAATCAGCAATGGCTGGATGTGCACCCAGGTCTCTGATTCCCATGCATGCCTGTAGTCCACACAGCACAGTCTGCATCCACAGAGGGTACTTACCCTCTGCAGACACACCAGACCATGAACACGGAGACCCCAGAAACATAGAAATATGTAACTTCCCTCAAGAGGGTGGCTTGGTCAGAGCCCTCAAGAGAAGGAAGGACTTTCTGAGTCTCAGGTGAGAGTCCTCATGGGGAGGGTGTCTCCTGCTCCCAGTCCTCTGTGTATGGAGCAGAATTCACTCCAGCCTCGGAAGCCTGCTCACTGTGCCCACCCCTGCAGAGCCCACTCCACATTCCAGTACAGAGCTCTCCAGACTTGTGGGTGCCTCGGTGAGGCTATCTGATTCTTGTCTGTGCCAGTCAGGTGCAAAGATCTGTCCGCCATTGATTGACAGAAGCTGCTCCCTGCTGGAGGAAGGGTGGGGGAGGGCAGTAGCTAAGTCCTTTCTCTACTACCCCAAGCGATTCAGCTCCAGCTGCAAATCTGAACAGCTGGCTCAGCAATACAAAACCCCTGTGGTTAATGGACCTAAGAAAGCAGCTGCCAGGAAGCAGTCACCTCAAGCATGCTGCCCCTTGGGGGCTGAACCTGGATCCCACAGGAGTAGCTAAGGATGTCCTCCAACTTCACTCACCATCCTTACTAGGCTCAGCGGCTGACCCCCAGCCCATCTCCTATTCCCACTGATATTTTCTGCCTTGAGCCATGGCTCCCAGGGCCTCTGTGAGCTACCCACCCCTCATGCAACTGTACTTGGGAGAAAGGATCCCATGACTTTCTGGGCACAGACAGGACATCCTGCAGAGTCACTGAGGCTAGAGAAGGGTCAGTCAGGGGATACGAGTAAGCCCAGGGCCTCCAGAGTGAAACCAGGGCCATCATACCCATCCCTTATCCCTCCAGCTGCACCTCGGGCACAGCCCCATCTGTGCCTTCAGAGCTCTTGAGCTTTGAAGCCAAAGGAAGTTGATTTGGGTGTGGGGGGAACTCTGTTGACCTTGGAGCAAGAGCATGTGATCACGTTAGTTTGTACCATCTTGATTGCATCTGATAATGTTAGTCAATGGCATCTTCCAGAATGGCGTGAGCCTCCCTTTACTTGCAGCACACCAGACATGAACCACGCACAGTCTGCATCCACAGAGGGTACTTACCCTCTGCAGACACACCAGACCATGAACACGGAGACCCCAGAAACATAGAAATATGTAACTTCCCTCAAGAGGGTGGCTTGGTCAGAGCCCTCAAGAGAAGGAAGGACTTTCTGAGTCTCAGGTGAGAGTCCTCATGGGGAGGGTGTCTCCTGCTCCCAGTCCTCTGTGTATGGAGCAGAATTCACTCCAGCCTCGGAAGCCTGCTCACTGTGCCCACCCCTGCAGAGCCCACTCCACATTCCAGTACAGAGCTCTCCAGACTTGTGGGTGCCTCGGTGAGGCTATCTGATTCTTGTCTGTGCCAGTCAGGTGCAAAGATCTGTCCGCCATTGATTGACAGAAGCTGCTCCCTGCTGGAGGAAGGGTGGGGGAGGGCAGTAGCTAAGTCCTTTCTCTACTACCCCAAGCGATTCAGCTCCAGCTGCAAATCTGAACAGCTGGCTCAGCAATACAAAACCCCTGTGGTTAATGGACCTAAGAAAGCAGCTGCCAGGAAGCAGTCACCTCAAGCATGCTGCCCCTTGGGGGCTGAACCTGGATCCCACAGGAGTAGCTAAGGATGTCCTCCAACTTCACTCACCATCCTTACTAGGCTCAGCGGCTGACCCCCAGCCCATCTCCTATTCCCACTGATATTTTCTGCCTTGAGCCATGGCTCCCAGGGCCTCTGTGAGCTACCCACCCCTCATGCAACTGTACTTGGGAGAAAGGATCCCATGACTTTCTGGGCACAGACAGGACATCCTGCAGAGTCACTGAGGCTAGAGAAGGGTCAGTCAGGGGATACGAGTAAGCCCAGGGCCTCCAGAGTGAAACCAGGGCCATCATACCCATCCCTTATCCCTCCAGCTGCACCTCGGGCACAGCCCCATCTGTGCCTTCAGAGCTCTTGAGCTTTGAAGCCAAAGGAAGTTGATTTGGGTGTGGGGGGAACTCTGTTGACCTTGGAGCAAGAGCATGTGATCACGTTAGTTTGTACCATCTTGATTGCATCTGATAATGTTAGTCAATGGCATCTTCCAGAATGGCGTGAGCCTCCCTTTCCCACCCCCTCGTCCTTCAGCTACCCCTCTTCCTTCCTGGGGCCCACCAGCCTTGGAGTATTACCTTCACGGCCACAAGCATCTTGTCCTTGGTGGGGCTGAGGTTGTAGCACTCGGCCAGGAAGACCTTTCCAAAGGCTCCCTCGCCCAGTTCTCGCTTCAGCACGATGTCTCTCCTTTTAATGTGCTGCACATCTGCAGGAGGGGACAGAGGAGAGCAGCCAGGTCAGTCTCAGGCACTTGTCCTCCTTGGTGGCTCAGGGAACAGGGGAGCCCAGGGGTCTAGGGCACAGAGCTCTGTGTATGAGGCCATGGCAGGGACAGACGAGCTCTAGCATCTTACTTCGGGTGTAAACATGGACAGCACATTGTGATTTGAGAGTCTTACCCAGAATCAAACCTCAGCTCTGCCCTGACTAGTCCTGAACCTCTCTAAACCACAGCTGCCTCAGCTGGAAACCAGAGTCTGTAGATGTTAATATCCAGGATTCGAGCACAACCAGCTATAGGTTCTGTGCACAGGAGTCCTCTGGGCACTGTGTAGGTCCTGACTCAAGTGGGTCTGAGAAACAGCATCTTTAATAAGCCCTCAGCTGATGTCTGTATGATGTGGGTCCCAGTGCTGCACTGGGTGATCAAGAATCAGGTTCGAATGCTGGTTCCTCCTCCTTACTAGTTTTGGAGCTTGGGAAAATTATTTCAGCCCAGAGCCTCAATGTCCTCACCTGTAAAATGGAGAGAACACCAATAAATTCCTCTCCGAATTCTTGGGAAGACTATATGAGATAATTTGTATGAAAAGCTTAGCCCAGTGTCCATGTACACACACACACACACACGTGTACACACACACACTCACACGCAAACACCACCACCACCATCCCCATTGCCACATACACTGGCTCTTCTCACAATTTCTATAATGCTGCTAGCACAGTGTCTGATTCATGATAGAGTCCACAAAGTGGGAGTTAAGATTATCTGAGGGGAAACCACTACCTGAGAATCCATGAGAGACAGAAAAACCAATGAAATTACAAAATCAAGTCCAGAGACAGCCCCTCCACCCTGCCCAGAACCAGGGTCTACGCAGAAAGAAGGACGGCTATGATCTTGGCTAATTTAGCAATCTAATTAAAGTCTGTCAGCCAGGAGGAAGCAACGCTGCGACCGCAGCCCTCCCACCTATCTGGAAAGAATGCTTCGAAGAAATTGTACAAGAAGTGGGCTGATGAGGAGGGGAGCAAGCTGGAGATTACTCACTGACCTTTCCATTCATCGTTCAACAGGCAGAAGCCCATTAAATACCTGCGTTCACATTATGAAGAGCCTCATAGAGCCAGGAAAGAGGATCGTCGCAAATGACCTCATTGAGGAAAACAAAAAAAAAGACAGCTGAAAACAGAGGGTCAGGGCAGACTGTCTCCAAGAGTGAGGGGTCAAAGGACAAGGAGAGAGGTGTGGCCACAGAGCCTTGGTTAGTGCTTTGCTTGGCAGGGGATTCTTTTCATAACAGGCTACCCAAATCTTTTTTCCTCTCTCTCAGAATTCTTGGTAGCCCTGCTGTATCCCAGATGACCTGCCAGCCAGGATCTGTGGGTGGAAGCATTTTCACACCATTTTATCCTCCTCCCAGCAAGACAGATCTGCAGGCTGCCAGGATTCGAGCACAACCAGCTATAGGTTCTGTGCACAGGAGTCCTCTGGGCACTGTGTAGGTCCTGACTCAAGTGGGTCTGAGAAACAGCATCTTTAATAAGCCCTCAGCTGATGTCTGTATGATGTGGGTCCCAGTGCTGCACTGGGTGATCAAGAATCAGGTTCGAATGCTGGTTCCTCCTCCTTACTAGTTTTGGAGCTTGGGAAAATTATTTCAGCCCAGAGCCTCAATGTCCTCACCTGTAAAATGGAGAGAACACCAATAAATTCCTCTCCGAATTCTTGGGAAGACTATATGAGATAATTTGTATGAAAAGCTTAGCCCAGTGTCCATGTACACACACACACACACACGTGTACACACACACACTCACACGCAAACACCACCACCACCATCCCCATTGCCACATACACTGGCTCTTCTCACAATTTCTATAATGCTGCTAGCACAGTGTCTGATTCATGATAGAGTCCACAAAGTGGGAGTTAAGATTATCTGAGGGAAGCCTCTACCTGAGAATCCATGAGAGACAGAAAAACCAATGAAATTACAAAATCAAGTCCAGAGACAGCCCCTCCACCCTGCCCAGAACCAGGGTCTACGCAGAAAGAAGGACGGCTATGATCTTGGCTAATTTAGCAATCTAATTAAAGTCTGTCAGCCAGGAGGAAGCAACGCTGCGACCGCAGCCCTCCCACCTATCTGGAAAGAATGCTTCGAAGAAATTGTACAAGAAGTGGGCTGATGAGGAGGGGAGCAAGCTGGAGATTACTCACTGACCTTTCCATTCATCGTTCAACAGGCAGAAGCCCATTAAATACCTGCGTTCACATTATGAAGAGCCTCATAGAGCCAGGAAAGAGGATCGTCGCAAATGACCTCATTGAGGAAAACAAAAAAAAAGACAGCTGAAAACAGAGGGTCAGGGCAGACTGTCTCCAAGAGTGAGGGGTCAAAGGACAAGGAGAGAGGGGTGTGGCCACAGAGCCTTGGTTAGTGCTTTGCTTGGCAGGGGATTCTTTTCATAACAGGCTACCCAAATCTTTTTTCCTCTCTCTCAGAATTCTTGGTAGCCCTGCTGTATCCCAGATGACCTGCCAGCCAGGATCTGTGGGTGGAAGCATTTTCACACCATTTTATCCTCCTCCCAGCAAGACAGATCTGCAGGCTGCCAGGCAATGGGCTGGCCGGGAAGCTGCTGCATACCGCAAGGCTCTGTCTCCATCTTCACACCAAGGGAATTAGAAATTGGTTCCCTTTTCACATCCTTTGCTGCTCTTTCCCAGTCTCTGAGCAATGGGGTCTGTTGGCCTTAAAGACGAAAGCTAAGGGTCTCCCACTGAGAGAAGATGAGAGGTCAGGACCTCTCCAGGGAGACCATCTGCTCATCACTGCATAATCATTCCCAGGTGACTATGGATGACACACAGGTCCCATGAGATGAGTGTCTTGGCGGGCCTTCGCGTGGAAACGGGGGCGACGCTGAGACGGCATCTTTCTAAGGCCATGCTGCCCCTCTGAACCCACTAATCATTCCTGATCAGTCAGGAATGGGACATCTAGGCCACCTGCTTCAGGACCTGTATCCTCCCCAACACTGGGTTGGCCCACCTCCCAAAACATCTTGGGTCTCAGTTTCCACATCTGCAAAATGGGTAAAGAGGATACTAGACTACAAGTTCTGCTAACCTGCTACAGGAGCTATTAGGTACAAAGGTTTGGAAATCTTCTGCTGAAGATTGCAAGTCCACTGAAACTGTGTGTGTTTGATGTTTTCATCACTATGGAGGTTATTTTACAAGAAGGGAAAACAAGGGCCAAGTCAGGAATGGCCAGTTGGTGATTGAAATGGGGCTCAAATTCTGGCCATCAAACAGGTCAGAGGTGCCAGGCCATTTGAGGAAAAAAATCCCTCTTTGTCCCTAGACCCTTCCCCAACCCCAGCCTTCAATAACATTGCAACAGGAAGTAAATCAAAACCACCTAGAAGGCTTATAAGAATTGATCCCTGGGTCTTTCTCCCAGAGATTCAGGAGGTCCAGGCTGAGGCCTGAGAATTTGTCTTTTCTGACAAGTTCCCAGGTGATGTTGGTCCTCCTAGTCTGGCACTCCTCTTTCAGAACCCCTGTGATAGGCTGACGTGAGGGGAGCAGGGGATCAGTCAGATGATCACTGGTGCTCCCCTTAACAGCTTGGCCTCAGTAAGTCCCACATCTGCAGATGTAAAAGTCAGGCAACACCGCTTGAAGACCAGGAGGCCTGCAATCCTGGACTTAACTGTGAGCCTCAATCCCTCATCCTCACAATGGAGACCAACACTCCCTAGGTTTCTTATGTTTTGGACACTCTTCTAGAAAAGCAGGGCTTCAATATACATCGTGTGCTAAGTGACTCAGTCATGTCTAACTCTTGTGACCCCATGGACTGTAGCCTGCCAGGCTTCTCTGTCCATGGGATTTTTCCAGACAAGAATATTGGAGTGGGGCTTCCCCTGGTGGTCCAGTGGGTGGGGATGCCGCCTTGCAGTGTGGGGGGCGCCGGTTCGATCCCTGGCCTGGGAGGATCCCGCGTGCTGCGGAGCAGCTGGACTGATGTATCCAGTCACCGAGCCAGAGCTCTGGAGCGCGTGCGCCCAGAGCTGGCGCTCTGCGACGGCAGACGCCACCACGATGGGAGGCCCGCAGGAGCCGGAGAACAGAGATGGATGAGAACAGAGAAATGGGGGACCAATGGAAGTGGCCTGCTCGGTCCCCTCCCTCCCCAACCCGACCCCCGCCCAAAAATAAAAATAGATGAATAAATCTTTTAAAAAAAAAAAAAAGAATATTGGAGTGGGGTGACATTCCCTTCTCTGGGGGATTTTCCTGACCCAGGAATTGAACCTGGGTCTCCTGCATTGCAGGTGGATTTTTTATCCCTGTACCACTGGGGCAGCGGCATAGAGGGGGCTTTTTCTTGACCCTCCATCCAAGTCTCAGTGGTTAAGAGACCAGGCTTCCCAGGTGGCACTAGTGTTAAAGAACCTGCCTGCCAATGCAGGAGACAAAAGAGACCCAAGTTCAATCCCTGGGTTGGGAAGACACCCTGGAAAAGAGAACGGCATACCTCTCCAGTGTTCTTGCCTGGAGAATCCCATGGAAAAAGGAACCTGACGGGTTACAGTCCACAGAGTTACAAAGAGCTGGACACAACTGAAGTGACTTACCATGCATGCACAAGAGCTCTGAGGCAGCTGCCAACCCCCAGCCTCAGGAGGTCGCAGACTTGACAGTCATGGACCTTGAACATGGCAGGGGACAAGAGACCATGACACAGGAAACTCATCTGGTCTTGGCAAACACAAAATGGAAGCCACCTATGGACCAACATATCTGCCCCCAGGCTACCAGGAGATCTCCTTCAGAAACATGGAAACACCCAGTGTCTCAGAATGACATCTCTGGGGCTGACTCCAGTCTTCTGCAGGGAGTAATATTTAAAGACCAATACTTGAGCTTAGTCCATAGACGGGGTGATGGGACCTGAGAAGGGGCGGCAGAAGAAATGGAAAATAAAACCAGACTCCATCCCCTCATAAATTCTTCCTCAAGAGAAAACCTCCTCCCAGCCATGAGGAAAAGAACTCCACGAGGTAGCCTGGGAGCTTCGGCAACTGAGAGGCTGGACTGGGGCCAAGTGCATAAAACAAATCACTTCCATGTGGAGAACCCCGTGTACCAACAAGATTTGAGATTCTAAAACTCTGTTCGAGCAGCTTCCTTTCCTGAACCTGAAGAGGAAGGCGTAGGTAAAGGGATTCATCTGTTCCCAGACCTGGCATTCCTTCAACATTCAGTTCTCATGATAACACTGAGAGGCATGTGTGATTGTACCCCTCTCACAGATGAGAAAATGGAGGCAGGCGGGTTAACATTCCAAATTTGGTGGAGCTAAAATGTGGCCAAAGGACTCGCTCTTCATTTTCTGCCTCCTGAGCCCGTGTGCTCTCTGCTACCCAAATCTGCTTTTCCTGTGTCCTTCCCCATTTTGTGAGAGATGACTGGTCCCCAGCAGCTCAGTCTCCCATCTTCCTCCTGCCTCTGCTCCTGGTCGACTTCTCTTGTCCCGTCCATCCCTGGACTCTAAGGAAGCATCTTCCCAAAGGAAAAAGCAGAAGCCCCTTCCACTTACACACCCACCCAGGAGGCCCTGGGGCAAAGGGTGTGGGACAAAAGGGTGCAGTGCAGGCCCCTGGGGAATATCAGGAGCGAGCCATTTCCATTTCTGACATCCACACGTCTATTTGGGCCTTTTTGGTGTGTTTATTTTTAGCTCACGCAGCCCTGCTCAGAACTGCCTCTGGTGAAACCATCTGACCCACACGCCAAAAAGTGATGGATTTTCCTAGGAGGCGAGGGCATCAATCTCCTTTTACTGCCTGGCTGACCAGCCCAGCAGAGTCTGGGTCACAAGGCTCAGATGCTGGGACACGGGCAGGGGAGGAGGAGAGAGGGGTATGCACAGCCCAGGCCGTGGGAAGACTGCCCAGCCTCCAGCCCGGAGGGAGCTCCCTAAGGGAGCAAGGGCGGTCACAGAGTGAGGAGTGCTCTTGGGAAACGGAAGGGGGTCCTGGCCACACTGGGTTGGGTTGCCTCTGAACCCTTTTTCCTGGAGAGCCACCAATGGTTCCCACAGAGGAAGCCACCTATATGGCCTCCTGTTCCCATAGGACAGCTGGTTCATCAGAAATCCTCATCCTATGTGGACTTACCTGGTGGTCCAGTGGCTAAGACTCTGTACTCCCAATGCAGGAGTCCTGGGTTTGATCCCTCATCAGGGAACTAGATCCCACACACTGCATCAACTAAAGATCCAGTGTGCTACAAGGAAGATCAAAGATCCCATATGCTGCAACTAAGACCTTGCATAGCCAAATAAATAAATATTTTTAAAATGGTAGATACATGTCATTATTCATGCATGTTAAGTCACTTCAGTTGTGTCCAACTCTTTACAACACTATGGACTATAACCCATCAGGCTCCTCTGTCCATGGGATTCTCCCAGCAAGAATACTGGAGGGGGTTGTCAGTTCCTCCTCCAATGGATCTTCCTGACCCAGGGATCAAGCTCATGTCTGTTGAATTGGCAGGTGGCTTCTTTACCATTGCACCACCTGGGAAGCCCATATGTAGAATGGGAACCTTCAATATCTATTTTGCAGAATTGTTATGGGGACTGATTTAAAATTTTTAGGCAAAAAGAGATGATAAAAAATGTCTGAAATATAATGTACATTTGACAACAGTATGTTTCCTTCCTTTCTGCAAGGTTTTACTTTTAACTAAGAGCTCAATCTATCTGTGAACAAGAGTGGCTCGGAAAGAAACATGGAGAAGAGTGGTGGTGCTCTCCTGAGACAAACTGGCATGAGGCTGCATGGGGGTGGGAGGAGCCAACATAAACCCAGGGGGTCCCTGGCAGCCTATCCAAGTGAGCCATCATGATGTCCAACTATTGCTTCAGGTCCAAAATAGTTTTCAGGAGGAGGTTTGTCAGACAATAGAACAAAGACATCAAAGGCTGTGACAGCCACCTACTAAAGATGTTTGGGCATCAATCTCCTTTACTGGGCTGACGGTCACAGAGATGACGGCAGGTCCCCCTCTGCCCAGCCTCCAGCGGAGGAGCTCCCTAAGGAGCAAGGGCGGTCACAGAGTGAGGAGTGCTCTTGGGAAACGGAAGGGGGTCCTGGCCACACTGGGTTGGGTTGCCTCTGAACCCTTTTTCCTGGAGAGCCACCAATGGTTCCCACAGAGGAAGCCACCTATATGGCCTCCTGTTCCCATAGGACAGCTGGTTCATCAGAAATCCTCATCCTATGTGGACTTACCTGGTGGTCCAGTGGCTAAGACTCTGTACTCCCAATGCAGGAGTCCTGGGTTTGATCCCTCATCAGGGAACTAGATCCCACACACTGCATCAACTAAAGATCCAGTGTGCTACAAGGAAGATCAAAGATCCCATATGCTGCAACTAAGACCTTGCATAGCCAAATAAATAAATATTTTTAAAATGGTAGATACATGTCATTATTCATGCATGTTAAGTCACTTCAGTTGTGTCCAACTCTTTACAACACTATGGACTATAACCCATCAGGCTCCTCTGTCCATGGGATTCTCCCAGCAAGAATACTGGAGGGGGTTGTCAGTTCCTCCTCCAATGGATCTTCCTGACCCAGGGATCAAGCTCATGTCTGTTGAATTGGCAGGTGGCTTCTTTACCATTGCACCACCTGGGAAGCCCATATGTAGAATGGGAACCTTCAATATCTATTTTGCAGAATTGTTATGGGGACTGATTTAAAATTTTTAGGCAAAAAGAGATGATAAAAAATGTCTGAAATATAATGTACATTTGACAACAGTATGTTTCCTTCCTTTCTGCAAGGTTTTACTTTTAACTAAGAGCTCAATCTATCTGTGAACAAGAGTGGCTCGGAAAGAAACATGGAGAAGAGTGGTGGTGCTCTCCTGAGACAAACTGGCATGAGGCTGCATGGGGGTGGGAGGAGCCAACATAAACCCAGGGGGTCCCTGGCAGCCTATCCAAGTGAGCCATCATGATGTCCAACTATTGCTTCAGGTCCAAAATAGTTTTCAGGAGGAGGTTTGTCAGACAATAGAACAAAGACATCAAAGGCTGTGACAGCCACCTACTAAAGATTGCTTCAATCAATAGAGGAAAACCAGATTTCCCAGGATCAGCACTTATAAATAAGGATGATTCTGACTCTGCTGATGTCAACAGTAATGTCAGTCCCCCAAAGCCAGAATGCTGCCTCAGTCAGACTCAAAATGCCTTAAGAGAAATTCATTGGCCAAATTGATGCTTTGGTTAATTATTATCCAAGAAAGCTAGACATGCCTGCAGCACTGAGCGAGTCCTTCCTCAAAGGTTGTCATCTAGGGGACATGGACGCATAGCCCTAAGGGCTAGCCATGAGTTTTCTTAGCTAAGCCCAGATGGGCTTTCCTAACCACCCTATCTTCCCTTCCTCCTTGGCCCATTGTAATACCCAGTTCCTAATTGGTTCTGGGGCTTCCTAGGTGGCTTGGTGCAAAAGAATCCACCTGCCAATGCAGGAGATGTGGGCTCCATTCCTGGCTCAGGAAGATCTTCTGGAGAAGGAAATGACAACCCACTCTAGTAATCTTGCCTGGGAAATCCCATGGACAGAGCAACCTGGAGGGCTACCGTCCATGGGATCCAAAAACCCTATGTGAGTTGAACACAGCCAAGCCATTAAAATAACAGCAATTAGTTCCCTGCCTCCTTGCTAAGACCTCTCATATCTTCCCCCATCAACTCTGTCACACTCTGCACTGTCCCTTTTAGCTCATTGTCACCCACTGTGTCCTTATTAATAATAAAAATGCCATCAACTGAGCACTCACCCCAGAGCTCAGCACCATGCTAAGTAACACTCCATATGCATTGTTTTTTCCATTCCATACGAGTTACACAAAAAAAAGAGATGATAAAAAATGTCTGAAATATAATGTACATTTGACAACAGTATGTTTCCTTCCTTTCTGCAAGGTTTTACTTTTAACTAAGAGCTCAATCTATCTGTGAACAAGAGTGGCTCGGAAAGAAACATGGAGAAGAGTGGTGGTGCTCTCCTGAGACAAACTGGCATGAGGCTGCATGGGGGTGGGAGGAGCCAACATAAACCCAGGGGGTCCCTGGCAGCCTATCCAAGTGAGCCATCATGATGTCCAACTATTGCTTCAGGTCCAAAATAGTTTTCAGGAGGAGGTTTGTCAGACAATAGAACAAAGACATCAAAGGCTGTGACAGCCACCTACTAAAGATTGCTTCAATCAATAGAGGAAAACCAGATTTCCCAGGATCAGCACTTATAAATAAGGATGATTCTGACTCTGCTGATGTCAACAGTAATGTCAGTCCCCCAAAGCCAGAATGCTGCCTCAGTCAGACTCAAAATGCCTTAAGAGAAATTCATTGGCCAAATTGATGCTTTGGTTAATTATTATCCAAGAAAGCTAGACATGCCTGCAGCACTGAGCGAGTCCTTCCTCAAAGGTTGTCATCTGGGGGACATGGACGCATAGCCCTAAGGGCTAGCCATGAGTTTTCTTAGCTAAGCCCAGATGGGCTTTCCTAACCACCCTATCTTCCCTTCCTCCTTGGCCCATTGTAATACCCAGTTCCTAATTGGTTCTGGGGCTTCCTAGGTGGCTTGGTGCAAAAGAATCCACCTGCCAATGCAGGAGATGTGGGCTCCATTCCTGGCTCAGGAAGATCTTCTGGAGAAGGAAATGACAACCCACTCTAGTAATCTTGCCTGGGAAATCCCATGGACAGAGCAACCTGGAGGGCTACCGTCCATGGGATCCAAAAACCCTATGTGAGTTGAACACAGCCAAGCCATTAAAATAACAGCAATTAGTTCCCTGCCTCCTTGCTAAGACCTCTCATATCTTCCCCCATCAACTCTGTCACACTCTGCACTGTCCCTTTTAGCTCATTGTCACCCACTGTGTCCTTATTAATAATAAAAATGCCATCAACTGAGCACTCACCCCAGAGCTCAGCACCATGCTAAGTAACACTCCATATGCATTGTCTCATCTTCACAACTCTCTTAAACATAGCACATAGATCCCTGAGTGCTACAGATGAGGAAGCTGAAGTTCAAGGTGATAAAGTCATTGCCCACTATCACCCAGCTGTCATCTGCCCTCTTGGGCAGCATGTCAGTCTCATAATCTGAAGGTCCTGAGTTCATGCCTCAGAGATGGCAGATCCTTTATTATTTTGGAGAAGGAAATGGTAACTCCCTCCAGTGCTTTGCCTGGGAAATCCCATGGGTAGAGGAGCCTGGTGGACTACAGCCCATGGGATCACAGAGTCGGATAGGACTTAGTGGCTAAACAACCGAGATGTTAGACGTGGTCCACCAGACTCTGAACTCTAGTGGTATAAACAGACCTTTGTACAGAGCCATCTTTCAGTTGTGGCTCCCTCGCCTCTGTAACTCCTACCCCA
Organism: Tragulus kanchil; assembly: GCA_022376925.1. Taxonomy (NCBI): domain Eukaryota; kingdom Metazoa; phylum Chordata; class Mammalia; order Artiodactyla; family Tragulidae; genus Tragulus; species Tragulus kanchil. The sequence goes on along the minus strand of JAIOJX010000032.1, from coordinate 2,708,197 downwards.
GAGAGAGGGACTGGCTTCACATCTTTAAGGACAGAGATGATCTTTCAAGGGAACCCACTCCTGCCACCCTTGGCATCACCCCCTGAGCTCAAGGTGAGCAGTGAGGATGCTTTTTGAAGGTGAAGATGGCACCAAAAGGCAGAGAGCTAAGATCCCAAAGTGGAAGGACAGAGGGTCTCCACAGGGCTGGGTGGCTCTCGAATGACAAGGTGAGTCCTGAGAGCAGCTGTAGGCAGAAGAGGAGGGATTCTCGGCAGGAAAGAGAGGGGAGGGGAAAGGGGCGAGGAAGGAAGGGTCTCTGAGAAGTGTGTGTTTTCTTTGCACTAGCCAGACCCCAGGGTCTCAGGCTGCCAAAAGTGCTTAGAAGAAAACATTAATGCAATACCACACATTTAATTACACATGAAATGGAATGTCTCTAAATGGAAAAGAATAACATTCCCAGAGCTCCAACTGTGGATTTTTGAAGCGGCAGGAGGCAGATGAAAGGCCAGCTCTGCATCTTTTGAGAGGGAGAGGGGACAGAGACTGCTGAGAGGGCAGGACCCCTGCCTTTGCTAGGGGTGGGAAGGTCCACTTGCCACTGCCGACCTGGCCCCGCCCCTTCACCTGGCCCCACTGACTGCATCTTGCCTCATGCCTATGGGCCACAGGGCAAGTGGAACCAACTTCTCCTTCGGTACTACACAGGAGCATGGTAGGTTAATGTGTCCCTGAGCTAGCTCTAAACCCTTTGCAGTGCTCTACAGCCAATCCAGCCAGTTATCCACCTACACAGAAGAACAGAGCATGGCCGCACTGCCTCAACAACAGTTTTTGCAAAGCAATGCCTAGGTGATTTACAGACTAGGAAAACAAGAGGACCTCCTGAGCATGGCCCAATGCCTTTATTATTTTGGGGGTAACTCCCTCCAGTGCTTTGGCTGGGAAATCCCATGGGTAGAGGAGCCTGGTGGACTACAGCCCATGGGATCACAGAGTCGGATAGGACTTAGTGGCTAAACAACCGAGATGTTAGACGTGGTCCACCAGACTCTGAACTCTAGTGGTATAAACAGACCTTTGTACAGAGCCATCTTTCAGTTGTGGCTCCCTCGCCTCTGTAACTCCTACCCCAGAGAGAGGGACTGGCTTCACATCTTTAAGGACAGAGATGATCTTTCAAGGGAACCCACTCCTGCCACCCTTGGCATCACCCCCTGAGCTCAAGGTGAGCAGTGAGGATGCCTTTTGAAGGTGAAGATGGCACCAAAAGGCAGAGAGCTAAGATCCCAAAGTGGAAGGACAGAGGGTCTCCACAGGGCTGGGTGGCTCTCGAATGACAAGGTGAGTCCTGAGAGCAGCTGTAGGCAGAAGAGGAGGGATTCTCGGCAGGAAAGAGAGGGGAGAGGGAATGGGGAGAGGAAGGAAGGGTCTCTGAGAAGTGTGTGTTTTCTTTGCACTAGCCAGACCCCAGGGTCTCAGGCTGCCAAAAGTGCTTAGAAGAAAACATTAATGCAATACCACACATTTAATTACACATGAAATGGAATGTCTCTAAATGGAAAAGAATAACATTCCCAGAGCTCCAACTGTGGATTTTTGAAGCGGCAGGAGGCAGATGAAAGGCCAGCTCTGCATCTTTTGAGAGGGAGAGGGGACAGAGACTGCTGAGAGGGCAGGACCCCTGCCTTTGCTAGGGGTGGGAAGGTCCACTTGCCACTGCCGACCTGGCCCCGCCCCTTCACCTGGCCCCACTGACTGCATCTTGCCTCATGCCTATGGGCCACAGGGCAAGTGGAACCAACTTCTCCTTCGGTACTACACAGGAGCATGGTAGGTTAATGTGTCCCTGAGCTAGCTCTAAACCCTTTGCAGTGCTCTACAGCCAATCCAGCCAGTTATCCACCTACACAGAAGAACAGAGCATGGCCGCACTGCCTCAACAACAGTTTTTGCAAAGCAATGCCTAGGTGATTTACAGACTAGGAAAACAAGAGGACCTCCTGAGTCCATGTCAAGGATTTTCCAAGAGAAGACATTTCCAAGGCTTGAGAGCCAACAGAAGAACTCTGCAGAATTTCTCTTGGAGGTCTAGATGTTTAAATTGGTCCCAGATTACTAACCAAATGGAGGAAACAAGGACATGGAAATGGATTCCAGGCTGTCTGTTGCCGTCACTGTCCTGCGATGAGGCTGACCCAGGATTGTTTTTCTAAGGCCCTGTTGTTTCTGCAGGCAGGCCCACATCACATCTCAAGGCTTTTCTCACTGAATTCCGCACCCCACATTATTTTCAGAGTTTGACGGCTTTGCAAAGGGGCTTTGAAGGGTGCTAACAGATGTTCAAAGCAGAAGGGCAATATCCTGTACTATTGTCTTTTTAAACTGGGTCCAGCACAGGGCCCAATACATAGTAGGCACTCACTAAATATTGAATGAATAAACGGATGAACCAAAAAAACACCTCCAAGGCACTGCTAGAGACCTTAGCAAGGAAAACACCACCAAGAGGGAGGAAGAAGGGAAGCCAAGGGAGTAGTAAAAAGAAAAGAAAGAGGAGTGGAAATTGGGAAGGATCCAGAAAGTTCCAAAGAGCAAACTTATTTATGCCATAGCTCCAAGCCGGGTCCCAGGAACAGGATCATACAGAACCAGGACAGTCCTGAGACCCACGTCCTACCCCTCCGTTTTGGGCACCGCAGACTTCTGAGCAAAGTGGCCCTGCGGGCCTGCATATGCCGAAGCTCAGCAAACACCAGGGCATGCGTGCACCCTTAGGCTAGAGGTAGCGGTCTAGGACACCAAGACACCGTGTTCCCACCAAGACGAATAAATAAAACCGCTTAGACCGCAGACTTCTGAGCCTATGGGCCACAGGGCAAGTGGAACCAACTTCTCCTTCGGTACTACACAGGAGCATGGTAGGTTAATGTGTCCCTGAGCTAGCTCTAAACCCTTTGCAGTGCTCTACAGCCAATCCAGCCAGTTATCCACCTACACAGAAGAACAGAGCATGGCCGCACTGCCTCAACAACAGTTTTTGCAAAGCAATGCCTAGGTGATTTACAGACTAGGAAAACAAGAGGACCTCCTGAGTCCATGTCAAGGATTTTCCAAGAGAAGACATTTCCAAGGCTTGAGAGCCAACAGAAGAACTCTGCAGAATTTCTCTTGGAGGTCTAGATGTTTAAATTGGTCCCAGATTACTAACCAAATGGAGGAAACAAGGACATGGAAATGGATTCCAGGCTGTCTGTTGCCGTCACTGTCCTGCGATGAGGCTGACCCAGGATTGTTTTTCTAAGGCCCTGTTGTTTCTGCAGGCAGGCCCACATCACATCTCAAGGCTTTTCTCACTGAATTCCGCACCCCACATTATTTTCAGAGTTTGACGGCTTTGCAAAGGGGCTTTGAAGGGTGCTAACAGATGTTCAAAGCAGAAGGGCAATATCCTGTACTATTGTCTTTTTAAACTGGGTCCAGCACAGGGCCCAATACATAGTAGGCACTCACTAAATATTGAATGAATAAACGGATGAACCAAAAAAACACCTCCAAGGCACTGCTAGAGACCTTAGCAAGGAAAACACCACCAAGAGGGAGGAAGAAGGGAAGCCAAGGGAGTAGTAAAAAGAAAAGAAAGAGGAGTGGAAATTGGGAAGGATCCAGAAAGTTCCAAAGAGCAAACTTATTTATGCCATAGCTCCAAGCCGGGTCCCAGGAACAGGATCATACAGAACCAGGACAGTCCTGAGACCCACGTCCTACCCCTCCGTTTTGGGCACCGCAGACTTCTGAGCAAAGTGGCCCTGCGGGCCTGCATATGCCGAAGCTCAGCAAACACCAGGGCATGCGTGCACCCTTAGGCTAGAGGTAGCGGTCTAGGACACCAAGACACCGTGTTCCCACCAAGACGAATAAATAAACAAGACACCCTGCTGTTTCTGGAAGCAGTGAAGAGAGAGGATCCGCAGAGCACTGTCTGTTCTGGGGCGATTTCCAGCTCACGTTTCCTGACACAAGAAGTTCAGAGAGTAAGGCGAAGGTTCAGATGTATTTCTGCCCCCAGGTGCTACCTGTTGGAGTTCAACCATCCCCAGCTCAGATATGTACAAACATTGCTCCTGACATCAGCTCCCTAACTAAACCCATCCTCGCCTACCCTCTTCCTTCATCTCCATGCCGTGCTGGATCTTCCCCTGGTAAGAGGACCCCTCTGGCTCTCATTAAGCATGGACTGCCTGAGCCAAGAGTAAAAAGCAAGAGAACTCCCCAAGGAGAGCATCTGGAATTGAGAAGTTAGGTGCTGAAAGATGAAGCTCAGGCTCCAACTGGGAATCTGTCTCTCCAACAGCCTGCCCAGCTCTCCGCTTTCTCTCCCTCTCTTATGGATGTTCCCTCTCCAACTTGATAGTGTCAAACGCTCATTCAAAAAGCCCATACAAGGAGTTCTTTCTGCATCTCAGGCTCCCCAGAGACCCCTCTCCTCCAGTGGCTGCCCAGGGATGCTGTCTCAGCCTCCTCGTATCCCTGGCATCTAACTCTGCCCTCCCAAGTCCATCTGGTGACATCATGGTTCCTCACAGCAGACACATAATTGAAGGTTGAGCCTTCCAGCCCTGGAGCTCTGGGCCAAGACATAGACAGCAGGGCACCATGGAGCCCTGCGTCTTCACACAGGAAGTCTTGAGGTCAGGAAGCAGAAATGCCTGTGAGAACCCCAGGGTGAAGCTGGGGAAGGAAGACTCCAGGCCCATAATCACCCATTCATGGAACATGCCATTGGCCCAGACAATTAGCAGCAATCACAGATCCAATAGAACACTGACTCTACAGCTATACTGCCCTGAACTCATCTGATCTCATCCAATAGAAAACTGAATGCTTTCAGGCAGAAGCAACAATAGATTCAAAGACATGAAACAAGTACTGAAGGAAGAAAGGACACCAGTATTAGAGTGAGGGGGATAAAGAAGAGCATGGCTCGGGAATGAGACAAGACAGGAAACAGAGTCAGTGTCACATCTGAGCAGGCAGCATCTGACAATTTACGAAACCCATCTCAAGCCTCGATGTTTTCCTGGGTGAAATTAAGAAAGTGTCCATAACATGGAGCTGTCATGAGGAGTTAGTGAAATTCTATGTGTTCAGTGAGGTGTTTGAGGTGCGTTGAATGAACTCATGGTGGTAAAAGCTCATAAAGGAACATGTCAGTTCCTTCCTTTCACCTGCCCCTCTACTCAGCCTGTCAAAGATGCTTCATGATGACTCTGCATCTCTGAGTTTCAACTGCCTCACTTGCAAAATGGAGCTTGGGGAAAAAAGTGCTTATTCCATGGAGCTGTGGTATCTTTAAAAGAGATGCACCCATGCAAAGTCGATTCAGCAATGTCTGACTTTTTACGACCCTATGGACTGTAACCTTCCAGGCTCCTCTGTCCATGGAATTCTCCAGGCAAGGATACTGGAGTAGGTTCCCATGTCCTCCTCTGGGGGATCGTCCTGACCCAGGGGTTGAACCCATGTCTCTTATGTCTCCTGCATTGGCAGGTGGGTGCTTTACCACTAGAGTCACGTGGGAAATCCTTAAACAAGATGAGAGGTGTTAAATGCTGAGAACAGTAGAGGAGACCATAGTAGGTGCTCAATACACATTAGCCTCTAGTATTAGGATCCTCAGGGTAAACTTTATTCTTAGTTTTGATGTTTGAGAACTCTGATAACATGGCCCAAATCTCCAGGCTTCTTCCCCCTAAATTCTCAACATAAATGCCTAAAATAGGTGCCAGATACTCGTCACTGTTATGGAAGTCTGGGTCAGAGGAAGGGCCCCAGGGTGAAGCTGGGGAAGGAAGACTCCAGGCCCATAATCACCCATTCATGGAACATGCCATTGGCCCAGACAATTAGCAGCAATCACAGATCCAATAGAACACTGACTCTACAGCTATACTGCCCTGAACTCATCTGATCTCATCCAATAGAAAACTGAATGCTTTCAGGCAGAAGCAACAATAGATTCAAAGACATGAAACAAGTACTGAAGGAAGAAAGGACACCAGTATTAGAGTGAGGGGGATAAAGAAGAGCATGGCTCGGGAATGAGACAAGACAGGAAACAGAGTCAGTGTCACATCTGAGCAGGCAGCATCTGACAATTTACGAAACCCATCTCAAGCCTCGATGTTTTCCTGGGTGAAATTAAGAAAGTGTCCATAACATGGAGCTGTCATGAGGAGTTAGTGAAATTCTATGTGTTCAGTGAGGTGTTTGAGGTGCGTTGAATGAACTCATGGTGGTAAAAGCTCATAAAGGAACATGTCAGTTCCTTCCTTTCACCTGCCCCTCTACTCAGCCTGTCAAAGATGCTTCATGATGACTCTGCATCTCTGAGTTTCAACTGCCTCACTTGCAAAATGGAGCTTGGGGAAAAAAGTGCTTATTCCATGGAGCTGTGGTATCTTTAAAAGAGATGCACCCATGCAAAGTCGATTCAGCAATGTCTGACTTTTTACGACCCTATGGACTGTAACCTTCCAGGCTCCTCTGTCCATGGAATTCTCCAGGCAAGGATACTGGAGTAGGTTCCCATGTCCTCCTCTGGGGGATCGTCCTGACCCAGGGGTTGAACCCATGTCTCTTATGTCTCCTGCATTGGCAGGTGGGTGCTTTACCACTAGAGTCACGTGGGAAATCCTTAAACAAGATGAGAGGTGTTAAATGCTGAGAACAGTAGAGGAGACCATAGTAGGTGCTCAATACACATTAGCCTCTAGTATTAGGATCCTCAGGGTAAACTTTATTCTTAGTTTTGATGTTTGAGAACTCTGATAACATGGCCCAAATCTCCAGGCTTCTTCCCCCTAAATTCTCAACATAAATGCCTAAAATAGGTGCAACGGATGGATAGGCTGGCTGTTCACTGTTCTCATGAGCTTGTGCCCATGTGTCTGTGCCCACACCTGCCAGGGTACCCTTCTCCCAAGAGGAAAAATCAACCGATGTCTCCAGATCAGCTGTAATTCCACATTCTCTGTAAGATTGTCTCGCAGTTGGATTTTTTAAAAATCTTCTAAAATGTCCATTCCTAGTGCAGAAACAGGTGCCCTGGGATTACCTCTGCTTACTTTGCTACATAAATCCAACTCACCTTGAAACCGCTCATAGAAAATCATCTCTAAGCATCCTTGCTACCTCACTAGTACAAATGGCATTAGCAAACACTAGAATTTGATTTTGTAGATTCCAGCTGACTTACAGTTACAGGTCCAGCTCTTAAACCACCTACCTTCTCCAGCTACCAAAGCTGCTCCTGTCTGATGGCCTGAAGGTGCCTCTTCTCTCTCATCCTTTCCCCCGCAGTAAATATCATGAAAAGACTTAAGTGCAAAGCACCCTGGGAAGTGAACATGTGACCCAGGAAGGCCATGGACCCCGTCTGAGAGGTCTGGGAGGCATTTCTGTAGGAAGGGTCCAGTTCAGTCCTGCCCAAAGAAGCGGGCAGGACTCAGACACTGGATAGAAGGTTAGCTGTGTTCATGAGAGAAGGCGGGACACCAAGTTCACAACCAGGGCAATCTAGAAATTGCATCCCCACATTACCCCGAGGGTCTGCCTTCACGAAGGACTCATCCTATCCCTTCTTGTGCAGGACTTGAACTCGGACCCAAGTGAGACCTTAGTAAACATATTCATCTGCTCTTTGAAAGGGTTTTCACCAGAGTGGAAGTGAGAGTGAAAGGGTTTTACCTCAATTTGAGACTTAAACTCAGGGCCCAGACCTGATCGAACCCTGCTTGGGACTTGAACCCACATGGCTGGAGCTTGAATTCCAGCCAAAACCCTGGTTGGGACTTGAATCCTCATAGTCAGGACTCAATTCCAGTCAAAACCCTGTCTGGGACTCAAACCCACATGACCGGGACTTAATCCAGCACTCACCCAACATCTGGACCCACTGAGGCTCAGGTTCTTCATGCCTCAATGCAGAAGGAATTCAGCGAGAAGCAGATAGGCAAGAAGAGGATTTATTAGGATAGAGTACTTGTAAGAGGTGCAAGTGGGCAGGCAGGCAGGCAGGAATGCTCTGCTCTCCCTCAATTGAGTGGGAAGCAATATATATATAGGATGGTAGAAGACCGCCCCCCTTAAGTAGACGCAGATGCAGGACATACACCATTAGTTCCTTCTTTGCCAGCTCCTCCTTCATCAGCTGTTTATACCCAGTCAAGCCTGCTTTACCGAACAAGGAGAAGCTCTCCTGAGTTATCGTCAACTCACTGGCCTCCCAGCCTTTCTCAGGTGTCTCACTTCTACCTACCATCCCATACTAGGACTCTACAACCACCTACCTATTCTACTCTGTCCCTATCAAGAGGGACAGAATGGAATAGTTAGGTACTTGTAAAGTCCTAGTAGGGAACTGTAGGTAGAAAGGTAAAACCTGGGAAAAGTTGGGAGGCTAGTAAGTTAACGATAACTCAAGAAAGCTGCTCCTTATTCAATAAAGTAGGAAGAGCTGGGGTAGGAGGAGCTAATGATGTATGCCTTACTTCTGCATCTATGTCTACTTGAAGAAGGTGGGTCTTCTACACTCCCATATAAATATATATATATATATATATATATATATATTGCTGCCCCCTCAATTGGAGAGCAGAGCTTTCCTGCCTGCCTGCTTGCACCTGTTACAAGTGCCCTATAAAACCCTCTTTATTGCCTATCACTCTGCCTCTTGCTGAATTCCTGCATTGGGGCACAAAGAACCTGAGCCTCAGTGGGTCCAGATGTTGGGTGAGTGCTAGATTAAGTCCCAGCCATGTGGGTTCAAGTCCCAAACAGGGTTTTTGGCCGGGATTGAGTCCTGACTATGCGGTTTAAAGTCCCAGCCTGGTTTTTGACTGGTTCAAGCTCCAGCCACGTGGGTTCGAGTCCCCAACTGGGTTTGAAGTTTAAGTCTCAATCTAAGGTAGAACACTTTCAGAGGGAGGACTTAGGTCAGGCTGCTCCCCTCACCCACTGGGTACCTTCCTGTCTTCTCCCAGTTGCTGCCTTGTGGAGGTCGTGGTAAACCTCACCTGCTAATCTATCATCCTCTCCCTCACTCCTTCCCCAACTTGGCTGGGCTCAGGCCTGCTCTTTCAGCCCTATCTGCAAAAAGTGCTCTTTGCTGTAGGCTCACTGCTCCCTGGACTTCCCTGGTAGCTCAGTAGCAAAGAAACCACCCACTAATGCAGGAGATGCAGGTTCAGTCCCTGGGTTGGGAAGATGCCCTAGAGGAGGGAATGGCTACCCACTCCAGTATTCTAGCTTGGAGAATTCCATGGACAGAAGCGTCTGGTAGGCTACAGTCCTGGGGTTGCAAAGAGTTGGACACAAGTGAGTGACTGAAGAACAATGCTGCTGCCTATCCCATTACATCCCATCAGGCTAACTTTCACCTGGCTTTGTGGTTTATACCCCATTCTTCCAGACTCTGTTGGAGGCCCCCAAAGTCCACCTCCACAGACCCTGGAGGCAGTCAGAGGCCCAAGGGGTTTGAGATTGAGCCCCTTCAAAAGGCGGATGCTCTCAAGTCCAGTTCCTACCCCTGAGCTAAGGCATCCTCTAATCATGAGCCCCCTCCTTCTCTAAGACTCCTGGTCTCGTCCTACTCTCGTCAGCCCTGTGTCTGATGGGGTTCAAGGTCAGAGGCCAGAGATCATGGGTCCTAGCCATGCAGACCCTGGACGTGGGCAGCCTGAGCTCTGTGCAGCCAGCAGATTTGTTCCGCACGACCTCCACAATCCCGGATCCCAGCCTCCCGTGTGGAAGTCGGCTCACCAGGTGTTTTCCCACCACATCCTCTGAGCTGACTTCCAAGAGTTCCCCCACACCAGATGTTAAATGCACTGGCCGGTGGTTTCCTGGCCTGTCTCCTGAACCTCCTCCTACCCTACAATTCTGCAAGCAAAAAAAAAAAAAAAGAGAGAGAGATAAAGTTTAAATTGGTGGAAATCTGGGTGCTGCATCTGACCCTTGGAATCCCTCTCCAGACTTGGCAGTTCAGAGAATGCCTCATCAAGTTCACCAAGTTCCAAGTGTGCTGCCGGAAGGCATCAGCAAACCCTCGTGTAGTGCCTTGGATCAGAAGTGCATTCTTTCTGGTTCTTTTAGTACCAAGAAAAATGGAGCCAGAGGGAAGCGTGGGCTTTGAACAATGGTATCATTTTTTCCTTACCAATCCTTTGGAAGATCCCAGAAGTTAGGGAACTGTCGGGACTAATGTCAGTGGAAAATCAGTTGAGAAGAGACCTCATTGAATATCACAGCCTGAAGACCAGTGTTGCTGACAGTGGGAAGCTCTCCTTGTTAGTACTGGTGCCCATGGGCATGCTCAGTCATTCAGTCGTGTCTGACTCTGTGATCCCATGGACTATAGCCCACTATTGGGAATTCCATGGCCCTTACAGTCCTGGGGTTGCAAAGAGTTGGACACAAGTGAGTGACTGAAGAACAATGCTGCTGCCTATCCCATTACATCCCATCAGGCTAACTTTCACCTGGCTTTGTGGTTTATACCCCATTCTTCCAGACTCTGTTGGAGGCCCCAAAGTCCACCTCCACAGACCCTGGAGGCAGTCAGAGGCCCAAGGGGTTTGAGATTGAGCCCCTTCAAAAGGCGGATGCTCTCAAGTCCAGTTCCTACCCCTGAGCTAAGGCATCCTCTAATCATGAGCCCCCTCCTTCTCTAAGACTCCTGGTCTCGTCCTACTCTCGTCAGCCCTGTGTCTGATGGGGTTCAAGGTCAGAGGCCAGAGATCATGGGTCCTAGCCATGCAGACCCTGGACGTGGGCAGCCTGAGCTCTGTGCAGCCAGCAGATTTGTTCCGCACGACCTCCACAATCCCGGATCCCAGCCTCCCGTGTGGAAGTCGGCTCACCAGGTGTTTTCCCACCACATCCTCTGAGCTGACTTCCAAGAGTTCCCCCACACCAGATGTTAAATGCACTGGCCGGTGGTTTCCTGGCCTGTCTCCTGAACCTCCTCCTACCCTACAATTCTGCAAGCAAAAAAAAAAAAAAAAGAGAGAGAGATAAAGTTTAAATTGGTGGAAATCTGGGTGCTGCATCTGACCCTTGGAATCCCTCTCCAGACTTGGCAGTTCAGAGAATGCCTCATCAAGTTCACCAAGTTCCAAGTGTGCTGCCGGAAGGCATCAGCAAACCCTCGTGTAGTGCCTTGGATCAGAAGTGCATTCTTTCTGGTTCTTTTAGTACCAAGAAAAATGGAGCCAGAGGGAAGCGTGGGCTTTGAACAATGGTATCATTTTTTCCTTACCAATCCTTTGGAAGATCCCAGAAGTTAGGGAACTGTCGGGACTAATGTCAGTGGAAAATCAGTTGAGAAGAGACCTCATTGAATATCACAGCCTGAAGACCAGTGTTGCTGACAGTGGGAAGCTCTCCTTGTTAGTACTGGTGCCCATGGGCATGCTCAGTCATTCAGTCGTGTCTGACTCTGTGATCCCATGGACTATAGCCCATCAGGTTCCTCTGTCTATGGGATTCTCCAGGCAAGAATACTGGAGTGTGTTGCCATTTCCTCCTCCAGAGAATCTAGGGATCAAACTCGAGTCTCCTACATTGGTAGGCAGATTCTTTACCTGGGAAGCCCCCTGGATGCCCTTGGGTGTCCTCCAAAAGCATCAGCCTCAGGAATCCACATAAGCCACACTCAGGAGCCCTGCAAGACACCTTGCTCCCATCCCCTGCAGGTGGACCTCAGCTCCCCTTTCCCATCAGGCTGAGGGGCCCCTCTCCTCTCACTATTCCTGGCCGATTTTTGCTTCATGTGGCAACATCTACACACTGTGTGTCTACTGTGGCTGCCTTCACCAGGGAGCACCACAACCTCCCTCTCCTGATCCTCACCCCTGCTTTCTCGTTCTCTGAGAAAGAGCTCTTCCTATCCTTTGCCCACTTGCCCCTCCTCCATGTGGGTAACTGGCCTTCATTGCTGGTCTGCTCTTTACTGCTCTGTGTAGCGGCTCTGCTCATGTCTGACCTTTCCAGTGTGTGCATGTGCGTGTATGTGTGGACGTGTGTGCTTTCTTTTTCTCTGACAAATCTCCATCACAGGCTCCTCAGGCAACCATGAAGGGTTCCTAAATTTCCATGGTGCAAAGTTGAAGCAGGGTCCACAGGCCTGGGCTCCTGTTCCCTCCCACCAGCTCTCTGAGACACCAGATTTTGAGCAGGGTTCCCTTTGCACGGCTCCTCCTGGCCCCACTGACTGCTAGCAGAGGAATTATTTGAGATCAGATGTTTCCGCTCTAGCTCCTTGACACTTCCCACACTGTAGGTCTCTTCTCTGAGACCTTGCCCATTTTCTTATTTTCCAAGAAAAATGGAGCCAGAGGGAAGCGTGGGCTTTGAACAATGGTATCATTTTTTCCTTACCAATCCTTTGGAAGATCCCAGAAGTTAGGGAACTGTCGGGACTAATGTCAGTGGAAAATCAGTTGAGAAGAGACCTCATTGAATATCACAGCCTGAAGACCAGTGTTGCTGACAGTGGGAAGCTCTCCTTGTTAGTACTGGTGCCCATGGGCATGCTCAGTCATTCAGTCGTGTCTGACTCTGTGATCCCATGGACTATAGCCCATCAGGTTCCTCTGTCTATGGGATTCTCCAGGCAAGAATACTGGAGTGTGTTGCCATTTCCTCCTCCAGAGAATCTAGGGATCAAACTCGAGTCTCCTACATTGGTAGGCAGATTCTTTACCTGGGAAGCCCCCTGGATGCCCTTGGGTGTCCTCCAAAAGCATCAGCCTCAGGAATCCACATAAGCCACACTCAGGAGCCCTGCAAGACACCTTGCTCCCATCCCCTGCAGGTGGACCTCAGCTCCCTTTCCCATCAGGCTGAGGGGCCCCTCTCCTCTCACTATTCCTGGCCGATTTTTGCTTCATGTGGCAACATCTACACACTGTGTGTCTACTGTGGCTGCCTTCACCAGGGAGCACCACAACCTCCCTCTCCTGATCCTCACCCCTGCTTTCTCGTTCTCTGAGAAAGAGCTCTTCCTATCCTTTGCCCACTTGCCCCTCCTCCATGTGGGTAACTGGCCTTCATTGCTGGTCTGCTCTTTACTGCTCTGTGTAGCGGCTCTGCTCATGTCTGACCTTTCCAGTGTGTGCATGTGCGTGTATGTGTGGACGTGTGTGCTTTCTTTTTCTCTGACAAATCTCCATCACAGGCTCCTCAGGCAACCATGAAGGGTTCCTAAATTTCCATGGTGCAAAGTTGAAGCAGGGTCCACAGGCCTGGGCTCCTGTTCCCTCCCACCAGCTCTCTGAGACACCAGATTTTGAGCAGGGTTCCCTTTGCACGGCTCCTCCTGGCCCCACTGACTGCTAGCAGAGGAATTATTTGAGATCAGATGTTTCCCGCTCTAGCTCCTTGACACTTCCCCACACTGTAGGTCTCTTCTCTGAGACCTTGCCCATTTTCTTATTTTCAGCACAAACAAAGGACAGAAGCTGAAAGGCCAGGCAGATACGGCCCTTTCCCACAAATCTGTCCTTTGTCAATGACACATGGATGTCATGCTGTATACCTTTTCCCTATCTGGGAGATTTTGGATCAAACATATGTGAATCTCCAGTTACTCCAGGTCATGACTCGGGAAGAATGATTTAGGAAACCCACGTTTTAAAATCAGGAAGGAATTAAACTTTGGATGGAACACAAGTCATGGAAAAAAGATTGTTATCAGCAAAAGAGCAAAACTGCTTGATAAATGTCTCACTGAAATGAGAAAATTCCCCCTAAAAGTTTCTAGCTGACCAGAGTTTGATGAATAGAATTTGCCAGGCAGTGCTGGTAATTACTAATTTAACATGTGTGAAGAGCTATGGCATGTTCTTCAACCGGCATGCTGTCTGTTCTGTTTTAGTTTCGTGGATGTCCAAGATCCACCGATGAATAAATAAAACCACTGATAAGTGCATTCATGAGTTCTCTGGGAGCTACAATGATCTCAAGGGGTCTGAGTTTTTATAGATAAATCTTTTCACTGCTTATGTGCAAATTGGGGCTCCAGATTGGCCACGAGCGTGGACAAGAGAATGAACCTGTGAGATGGCACAGAGCTCTGGTCGGTCCTGTGTGAGTGGAAAGGGTGGGGGGTGGAGAAGTATGCCTTCTGTCCTGGTGATTAGAGCCTCCAGTGTTTATAATGTGCTTAGTCGCTCAGTCGTGTCCAGCACTTTGTGACCCCAGTGACGGCAGCCCACCAGGCTCCTCTGTCCATGGGGATTCTCCAGGCAAGAAGACTGGAGTGGGTTCCCATGCCCTCCTCCAGGGGATCTTCCTCACCCAGGGATCAAACCCAGGTCTCCCACATTGCAGGCATAATCTTAACCTTCTGAGCCACCAGGGAAGCCCGAGCATATTGGAGCAGATAGCCTATCCCTTTCCTAGGGATCTTCCCAACCCAGGAATTGAACCGGGGTCTCCTGCATTAAAGGCAGATTCTTTACCAGCTGGACTACAAGAGAAGCCCGGTGTTCATGAAACATACCCAGTTCTGCTACTGACCAGCTGCGTGTGACACTAGGTATCTTAATTAACCTCTTTGAGATGGTATCTCTTCTAAGAAGTACGATCCACCTTCAATGTTCATAAACAAATGAGATAAGATCCATCAGCAAGCCTCTTAGCATAGCACCAGGTGTAGAGTGAGCACTAAGACTGAGATCCATTTCCACTCTCTCAGCCAAGATTGCTCAGTTTGGACTGCCTCACAGACGCTCACTCACCCTGGCACTCATGCGCACAGAGGGAGGAATGGATTCAAAGTTTCTCCCTTCTCTAAAAACAGGCGTAGTCCATCTGCCCACCTGAACCAGGGATCTGTCTGTAATAGTCTATGCCTGCCACTTTCAGCTCTAGAAAACTTCAATTGCTCTGGACCAGATGACTTCCAAAAGGGTCCTTTGATCAGCTGGCAGAGGCTTTTTGTTATCTGTTGTTATCAAGAGGGTCAGGTGACACCCCAAGGCACAGGGAAACTGGAAGGCAGATGTAGACTCCTGATAAGCTCACAGTAGGTCAAAGTCATTTGGAGCAGCTTCTACGTTGGCCTATGGAGCGACAGGAGTGGTTGAATGGAACACAGGCCAGCGAATGACTCAGTGTCTCGGTCTGGCTAAAAAGAGCATAGAAAGAGCCAGAAAATGTCCACCCATCACAGAGCCTGTAAATAACACTTGCTCCAAACCCGTCTGGCAAATACAGCCATTGACCCACCTCAGCACCCTCCCTGCATGATGGTGGTTCTACGCTGAAAAGAAGGCTTGCATCTGTGCTAAGTCACTTCAGTCGTGTCTGACTCTTTGTGACTCCATGGACTGTTGCCCCCCAGGCTCCTCTGCCCGTGGGATTCTCCAGGCAAGAATACTGGAGTGGGTTGCCATGGCCTCCTCCAGGGGATATTCCTGACCCAGGGAGGATCAAACCTGAGTCTGTTTCCTGCATTGGAAAGTAGGTTCTTTACCCGTAGAGCTACCTGAGAAGCCAGAAAAGAAGATATGTCAATAGAAAAATGCCATTTTGTCAGTGATGGAAATTGGTTACCCACCCAGACACTCCTGGGTCCACATAGTCATTTGACCTGGCATATAGTAAACAAATGTGTATTAAAGTTACAGTGTGTCACTGCTATATTTAAAATGGATACTCAACAAAGACCTACTAAATAGCACAGGGAATTCTGCTCAGTGTTGTATGGCAGTCTGGAGAGAAGGGGAGTTTGAGGGGGAAAACGGATATTTGTATGTGTGTAGCTAAGTGTCTCCCAGATCGGCTAAAAGTATCACAACATTGTTAAACCACTGCAAGTGAAAGTAAAAGTGTTAGTTGCTCAGTCGTGTCCAACTCTGAAACCTCATGGATTGCAGCCTGCCAGGCTCCTCTGTCCACGGAATTCTCCAAACAAGAGTACTGGAGCGGGTTGCCATGTCCTCCTCCAGGGGATCTTCCCGACCCAGGGACTGAATGCGGATCTCCTGTTTCCTGGTGGTTCAGGTGGTAAACGCTGCAAGTCACTCCAAGTACTTACAGACAGTGCCCCTCTGTGCTTCAGTCGGGGAGAGGGGTCATTTAGAGCAGAGCTGCTCAGGAACACCAGCCTCACTCTGCTCACAACATCTCAGACCTCTGGCTGAGCCTAGACATCCTCCACTGCTGGGGAGAAGGGAGGGTTTCATCACTTCCCTATCTGACCTGAGTGGCTCTGACCTACCGCAGTCAACATGACTAATGGAACCAGATTGGCTAGGATCCAATTCACCCTATACCTATCCTTTTGCTCTGTGATCTTAGGAAACTTACTTAGCTTCTCAGGTTCTCAATTTCTTTATCAGTAAAAAATCTGGATATAATGAATCATCCTTGGTGGTCCAGTAGTTAAGACTCTGCTTCCAACGCAAAAGGCGTAGGTTCAATTCCTGATCAGGGAATGAAGATTCCACGTGCCACAATTTGTGGCCTAAAAAAGAATAGAAAAAAATGGATATAATAATAATATCTGCCTCACAGAACTGTGGTGAGCATAAATGTGTTAGTATGTGCAACCTACTTAGAAAAGTCCCTAAATAGACAGGCATCATTAAATGCCATTTTGTCATATGCATTTGAGTATGAAATTGGTTACCCACCCAGACACTCCTGGGTCCACATAGTCATTTGACCTGGCATATAGTAAACAAATGTGTATTAAAGTTACAGTGTGTCACTGCTATATTTAAAATGGATACTCAACAAAGACCTACTAAATAGCACAGGGAATTCTGCTCAGTGTTGTATGGCAGTCTGGAGAGAAGGGGAGTTTGAGGGGGAAAACGGATATTTGTATGTGTGTAGCTAAGTGTCTCCCAGATCGGCTAAAAGTATCACAACATTGTTAAACCACTGCAAGTGAAAGTAAAAGTGTTAGTTGCTCAGTCGTGTCCAACTCTGAAACCTCATGGATTGCAGCCTGCCAGGCTCCTCTGTCCACGGAATTCTCCAAACAAGAGTACTGGAGCGGGTTGCCATGTCCTCCTCCAGGGGATCTTCCCGACCCAGGGACTGAATGCGGATCTCCTGTTTCCTGGTGGTTCAGGTGGTAAACGCTGCAAGTCACTCCAAGTACTTACAGACAGTGCCCCTCTGTGCTTCAGTCGGGGAGAGGGGTCATTTAGAGCAGAGCTGCTCAGGAACACCAGCCTCACTCTGCTCACAACATCTCAGACCTCTGGCTGAGCCTAGACATCCTCCACTGCTGGGGAGAAGGGAGGGTTTCATCACTTCCCTATCTGACCTGAGTGGCTCTGACCTACCGCAGTCAACATGACTAATGGAACCAGATTGGCTAGGATCCAATTCACCCTATACCTATCCTTTTGCTCTGTGATCTTAGGAAACTTACTTAGCTTCTCAGGTTCTCAATTTCTTTATCAGTAAAAAATCTGGATATAATGAATCATCCTTGGTGGTCCAGTAGTTAAGACTCTGCTTCCAACGCAAAAGGCGTAGGTTCAATTCCTGATCAGGGAATGAAGATTCCACGTGCCACAATTTGTGGCCTAAAAAAGAATAGAAAAAAATGGATATAATAATAATATCTGCCTCACAGAACTGTGGTGAGCATAAATGTGTTAGTATGTGCAACCTACTTAGAAAAGTCCCTAAATAGACAGGCATCATTAAATGTGAGCTAGCATCCCTGTCCCTACTGACCACTTCCTCATCAAGATCTTCCTATGAATGACCACAGTCCCACAGAGAGCATTGACACCGGCAGCACCCTACTTGTATAGTGTCATTAGGAGTTTGTTGTGGGGAGTGTCGGCGGAGGTGGGGGGGGATACATCAGGAGTATGGGATTAGCAGAGGCACTCAATCATGTGTAAAATGGATAAACAGCAGGAGTTACTGCATGACACAGGGAATGAGATCCCATAGAGTGCAATATAAAGGAATAATATATAAATAAAGTATAATATAAAAGAATTTTTCGGAAAGAATATAGTTTTCACAATATAAGGAATGCAAATACATGCATATACTGCTGCTGTTGTTTAGTCATTTTAGTTGTGTGACTCTTTCGACCCCATGAACTGTAGCCCGCCAGGCTCCTCTGTCCATGGGATTCTCCAGGCAAGAATACTGGAGTGGGTAACCATTTCCTCCTCCAGAGCATCTTCCCCATCCAAGGGTCGAACCCAGGTCTCCTGCATTGGCAGGCAGATTCTTTACCACTGCGCCATCTGGGAAGCACATGTATGTGTGTATAAGTGAATCACTCTGCTGTGCACTTGAAACTAACACAATATTATAAATCAATTCTAATTCCATTAGGGGAAAAAAGAGTTAGGCTTAACTCAAATCCAAACTTCACTCACCATATTGTCATATTGAAGTTCAGTTTCTCATCTGTAAAATGGGCTAATAAGAGGACCTGTACCATAGCATTGTTGTAAGATGAAGTAAGCTCACATGGAGAAATCTTCCAGTAGAAACCCTTGGAACAAAACGAGCTCTTAGTAAATAAGTCATGGCTGCGTTCCTTCTGGGTTAACACAGAGGAAGTCAGTGTTTATATCTCTTCCAACGATAGTCCCTGAGTTCTTTAAGAAGGGGTGATACTTTCCTGTAAGTAGGAACTAAATTTTACTGCTTCCTTTACCTCTCAGAGACTGTGAAAAGACAGAAACACTTTAGGCTCCTGTTTGTTCTCCTTGCTGCTCGAAGCTGGATGGGAAGTGGCCCGCCCATTGTTTAGCAGAGCAGGTTAATTAGTCTGTGTAAAATACAAAAGCAAATTTTACATCAAGTGTGGTGCTTGGACTTCCTTGGAAGGAGAGAGAGAGAACTTGACAGAGGGAAAAGGGCAGCCTAGTCATATAGATCTTCCTATGAATGACCACAGTCCCACAGAGCATTGACACCGGCAGCACCCTACTTGTATAGTGTCATTAGGAGTTTGTTGTGGGGAGTGTCGGCGGAGGTGGGGGGGGATACATCAGGAGTATGGGATTAGCAGAGGCACTCAATCATGTGTAAAATGGATAAACAGCAGGAGTTACTGCATGACACAGGGAATGAGATCCCATAGAGTGCAATATAAAGGAATAATATATAAATAAAGTATAATATAAAAGAATTTTTCGGAAAGAATATAGTTTTCACAATATAAGGAATGCAAATACATGCATATACTGCTGCTGTTGTTTAGTCATTTTAGTTGTGTGACTCTTTCGACCCCATGAACTGTAGCCCGCCAGGCTCCTCTGTCCATGGGATTCTCCAGGCAAGAATACTGGAGTGGGTAACCATTTCCTCCTCCAGAGCATCTTCCCCATCCAAGGGTCGAACCCAGGTCTCCTGCATTGGCAGGCAGATTCTTTACCACTGCGCCATCTGGGAAGCACATGTATGTGTGTATAAGTGAATCACTCTGCTGTGCACTTGAAACTAACACAATATTATAAATCAATTCTAATTCCATTAGGGGAAAAAAGAGTTAGGCTTAACTCAAATCCAAACTTCACTCACCATATTGTCATATTGAAGTTCAGTTTCTCATCTGTAAAATGGGCTAATAAGAGGACCTGTACCATAGCATTGTTGTAAGATGAAGTAAGCTCACATGGAGAAATCTTCCAGTAGAAACCCTTGGAACAAAACGAGCTCTTAGTAAATAAGTCATGGCTGCGTTCCTTCTGGGTTAACACAGAGGAAGTCAGTGTTTATATCTCTTCCAACGATAGTCCCTGAGTTCTTTAAGAAGGGGTGATACTTTCCTGTAAGTAGGAACTAAATTTTACTGCTTCCTTTACCTCTCAGAGACTGTGAAAAGACAGAAACACTTTAGGCTCCTGTTTGTTCTCCTTGCTGCTCGAAGCTGGATGGGAAGTGGCCCGCCCATTGTTTAGCAGAGCAGGTTAATTAGTCTGTGTAAATACAAAAGCAGACTCAGCGCTGAGTAAGGAAAGACAAAATTGCTCTGGACATCGAAGTGTGGTGCTTGGACTTCCTTGGAAGGAGAGGAGAGAGAACTTGACAGAGGGAAAAAGGGCAGCCTAGTCATATAGAGCTGGCCAGGTGGTCATGGTGTCATTCAGGAAGAGAAATATCTTAAGAGTAAAGACTCGGTCATCGGTGTTGCTGCCATAGAACCTTCTCGTATGTGCATGCTAAGTCACTTCAGTCATGTCCGACTTTGTGGGACCCTATGGAATGACTCCCACTAGGTTCCTGTGTCCATGCGAGTCTCCAGGCAAGAACACTGCCATTTCCTCCTCCAGGGGATCTTCCAAACTAGAAATCAAACCCATGTCTCTTAAGTCACCTGCATTGGCAGGCAGGTTCTTTACCACTAGTGCTAGCTGGGAAGCAATAACCTTCTCATGTAACAGCAAAACTGTAGCAAAAGCCACTGTCTATGATGTTCTGAGAATAGGACACCAGGCTCTCCAGTCCTTCTCTATCACCTGGAGTTTGCTCAAATTCATGTCCATTGAGGTGATGATGCCATCCAACTATCTCATTCTCTGCTGCTCCCTTCTCCTCCTTCAATCTTTGCCACCACTGGGGTCTTTTCCAGGGAATCAGCTCTTCACATCAGGTGCCCAAATTATTGGAGCATTAGCTTTAGCTTTAAAACTTCCAGTGAATGTTCAGGGTTGATTTCCATTAGGATTGACTGGTTTTATCACTTTGCTGTCCAAGGGACACTCAGGAGGTTTTGCCAGCACCACAGCTCAAAAGAATCAGTTGCTTGGCACTCAGCCTTCTTTATGGTCCAACTCTCACATCTGTGCATGACTACTAGAAAAACGTAGCTTTGACTATATGCACTTTTGTCAGGAAAGTGATGTGCCTGCCTTTAATACACTGCTTCCTTTACCTCTCAGAGACTGTGAAAAGACAGAAACACTTTAGGCTCCTGTTTGTTCTCCTTGCTGCTCGAAGCTGGATGGGAAGTGGCCCGCCCATTGTTTAGCAGAGCAGGTTAATTAGTCTGTGTAAATACAAAAGCAGACTCAGCGCTGAGTAAGGAAAGACAAAATTGCTCTGGACATCGAAGTGTGGTGCTTGGACTTCCTTGGAAGGAGAGGAGAGAGAACTTGACAGAGGGAAAAAGGGCAGCCTAGTCATATAGAGCTGGCCAGGTGGTCATGGTGTCATTCAGGAAGAGAAATATCTTAAGAGTAAAGACTCGGTCATCGGTGTTGCTGCCATAGAACCTTCTCGTATGTGCATGCTAAGTCACTTCAGTCATGTCCGACTTTGTGGGACCCTATGGAATGACTCCCACTAGGTTCCTGTGTCCATGCGAGTCTCCAGGCAAGAACACTGCCATTTCCTCCTCCAGGGGATCTTCCAAACTAGAAATCAAACCCATGTCTCTTAAGTCACCTGCATTGGCAGGCAGGTTCTTTACCACTAGTGCTAGCTGGGAAGCAATAACCTTCTCATGTAACAGCAAAACTGTAGCAAAAGCCACTGTCTATGATGTTCTGAGAATAGGACACCAGGCTCTCCAGTCCTTCTCTATCACCTGGAGTTTGCTCAAATTCATGTCCATTGAGGTGATGATGCCATCCAACTATCTCATTCTCTGCTGCTCCCTTCTCCTCCTTCAATCTTTGCCACCACTGGGGTCTTTTCCAGGGAATCAGCTCTTCACATCAGGTGCCCAAATTATTGGAGCATTAGCTTTAGCTTTAAAACTTCCAGTGAATGTTCAGGGTTGATTTCCATTAGGATTGACTGGTTTTATCACTTTGCTGTCCAAGGGACACTCAGGAGGTTTTGCCAGCACCACAGCTCAAAAGAATCAGTTGCTTGGCACTCAGCCTTCTTTATGGTCCAACTCTCACATCTGTGCATGACTACTAGAAAAACGTAGCTTTGACTATATGCACTTTTGTCAGGAAAGTGATGTGCCTGCCTTTTAATACACTGTCCATGTTTGTCATAGCTTTCCTTCCAAGGAGCACACATAGCTGCTGAGGCAGGTCTGTAAACCCATCTTTCCAGTGAAAGCAGGAACTTGGAAGTTTTTACAAGATATCCTCAGCCTACCCCATCCCTGGACATTCATGGAGGACGGGATGGGATATGTATATGTGGGCTGGAGCTCCCACAGTTATGTGTGAAGGATGCTTGGCTGCCACCTGGCTTGTGAAATTATCTTCATTGTCCAAATTTCTACCTAACATCTCTGCTTGGGCTTCTAGTGCTCTTTCACACATAACGTGGCCAGAAGAGAATGTTCCTTTTTTGACTCCCACCCCTACCCCTCCGCAGGGTCTCAATTTTCCCCAGGGTAGGAAATGGCATCCCCAATCACTCCTGGGCTTCCCTGTGGCTCAGATGGAAAGAATCCGCCTGCAATGCGTGAGACCTGGGTTCAACTCCTGGACTGGGAAGATTCCCTGGAGAAAGGAAAGGCTACCCACTCTAGCATTCTTGCTTGGAGAATTCCATGGACAGAGGAGCCTTGTGGGCTACAGTCCATAGGGCTGCTAAGAGTTGGACATTACTAAGCAACTTTTTCACTACAAGCCCCTAATCCACCAGCTTTCTTTGATGTGCATAGAAACTGATCTCAACCAATACTCACAGTAAGTGGAAACTGGCGAGATTTTGCATCCTTTATGAATGGAAGTTCATCAATATCTGGGTCTCCTTCCCAAACAAGACTGACCCAAGACTTCCTTCCAGGGGAACCACAGAAAAGCTTTCCCAGCGTAAAGCAATGTATTCTCAGTGACTTTGTTCTTTGATTCACTCAGAAAACAAAAAGTAATTCCCTCAATTCTCTCTCTTCATTTCTACTTAACTCATTTTTATTTTATTTTTTTCTCTTGTCATAGATGAATTGATAGTTCTTTCCCCCTGCCCCTTAAGGATAACCTCTCTATCCCAAGCTCTCGAATCTTCATTTTTTTTCCCATTTGCTTTTATTTTCATTAGTTTTACTCTTTTCATATATAAGCCTTCTTTATGGTCCAACTCTCACATCTGTGCATGACTACTAGAAAACGTAGCTTTGACTATATGCACTTTTGTCAGGAAAGTGATGTGCCTGCCTTTGATACACTGTCCATGTTTGTCATAGCTTTCCTTCCAAGGAGCACACATAGCTGCTGAGGCAGGTCTGTAAACCCATCTTTCCAGTGAAAGCAGGAACTTGGAAGTTTTTACAAGATATCCTCAGCCTACCCCATCCCTGGACATTCATGGAGGACGGGATGGGATATGTATATGTGGGCTGGAGCTCCCACAGTTATGTGTGAAGGATGCTTGGCTGCCACCTGGCTTGTGAAATTATCTTCATTGTCCAAATTTCTACCTAACATCTCTGCTTGGGCTTCTAGTGCTCTTTCACACATAACGTGGCCAGAAGAGAATGTTCCTTTTTTGACTCCCACCCCTACCCCTCCGCAGGGTCTCAATTTTCCCCAGGGTAGGAAATGGCATCCCCAATCACTCCTGGGCTTCCCTGTGGCTCAGATGGAAAGAATCCGCCTGCAATGCGTGAGACCTGGGTTCAACTCCTGGACTGGGAAGATTCCCTGGAGAAAGGAAAGGCTACCCACTCTAGCATTCTTGCTTGGAGAATTCCATGGACAGAGGAGCCTTGTGGGCTACAGTCCATAGGGCTGCTAAGAGTTGGACATTACTAAGCAACTTTTTCACTACAAGCCCCTAATCCACCAGCTTTCTTTGATGTGCATAGAAACTGATCTCAACCAATACTCACAGTAAGTGGAAACTGGAGAGATTTTGCATCCTTTATGAATGGAAGTTCATCAATATCTGGGTCTCCTTCCCAAACAAGACTGACCCAAGACTTCCTTCCAGGGGAACCACAGAAAAGCTTTCCCAGCGTAAAGCAATGTATTCTCAGTGACTTTGTTCTTTGATTCACTCAGAAAACAAAAAGTAATTCCCTCAATTCTCTCTCTTCATTTCTACTTAACTCATTTTTATTTTATTTTTTTCTCTTGTCATAGATGAATTGATAGTTCTTTCCCCCTGCCCCTTAAGGATAACCTCTCTATCCCAAGCTCTCGAATCTTCATTTTTTTTCCCATTTGCTTTTTGGATATTGTCTCATCTAGTATTTACCTCTTTTCAATATTATAAATCTTTCTTCCAAGTGGCTTCTCATCTATCAGATAAGGTTTCCCCTATCCTAACAGAAAGAATTCTTTGATCGTACATTACCTGGAAATTTCTCCTATTCCCCAAACTTCATCACCAGACTCTGGTCTCCCTCCTCATGCTGTGTACCCACCTTCAGCTCCCTATTTATTTCTCAAGCTGTTACTTGTACCACTTCACTCCCTGACCTGTCCCTAACTCATCTGGTGATCTCCAGATACCCAAATCCAACATCTTTTTTCTCACTTCTCATTCAACACAGATGAACCTCAAGTCTTTTAGCATCTGACCAAAGCTCACCTAGGCTCTCTCATCAATAGTTATCCTGCCCACAATAACAGGTGCTCACTTTTCTTGTTAGACACCAATCTTATCAGCCTGGAATTCCCAGAAAGCAGAGAGAACAGAGACTTATCACAGCATCACATATGACCTTACTGGGCATGGCCATTCTCCCTACAAAGACTAGATCTGAATCCTCTTTGCCCCCTGATGCTTAGCCCTACACTTCAAATTAAGTTGAGCTGCTCATTTGATCTTGGGGTGTCATTAAGAGAACATGTGGGGCTTCCCCTGGTGGTCCAGTGGATAAGGACACCACCTTGCAGTGCAAGGGGTGCTGGTTCGATCCCTGGCCTGGGAAGATCCCACGTGCCGCGGAGCGGCTGGACTGATGTGTCCAATCACTGAGCCGGAGCTCTGGAGCGCATGTGCCCAGAGCTGGCGCTCTGTGACAACAGACGCCACCGCGATGGGAGGCCCGCAGGAGCCAAAGAACAAAGATGAATGAAAATAGAGAAATGAAAGACCAATAGAAGTGGCCCGCCTGCTCCCCTCCCTCCCCAACCTGACCCCCGCCCAAAATAAATAAATAAATAAATCTTTAGAAAAAAAAAGAGAACATGTGTTGCTGAGGCAGAAAACTTCTTGGTGAGTTGTACAGGTGGACTTCCAGGGAAACTGGAAATACTCCTTCCTGGGAGATCTTTTGAAGGCAAGAAGCATTTAATTAATGCCTTCATTAATAACCTTTGAAAAATGAACAACTATTTATCGAGCACCCACTGTGCTGGGTGCTGTAGCATTAGCAGGTTTGCAGATGAGCACACCAGCTGCAGCATTGGAAATATTGTCTCATCTAGTATTTACCTCTTTTCAATATTATAAATCTTTCTTCCAAGTGGCTTCTCATCTATCAGATAAGGTTTCCCTACCCTAACAGAAAGAATTCTTTGATCGTACATTACCTGGAAATTTCTCCTATTCCCCAAACTTCATCACCAGACTCTGGTCTCCCTCCTCATGCTGTGTACCCACCTTCAGCTCCCTATTTATTTCTCAAGCTGTTACTTGTACCACTTCACTCCCTGACCTGTCCCTAACTCATCTGGTGATCTCCAGATACCCAAATCCAACATCTTTTTTCTCACTTCTCATTCAACACAGATGAACCTCAAGTCTTTTAGCATCTGACCAAAGCTCACCTAGGCTCTCTCATCAATAGTTATCCTGCCCACAATAACAGGTGCTCACTTTTCTTGTTAGACACCAATCTTATCAGCCTGGAATTCCCAGAAAGCAGAGAGAACAGAGACTTATCACAGCATCACATATGACCTTACTGGGCATGGCCATTCTCCCTACAAAGACTAGATCTGAATCCTCTTTGCCCCCTGATGCTTAGCCCTACACTTCAAATTAAGTTGAGCTGCTCATTTGATCTTGGGGTGTCATTAAGAGAACATGTGGGGCTTCCCCTGGTGGTCCAGTGGATAAGGACACCACCTTGCAGTGCAAGGGGTGCTGGTTCGATCCCTGGCCTGGGAAGATCCCACGTGCCGCGGAGCGGCTGGACTGATATGTCCAATCACTGAGCCGGAGCTCTGGAGCACATGTGCCCAGAGCTGGCGCTCTGTGACAACAGACGCCACCGCGATGGGAGGCCCGCAGGAGCCAAAGAACAAAGATGAATGAAAATAGAGAAATGAAAGACCAATAGAAGTGGCCCGCCTGCTCCCCTCCCTCCCCAACCTGACCCCCGCCCAAAATAAATAAATAAATAAATCTTTAGAAAAAAAAAAAAGAGAACATGTGTTGCTGAGGCAGAAAACTTCTTGGTGAGTTGTACAGGTGGACTTCCAGGGAAACTGGAAATACTCCTTCCTGGGAGATCTTTTGAAGGCAAGAAGCATTTAATTAATGCCTTCATTAATAACCTTTGAAAAATGAACAACTATTTATCGAGCACCCACTGTGCTGGGTGCTGTAGCATTAGCAGGTTTGCAGATGAGCACACCAGCTGCAGCAGGTCCTGGGAAGGAGGAAGAGGGAGTTAAGCAGGCAGGAACTGAATGGGACTGGATGACTGTCATGTCACAGCCAGTTTCTGGGTAAGCACTGTGTTCTCTGCTTCCTGGGCTAGGGTAGATCCTGCTGAGAGCACGGCTGAATGAAATAAGCAGGGAATGGACACTGGTGTGTAAGTGAGGGTACCAGGTCCCCTTTGACCTGGGCATCAGTGGTCCAGTGCTGCTCCAATAACCTACGACTGCTTCTTCGCAATTCTACTGCAGGGAGGGAGAACAGCAAGCTCTCGAGAGGTCCTTCCCAAGCTGTATTTCCTTGATTCTCAGCTGATCTGGCTCCCGGGGCAATGCCAGAGAGCCCCATATGGTGGGCCACATGCGCCTGAGGGGCTTCCCGGGCTGGCATCCATGGTCCCTCCCTCAGTCTGGCAGAAGGGAAAGAACAGAACCCAGAGATCCTGGAGGGCACATGGCACCTTGGCAGCTGCCACTAACAGGTGACCCACAAACAGCTTGCTTAGGATGGAGGAAGGGACACAAACCTAATGGTGCTCGCTGGTCTCGACTTTAATGCTACTCCCAGGCCTGGGTTCTTCCCTCCTTTCCCACTTGATCTCAATCCTTAATATCACCTCCTTTTGCTTGCCTGTGCCCCATATGTTTGGGTTCTTTTTGGACCATCTACTGGGCTGTGCATGTATCCTTTTTCTTAGGACCTCCTCTTCAGCAGACAAGAGCCTGGGTTTCAGAAGAGGAGAGGGCCAGTTTCTTGTCCTGGTCAGCCTCTGTCCCATGCCCACACCAGAGGGACACAGGTGAAGAGGAGGTGGTCCTGTTGGGATCCCAGCATGCACTTGCTGAGCATCACCCTTGAGAACTCCCGCAGAAAAATTATGACTCTCGCTTGGCCTCCAAAGCTGAATATTTAGATACCTCATGATCAGTCTCTTCACTCCTTCCTTTTCCTGTGGCTATATCCTTGAATCTGCTCCAGCTTCATTAATAACCTTTGAAAAATGAACAACTATTTATCGAGCACCCACTGTGCTGGGTGCTGTAGCATTAGCAGGTTTGCAGATGAGCACACCAGCTGCAGCAGGTCCTGGGAAGGAGGAAGAGGGAGTTAAGCAGGCAGGAACTGAATGGGACTGGATGACTGTCATGTCACAGCCAGTTTCTGGGTAAGCACTGTGTTCTCTGCTTCCTGGGCTAGGGTAGATCCTGCTGAGAGCACGGCTGAATGAAATAAGCAGGGAATGGACACTGGTGTGTAAGTGAGGGTACCAGGTCCCCTTTGACCTGGGCATCAGTGGTCCAGTGCTGCTCCAATAACCCACGACTGCTTCTTCGCAATTCTACTGCAGGGAGGGAGAACAGCAAGCTCTCGAGAGGTCCTTCCCAAGCTGTATTTCCTTGATTCTCAGCTGATCTGGCTCCCGGGGCAATGCCAGAGAGCCCCATATGGTGGGCCACATGCGCCTGAGGGGCTTCCCGGGCTGGCATCCATGGTCCCTCCCTCAGTCTGGCAGAAGGGAAAGAACAGAACCCAGAGATCCTGGAGGGCACATGGCACCTTGGCAGCTGCCACTAACAGGTGACCCACAAACAGCTTGCTTGGGATGGAGGAAGGGACACAAACCTAATGGTGCTCGCTGGTCTCGACTTTAATGCTACTCCCAGGCCTGGGTTCTTCCCTCCTTTCCCACTTGATCTCAATCCTTAATATCACCTCCTTTTGCTTGCCTGTGCCCCATATGTTTGGGTTCTTTTTGGACCATCTACTGGGCTGTGCATGTATCCTTTTTCTTAGGACCTCCTCTTCAGCAGACAAGAGCCTGGGTTTCAGAAGAGGAGAGGGCCAGTTTCTTGTCCTGGTCAGCCTCTGTCCCATGCCCACACCAGAGGGACACAGGTGAAGAGGAGGTGGTCCTGTTGGGATCCCAGCATGCACTTGCTGAGCATCACCCTTGAGAACTCCCGCAGAGAAATTATGACTCTCGCTTGGCCTCCAAAGCTGAAGATTTAGATATCTCATGATCAGTCTCTTCACTCCTTCCTTTTTCCTGTGGCTATATCCTTGAATCTGCTCCAGCTGGTTGTCTTCTTTCCAGTTTGGACCTTTTTCTGCCTGGAGCCCAGATCACTGGGTTGGCACAAAACATCTCACTTCGAATTGTCTGTGGCTTTTTCTCATAACCAGCTTCAGTCTCTGCTGCCATGCCCCACTCAGGAAGTTCCCAGCAGGCCACTTGCTTAAAGGTCAGGGCAGGAGGTCAGGGTACCAGGGGACTGACTCCCAACCCTCACCCTGACCTTGAGAAAGTCAAGCTTCCACGCTTGGTCAGCCACCTGTACGACATATGAAATTAGAGGCTTTCACTCAGAATCCCATTAACATTTCTGGAGTGTGTGGCTCAGAATCCCCAAACCTAAAATGTGGCAAGACTCTGTCCAGAAGAGCCCTTTGAAGAACAATGTTATCAGAGTACTGGCAGCACTTTGAAGTCACTGGGAAAAGGTAATGACCCCTCCACTCACCAACTTTGTATCCTGGCTGGGCTCTGAAGACATCATGTTGCAGAAGGAGATGGCTTTCCCTAAGTCAAGAGGACAGCTGTCTATAAGGAGAGCCCACTGGTTATCAGCTCATGCTGTGTTGTGCTTAGTCGCTCAGTTGTGTCTGATTCTTTGTGACCCCACGGATGGTAGCCCACCAGGCTCCTCTGTCCATGGGATTATCTGGGCAAGATTACTGGAGTGGGTTGCCACGCCCTTCTCCAGAGGATCTTCCCAACCCAGGGATGGAACCCGAGTTGCAGAATTGCAGGTAGCTTATTTAGCATCTGAGCCACTAGCCCATATATGATATAATATATATGTAATCAATGTAGTAAACAATACCTTAATAAAATTTATAAATGAAATCTTTATTTTACATCAATGTATTACATATATTTATTATATATATATCACACATATAACCTTTATTTTATACTTATATTTACAGGTAAATATATAAACTTTATTGAGGTATTATTTACCTACCATAAAACTCACCTATTTTACTTATTTATTTTCCTTTTAAAAAATCTTTTGTATTGGGGCATAGCTGATTAACAATGTTGTAATAGTTTCAAGTGGACAGCAAAGGGACTCAGCCATATATATATATATGTATCCATTCTCCAGTGCCCTTCCCATCCAGGCTGCAGAGTGCCCTGCACTATACAGTAGGTCCTTGTTGGTTATCCAGTTTAAATGTAGCAGTGAAAATTCACCCATCCTAATGTAAAATTCAATGACTCTTTACCAGTTGCACAACCATCACCACAATCCAATTTTAGTTTTAAGTAACATTTTCATTACTTCAGTAAGATCTCTTGGGTTCATTACAAGTAATCTTTATTCCCAACCCAAGCCTTAGGCAACCACTAATAGACTTCTTCTCTACATAGATTTGCTTCTTCTGGACATTTCATAGAAATGGCATCATACAAAAGAGGATCTCTCGTGTCCTGCTTCTTTCACTACCAAGCATAATGTTCTTCATGTTCATTCATGTAGTATATGTCAGTGCTCCGTCCTTTTCTATTATTGAGTAGTATTCCATTGTTCGTGTATCCCATATTTCATTTACCATCAGTTGAACCACATTTGGGCTTGTTTCTGCTTTGGGGCTATTTTGAAAGTACTGCTATGAACACTCATGCACACGTTGTGGGGGGAGGGGTGTGTATTTTTGAACCACGTGAATAGCTTATCTGTTAAAAAAATAAACTTTGATATTGCAAAAGATTAAACAGCACCTGAAACAATCTTGTAAGGAAGGAAATAGCAAAGGAATGGGGAGGTATGCGTGTGTATGTGCACCCAGAATGATTTGATTCCGTTAAATAATTAAATAAGGACATAAAAAAAGATTAGAAAGGCAGCTAAAATGTTAACAGTGTTGTCTCTGGGTGATGGGATGGTGGATAATTTATGTGTTTGTGTGCTTTTCTATATTTCAACAAATGGTCTACTGTGAATATAAATTACTTTTGTAATCAGAAAAAAAGCACAATGTTATTAGAAAAAAAGCCATCCTTCCCATTCAAGGTCTTTACCTTTCTGTTGCAGAAAGATATTCCCCCAGTAGTCCACAAATGGGAAAGGGAGAGTGCAACCCACTCAGTCTCTCTCTTCTTTCTCTCTCTCTCTCTCTCTGTTTAATGCTGGTCACAGCATCCAGAAAATTGCAGATCCCCAATAAATACAAATCAATTTTGGAGACCTCAAGATTGGTCTCCATGGTAACCTGACAAGGGCATGACACAAGATGAGTGCTACCCCAGAGTGGAGATGGTCCAGCAGGAAGAATGCCTGACTTGAACAGTGCAAGATTGCCAAAGAGCCGTGGTATTTATCTGTACGGCATGGGCTCTGACTTCTTCAGACTCAAAGAGGCAGACATTTCTCCAAATGATGGAACACCAAAGGTCTGATCATCTGATCATCCTGACTGTGGGTCCCCTGAATGGACATTTCTATTTATACAGCTGCAAACAGATGACATGATTCAGTCATTTCCAGAACTACACTTAAGAACGAAGTGTCCTTCCTCTCTGCTTACCTCATGTACAATTTCATCATATTGTTTCATAATTACTCGCTTGTCTGTACCAGGCCTGTCCCTTTTATTTGCAGGACCTGGGACAAGAGAATAATTAGAAGCCCAGATCTCACACGTTTGAAAAGTTGGAAGTCATCAATCAAGTTACGTTAGTGTTAGTTGCTCAATCATGTCCAACTTTTTGTGATGCCATGGACTGCAGCCTGCCAGGCTCCTCTGTCCAAGGGATTCTCCAGGCAAGGACACTGGAGTGCATAGTCATTCCATTCTCCAGGGCATCTTCCCAATCAGAAGACTGAACCCAGGTCTCCTGCATTGCAGGCAGATGTGTTTTTTTAACCACTTGTGCCACCAGTGAAGCACAAATCAAGCTAGCACACTGCTGAATAAGGGACATCCTAGGATCCTCTTCTAGTAAATACATTTTCAGAATGACTTAAAAGAACCAGGTACAAATTTAGTTGCACCACTGCACAGCAAAAGAGGCTCCAGGCACACTCAGCCTGAACCACCCCCTTCCACTTGCATCCCCTCTTCCCCAAATAGCAGATCCTTGGCCAACCCAGGCTTTATCAGGCACACATCTGTATTGAAGCTCACCCTTAGAAGAAAAGATGCATAGAGAGGGGTGAAGGTGTCCTGGAAGTAGGCTAAGGGCCACTTGGGTAAGGAATTCTGGTATAGGTAACTGAGGCTGTATGCAGAAGTGACAAAGAATTGGATAGGCTTAAAAAAGGCCAATTTTGGAGCCCTCAAGATTGGTCTCCATGGTAACCTGACAAGGGCATGACACAAGATGAGTGCTACCCCAGAGTGGAGATGGTCCAGCAGGAAGAATGCCTGACTTGAACAGTGCAAGATTGCCAAAGAGCCGTGGTATTTATCTGTACGGCATGGGCTCTGACTTCTTCAGACTCAAAGAGGCAGACATTTCTCCAAATGATGGAACACCAAAGGTCTGATCATCTGATCATCCTGACTGTGGGTCCCCTGAATGGACATTTCTATTTATACAGCTGCAAACAGATGACATGATTCAGTCATTTCCAGAACTACACTTAAGAACGAAGTGTCCTTCCTCTCTGCTTACCTCATGTACAATTTCATCATATTGTTTCATAATTACTCGCTTGTCTGTACCAGGCCTGTCCCTTTTATTTGCAGGACCTGGGACAAGAGAATAATTAGAAGCCCAGATCTCACACGTTTGAAAAGTTGGAAGTCATCAATCAAGTTACGTTAGTGTTAGTTGCTCAATCATGTCCAACTTTTTGTGATGCCATGGACTGCAGCCTGCCAGGCTCCTCTGTCCAAGGGATTCTCCAGGCAAGGACACTGGAGTGCATAGTCATTCCATTCTCCAGGGCATCTTCCCAATCAGAAGACTGAACCCAGGTCTCCTGCATTGCAGGCAGATGTGTTTTTTTAACCACTTGTGCCACCAGTGAAGCACAAATCAAGCTAGCACACTGCTGAATAAGGGACATCCTAGGATCCTCTTCTAGTAAATACATTTTCAGAATGACTTAAAAGAACCAGGTACAAATTTAGTTGCACCACTGCACAGCAAAAGAGGCTCCAGGCACACTCAGCCTGAACCACCCCCTTCCACTTGCATCCCCTCTTCCCCAAATAGCAGATCCTTGGCCAACCCAGGCTTTATCAGGCACACATCTGTATTGAAGCTCACCCTTAGAAGAAAAGATGCATAGAGAGGGGTGAAGGTGTCCTGGAAGTAGGCTAAGGGCCACTTGGGTAAGGAATTCTGGTATAGGTAACTGAGGCTGTATGCAGAAGTGGCAAAAGATGGAGGTTGTGGGTGCCATAGACCCTGGAATCCTGGAAGTTGAAGAAGGAGGCAGAAAAGTATGAAAACCATCTTGTCCAAGGTTAAAGGATACTGATCTGTATTCCCACTAGACTGGATTTCTCAGCCTTGGCATTACTGACACGCTGTAGGGGCTGTCAGTAGCAACGACCTTTAGTTGTGACAACCCAAGTCACTGTGGGACACGTCACTCCACCCCCATGAGAATGAGTGCAATAGACCCTGAAGCTCTGGAGGGCAGGAAACACCAGGGTGTCACTTAGGGGCAGAGAATAGGTACTCATTAACTGTTGGGAGGATGAATGAATGAACTAACATCTGCTCACTAACTCAGAGGCATTCTTGAAAGACCTTGTTTTCCTGGTGAGGACTGTGAAATACTGGGAACACAGAACTCCTCAGAACAAGCCGAGAGCTGTTCTTGATCCCCTAAGTATAGATGAGAAATCTGAGGTAGAAAGGTAAAAACGATAGGAAGCAAGAGCACTGTCATGAGCCCAGGACTCCAAGGATGGGACAGCTTCTTCTGCCTGATGGATGCCCAGAGCTGACCCAAGGAAGCTTAAGGACCATTTCACGGTTCAGTCTTTCTCTACCAAAGCTGCCCAGATCAGGAGAATGCGGGAGGATCCAGGGACTCTAAACATAAATAGATGCTCCTAAGGGACCTGGTAGAACACCACTAAGTCCCATAGGTTCCTTAGACACACACACATGCGATGGACAACGAGGACTGTGATACATAGCGGGGTGTGAATTTTGACCCGCAAGATGCTGATTGCCAAAGCTTTTCATCTCCCTGACATTCCTTCTCCCTGGCCTCCCCCAGGGGATCTTGCAAACCGTGTTCATGCCGAGTCTCTTCAATCAGCCAGTAATGTCTACTGCCACATCAAGCCCACATTCCTTCTGCAGAGCAAGCACACACCCAGCCTCCTAGTTTTCTTTCTTTCTTTTTTTTGGTCACTTCTATTGGTCTTTCATTTATCTATTTTCATCCATCTTTTTTCTTTGGCCCGTGTGGGCCTCCCATCGCAGTGGTCTCTCTTGTCACAGAGCGCTGACTCTGGGTGCATGCGCTCCAGAGCTCCCGCTCGGTAGTTGGACACATAGGTCCAGCCGCTCCGCGGCATGTGGGATCTTCCCAGGCCATGGATTGAACCAGCGCCCATTGCACTGCAAGGCTGTGTCCTTACTCACTGGACCACCAGGGACACCCCCTAGTTTTCTTTATAATAGATGAATTCCTTCTTGCACAATCCCCACATTTCTAACAACTGAGCACACACAGTTACATCTTAATGGGTTTGGGTCAGCACTTATGGGTCAGGTGGTGATGTCTGCATGAAGAAATGAGATTATGAAGGAACCCAACACATGGAGCAAAGTGCATGACTGGTACCATTCACTGGTACCAAAGCGACATAGACTTGGTTTCAAAACTGCTCATTTCTCAGTTTTCCCTACAGTCACAGGTCTCCAAGTGTAGTCTGAATGCCCCTGGTGTTCCCAAGACCCTCTCAGGAGATTCACATGTCAAAACTACTTTCCTAGGATACTAAGATGGTCTGTCCTTTCTGTTCACTCTCCTCTCACAGGTAGGCTTGGAGTTTTTCCAGTGATTTCCAGACATGTGATAGTATCATTGCTTTGATGGTTAAACACAATGTGTGTGTGTGTGTGTGTGTGTGTGTGTCTGTGTGTGTGTGTGGTATGCTTGTGTAATCCAATGTTTCTCAGTTTTCATTTCAATTACAGTAAATGCAGAGGTACATAACCCACAGAAACAAAACCTTTTTGAGGTCCCAGTAATTTTTGAATGTAAATTGTCCCAGGACCAGAAAGCTTGAGAACCAATATCCTGCAGCAAGAATGCTAGCCAGACCTCTGTATCACTGAAAGTCGGAAGCGGGGAAAAAATATTTGGAAGACCTTTCTGAGAGGTAGAGTAAGTTACCGAATATAAAAATAAGTACATTTTCAGAGTTTTATAACAGGAGTGTCACTTTGACATTTTAACTGCAAAATGTTCTCTAGTTTCTTTGAAGTGAAGAAAAACAAGATGAGAAAAAATAAAAAGTGAAAGTATGACTATTTTCAATAAAAGCGATACATCCTAAATACAGTGCTGCTTGTTTGGAAGTTTACGATGACTTGCACTTGGACCAGGCTCATCTCAAATACCCCCAGCCTATCCAAAGACTGGCTCTATTTGTCGGGATCCCCACAAAAGTGAGCGTGCAAAAATAATTAGAGGGAGAGTGACTAAGAGCATGTTTGTGCTGTTTGTGAAGTGGGAAGGGAGGACATCTGACACTTGTAATTTTAAATTTAACTGCAATTTTGAGACCATCAGTGGCTTTCAGTTATCCATGCTATAGAAACAGGATGTGTTATCAGCCAGAATTATTTTTGTTAAGATATAAACAACATCACTGACCAAAATAAATGGATGAAAGCCTCCATTCTCTCTAGTTTTAACACCAATCCTTCCATCACTTCTGAATTTCCCTTTGTAAATTTATTTCCTTTCCATCCCTTCACATAACATAGATGCTATTTTCTTGTCCCACCCCCAAGTTCCTAGGTGTTTTGACCACATGGTATCACTCATAGGCCCTGAACACCTAGAAGAGGCATATGACATCTGGCTCCATATTTCAAATGGAACAACAGACATAGGAAATCCACCTTCCCAGATCAATATGACCAATTATTACCCAAGACACTATTCACCCACACTGGGTCAGGGGTCTCCCAAATTCTTGTTTGAAGAGGCACACGCTGGGAGCTGACAGAGATGGAAAGTGGTGCTAAAGGATTTGCTGGAGACCCTTTAAGAGGAAGAGATAACACTTGCTTTGCAACCATTATTTCTAGAAATCGTCATTCCCCAACTCCCATAATCAAAAGCCACACATTATCAAAATTAGTAACCGTAATGACAGATAAGGAGAGGTCAAGGGCATGTCACCAACATGAAAAGCTGAACCATTTCAAGGCTGGGGTAATATCCTGCAGCAAGAATGCTAGCCAGACCTCTGTATCACTGAAAGTCGGAAGCGGGGAAAAAATATTTGGAAGACCTTTCTGAGAGGTAGAGTAAGTTACCGAATATAAAAATAAGTACATTTTCAGAGTTTTATAACAGGAGTGTCACTTTGACATTTTAACTGCAAAATGTTCTCTAGTTTCTTTGAAGTGAAGAAAACAAGATGAGAAAAAATAAAAAGTGAAAGTATGACTATTTTCAATAAAAGCGATACATCCTAAATACAGTGCTGCTTGTTTGGAAGTTTACGATGACTTGCACTTGGACCAGGCTCATCTCAAATACCCCCAGCCTATCCAAAGACTGGCTCTATTTGTCGGGATCCCCACAAAAGTGAGCGTGCAAAAATAATTAGAGGGAGAGTGACTAAGAGCATGTTTGTGCTGTTTGTGAAGTGGGAAGGGAGGACATCTGACACTTGTAATTTTAAATTTAACTGCAATTTTGAGACCATCAGTGGCTTTCAGTTATCCATGCTATAGAAACAGGATGTGTTATCAGCCAGAATTATTTTTGTTAAGATATAAACAACATCACTGACCAAAATAAATGGATGAAAGCCTCCATTCTCTCTAGTTTTAACACCAATCCTTCCATCACTTCTGAATTTCCCTTTGTAAATTTATTTCCTTTCCATCCCTTCACATAACATAGATGCTATTTTCTTGTCCCACCCCCAAGTTCCTAGGTGTTTTGACCACATGGTATCACTCATAGGCCCTGAACACCTAGAAGAGGCATATGACATCTGGCTCCATATTTCAAATGGAACAACAGACATAGGAAATCCACCTTCCCAGATCAATATGACCAATTATTACCCAAGACACTATTCACCCACACTGGGTCAGGGGTCTCCCAAATTCTTGTTTGAAGAGGCACACGCTGGGAGCTGACAGAGATGGAAAGTGGTGCTAAAGGATTTGCTGGAGACCCTTTAAGAGGAAGAGATAACACTTGCTTTTTGCAACCATTATTTCTAGAAATCGTCATTCCCCAACTCCCATAATCAAAAGCCACACATTATCTTAATTAAGAGAACCCTAATAGTAACCGTAATGACAGATAAGGAGAGGTCAAGGGCATGTCACCAACATGAAAAGCTGAACCATTTCAAGGCTGGGGTGGATGGATCCTGAACGACCATCTTAAGCCCGGCTACTTCTCTATATCCAACTTCCCTCTTCTGCACTATAAATAATTCAGAGTTTTCCTTTTTCTTAAATATCACAGCACCAAGTCAGAATCTTTATGTGAAGGATTCTGCTGTGTCCCTCTCCTCTCCCCCCTCCTCTGTCTCCCTAGCCAGCCCAGGCAACTCCCAGGAGAACGACCCCTCAAGCTTTAACATTTATTCTTTGACATTTCGGACTATTTGTTAGGCAGAGCTGCCTTCTTGAGATCAAAGTTTGAAAATCTTGCCAAGAACTCCCGCTTGGCCCTGTCCAACTGTGACAGAGAGGATCTATTAACCTCCTAGCATCTGCTTCTTTCCTCTTCCTTAAAAATTCACCAACACTTACTCAGAAGAGAAGCCACCCTCTCCCTCTTAACACCCACGCCAGCATTCCTGGATGGGGTAGAAGTTGCCCTTCCCACATGATACACCAAGACACTCAGCAGAGAGAGAGACGGACTCCAGAACCAAAAGATATCCACCAGCTTGAGGCAACAGGAACTCATGGGGTCATGGCAACTGGAACTCCTGTGTGGTTAAGATCTTTTAGCCGAGGAGCAGAAACCTGTGTGTGTGTGTTCAGTTGTTTCTGATTCTTTTGCAATCCTGCCAGGCTCCTCTGTCCACGGGAGTCTCCAGGCAAGAATACTGGAGAGGATTGCCATTTCCTTCTTCAGGGGACCTCCTGACCCAGGGATTGAACCCATGTCACTGGAAGGCAGATTCTTTATCCCCTTACCTGGGAAGCCCAAAGAACAGCTAGCTCAGAGACAAATATGGAACCAGGAAAGATAACTTACCCACATCACTTTACCAGCAGTAAGGCTGAGACTGATGCCAGCTCTTCATTGCTTTGGCTAGATGACATCACTTCCCCCAGGCTGGGAGGGTGACCAGGTTTAGGACTGAAGACTTAAGCTCTTATGTGAAGTGACTTACCATTTTCTTCTGTAGTCTCGCAGAGAAAGTTTGCTGTACTTCACAAGAGTACCTAACCACCAGCTCCCAGAATTAGTTCTGCCTCCTTAGAAAGCAAAGGGCAGGAGTAGGGAATGGAGCCTAAAGCTGGGCAGAGGTGTTGGGGTGTGAGGTTGATCTTGTTGTGAGAAGTCGGTGGTTTATTAACACATCCTGATTGGTTCTTCCTCAGAAAGCTTCCATTCACATCCTGACCCATTGTAGCCTAGGGTGTGTACGTGGGTCTGTTTATGGGTATTAAGTGAAGAATATTTTACCTTCCATTAGACTGTGAAAGGGATAGGATCAAGAGGGTTATTCAAAGCAGGACTTCTCAGAACCTTTACCATTCTAACAAGCATGGTGCATTTACAAGAGGTTGGCTGTGCCATGTAACATACTCCAAAGTTATTTGATGGGCTCTTAGCTTCTCAGGAGGCTACATTTCTGAGGTCAATGAAAAGCAGAGCACTTGATCCTTTGCTGTTGTTGTTTAGTCACTAAATTGTGTGTAACTCTTTTATGACCCCCATGGACAACAGCCTGTCAGGCTCCTATGTCCATGGGATTTCCCAGGCAAGAATACTGGAGTGGATTGTCACTTCCTTCTCCAGGGGACTTTCCTGACCCATGGATTGAAACCGCATCTCCTGCATTGCAGGGGAATTCCTTATCACCAAGCCACCAGGGAAGCCCATTTGATCCTTACAATATGATTTATTTAATAATACGTTGGGCATTCAAATGAAGAGAGAACCTTATTGCAGAAACTGAAGCTTTCCCAGAAAACTGATCTATCCAAGTAGGACAATAGTTGGTCAAGCTGTTGATCCACTAAAATTACTAAGATAGCCAAAGATACCTTCCTGAACAGTGGTATCATCCTGATCTTTTTAATGACCAAATTGTCCATTTGGTAGCAGAGGTACAATGCAGGAATTGCCTGTGATGACACCAGGAAATATCAAGCTGACAGCCACAGAGAGTGAACAATCCCATGAGTCATTCACACATGGACGCAGAATTTAAATTCTCGCACAAAGGACATTCTCAGAATATATTCTTTATTCATGGTCCCTGCTCTAGCCCACCTCCCGCCACCCCCAAAGTCAAGTTCTCACTGGCTGACTCTGCATCTGTTTCCCTTCGGAGCAAAACACTTTGGTTCAGATCTGAGGCCCTCAAGTGGGAGTGACCAGAGAGATCCTGACTGTGCCCTCTTGACCAGTGAGTCTTTGGAGACTTAACGCTTGTGACAAAAATTGCTTTCAGAGTTCCTTTCAGGTTCTCCATCATGTGAGTATTTTTTTTTAGCTCAGAATTAACAGTGAAAGAATGCTGACATGTTGGCGTGGATATATTACATAGGTTGGACTTGGCATCTAGCCTGTCTTCTGGAATGTTCCTTCTCCTTGAGATTCTTGTAGGAGGACCCTGACAGAAGTGCTTACATTGGTTGGCCTGTGGGACGCAGACTTTAGGACTTATCATTCTGGACTTTGACAGCAGGGAGGGCGTATCTTGGAGACAGCTTGTCTGGTCACTGCTGAGGTGGGGCCCGGCAGTAAGAGAACATTTGTAGTTCCAAGGGGTCTCTTGTGTTAGGGAATCTAAACCCTTTTAGCTTTAAACTCAAGGGTTTTCCATGTCTCCCTGATCCCAACACCCTTAAGAACCTCGCTATGTGCAGTATCTATTTCCCCAGGCCTGTCGAGCTGCTAAGACATGGGACTGTAGACAGACGTTATTCCTCCAAGAGCACCCAGGACCCCTTCGCCTAGCCCCATACCTTCTCTTTCCCTGAGTAGTCAGTCCATTTGGGAGTCAAAATCCCATGAACTTTGGCCAAAGGCTGTTGCAAGCCTTAGAAGTAAAGCACACTGTGCTGAAATTTTAAAACATTATCACGAGAAGCACAACAGACCAAAGCTGGTGTGAGTTTCAGAGCAAAAAAAGAAAGTGGCATTTCAGAGCTTTTAATGACCAAATTGTCCATTTGGTAGCAGAGGTACAATGCAGGAATTGCCTGTGATGACACCAGGAAATATCAAGCTGACAGCCACAGAGAGTGAACAATCCCATGAGTCATTCACACATGGACGCAGAATTTAAATTCTCGCACAAAGGACATTCTCAGAATATATTCTTTATTCATGGTCCCTGCTCTAGCCCACCTCCCGCCACCCCCAAAGTCAAGTTCTCACTGGCTGACTCTGCATCTGTTTCCCTTCGGAGCAAAACACTTTGGTTCAGATCTGAGGCCCTCAAGTGGGAGTGACCAGAGAGATCCTGACTGTGCCCTCTTGACCAGTGAGTCTTTGGAGACTTAACGCTTGTGACAAAAATTGCTTTCAGAGTTCCTTTCAGGTTCTCCATCATGTGAGTATTTTTTTAGCTCAGAATTAACAGTGAAAGAATGCTGACATGTTGGCGTGGATATATTACATAGGTTGGACTTGGCATCTAGCCTGTCTTCTGGAATGTTCCTTCTCCTTGAGATTCTTGTAGGAGGACCCTGACAGAAGTGCTTACATTGGTTGGCCTGTGGGACGCAGACTTTAGGACTTATCATTCTGGACTTTGACAGCAGGGAGGGCGTATCTTGGAGACAGCTTGTCTGGTCACTGCTGAGGTGGGGCCCGGCAGTAAGAGAACATTTGTAGTTCCAAGGGGTCTCTTGTGTTAGGGAATCTAAACCCTTTTAGCTTTAAACTCAAGGGTTTTCCATGTCTCCCTGATCCCAACACCCTTAAGAACCTCGCTATGTGCAGTATCTATTTCCCCAGGCCTGTCGAGCTGCTAAGACATGGGACTGTAGACAGACGTTATTCCTCCAAGAGCACCCAGGACCCCTTCGCCTAGCCCCATACCTTCTCTTTCCCTGAGTAGTCAGTCCATTTGGGAGTCAAAATCCCATGAACTTTGGCCAAAGGCTGTTGCAAGCCTTAGAAGTAAAGCACACTGTGCTGAAATTTTAAAACATTATCACGAGAAGCACAACAGACCAAAGCTGGTGTGAGTTTCAGAGCAAAAAAAGAAAGTGGCATTTCAGAGCTTTATAAAAGAAGTCTCACCAGGCCACATCTGACAGTAGTGAAGCCACTTTATAGGGGTCAGGTCCTTGCCCTTCTCACTGCAGAAAGAACGAATGGACAAGAGAGAGAAGCCATTCTGAAGGGAAATCGGGCAATTGCTCCAGTGAGGTCCCCAAAGGCAGAACCGGGCTTCATTTAGTTGTCATGGTAACAGCACATGGGCAGTAGAAACAAAGGGGAGAAGAGAGCTCCATAGACAAGCTGGGTGTCACTGACAGCCACCAAGGTCTCCGCCATTACTTGCCCAAGTCAGACTCAGTGGGATTTTCTGAGCTGATGTGATGTTCTGTTCCTCACATTTGGATGGAGCCACAAGTTGGACACAATGTTGGAACTCATACCTTTGAGGAGCCTCACCCCTGTGTCTTCGAACATTCTCAATGCCAAAGGCGCCATTCTGATCCACCCTCAAAACTCTCAGACAGCACTGGACATAGGTCTTAGATGGAGGTGAGGGGAGAATCGCTCTTCCTCTCTTGGAGAACCCAAGCTCCATTTTCCTGCCATATGTCACATGCCCCTCCCTCCACTCTGAGCCAAATCAAATCAAGTTCATGGAGCTCAAAGTGACCTTCAGTAACTCCTTTTGCAGAGGATCATGAGAAGACACATGATCCTGAGAAGACCAGAGCTGCCCCTGGTCTGACTAGGAAGTTCACACATCTCCTGTTTTCCAGGCTTGGAAGGCTTACCAAAGCCCTCAGTCAGAACTTCTCTACAGCTCCGGCTCTTCTCTTGGATTTTGGTAATCCTCCCTTTCCCCTCTACCCAAATAGTTTCAAAGTGAAAAGTGAAAGTCCTTAGTCATGTCTGACTATTTGCAACCCCATGGATGAGCCATGAAATTCTCCAGGCAAGAATACTGGAGTAGGTAGCCATTCCCTTCTCCAGGAGATTTTCCCAACTCAGGGATCAAACCCATGTCTCCTGCATTTCAGGCAGATTCCTTACTGTCTGAGTCACCAGGGAAGCCCAGATAGTTCCAAATTCCCTCCCAAACTAGACCCTCATGGACCTGGCCTTGCCTTTGATACAGAATCTGAGCCATCAGCATCGTCTTTGTCCCTCTAGGACTCGGGCTTTCAGGGATCCTCCTGCCTTTCTTGTTTCTTTCTTGCATGGAAACTGAACATGCTTGTACTCAAAGGTTAACCCCAATGTCACCCAATATCATCCTCAGTTCTCACCATGCCCTACCCACAGAGCCACAGGACATCTGAGCAATGTATCCACCTCCACAGCAAGGCAAGATAGATGGAGAAGGAAGAGCTCTTGCTCTCAGGTACCCACCCAGCAGAAGTCTCCTCCCTGAGCTGTACAGCTTAAGTCCCAAGGGCTAACTGGGGTCACTTTGTGGAAGTTCTATCCACTGAGTAGGAGGAACTGGTATTAAAAGCCTACCCAGATGGACCTCAGAATGCTGATGGAATGTTCAAACCACCCAAAAAAGCAGCCAAGAAATCTTATCTCTTGCCAACATGAGATCTTCAACTCACTTGGAGTGCAAGAAGGGAAGGCTTATTTAGCTCTGGAATATATGGTCAGGTCTAGGCTGAGATTTTTCTTGAGAGGTGGGAAGTGCATGGGATGGTATGTGTGTGTATGTGTGCATGCTAAGTTGCTTCAGTCACGTGACCTCATGGACTGTAGCCCATTAGGCTTCCCTGGAGATGGTTGCCATGCCCTTCTCCAGGAGATCTTCCTGACTCAGAAATCAAACTGGCATTTCCTGCATTGAAAGGTGAATTCTCTACCACTGTGCTCCATGGAATGGTACAGGATTTCTAAAGGGAAAATGTAGAACCAGGGCCATCCAAGGCAACTGGGGCCACAGACAGCTTCACCAACCTCCCCAGCAGGACAATGGGGGTGTAGGGGTGAGGCA
The DNA here is from genome assembly GCA_022376925.1 of Tragulus kanchil. Taxonomy (NCBI): domain Eukaryota; kingdom Metazoa; phylum Chordata; class Mammalia; order Artiodactyla; family Tragulidae; genus Tragulus; species Tragulus kanchil. The sequence goes on along the minus strand of JAIOJX010000032.1, from coordinate 2,665,096 downwards.
GAACTAAGATGAACAGGGGAGCAGAGTTTCAGGCCTCCTGGACAATTCAGATGCAAAAGAGGTTCTCTAAAGCTCCCACCTCCAAGCCATGCTGAACCATCTTCCCTCTGCCCTTCACTCAGAACAGCCAGCATCCCTCCATCCTCATGCCTCTTGGTCTGTCCTTCACTGTGGACCCCTGTGAGTCTAGCTGGAGTTCGAGTCAGTAAACACTGAAGGAACAAAGGCCCTCTGCCTAATCCATGTCTGGCAGGGTCCAGGAAGCTCTACACCATTGGTCTGCTGTCTCTGCAGCATCAAACCCTCCTGGCATCTTACTCCTGGATCTGAGATGCATGAACCTCTGCTTGGGCTGGCCTTGACCTGCAGGAACTGGCACCCAATATCATCCTCAGTTCTCACCATGCCCTACCCACAGAGCCACAGGACATCTGAGCAATGTATCCACCTCCACAGCAAGGCAAGATAGATGGAGAAGGAAGAGCTCTTGCTCTCAGGTACCCACCCAGCAGAAGTCTCCTCCCTGAGCTGTACAGCTTAAGTCCCAAGGGCTAACTGGGGTCACTTTGTGGAAGTTCTATCCACTGAGTAGGAGGAACTGGTATTAAAAGCCTACCCAGATGGACCTCAGAATGCTGATGGAATGTTCAAACCACCCAAAAAAGCAGCCAAGAAATCTTATCTCTTGCCAACATGAGATCTTCAACTCACTTGGAGTGCAAGAAGGGAAGGCTTATTTAGCTCTGGAATATATGGTCAGGTCTAGGCTGAGATTTTTCTTGAGAGGTGGGAAGTGCATGGGATGGTATGTGTGTGTATGTGTGCATGCTAAGTTGCTTCAGTCACGTGACCTCATGGACTGTAGCCCATTAGGCTTCCCTGGAGATGGTTGCCATGCCCTTCTCCAGGAGATCTTCCTGACTCAGAAATCAAACTGGCATTTCCTGCATTGAAAGGTGAATTCTCTACCACTGTGCTCCATGGAATGGTACAGGATTTCTAAAGGGAAAATGTAGAACCAGGGCCATCCAAGGCAACTGGGGCCACAGACAGCTTCACCAACCTCCCCAGCAGGACAATGGGGGTGTAGGGGTGAGGCAGAACTAAGATGAACAGGGGAGCAGAGTTTCAGGCCTCCTGGACAATTCAGATGCAAAAGAGGTTCTCTAAAGCTCCCACCTCCAAGCCATGCTGAACCATCTTCCCTCTGCCCTTCACTCAGAACAGCCAGCATCCCTCCATCCTCATGCCTCTTGGTCTGTCCTTCACTGTGGACCCCTGTGAGTCTAGCTGGAGTTCGAGTCAGTAAACACTGAAGGAACAAAGGCCCTCTGCCTAATCCATGTCTGGCAGGGTCCAGGAAGCTCTACACCATTGGTCTGCTGTCTCTGCAGCATCAAACCCTCCCTGGCATCTTACTCCTGGATCTGAGATGCATGAACCTCTGCTTGGGCTGGCCTTGACCTGCAGGAACTGGCTGGAGCCAAGGAAAGTGTCATTGGCCCTATACTAGGCTGTGGTCACATCTGAGGTTGGAGAGGATACGGTGGCTGGGAGCTTGGCCACCAAAGGGAATTCCCAAATAAGAAGGGAGAGACCAGGCAACACAGAGCCCAGCTTCTTTCCTTCCAACGTGAAGATGCTCAGCATCTGCTGTCTCCCTGAGTGACAAGGACATGGCAGAGGTTCCACATGTCAGGATGCCTTTGGGGAATGGTGGGGAAAGTTCAAGTTGGGGTTCAGAAGTCAGTCAAGTCTCTTCCTTCCACTATCTTCCCATCTGCAGCTGCTCACATTACCCATACCTGAACAGCCTCACCTACCAGCTTGAGGACCAGGTGTGCCTCAGTCAACAACTCCTTCTCAACATCGAAGATGCCACCCTTGTCTGTTTTGGAATCTCACCAACTGAAAACCAGGTGATTTATCTCCCATCTAAGAATAACCACATTTTCAGGCATCCAGGGTCACTAAATGCGAGAAAGGGGTGAAGAAAGAGCAGGGCGAATGTTCTTTTCTGCGGAATCTTTCAAAATCACCCTGTTTGTCTGTTTACTAAAGGAAGTCAAGGACAGCATCTAGTCTTAAAGACCCCCAAAGGACTTCATCTTGGGAGTTGGGGTGTTGTGGGGGAGGCTGTGACTGTGGAGTCCCCAGGACTTTGGCTTTCAAGGAGCAGAAGATGAGCTGATCTTTGATGCAGCTGAGCAACCGAGAGCTCTGGGAGATCAAGGAGACCCCTTGGCTCTGCCATTCACAGCTGCCCTCATCCTTATTGACTCTTGAGTTTCAGCTTCCTTATTGATCTAATGTGCCTGGTTTGGAATGGTTGCTTTGTAAGCTTGACCTGATTGCTATTATGTTTCCCAGGAAAGCCCTTCTTTGGAGCTTGGCAACCAGTTCCGGGATCTGGCCACACAACCCTAGTGAAAGATGTAGGTCCTCTCCAGAGCTTATCCCTGGGACTCCCTATACCTGAGTCCCACATCTTCATAAGGTGAGTGAGTTACCCACCCTTCAAGCTTCAGAAAACAGGGTTCAGAACCAGGGCCCCTTACTCCTTTCCCCTAGGATGAAGATCTAAAGAGTATATGGTAAATGTGCTGGCTTCATGACTTGAGCCTCAGCCACAAAGTCTCCCATGACCAAAATGCAAACTCGAGTCTAAGAAAGCCACTGGGAAATCCTGTGGATGAGATTCTGAATGCAGAAGGTCACAGAGCTGTAGGTCTTGTGGGTCCCCTGAGTCTCCCTGCAGGAAGCCAGTCTAAGTCAGTATCCCTTGAGGGCTGAATGCCAGTCCCCAGGCCTCCCCATGCCAGCTCCGACTGCCCTGGAGTCCGTAACATTGGTTTAGATGCTGTGGAAATTCAAGGGCCAGCATAAAAGCAGCAATACAGTGTCCTGTTCACTCAACTTGGTTCTCTAGTCTCAGCCTGTCCTCATGCCTCCTGGGAATTTTCTCAGGCTTCCCTGCCATCTGCCATGTTCATTTTTGCTGCTTGAAGCCTTCTCAACACTCTTAGGTGTTCTTATTCTCACCCCAAGGCCTGGGCCTTACACTTTACAGGCAAAATAGAGACCCCCAGACAAGACTTCTCTCTCACTCCCTTGCTCATTCCAAACCTCTAAACCCTCATCTCTTCCTCCTCCTGTGCTCTCCCTCCCCAGGAGGGAGGTGGACCTTCCTCCTGAGGATGACTGCTTTTCTTTTTCATCTTCCTAGGGCCCATTTCTACTCATCATCTTTTCTCCCATACATTGGCAGTCTCTATGCAACTGGATAAAACAAAGCTTAAACATCTCCAAGTGAAAGTGTTAGTTGCTCAGTTGTGTCTGACTCTTTGAGACCCCATGGGCTGTAACCAACCAGACTCCTCTGTCCATAGGAAGAATTTTCCAGGCAAGAATACTGAAGTGGGTAACCATTCCAAAGGGGGTTTTTACCAAGATGATCCTGAATCTTTGGAGCTTGGCAACCAGTTCCGGGATCTGGCCACACAACCCTAGTGAAAGATGTAGGTCCTCTCCAGAGCTTATCCCTGGGACTCCCTATACCTGAGTCCCACATCTTCATAAGGTGAGTGAGTTACCCACCCTTCAAGCTTCAGAAAACAGGGTTCAGAACCAGGGCCCTTACTCCTTTCCCCTAGGATGAAGATCTAAAGAGTATATGGTAAATGTGCTGGCTTCATGACTTGAGCCTCAGCCACAAAGTCTCCCATGACCAAAATGCAAACTCGAGTCTAAGAAAGCCACTGGGAAATCCTGTGGATGAGATTCTGAATGCAGAAGGTCACAGAGCTGTAGGTCTTGTGGGTCCCCTGAGTCTCCCTGCAGGAAGCCAGTCTAAGTCAGTATCCCTTGAGGGCTGAATGCCAGTCCCCAGGCCTCCCCATGCCAGCTCCGACTGCCCTGGAGTCCGTAACATTGGTTTAGATGCTGTGGAAATTCAAGGGCCAGCATAAAAGCAGCAATACAGTGTCCTGTTCACTCAACTTGGTTCTCTAGTCTCAGCCTGTCCTCATGCCTCCTGGGAATTTTCTCAGGCTTCCCTGCCATCTGCCATGTTCATTTTTGCTGCTTGAAGCCTTCTCAACACTCTTAGGTGTTCTTATTCTCACCCCAAGGCCTGGGCCTTACACTTTACAGGCAAAATAGAGACCCCCAGACAAGACTTCTCTCTCACTCCCTTGCTCATTCCAAACCTCTAAACCCTCATCTCTTCCTCCTCCTGTGCTCTCCCTCCCCAGGAGGGAGGTGGACCTTCCTCCTGAGGATGACTGCTTTTCTTTTTCATCTTCCTAGGGCCCATTTCTACTCATCATCTTTTCTCCCATACATTGGCAGTCTCTATGCAACTGGATAAAACAAAGCTTAAACATCTCCAAGTGAAAGTGTTAGTTGCTCAGTTGTGTCTGACTCTTTGAGACCCCATGGGCTGTAACCAACCAGACTCCTCTGTCCATAGGAAGAATTTTCCAGGCAAGAATACTGAAGTGGGTAACCATTCCAGGGGACCTTCATGACCAAGAGATTGAATCTGGTCAATTGCACTGTGGGCAGATTCTTTACTGTCTGAGCCACGAGGGAAGCCTTAAATATCTCTACATATTAATAATGAAATTCCCCCTGGAATCCATGTAGTCTGATGGTCCCAACGACAGTCTCAACCTTTGTGGCACCCTCATCCAACTGTGGAACCCTTGAGAATAGGAGAGTGAAGAGCTAGGGTAACTGCCTGCTCAGGCCACTCTAAAGAAAAGGAGCCTCCAAACTAAACTCCAATAAGAGAGTAAGGGCAAGCAGAGAAGCACTGACCAAGACTGATCCATCCCTGCTGAATGTCTGCATTGAGTTCGCCCATCTACTTGGCCTGCTTCATCTTTACTTCCTAAGTCAGAAGCTCCAACAAAGCCTACTGACACCCAGGGAGGGGATCCAAGCCCTCCCAGGAGCCTTTCCCCAGTCCTTGATTTCCTGCCTGGCTACCAACTTCCTATGTACAAAGTCCCTTCCTCCTAAAAGATATTTTAAGTTGTGTGCATGTTCAGTTGTTCAGTCATATCTGACTCTTTAAAACCCCATGGACTGTAGCTCACCAGACTCCTCTGTCAGTGGAATTCTCCAGGCAATAATACTGGAATGGTTTACTATTCCCTTCTTCACAGGGTCTTCCAGACTCTTACTTCTTCACAAATTCTATAAAATCCTTCTTCTTTCAAAGTCCAGCTAAAAACTCTAATTATTGCCTGTGATATTTCCGTTGTTCCTCTTAAACAAATTATTTCTATGTGTGTCTTGTTTGATTTTATAAAAACTTATCAATGCAGCAATTAAGACATGTATTATTATGAGTGGTTATTAATGATTAGCTCTTCTAGGTCTGTCTTTCAAGCTTAATAATGTGTTTTTTAAGGACTTTTTAGATTATGTTTATGCATCCCTAACACCTCGACCAGTGTCTAGCAGTTGAAAAAATACACACACATATTATTTTCCAGTGCTAGACACTGGTTGTATGTGTGCATATATATCTTCAACCCCTGAATTGCACCTTGAGATTGCTAAGCAAATCCTGACTCAAGAAAATCCAATATATCACAACTAAAACCTATGCACTGAAATAATGACTTGCATTTTGTGAGCTGTTTAGTTGCTAGGTCATGTCCAACATTTTTGTGACCCCAAGGACTGCAGCCCGCCAAGTTTTTCTGTCCATAGGATTTTCCAGGCAAGAATACTGGAGTGGGTTGCTACTGCCTCCTCAGAAGCCATTTCAGCCCTTCTAGCTGTGTCAGGGCTAAGGAATCATGGGTAAACAAACACACTCAACTCATCTAAGCATTTCAGTCTCAGTAGGATGCCAGGACTCTCTTCCTCCCCTCTTCTGGTAGCCCATATGAGATCTGACATGAGAGTCTGGCCCTCCTGAGTGCGTACATGTTGTGTGGTGTGTGTGTGTGTGTGTGTGTGTGTGTGTGTGTGTGTGTGTGTGTGGAGGAGTAGGGGTGTCTCTGGTGATTAGCAGATTGGTGTACAAGCTCAGAGTCCCACTTTCCTCTGGGCAAGGTCACATCTCCAAGATTCATAAGGGAGATATAAAACTACCTCAACCAAGGGAAAAACACACTGGCTTACTGGTCACCAAAGATAAAAGAGCCTTTGACCCCAGACCCCCTTACACTTCAGCTCTGAAAAAAGAACCTCCAAAAGCCTTGGTTGCTCAGACAAAAGAAAAGTGTCCCTGGCCACCAAGGAGGTGAGGGTGTTGGTCACCTGAGTTGTGTTTGGTGGAGTAAGGTTTGAATTTTGCTCTGTCTCTTGTGTTGTGTGACTCTGAATCAATCAAACTCTTTGTACCTCTAATTCCTTCTCAGTAAGATAAGGAGACACTTCACTATACAGGCTTAGACTGTATTTGGAGAGGTCTCAGTGAAAGCAACCAATGGAGCAGATTGTAAGTCCTTTGCAAACAGGACTTCGCTAAGAAATGTTTTTAAAAGAGTAAAATGGGGAGGGATGAAAAAAACAGGGTGCCTGAAATTTCTGTATGTCTTTAAGGACTTTTTAGATTATGTTTATGCATCCCTAACACCTCGACCAGTGTCTAGCAGTTGAAAAAATACACACACATATTATTTTCCAGTGCTAGACACTGGTTGTATGTGTGCATATATATCTTCAACCCCTGAATTGCACCTTGAGATTGCTAAGCAAATCCTGACTCAAGAAAATCCAATATATCACAACTAAAACCTATGCACTGAAATAATGACTTGCATTTTGTGAGCTGTTTAGTTGCTAGGTCATGTCCAACATTTTTGTGACCCCAAGGACTGCAGCCCGCCAAGTTTTTCTGTCCATAGGATTTTCCAGGCAAGAATACTGGAGTGGGTTGCTACTGCCTCCTCAGAAGCCATTTCAGCCCTTCTAGCTGTGTCAGGGCTAAGGAATCATGGGTAAACAAACACACTCAACTCATCTAAGCATTTCAGTCTCAGTAGGATGCCAGGACTCTCTTCCTCCCTCTTCTGGTAGCCCATATGAGATCTGACATGAGAGTCGGGCCCCTCCTGAGTGGGTACATGTTGTGTGGTGTGTGTGTGTGTGTGTGTGTGTGTGTGTGTGTGTGTGTGTGTGTGTGGAGGAGTAGGGGTGTCTCTGGTGATTAGCAGATTGGTGTACAAGCTCAGAGTCCCACTTTCCTCTGGGCAAGGTCACATCTCCAAGATTCATAAGGGAGATATAAAACTACCTCAACCAAGGGAAAAACACACTGGCTTACTGGTCACCAAAGATAAAAGAGCCTTTGACCCCAGACCCCCTTACACTTCAGCTCTGAAAAAAGAACCTCCAAAAGCCTTGGTTGCTCAGACAAAAGAAAAGTGTCCCTGGCCACCAAGGAGGTGAGGGTGTTGGTCACCTGAGTTGTGTTTGGTGGAGTAAGGTTTGAATTTTGCTCTGTCTCTTGTGTTGTGTGACTCTGAATCAATCAAACTCTTTGTACCTCTAATTCCTTCTCAGTAAGATAAGGAGACACTTCACTATACAGGCTTAGACTGTATTTGGAGAGGTCTCAGTGAAAGCAACCAATGGAGCAGATTGTAAGTCCTTTGCAAACAGGACTTCGCTAAGAAATGTTTTTAAAAGAGTAAAATGGGGGGAGGGGATGAAAAAAAAACAGGGGTGCCTGAAATTTCTGTATGTCTTTAATATTCTTTGCAAAATTGCCAAATAAGAGGTCTGATCCAGTCATTTCATTAGAAAATAAAGTGTTTATTAAGAAACTATACACGGAACACTCCTATAAGTCTCTGTGGAAACACAATGCCCCATGGTCATAGCACAAGGTGAGGAAAAATGGCAGAATAAAAGATGCTGGGATGGATGGAGCCTGGGCGGCTGGAAATGAGGTAATGATTTACAATAATTAAAAAACATCATCCTCAAGCTTACTCCTTAAAGCCACACTCGGGAGGAGGCCCTGGCCCAAAGGGTTGGTTGGCGGGACACAATGGGAAAGAGTCAAACAGGAAGAGGTGGGGAACTAGATGCTGGGGAGCTGGGAGGGACTAAATAAACACACCCTTTGAGGCCCCACGTGATACTTGAGACATTCAGGTAGCCGGGAGGCCACCCCAGATACTGGGCAAGAACTTGGAAAGCTCTGTGTTTAAAGCCCATGGAGAGTTTCTCCAGAATCAGGCTGGAAACCTGACATGAAGAACCACCATCCACAGGACTCAGGACCTAACACCCTAACAGGGCATCCTAACTCCCAAGGAAATCTCCCAAGGAAGAGAATCTGCTCTGTCACCGTGGGTCATTACTCCCAAACTTAGCGGGTTAAAACCACCACTGTTTTGTCCTACCAGCTCCCCATGGTTGGCCCCTTCCTCCTCCATGCTCCACCCCTCAAGGGGGCAGACTGTGCTGACCCCTCACAATGGAAGTGCTGAGGTGGGAGGGACTAAGTCTAGCCCAAAATTTATTCAGCCAATATGGCAACAAATCTGGGAAAGGTCCAGGCCCTACATGGCACCTTTCCTATGGAATCTGGGGGAAAGGCATTCCCTCCCCTCTCCCCAGTGGATCGAGGTGAAAAAGGGGAACAAACCTCCCTCTTTTTGGGAGAGGGTGGCCATGGAGTAAGGCATGAGTCAAAGCAAGCAAAGTAAACACGTATGTTGACCAGAGAACAGGATAACACTTCGATTGGTACCATGAGAGGGGCTGGAGGAGGCCAATTTTTACGTCTCTTCCCCTTCAGTTCATCTTGGCCTTGAAATGGTGATTCCATTGGGTGCCGAAAGTTCTCAGAGTCAAGAATAAGTAAAAGTGGGGGAAGAGAGCCAATCCCAGGATGATAGGCCAGGAGGAAGGACCTTGATCCCTGGTTTCCTCTGTCCCTTGTGGTCCTAGCAGGATGCCCAGTTCACGGGCAGGACCTCCTGCAGCCAGAGCTCGTCGGAACTGCAGATCTAGGGGTGGAGAAGGAGCCCTGGAGAAACCCTCTTCTCCAAGGAGTTTTCTAATACCACTCACTGTGAGCCATTTCAGAGAGAAGAGGAAGGGGAAAGTGTGTCCCCCAAAAGATACAGTTTTCTCCATCACAAAAAAAATATACATATATAGAAAATGATTGGTTTCCATCCTTTCCTCTGAGACCTAATCTGGTGCCAATACATGGGCCTGGCTCCCCCTCCTCTCACCGCACCGGCTCCACCTCTGCTTAGATGTTCTTCCCCACGGGAGGCTGCAGGGTGACGAGGTCACTAAAAAGATGGCCTGGGATCCTAAGGAGAGCCAGGGAGACCCCACACTTGCAGACAGGGAAAGCGAGGCCAGAGCACGGCTGGACTTCATCAGGCTTTCTCGTGGTGGTTGGGTTGTTTTTGGAAAGCAAGAGAATGGCTAGCCTGTTTAAAAGATGGCTCCTGGTGGAAGGGTTTTTAATTCTCTTTATTGGCTCTAGACAGGATTGCAGGAGCTGCCTTGCCAGACTGAAAAAGGAGCACAGTGATGCCTGGAGGGAAAGGGCAACCCTGCCAGTGGCGGATGAAGGGTGGGACGCACCCGTCTTGGTGGTGACAAAGGATGCAGGGTCCACCAGTGGCTCTTGTGGTCTCTAGTTAGCATCCCCGGCTCCAAACAGAACAATGCCTAGAGCTTCCAACCTCTCAGAGGGCCCAGCCTACCAAGGTGACATCAACACAGGGAGGCACCCCTCTTTTGGGAGAGGGTGGCCATGGAGTAAGGCATGAGTCAAAGCAAGCAAAGTAAACACGTATGTTGACCAGAGAACAGGATAACACTTCGATTGGTACCATGAGAGGGGCTGGAGGAGGCCAATTTTACGTCTCTTCCTTCAGTTCATCTTGGCCTTGAAATGGTGATTCCATTGGGTGCCGAAAGTTCTCAGAGTCAAGAATAAGTAAAAGTGGGGGAAGAGAGCCAATCCCAGGATGATAGGCCAGGAGGAAGGACCTTGATCCCTGGTTTCCTCTGTCCCTTGTGGTCCTAGCAGGATGCCCAGTTCACGGGCAGGACCTCCTGCAGCCAGAGCTCGTCGGAACTGCAGATCTAGGGGTGGAGAAGGAGCCCTGGAGAAACCCTCTTCTCCAAGGAGTTTTCTAATACCACTCACTGTGAGCCATTTCAGAGAGAAGAGGAAGGGGAAAGTGTGTCCCCCAAAAGATACAGTTTTCTCCATCACAAAAAAAATATACATATATAGAAAATGATTGGTTTCCATCCTTTCCTCTGAGACCTAATCTGGTGCCAATACATGGGCCTGGCTCCCCCTCCTCTCACCGCACCGGCTCCACCTCTGCTTAGATGTTCTTCCCCACGGGAGGCTGCAGGGTGACGAGGTCACTAAAAAGATGGCCTGGGATCCTAAGGAGAGCCAGGGAGACCCCACACTTGCAGACAGGGAAAGCGAGGCCAGAGCACGGCTGGACTTCATCAGGCTTTCTCGTGGTGGTTGGGTTGTTTTTGGAAAGCAAGAGAATGGCTAGCCTGTTTAAAAGATGGCTCCTGGTGGAAGGGTTTTTAATTCTCTTTATTGGCTCTAGACAGGATTGCAGGAGCTGCCTTGCCAGACTGAAAAAGGAGCACAGTGATGCCTGGAGGGAAAGGGCAACCCTGCCAGTGGCGGATGAAGGGTGGGACGCACCCGTCTTGGTGGTGACAAAGGATGCAGGGTCCACCAGTGGCTCTTGTGGTCTCTAGTTAGCATCCCCGGCTCCAAACAGAACAATGCCTAGAGCTTCCAACCTCTCAGAGGGCCCAGCCTACCAAGGTGACATCAACACAGGGAGGCTTAAAAGGAGTTTTTAAAAGCCATGACGTCCTTTGCTGAAATAAACATTGACATCCTCAACATAGATGCCATGGTTAAGAGGCTTGGAATGTCCGGGAAGGCTTATTGGATTCAACATAATTTCTCTGAAACCTATAAAAAACAAAAACAAAAAAACAGAAAAACAGAAAAAAGCAAAATAAAGTAGAAACCAAAACCCCCAAAGAAGATCAAAACTAGAAGGGGAAACAGAGCGGGAACTCCAAAGCCAGGGCAGGCTGTGGGAGGGGAGAACTGGAATTACAGATACAGATATATTGGGGACAGCCAAACGAATTCTCAGCAAAAGGGAAGGCTAGGAGGAGGGGATTAACTTAAAACCAAGCATGGTCCGAGAAACTGGAAACACTCCACTTTTGCTGCAGCCTCCACTGAACCCAGGAAGAAGGGACGGGAGCAAAACATTTGTGGCGGTGGCCTTGGGTTGTCCTGGAAGATGAGGGGCAGCCTCGTCTAAGCAGGAGGAGTCACTGATGACGAGCTTAAGAGGGAGGCAGGAATGGGGCATAATCACTAGGGTCCCTGGGAGGCAAAGGGGTCAGAGGAGAATGCTCTCCAGATCTTACCTTCTTAAAGGTTACCAATGCGTCATTCCTAATTCTAGGAGTTTGAATAATGTGGACCGCCTCTGGCTATACGGGGTGGGGGTGAGGAGGTACTTCCAAGACTATAAATTCTTTCTCATTCACTTTTTCCTCCCATTTTACCTATTCAGTGTTAATGGCTGATCACTCAGCCTTCCCATAATTCCAAGTCTTATGTACTAAGTCGCTTCAGTCGTGTCTGACTTTTTTTTGCAACCCTATGGACTGTAGCACACCAGGCTCCTCTGTCCATGGGATTCTCCAGGCAAGAATACTGGAGTGGGTTGCCAGGCCCTCCTCCAGGGGGGTCTTCCTGCCCTGGGGACTGAACCTGGGTCTTCTACATTGGAAGACAGATTCTTTACCACTAGCATCATCTGGGAAGCCCTCCAGTCTTATAGGGGACTGAGACACTCTAGAGGGATGGAGGTTTTTCAGTCAACCCCAGCTTAAAGTCATGTCTACAAAATAACATCTGTAACAAGCATGTGTGTGTTTGGGTGTGCGTGCAGACAAGGCAGGAGGAAGCCTATATTTTTAGGAAAGCAGGTACGTGGAGGGGGTGACGGGCCACTGGATGTGGCAGATGCATGCAGAGAGACTGGGCTGGTTGCACTGAGACTTTCCCCATCTCATTCTTAGGACATATTACAAAGAAAATAGAGTAGAGTCATCTTGGATGTTGGGTGCTCTCCTTCTGCAAAGAGTAGGGTCAGAGTGTGGAGACAGAGGAAAATTTCCTCGACAATGATGTCACATTTAGGGGGAGACTCAGTCTCAACAAGAGATGTTTGTGTGATAACATCACTGTGCTAACCCAGGACAAGGCTCTAGGGGCTCTGAGGCTGAGGCCAATGGTCTGAGAAGTCTTCCTAGTGGGTTTGGGACACCCCTGTTTCTCTCTAGGCCATGGTCCCTCTCTCCTTTCTCCCAGATTTCTCATCTAGGCGCTGGGAAGTATCCTGGTCTGGAAGATGCCCTCACCTAATGGATTTTAGTATCAATCCCACCCTGGGCACCTAATCATCCCGCAGTCCTCAGGGACCTTTGAAGACATCATGAGGTCTTCAGATCTTAAGAATTAAAACTGATGAGGGGTGAGGGCAGGTACTACATACAAAGATGACAAGGGAGGTAACTCACCATGTGACCTCGGGTAAGACACTTCCCCACTCTGGACCTCAGGTTCCTCATATATATAATGAGTTGATGGAACTAGATGATCTCTATTGTCCTTCAAGTTTAATATCCCATGATTGTCTATGTTTGAAAAGACCCCTGGCAGAAGAGGCAGACACGCGGGTGTTAGTGGTCAGTATCAAGCCCCAAGTACAAACACAAGGGCAAGAGTTTTTCTTAAGTGCACAAGACTAGAAACTGCAAGCCAGGTGTTCCCAGCTCCTGTACTCACACTGTTTTTCCTGCAGGGGCACCTGCTTTACTTGGGGGATAAAATCCAGATACATGATCTCCTCAGTATCACAGAGTGGCATCAAAGAACTGCTTGAGGGAATCACCATGAACTCTGTCCAAGCTTTCCCTGCCATGCTTACCCTCATCCCTCTTCTTGGGCCGGGGAACCCTGAACTTGGGTCCTCCACTGTTTTTGTGGATGTCCTTTCTGGGGCTGGTAGGATGTCTTGGGTGATAATTCCTGCAGGTCTTGAGACCCCCCTGTTGGCCTCTTCCCTCCTACAAAAGAAGCTCAAATACTCTCCAAGAGGGAAACAACTTGACAAGGGAGAATGAAGAGGAGAAGAGATGGGTTGTTTGGCCGTCTCAGGGCATAACAGTCTGAACAATAAAAGCTGTTGATTCCCTTAGTGACCTGACGACTGTTAACTCCTCTGAAAGAGGTTATCATTATAGCTTGAGAGTGGAATCTCCCTTAGAGGCCATGCAGCATGGTGGGCCCTGGAAGGCTCCATGCTGGATCCATTAAAGGCAGGGGCCAAGTCTGCCTAAGCCTTTGCCAAGGTCACTGAAGCTGCCTCCATGAACATGAGCCCTTTCCCATATGAGCCAGGATATGAAGTTTGTTTTCTCTGGAACTCTTTCCCAGGTGGAGCCTTTCCAAGATTCTAAATGCTGAAGCCTGATAGCATAAGAGGCACTGCTCCAAAACCTTCCATTCCTCCCCCTTTCACTCAGAACAACCCCGGAGCAGGACAGAAAAGGCATATGCTCATGGGAGGCAGTGAGGGGCAGGGGAGACCAGGACCACTGTGGACACAGACTGGAAAAGAGACAGATGGGTGGAGGTAAGGGCACCACATCTCTGTAGAAAGCCTCACCCAATGTGGCCCACAGGCCCCCACATCTAACCTTTCCCTCCATCTGTCAACGGTACTCCCCAACATCATCCAGCATAAAGTTACTTGTAGGACCTCTGTAATTCAGAATGGAGCCTGGTCTTCAGGGACTGTCTTGGTATATGGCTCCTGAGATTTGAACCAGAGACACAGGGATAGTTTGGGGGGAATGGGAGGAAGTTGTGAAGGAAGAGGCTAGGGAGTGCTAAGCATCCAGACAATTGCATGGAAGCTTCCTGAGTCAATCCCATGGGGCCGAAAGCAGGTTACACAGTCAAGGGCAACTTCTTTACTATTCACTGCAGCAAGACAAGGGCTGGCTGCTATGGTCGTGCAACACAGAAGAATGGCCTAGACCCAGACCTTCACACTTCTCTGTTTTCCTGACAGTCTTGCAGATCCCAATCACCTTGCCCTCTCTGATTCATCCTAGCCCAATTGTTGTGCTCTGGCCTTGGGAGTCTAGTCTAGTCTCACCTTCCAGAACCCACCAGTGAGAACTTCCTTGAATCTTCTGCTGCACGCTCTTCATCCAGTTGGATTCTCAAGGCTTCCCTTTCTGTTCCTGCTTCCTCCTTTCGTTATCCAACATGGTCACTTTATTCCCAAACACCATAAAATGGGTTTGGGTTATGGCCTTGATAAAAGGCTCAGTACCAAACAGAGTTCTACTGGATTATTTCCCAACATTTCCTCTTGAAATTGGTTCATCGTCTTTAAGTTCCTATATCCCAGGAATGCTTAGCACTTGCCTACCCCTGGCTATGAGAAGAGGAGGCTGAAACACACAGGAGTCCTGGCACTGAAGTCATGGGTGGCTTAACCACCGGGAATCAGAGGCACAAAGAAGTGAAGATCCTTCCCATAGAGAAAGTGAGAGCAGGAGGGCATGGAAGCATGGAGCCTGATGGGCACCCCACCCCAGCGTAGGGCATTCTAACCACAGCCTCATCACTGTTCCTCAAGGAGTGACAAGATGTGAAGGGAGCCTCAAGCAATGACCTTCTGTAACAATCCAACCCCTTGATAAATCACTGATCACCTGAATCAAAAGATCTATACAGGTATGTGATAGTGCCAGGCATTGTTTATTGTACCTCCAGTATCTTTTATTCATTCCCTGGTGGCTCAGACAGTAAAGAATCTGTCCACAATGCAGGAGAAATGGCTTACTGGAAAAGACCTTGATGCTGGAAAAGACAGAGGGTAGGAGGAGAAGGGAGCGACAGAGGATGAGATGATTGGATGGTATTACTGACTCGTACAAAAATTTGAGCAAACTCTGGAAGAACAGCCTGGTATGCTGCAGTCCATGGGGTTGCAAAGAGTTGGACACAACTGAGTGACCGAATAAAAGCAACAACAATATCTTTTATTTTTTAATTAATTAATTTTTTCTTTGGCAGTACCATGCCGCTTTCAGGATCTTAGCTCCCCAACCAGGGATTAGACCCAGGCCCTGGCAGTGAAAGCTCAGAGTCCTAATCACTAGACCATCAGGGAACTCCTTCTAGTTCACCTTGCCCTCTCTGTTATCCACCATTGTTGTGCTCTGGCCTTGGGAGTCTTTATTCCCTAACCCACCATAGAAATCTTCTGCTGCACGCTCTTCATCCAGTTGGATTCTCAAGGCTTCCCTTTCTGTTCCTGCTTCCTCCTTTCGTTATCCAACATGGTCACTTTATTCCCAAACACCATAAAATGGGTTTGGGTTATGGCCTTGATAAAAGGCTCAGTACCAAACAGAGTTCTACTGGATTATTTCCCAACATTTCCTCTTGAAATTGGGTCCTCGGCTTTAGGTTCCGATATCCGAAGAATGCTTAGCACTTGCCTACCCCTGGCTATGAGAAGAGGAGGCTGAAACACACAGGAGTCCTGGCACTGAAGTCATGGGTGGCTTAACCACCGGGAATCAGAGGCACAAAGAAGTGAAGATCCTTCCCATAGAGAAAGTGAGAGCAGGAGGGCATGGAAGCATGGAGCCTGATGGGCACCCCACCCCAGCGTAGGGCATTCTAACCACAGCCTCATCACTGTTCCTCAAGGAGTGACAAGATGTGAAGGGAGCCTCAAGCAATGACCTTCTGTAACAATCCAACCCCTTGATAAATCACTGATCACCTGAATCAAAAGATCTATACAGGTATGTGATAGTGCCAGGCATTGTTTATTGTACCTCCAGTATCTTTTATTCATTCCCTGGTGGCTCAGACAGTAAAGAATCTGTCCACAATGCAGGAGAAATGGCTTACTGGAAAAGACCTTGATGCTGGAAAAGACAGAGGGTAGGAGGAGAAGGGAGCGACAGAGGATGAGATGATTGGATGGTATTACTGACTCGTACAAAAATTTGAGCAAACTCTGGAAGAACAGCCTGGTATGCTGCAGTCCATGGGGTTGCAAAGAGTTGGACACAACTGAGTGACCGAATAAAAGCAACAACAATATCTTTTATTTTTTAATTAATTAATTTTTTCTTTGGCAGTACCATGCCGCTTTCAGGATCTTAGCTCCCCAACCAGGGATTAGACCCAGGCCCTGGCAGTGAAAGCTCAGAGTCCTAATCACTAGACCATCAGGGAACTCCTTCTAGTATTTTTTTGGTTTTCTTCAACTTCATGCCACAAGCTCTTTATTTATTTATTTATTTTCATCTCTCTTTATTCTTTGGCCTGTGTGGGCCTCCCATCGCAGTTGCCTCTCTCGCTGAAGAGCACTGGCTCCGGGCGCATGTGCTCCAGAGCACTGGCTCATAATTGGACGCATCGGTCCAGCAGCTCCATGGCATGTGGGATCTTCCTGGGTCAGGGATCGAACCAGTGCCCCTTGCACTGCAAGGCAGACTCTTTACCCACTGGACCACCAGGGAAGCTCCCTCTGGTATTTTTTTTAAAGTTCTAGATATTACTAACTCTTTGCTGAAAAGAAAAAAACTCATGTTTACTTTGTGGCAGGCTCTGATATTGAACATTCCAAGTTCTTCATAACCTTAAACTCCTTGTAATTAACTATTGTGCAATATGGCTTCCATTTGTTGCAAATCAATATATGGGAAAAGGAGGCAGAAATGGAGGTCAAGGCCAGGGTGACGGGGACATTCTCTAGGAGAAGCAGGGCTTTACCTCTGGCTCATTCTGCAGGGCCTTGCTGGAGGACTGGAGTCTTCATCCCTCATTAACAGCTTCCCCAGCCAGGGAGCTGAGAATCCCCATGCCAGGCCACTGCCTTCCTCCAGCGGATGCCCAGGCCAGCCCTTACCCAGGCCACTTCATCTTCCGCACACACCAGCCAGCCGCACCTACCACTTTGTACTGGGACCTTCCAAGTAAAGAATCCTATCTAGACACTGACCCTTTCATTCTGATGCTCCTTCCGGGTATTCAGCTAAAGAAGGATGCAAAGGAAACCTGATGAGAGAGAATCATGAATTTTGAGAGAAGAGCAATTATTCAGAACACAGTCACACCTACAGCACAGAAAAGCTGTTGCTTTTCTCAACCTAAGGTCTTTCTTCTCCTGCCATCAGAGTGAATGAAAGGCTGGTGGTACTAAGCCAAGTGGGTCAGACTACTGTCTAGGCTTGCTGGCCACAAAATAGCTTGCTTAAAGCTCTCAAATCATGTCCTCTGTCATTCTGAGGTGGCAAACCTAACCTATGGGCCATCGGTGGCTCTAGGCTGCATCTCTTTTTTAGCAGAATTTAAAAAAAATTTTTAATTAGTTGCCAACACCTAAAAGTTGGAAGATTTCACATTTAAAACATTCCCATTTCTAGCTTTCCTTGATCATCCAAGAGTTCCACTGGTGCTGGGCCAGCATTTCTGCACAATGGTCAAAGCAGTGGCCACTCCATTTACGTAGAGCATGTGTTCTTTAATTTGCCATATACTCTACCATTCCCTATTACCTTCCCCTGGTCCCTTCATTTATTTACAATCCCTTCAAACCATGAAGGGACCAACTAGTCTTAGCATTTGAGTATTATAAAACTTTATAATAAGTATAAAACCTGCATTAGGTATTTGGCTGTGCATTAAAGACCAGGGTATGCCATTTCAGGAGCCTCACTGACTGTCTCTATAATGACCAGGTTTGTGCTCCCTCAGGTTATGGCTGGGCTTCCCTGGTGGCTCAGATGATAAAGAACCTGCCTTTAACACAGGAGACTGGGGTTTGATCCTGGGTTGGGAAGACCCCTTGGAGAAAGGAATGGTTACCCACTCCAGTATTCTTTCCTGGAGAATTCCTTAGACAGAGGAGCCTGGAGGTCTACAGTTGACAGGGTCACAAAGAGTTGGGCCCAACTGAGTGATTAACACTTTCACTTTTCACTAGTTATGGTTAAAAATGATAAAGAAGTGGCTGGAAACCTTCATCTGAAGGACAGATCTATCTCAGAAAAAGGAGCTAGTTCAGGAGTTGAACTCTATGGGTAAGAGGGCCCTGTGTTCAGAAATTGGGTTCCCAGGAAGAAAACGTTCTAGAGATTACTTATAATTCTGTCTCGGGGGGAAAAAGAGGGTATTGGAGTATTTGCGTCATCAGCGGGCTTTGCTTTCACTTTGCTTGGCACATAAGAGGCACTTGACCAAAGGTTATCAAAGGCTGGCTAGCAAGACTTTTTAATGTAGCTGTTAAACTCCACAGGGAATGTTTTGATCCAAAGTATCCCCACATCCCTACAGCAACCAACATGCTGCAAGTGCTTCTCTAGCATACCGAAATGTACTTGGAACTAAAATGTCCCTCTTGTATATTTCGCGGCTAAGCGTATTGAACTGAGATCCCCAACTTCAATACACAGCACCTCTTCCTGTGAAGCTGCCTCAATACTGCTGGGAAAAATCAATGATGAGCCCGCCCGGGCCCACATGCAAAGTTTGCTTCCAGCTGTGCGCAGATGCTGAGTGAGGGGGCTGCAGCTGAATGTAGCCCAAATGTGAGCTAGCTCAGGGAGTTGTGCCAGGGGAAGTCACAGTGGGAGGGCATCCACACCTGGGTGAGATAAAAGGGCAAGGAACACTGAGATTTTCAGACAAAAGCAAAAGGCACTTCCCAGAAGGAGTCTTGAAGGCTCTCCTGACTCTTCCCCTAGGAAAACTGCAAGGCTTGCGCTCAAAGGAGGAGGATGTGCCTGGGGGCTTTGCCCTTGGCATCACTATTGTCCCAACAATAAGCTGAGCATTGATCAAAGGAGTGAAATGTGAGCCCCAGAGAAAGGGAAGTGCCTTCCACGCCAGGACAAGGATGAAGTGACTTCTTAGAATCACAATACTTCATAGGCCATGGAGTAAAATTAATCACCTGGCAAAACCTATTTACCACTCTCAAAATTAACTATGTAGAAGACAATTAGCTGAGCTGCTGCAGAAGACCTGGTTTTGATTGCTGGGATGGAAGATCCCCTGGAGAAGGGAATGGCTACCCACTCCAGTATGCTTGCCTGGAGAACTCCATGGACAGAGAGCCTGGCAGGCTTTGGTCTGTGCAGTCACAAAGAACTGGACATGACTGAGTGACTCTCACTTTCACTTTCAAGGGACCATCCATCATATGGGAACACCCCTTGCTTAACTGACAGGAGAACAGAACCTCAGGTATGAATAACCTTTCTTTATTTTCATCTGCCTCCCTGCATTTCAAAATACTTGTCTTCATTTTTTTAGTTCTGGCACTTGAGAAGGGGGAAAGGGAGGGGACTTCGCTCTAGTTGCAGTGTGTAGTCTTACTTGCCCTGTGGCCTGTGGGATCTTAGTTCCCCAACCAGGGATCAAACCCAGGTCCCCTGCATTGGGAGGTGGATACTTAACCACTGGACCACCAGGGAAGTCCCAAAAGACATTGTACTAAGCACATTTTCCTCTTTTTGATTCTTTTCACATGTTGGAATGCCTGAAATAGTAAAGTGCAGAGATGATCAAAACTGTGTACCTGCCAACCAATATTAACAATTTGTTATATTTTGATATATTCTTTTCAAATTTTTGAGAGAGAGAACATATTATGCCCATTGCTATCAGCCCATATGAATCCATCCATCATCCTGTTTCTCATTCATCTCACCAGAGGTAACCACTGCCTGGAAACAGATGAGGCTCATCTCGGCATTTTTAATGATTTGGCAAAACCCTTCCCAGAAGGAGTCTTGAAGGCTCTCCTGACTCTTCCCTAGGAAAATTGCAAGGCTTGCGCTCAAAGGAGGAGGATGTGCCTGGGGGCTTTGCCCTTGGCATCACTATTGTCCCAACAATAAGCTGAGCATTGATCAAAGGAGTGAAATGTGAGCCCCAGAGAAAGGGAAGTGCCTTCCACGCCAGGACAAGGATGAAGTGACTTCTTAGAATCACAATACTTCATAGGCCATGGAGTAAAATTAATCACCTGGCAAAACCTATTTACCACTCTCAAAATTAACTATGTAGAAGACAATTAGCTGAGCTGCTGCAGAAGACCTGGTTTTGATTGCTGGGATGGAAGATCCCCTGGAGAAGGGAATGGCTACCCACTCCAGTATGCTTGCCTGGAGAACTCCATGGACAGAGAGCCTGGCAGGCTTTGGTCTGTGCAGTCACAAAGAACTGGACATGACTGAGTGACTCTCACTTTCACTTTCAAGGGACCATCCATCATATGGGAACACCCCTTGCTTAACTGACAGGAGAACAGAACCTCAGGTATGAATAACCTTTCTTTATTTTCATCTGCCTCCCTGCATTTCAAAATACTTGTCTTCATTTTTTTAGTTCTGGCACTTGAGAAGGGGAACGGGGAGGGGACTTCGCTCTAGTTGCAGTGTGTAGTCTTACTTGCCCTGTGGCCTGTGGGATCTTAGTTCCCCAACCAGGGATCAAACCCAGGTCCCCTGCATTGGGAGGTGGATACTTAACCACTGGACCACCAGGGAAGTCCCAAAAGACATTGTACTAAGCACATTTTCCTCTTTTTGATTCTTTTCACATGTTGGAATGCCTGAAATAGTAAAGTGCAGAGATGATCAAAACTGTGTACCTGCCAACCAATATTAACAATTTGTTATATTTTGATATATTCTTTTCAAATTTTTGAGAGAGAGAACATATTATGCCCATTGCTATCAGCCCATATGAATCCATCCATCATCCTGTTTCTCATTCATCTCACCAGAGGTAACCACTGCCTGGAAACAGATGAGGCTCATCTCCAGGCATTTTTTAATGATTTGGCTGCAGAGGTATATATCTGTAAGAAAACTGCCTAAGCTTACATTTTAAAACCAGGGCATGTTTTCTAGATTTAGCCATGTTGAGACATGTAATTCCTATTCATTAATTGCAACTAATGGAGTCCAGCGGGTGATTATAAGACAAATGTTTTGCCTGTTCTACCAAATGACATTTATTTCCAGGCTGTCATTATTCCAAAAAAATGTTGCAATAAATATTATTACACAAGTTTCTTTCTGTGGAAGAGTTTCTCTAGAGCAGCCATCAGCCAACTTTTCCCTGTGAAGGGTCAGATAATGAAGACTGTTTTAGGCTTTACACAAATCATACAGCCTCGTTTGCCGCTACTAAATTCTGCCACGGTAATCCAAAAGCAGCCATAGACAACACAGAAACAAACAGGGTTCCAATGAAAACATCACTGGCAAAAACAGACAAGGGCCAGATTTGCTGACCTCTAGTCTAGAGGCTCGTTACTCGAGGGTGGGCAGGTGGACCAGCTTATGCATCAGCTGGAGTTTGGTAGAGATGAAGACTCTCAGACTCCAGTGTATCAGTATCTTCATTGTAGCAAACTTTTGGGGCGATTTCTATGCACAAGAAGTGCCTGAGAAGAATAGCTTTAGAGGTGATCTCTAGAGTATGCAGACATCTTCCACTGTATTGCTAAATGTCTCCCCAAAGAGATGGTATCAACCTATATTTCTTTGATCACTAAATGGATGAACACTTTTCCCCACATCTCCATATCTGATAGTCTCTGATGTGTGGTAGGTATTTTCTTATAGCTTTGAGGTGCATTTCCCAATAACTGCTAAGGTTCCTTATTATCTCAACCGGAGTTTCCCGTTCTGTCTCTTCCCATACTGTCTTCTTTGTGTTATGTGTGTTATATATGTGTGCACATTATATATATTATGTATATGTGATTATATATTGCCTATATAATGATATTTTGTATGTGATCAGTCACTCAGTTGTGTCTGATTCTTTGCAAACACTTATCTAAAAAATATTCTACTTTTAAACTTCACCCAGAATTCATAATTTATTCTGTGTGTGGTAGGAGATACCAGTATTTTCCTTGTGTGATTTTATAAATTCTTTCTTTCATACTGATTTGCAATGACATATCAAAAATACACACATAGCCACACATCTCTCTGTTTATGTATCTACATATATACACAGGTATGCTTTCCAAGTGCTGAAAAAGCATTGCTATACTTTGCCATATCGGTCTCCCTGTCTTAATCACTGTAATGTTATAATAAGTTTTTTATACAACAGTCCTGACCCTAATTTTATTTCCAGGCACAAAAATGTTGCAATAAATATTATTACACAAGTTTCTTTCTGTGGAAGAGTTTCTCTAGAGCAGCCATCAGCCAACTTTTCCCTGTGAAGGGTCAGATAATGAAGACTGTTTTAGGCTTTACACAAATCATACAGCCTCGTTTGCCGCTACTAAATTCTGCCACGGTAATCCAAAAGCAGCCATAGACAACACAGAAACAAACAGGGTTCCAATGAAAACATCACTGGCAAAAACAGACAAGGGCCAGATTTGCTGACCTCTAGTCTAGAGGCTCGTTACTCGAGGGTGGGCAGGTGGACCAGCTTATGCATCAGCTGGAGTTTGGTAGAGATGAAGACTCTCAGACTCCAGTGAATCAGTATCTTCATTGTAGCAAACTTTTGGGGCGATTTCTATGCACAAGAAGTGCCTGAGAAGAATAGCTTTAGAGGTGATCTCTAGAGTATGCAGACATCTTCCACTGTATTGCTAAATGTCTCCCCAAAGAGATGGTATCAACCTATATTTCTTTGATCACTAAATGGATGAACACTTTTCCCCACATCTCCATATCTGATAGTCTCTGATGTGTGGTAGGTATTTTCTTATAGCTTTGAGGTGCATTTCCCAATAACTGCTAAGGTTCCTTATTATCTCAACCGGAGTTTCCCGTTCTGTCTCTTCCCATACTGTCTTCTTTGTGTTATGTGTGTTATATATGTGTGCACATTATATATATTATGTATATGTGATTATATATTGCCTATATAATGATATTTTGTATGTGATCAGTCACTCAGTTGTGTCTGATTCTTTGCAAACACTTATCTAAAAAATATTCTACTTTTAAACTTCACCCAGAATTCATAATTTATTCTGTGTGTGGTAGGAGATACCAGTATTTTCCTTGTGTGATTTTATAAATTCTTTCTTTCATACTGATTTGCAATGACATATCAAAAATACACACATAGCCACACATCTCTCTGTTTATGTATCTACATATATACACAGGTATGCTTTCCAAGTGCTGAAAAAGCATTGCTATACTTTGCCATATCGGTCTCCCCTGTCTTAATCACTGTAATGTTATAATAAGTCTTTCTGTCTATGAGTACAAATCTCCTCAGCCTTCCTGACTTCACACTATACTAAAAAGTGACAGTCATCAATAGAGTATGATACTAGCACAAAAAAAGAAACATAAACCAATGGAACAAGATAGAGAGCCTAGAGATAGACCACACCCTTATGGGTACCATATTTTTGGCAAAGGAGGCAAGAATATGCAGTGGGGCAAAGACAGCCTCTTCAATAAGTGGTGCTGGGGAAACTGGACAGCTACATGTAAAAGATTGAAGTTGCAACAATCCTAACACCCATACACAAAGATAAACTCAAAGTGGATTAAAGACATAACTGTAAGACCATAAACCATAAAACTCTTAGAGGAAAACATAGGCAGAACACTCGATGACATAAACCAAAGTAGGATCTTCTATGACCCACCTCCTACAGTAAGGGAAATAAAAACAAAAATAAACAACTGGGCCCTAACTAAACTTAAAAGCTTTTGTACGGCAAAATAAACCATAAACAGGGTGAAAAGACAACTCTCAGAATGGGAGAAAATAATAGCAAAGGAAACAACTCTCCTCAATCTTACAAAAAAAAAAAAAAAAAAAAAAAAAAAACCTTGCCTATTCTTTGTCTTTCTATCATATAAATTATAGACTAGCTTTATCAAAGAAGTGCCTTTAGAAACCCTGCTGGGATTTTTATTGGGTGTGTATTTAATCTATAAACTTGGGGGGATAATCAACATGTTCATCTGTTGGTTCTTCTTGTTTATTAGCAAGATACATGCTCCATTTACACATTCTTTTTTTAATACTCTTATCACTGTCTTGTATTTTCCAGAAGATACTGCCTATCCCTTTGTAGAATTTATAATTTTTTGCCTTTTTAAATTTTATTTCATTGTTGCTATTGTAAATGTGATTTGTTTTCAATTAAAATTTCTAATGGTGTTTAGGGAGTTCCCTTCTCCAGGGAACCTTCACACTCAGTTCTCTTGCATTGTAGGCAAACTCTTTATCATCTGAGCCACAAGGGAAGCCATCATAAATGTGATCTGTTTTCAATTAAAATTTCTAATGGTGTTCAGGGCATGCATTAATTTGTGTTCATTGATCTTATATTAGGAATGTTTCTGAACTCCAACTTATTCTAGGTTTATAAATATCTTTTGATATTCTTCATAGGATGATGATATCATCCACAAAAAGGAGATTGTATGTCTTTCCACTATTCTTACATTTCTTTTCTCGTCTTATTGCATTGGGTATCAATAGACTCTCTGGAACATTATTGAGTAAAGGATAACAAAAGGGTAACAAATATCCTATTGTTAGTTGTTATTTTTTTACAATTTTCTTAATTTGGGATTGTGGTTCATTTTGAGTAGGAAGGGTTTTTTCTCTCTCTCTTGTGTGCAGTCACCATTGTCTAATGCTTTTATTGTTGGTGTTGTGGCTGCCTCCACCAAGGCTCTTTAGAACTTCAGTTCCAAACCCATCCTATAATGACGGCCTGGGGTCCTGAAAGGGTAATACCATTTTAAAATAAAACAAAAAACTTGCTGAAAACAAACAGTTCTACTTCTAAATTTCATCCTGAACATATAACTTCTTTTGTGACAGATATGAGCTAATAATATAACTTTCTATTTCCTCATGGTGAATGCTTTCTTCCTTCCATATTGATTTGCAGTAGGATGTAGCAGAATAGTCTTCAGCTAGTTGAGTGGCTTAAGTCAGTTCACCGTCTTGCAATTGCATCTTAATCCCTCTCCCCTTCCTCCTTAGGCTCAAAGATTCCTATTAGCTGTAGTCTCATACCAAGGTTAACAACACAACACTATTTCCTCAGACTCTTCATCAGTGTAGAAGCTTGTCCCCAACTCATGGCTTCAATCAGCAGTTTTAGCCCAGATTCCTCCAACAATCTGAAGTACATATGGACACACGGCTATGCAGGACCCTCAAGAGCTGAATTTCTGTCCTTGCTTTTTGCCTCCAGACTTGGAGCCTAGCCTGAGAATGAATGTAGTTCTGCTCATCAACCTTTTATTTCTGTACTATTTCTGATCCATCAGGTCCATATCTTGCTTTTAGGCCTAACTATGTATTCCTATATTTTTCTGTCACTGTTGTGTTTTTGGAGCAGAGAAAATGTGCTGAAAAGCATGAACTTATTGCACCATCTTGACCAGAGCCTGAGTACTTTTCTTTCTTTCTGTATCAGAGGAATGTTTCTGACTAAATTTAAAAGATATTCTTCATAGGATGATGATATCATCCACAAAAAGGAGATTGTATGTCTTTCCACTATTCTTACATTTCTTTTCTCGTCTTATTGCATTGGGTATCAATAGACTCTCTGGAACATTATTGAGTAAAGGATAACAAAAGGGTAACAAATATCCTATTGTTAGTTGTTATTTTTTTACAATTTTCTTAATTTGGGATTGTGGTTCATTTTGAGTAGGAAGGGTTTTTTCTCTCTCTCTTGTGTGCAGTCACCATTGTCTAATGCTTTTATTGTTGGTGTTGTGGCTGCCTCCACCAAGGCTCTTTAGAACTTCAGTTCCAAACCCATCCTATAATGACGGCCTGGGGTCCTGAAAGGGTAATACCATTTTAAAATAAAACAAAAAACTTGCTGAAAACAAACAGTTCTACTTCTAAATTTCATCCTGAACATATAACTTCTTTTGTGACAGATATGAGCTAATAATATAACTTTCTATTTCCTCATGGTGAATGCTTTCTTCCTTCCATATTGATTTGCAGTAGGATGTAGCAGAATAGTCTTCAGCTAGTTGAGTGGCTTAAGTCAGTTCACCGTCTTGCAATTGCATCTTAATCCCTCTCCCCTTCCTCCTTAGGCTCAAAGATTCCTATTAGCTGTAGTCTCATACCAAGGTTAACAACACAACACTATTTCCTCAGACTCTTCATCAGTGTAGAAGCTTGTCCCCAACTCATGGCTTCAATCAGCAGTTTTAGCCCAGATTCCTCCAACAATCTGAAGTACATATGGACACACGGCTATGCAGGACCCTCAAGAGCTGAATTTCTGTCCTTGCTTTTTGCCTCCAGACTTGGAGCCTAGCCTGAGAATGAATGTAGTTCTGCTCATCAACCTTTTATTTCTGTACTATTTCTGATCCATCAGGTCCATATCTTGCTTTTAGGCCTAACTATGTATTCCTATATTTTTCTGTCACTGTTGTGTTTTTGGAGCAGAGAAAATGTGCTAAAAAGCATGAACTTATTGCACCATCTTGACCAGAGCCTGAGTACTTTTCTTTCTTTCTGTATCAGAGGAAGATGTATTTTCTATTTTTCCTTAACTGGTGTCTTCAATCCTATATCCAACTTCCTTCTTCAATTATTTCCCGTCTCTCAATCATCTTCCATAAATACTATTCTAGTCTCCTTTCTACAGAAATCTATATACGGCCATATCTATTTCTTGGTCTGTGATCATGTGTCAAATCCTTAGCTCCTTAGTTCACTTCAGTCGTGTCCAACTCTTTGTGACCCTATGGACTGTAGCCTGCCAGGCTGCTCTGTCCATGGGATTCTCCAGGCAATAATACTAGAGTGGGTTTCCATGGCCTCTTCCAAGGAATCTCCCCAACTCTGGGATCCAACCCAAATATTCTGACTCCCCTACATTGCAGATGGATTCTTTACCTCTGAGCCACCAGGGAAGCCCTCAGGTACCAACATTTTGCAAGATTCCATTGCAAATGTATCTCTCTATCTTATAGATCATTAATGATTTACTTCTTATTATCCAAGTTCTATTCCCTCCACAGAAACAGACCTCTTGAAGGTCACAGTAGTTATTTCATAACTAGATTTTCTCCATTCCTCTTCACCTTGACCACCCAACATCCTCCCTGACACTTAGAATACTGTGTCCTCTTTCTACCTTTCTGTTCCTCTTCTTCTAGTTGGATTCTTTCCCTTCACCTGTACCTATGGTAGTTTCTCAAGGATCAGTCCTCTCACCCCTGGCTACTCAGAGTATGGTTCTTGGATCAGCAATGGCAGGTTCACCTGAGAACTTGCTAGAAATGAGGACTCTCAAGCTCTTACTCCAAACCCAGTAAATCAAAATCTACATCCTCTGAATTAATTTTTATTGGAGTATAATTGCTCTACAGTATTGTGTTAGGTTCTCCCATACAGCAAAATGAATCAGTGATACCTGTATCTCCTCATTTTTAGATTTCCTTTCCATTTAGGTTTACTGCAGACCACTGAATAGAGTTCCTGTGTCATACAATAGGTTCTCATTAGTTATTTATTCTATACATAGTAGTGACTATATGATCCCATATTTTTCTGTCACTGTTGTGTTTTTGGAGCAGAGAAAATGTGCTAAAAGCATGAACTTATTGCACCATCTTGACCAGAGCCTGAGTACTTTTCTTTCTTTCTGTATCAGAGGAAGATGTATTTTCTATTTTTCCTTAACTGGTGTCTTCAATCCTATATCCAACTTCCTTCTTCAATTATTTCCCGTCTCTCAATCATCTTCCATAAATACTATTCTAGTCTCCTTTCTACAGAAATCTATATACGGCCATATCTATTTCTTGGTCTGTGATCATGTGTCAAATCCTTAGCTCCTTAGTTCACTTCAGTCGTGTCCAACTCTTTGTGACCCTATGGACTGTAGCCTGCCAGGCTGCTCTGTCCATGGGATTCTCCAGGCAATAATACTAGAGTGGGTTTCCATGGCCTCTTCCAAGGAATCTCCCCAACTCTGGGATCCAACCCAAATATTCTGACTCCCCTACATTGCAGATGGATTCTTTACCTCTGAGCCACCAGGGAAGCCCTCAGGTACCAACATTTTGCAAGATTCCATTGCAAATGTATCTCTCTATCTTATAGATCATTAATGATTTACTTCTTATTATCCAAGTTCTATTCCCTCCACAGAAACAGACCTCTTGAAGGTCACAGTAGTTATTTCATAACTAGATTTTCTCCATTCCTCTTCACCTTGACCACCCAACATCCTCCCTGACACTTAGAATACTGTGTCCTCTTTCTACCTTTCTGTTCCTCTTCTTCTAGTTGGATTCTTTCCCTTCACCTGTACCTATGGTAGTTTCTCAAGGATCAGTCCTCTCACCCCTGGCTACTCAGAGTATGGTTCTTGGATCAGCAATGGCAGGTTCACCTGAGAACTTGCTAGAAATGAGGACTCTCAAGCTCTTACTCCAAACCCAGTAAATCAAAATCTACATCCTCTGAATTAATTTTTATTGGAGTATAATTGCTCTACAGTATTGTGTTAGGTTCTCCCATACAGCAAAATGAATCAGTGATACCTGTATCTCCTCATTTTTAGATTTCCTTTCCATTTAGGTTTACTGCAGACCACTGAATAGAGTTCCCTGTGTCATACAATAGGTTCTCATTAGTTATTTATTCTATACATAGTAGTGACTATATGTCAATCCCAATCTCCCAATTCTCACACTGGACCACCAGGGAATTCCCAATTGTGACTTTCTGTGTGACATTTCTTCTTCTGTCTTCTAGAACTGTTTTCAATGCAGACACTACAGTGAAACTATTCAAAGACACGTTCTTTTAATTTCTCCATAAGATCATTTTTAAAGTCTAACAATTAATATTTCTAAGCATTTACATATGCCAAGGCAATGAGCAAAGTCCTGTGCATGGACTTCTTCATCTAGCCTTCACAGTACCCCCATGAGGGGAGAACTGCTGTGGTCTCTAGTCTGTGGATGAGGAAAAAGGAAGATGCTGAGTTATCCTATGAATAGTAGGCAGAGTCATCCTGAACCTAGGTTTTCTCATTCCTGCTCTCCTGCTATATTAAAGTATGCTATATGAATCTTTCTGGTATACTGAAACCAAAGCAGGAAGCACTTACCAGCTATCCCTATTTCTCACCTGATAGACCAGCACGTCAGAGGATAGAAAACTCACTTTTTAGAACCATGTGATATGACTCATGTGTATATGTGTGAATCTGTATAACAATATGCCACACTATTTTGAAGTTCCACTATAGTATCTTGGCATTTACAGAGCATTTCTTTTCCTAAAACTTCAAATGATTCTGTTAACCTTAAAATAACTCTGAGGTAAGGAAAGAAAAAGAATTATCTTAACATCAATGCCTCCTACCTGTGACTTGATCGTGTGAATCTTTTCAAACCCAAGTCCTCAAGTCGATCTGCCCCCATGTACCTATGGTAGTTTCTCAAGGATCAGTCCTCTCACCCCTGGCTACTCAGAGTATGGTTCTTGGATCAGCAATGGCAGGTTCACCTGAGAACTTGCTAGAAATGAGGACTCTCAAGCTCTTACTCCAAACCCAGTAAATCAAAATCTACATCCTCTGAATTAATTTTTATTGGAGTATAATTGCTCTACAGTATTGTGTTAGGTTCTCCCATACAGCAAAATGAATCAGTGATACCTGTATCTCCTCATTTTTAGATTTCCTTTCCATTTAGGTTTACTGCAGACCACTGAATAGAGTTCCCTGTGTCATACAATAGGTTCTCATTAGTTATTTATTCTATACATAGTAGTGACTATATGTCAATCCCAATCTCCCAATTCTCACACTGGACCACCAGGGAATTCCCAATTGTGACTTTCTGTGTGACATTTCTTCTTCTGTCTTCTAGAACTGTTTTCAATGCAGACACTACAGTGAAACTATTCAAAGACACGTTCTTTTAATTTCTCCATAAGATCATTTTTAAAGTCTAACAATTAATATTTCTAAGCATTTACATATGCCAAGGCAATGAGCAAAGTCCTGTGCATGGACTTCTTCATCTAGCCTTCACAGTACCCCCATGAGGGGAGAACTGCTGTGGTCTCTAGTCTGTGGATGAGGAAAAAGGAAGATGCTGAGTTATCCTATGAATAGTAGGCAGAGTCATCCTGAACCTAGGTTTTCTCATTCCTGCTCTCCTGCTATATTAAAGTATGCTATATGAATCTTTCTGGTATACTGAAACCAAAGCAGGAAGCACTTACCAGCTATCCCTATTTCTCACCTGATAGACCAGCACGTCAGAGGATAGAAAACTCACTTTTTAGAACCATGTGATATGACTCATGTGTATATGTGTGAATCTGTATAACAATATGCCACACTATTTTGAAGTTCCACTATAGTATCTTGGCATTTACAGAGCATTTCTTTTCCTAAAACTTCAAATGATTCTGTTAACCTTAAAATAACTCTGAGGTAAGGAAAGAAAAAGAATTATCTTAACATCAATGCCTCCTACCTGTGACTTGATCGTGTGAATCTTTTCAAACCCAAGTCCTCAAGTCGATCTGCTACCTCCCAGAGGCCTGACTTTCTTCAGAGTCATGACTATTTTGTTTAGGCTCCACTAAACATAAGGCAAAGGCCTGTGTCAAGCAGGAAATGTAATCAATAAAGTCTAAATCTCTGAGGGCTATCAATATTAAGCCGATTATCTTAGAGCAGAGTATGGTTAATAGCATCAGATAACTGGCCCATCCTAAATGTATAGCCCAAATACGGAAAGGATACAAACCTGTGAGTTGCTTTTGTGACTTGGAATTTGTATGACTGGTGATAATGATGAGGGAAAGACGAAAAGGTAGATGAGAAGGGACCCACCATATATCTGTCTAAAGCAATGGTTCTTAACCTTCCTTGGGGTTTGCTGTCTTCAAATTTAAGGGAAGCATCATACACAGAGAGATACACAAAGAAGAAGACTCATTTGGGCCCATGGCAGTGCCACGGTCTAGCTGGGGATTCATAATGAGAGTAGTAGACAGGTGCTACACAGGTCACAAGGCATCAACTCTTTGCGATGACAGACACTAGCAAATGTGGATTCAAATCCCTGCTTTCCCTGTGCACTAAATCTCCAGATTGCTGATATGTGTTGAGGGCCTCCTGTGCTCAGAGGCACTATGTCTAGAACTGGGAAGAGAAACACCACAATGCTGTTCAGTTGTTTTGTCATATCTGACTCTTTGCAACCCCTTGGACTGTGGCATTCCAGGCTTCTCTGTCCTTTACCATCTCCCAAAGTTTACTCAACCTCATGGCCATTGAGTCAGTGATGCCATCCAACCATCTCAACCTCTGTCTCCCCTTCTCCTCCAGCCCTCAATCTTTCCCAGTATCAGGGTCTTTTCCAATGAGTTGGATCCTCACATTGGGTGGCCAAAGTATTGGAGCTTGAGCTTCAGCCTCAGGCCTTTCAGTGAATATTCAGGGTTGATTTCCTTTAGGACTGACTGGTTTGATCTCCTTGTTGTCCAAGGAACTCTCAAGAGTTTTCTCTAACACCACAATTCGAAAGTATTAATTCTTCAGTGTTCAGTCTGCTTTATGAGTAAAACCCAGTTATTATCCTGTGCTAAGTCATTTCAGTCATCTCCAACTCTTTGCAGCCCTATGGACAACAGCCTACCAGGCTCCTCTGTCCATATAGAAGCTCAAAATCCAGAGCCAAGAGCAATAATTTTTGCAAATATGTGACTAGCAATCTTCTAGTAACTGAAAAAATTAAGGCCGATTATCGTAGAGCAGAGTATGGTTAATAGCATCAGATAACTGGCCCATCCTAAATGTATAGCCCAAATACGGAAAGGATACAAACCTGTGAGTTGCTTTTGTGACTTGGAATTTGTATGACTGGTGATAATGATGAGGGAAAGACGAAAAGGTAGATGAGAAGGGACCCACCATATATCTGTCTAAAGCAATGGTTCTTAACCTTCCTTGGGGTTTGCTGTCTTCAAATTTAAGGGAAGCATCATACACAGAGAGATACACAAAGAAGAAGACTCATTTGGGCCCATGGCAGTGCCACGGTCTAGCTGGGGATTCATAATGAGAGTAGTAGACAGGTGCTACACAGGTCACAAGGCATCAACTCTTTGCGATGACAGACACTAGCAAATGTGGATTCAAATCCCTGCTTTCCCTGTGCACTAAATCTCCAGATTGCTGATATGTGTTGAGGGCCTCCTGTGCTCAGAGGCACTATGTCTAGAACTGGGAAGAGAAACACCACAATGCTGTTCAGTTGTTTTGTCATATCTGACTCTTTGCAACCCCTTGGACTGTGGCATTCCAGGCTTCTCTGTCCTTTACCATCTCCCAAAGTTTACTCAACCTCATGGCCATTGAGTCAGTGATGCCATCCAACCATCTCAACCTCTGTCTCCCCTTCTCCTCCAGCCCTCAATCTTTCCCAGTATCAGGGTCTTTTCCAATGAGTTGGATCCTCACATTGGGTGGCCAAAGTATTGGAGCTTGAGCTTCAGCCTCAGGCCTTTCAGTGAATATTCAGGGTTGATTTCCTTTAGGACTGACTGGTTTGATCTCCTTGTTGTCCAAGGAACTCTCAAGAGTTTTCTCTAACACCACAATTCGAAAGTATTAATTCTTCAGTGTTCAGTCTGCTTTATGAGTAAAACCCAGTTATTATCCTGTGCTAAGTCATTTCAGTCATCTCCAACTCTTTGCAGCCCTATGGACAACAGCCTACCAGGCTCCTCTGTCCATATAGAAGCTCAAAATCCAGAGCCAAGAGCAATAATTTTTGCAAATATGTGACTAGCAATCTTCTAGTAACTGAAAAAAAAAAAAAAAAAGAAAAGAAGGAAGCTTACAGTCAATGAGGATCCTAAACTAAATGATTTTAATGTGGGATCTATTCTAACAAATGTCAAGAGAGAAGTACCCACCCAAAGCTGTGGGAGTTTAGTGGGGGCATGATTTCACATGAGAGGAAAAGAGGAGGTGGAAAGATGATCACTAGGCAGAGATGCATGGGGAGACTGCAAATAATGGGGGCAACTTGGGCAAAGTACAGCAAATGGGAGATCCATATGGGTTGATTTGTGCCCTGGAAAAGCTATTTCAGGATGTGACCTTATTTGGAAACAATATCTTTGCAGATGATCAAGTGAAGATGAGATCACTAACACTGTCAGTCAACTATACTTCAGTACTAAAAAAAAAAGATGAAGTTAAATGGGTAGGCTCTAATCTAATACAATTGTGCCTTTATAACAGGGGAAAACTGGATACACAGATGCACACACACACACACACACACACACACACACAAGAATGCCATGTGAACACAAAGGCAGAGACTCAAGTGATATGTCTACAAGAAAAGTCCAAGACATCCAGAAAAATTCAAGAAGTTCGGAAATACGCACACAACAGATTTCTTCTTAGTGTCTTTAGAGGGGGCATGGCCCTGCCGACACTTTGATCTCACATTTCTGACCTCTAGAACTGTGAGGCAATAAATTTTTATTGTTCTAAGCCACCAAGCTTGTTGGACTTTGTTACAGCAGCCTTAGAAAACAGATATTTTTCCAGAAAAGCAGAGTATAGTTTGCCTGGAGCACAAAGCAGGAGTAAGGGCAAAATGGGGACCCAGCTTAGTAGGGGAGGTTAGGTAAACAGTGTTGGACAATATTTGTGGGTAACCTGATGAAAATGTGACATTCCTGCCCCCCAATCCAGGAATGGTAGTGGAGCTGCATTGTGGAGAGAATTTAACAATTGATGGACAGATAGCTGAAGACAGACAGACAGATAAATGAAGAAAGAGGATGGATCAATAGAACCAGCAAAGGTGCATACAAGGATAAGAGATTTAGAGTAAATGACATTTTGGTGAATGAAAGTGACCTTTCTACTTAATGTTAAAAATAAATTTCTTTCTTTCTTCTTCTTTTTTTTTAATTTTGGCCAAGTGGCATGTAGGATCTTAGTTCCACAATCAGGGATTGAACCCTCGCCCCATGCAGTAGGTGTGTGGACCACTGGGGAAGTCCCCAAAATCAATTTCTAAATGACGAATTATGTCTCTCACTTTTACAAGTAAACCTTTATGTACAACCTTTATGTACAAACCTTTATGTGCAAGTCTATACATTTGCAGGAGTTACCCACCTAGGGAAACAGTCCTCAGGAGCTTGGGGAGACACACTCAGTCTGCACTTAGCAACTTCAGGTGACAGCTATGGGACCTCACCCCTGGAGGTTAGGGCCCTATAGGATCTTATCTGAAACAGCCAGGTGTAACAGAAAGGACCTCATGCCTTAAAAGCAGAACCAGAATAGCTTTAGGGAGCTACCTAGAGTGGGAGATAACCTTCAAGACAGATTGCATTTGTCGTGAGGCTGGAAGAAGAGAGGCTTCCCAGGTGGTGCTAGTGGTAAAGAACCTACATGCCAATGCAGGACACTTTTAGAGACTCAGGTTCTATCCCTGGGTCAGGAAGATCCCTTGAAGGAGGGTATGGCCACCCACTCTCATATTCTTGCCTGGAGAATTTCATGGACAGAGGAGCTTTGGCGGGCTCCATGGGGTTGCAAAGAGTCAGATGCAATTGAAGCAACTTAGCACACTCTGGAAGAAGAGAAAAGTTTTCTAAGAAGATGGGAAGGAAAAGTTATTTCCAGCAGAAAGAACCAATTGAGTGATAGTCTTGGTGGCATGGTACAGGATACATCTAAGAAGTGTAAGGCATTCCTATCGGGAAATAAATGGAGATGGTGTGTGTGTGCTAAGTCGCTTGAGTCATGACCAACTTTTTGCAACCCTCTGACTGTAGCCATCATGCTCCTCTGGCAACGGGATTCTCCAAGCAAGAATACTGGAATGAGTTGCCATGCCCTCTTCCAGGGCATCTTCCAGACTCAGGGATAGAACCCATGACTCTTATGTCTCGTGCATTGGTAGGCAGATTTTTAACCACTATCATCACCTGGGAAGCCCAAATGGAGATTAACTTCGACCAATGATGAAGGAAGTTCAGGAGCTTGCATGAGTTGGGAAAAATGTGAAAGTGGGGATAAGTGGAGAGGGAGGGCCTGCAAGCCTTCTCTGTCTAAGCACTGTGCTGTGCTGTGCTAAGTTGCTTCAGTTGTGTCCAGCTCTTTGTGACTCCATGGATGGCAGTCCACCAGGTTCCTCTGTCTATGGGATTCTCCAGGCAAGAATATTGGAGTGGGCTGCCATGCCCTCCTCCAGGGGATCCTTCTAAGACAGATAGTAAATAATTCTGGGTTTCCAGGCCATAGAGTCTCTGTTGAAACTGCCCAACTCAGCCATCCTCATGTGAAAGCAACCATGGACAGTATGCAATGAATGAGCATGGCTGTGTTCCCACAAACTTTATTTATGGACACTGCAATTTGAATTTCATATCATTTTCACATATTGGCAAAGATGATAGTTCCTTTCATAGTTTCCAACCATTTAAAAATAAAGTCATTCTTAGCTCCTAAGTTGTCCAACAAAATAGGTGATGGCTAGACCCAGGCCCATACATGGTAGTGTGCAGACCCTTGGGTTAAAGGGTGATCGAAGCAGGCAGACAGTGGTCAGTCATGGCTGGGATCATGAGAGAAGACTCAAGGAGATGGATGCCAGAGAAATGCAAAGTTATCTTATAAAAATCAGATATTTTGCAACTCATTAATTGTAGGGGATGGGAGAAGAGGTACAGTCTTAGGCAACCCCCCGGGTCCTTTGGCATGAGTGAGTGATGACTGGACCATTAGCAACACTGAAGAGCACTTCAAAAGGAGCAGGAGTGGGAGAGCTGATGGTGTTTTAAAGACAAACCCAGAAGAGCATCCTGCAGTCCTTAAAGGAAGTGTGGCCACACTTGAATAAGAATTAGGGACCCTAGGCTCTCGACTTCATTTCATCAGACCTGAAGCAAGACTTCTGTGCTTCCACGCAGTGAAGCGACAGAAAGACAGACATGGACAGTGGACATATGGACATATGTGGGGAAGGAACACAGGGTGAGAGGCGTAAAGGAAGTAGCATGAAGGCCTTTACTATCATAAGTGAAGAAAATAGCTATAGTCATTGCTCTATGAGAAAAGGAGATCCTTCAGGGGTGCTATGTGATGGTCCGAAGGGGTGGGAAGCGGGAGATATACATATGACTAATCTGGGAACATGCATATCTGTAAACAACAAAACTCTGTAAAGGTTAAAAGTAAAATAAAAGTTAAAAAAAAAAAAAGACTTCTGTGCTTCAACGATGCTCTCCCAAAATGCACTACTAGGACTTCCCTGGTGGTCTGGTGACTAATACTCCTCACTCCCAATCCAAGGGGTCCAGGTTCAACCCCTGGCCAGGGAACTAGATTCCACACGCTGCAACTAAAAGACCCTGCATACCACAATGATGACTAATGATTCCAATTAGCACAGCTAAAGACCCAGGGCAGCCCAATAAATAATTTTTTAAAAGAATGCACTAAGAACTCTGAGTAATTCTCAGTTTGGAGCCCTTAGTCTACACCATTCAGAGCCAGTTCAGATATGATAAGAACAGTGGACTGAGGCTAACATTAGGTCACTTTATTTCAGAAACTTTGTGTGTGAATGAATTCTTTTGGGACTTCCCAGGTGGTGCTAATGGTAAAGAACTGCCTGCCAATGCAGGAGACGCAAGAGATCCCTCATCCTCAAGCACACCAGCTAGCCTAGGAGGCAAGAGATATGATTTGTAGACTCAAGACTCTCATTACAGTCATTGAATCCAATGCTTTAGGGGCCCTGTTGCCTCGTTTAATGAGGATGAGACTATCTTGCTTGTTTGGAGGAGCAAAGAGAAAGGTGCAACAGGTCATGATTTTTAACATGGCATCATGGTACAGGGAGCAGGCAAATCCTAAGTTTCAGTTCCCGTTCTGCCATCAACCAGGTGTAGGTCACATGCAGGTGATGTCACTCTCTGAACTCAGAGATATCAGGAATAATTATACTACTTTTGGAAGCCTGAAGGGTTACAGATAATGTATATGAAACACACAGGGCAGTGCCTGACCACAAGCAGCATGACTTAGATTCTACTGCCAACTCATGTCACTCATAGGCAGTATGAAATGACACAACCATACATGCCTTAGGAACAGACACAGGGTAGTGAAATGACAAGACACTGACCTTAAATTCCATTATATGGGGCTTACCAGGTAGTGATCATGATAAAGAATCTGGCTATCAATACAGAGGACATAAGAGATGAGATTTTGATCTCTGGGTTGGGAAGATCTCCTGAAGGAGGGCATGGCAACCCACTCCAGTATTCCAATGGAGAATCCGATGGATGGAAGAACCTCACAGGTTATAGTCCATGGGGCCGCAAAGACTCAGACAGGATTGAGTGACTATTACTCACAATGCCAACTAAACTTCTGTTTTCAGTCATAACATATTCTGACACTCCCCAAAGCCTTGGACTCTTCATAGGACTGAGAACGTCGTGGCTCCCTACTGTGATGCGTGTGTCACGGCTGTGGACAAGGCAATCAAGGATGCCTTGGTAGTGGCCACACCAGGAGTGGCTATGCAGTGGTGGTGCGTGCCATGGTCGTGGGAGCCAGGCGAGCAAACAACCCATACCAGAGTCTTAGGAGTGAGCTTAGTATAACTCTAGGAGTTCATGTTCTGACACTTTCTTTTTCATCCATAATCTCACTGCCTACCAGACCTTATTATACTATATTAAGGAGCTTAATCGTTTTGAATCAGTCTTTCCAAGATGACCAGAAACAGAAACTGGAGAACTGTCTGCAGCCATTACACCAACCGAGAGCCATACAGATTCCATGGAAGCAATCTCCCACACTGCAATCTTGCTAATTAAAGGTCCCCAGAAAAGTGGAGATAAAAATGTCAAATGAGATTTGCTTTGGATTGTGGTGATTTATGGTCTCACATGATCAAGTTCCAATAAACCTGGGAAGAAAAGCCTTAGTGGGATGCGAAGGGCGCGGCTGGCTGCAAAGCTGACCTACAAGGCCCCAGACAGGATGGACTGGGATGGAGGTGAAAAATCTTTTAACATGGCATCATGGTACGGGGTGAATTTCACATGCAGGTGATGTCACTCTGAACTCAGAGATATCAGGAATAATTATACTACTTTTGGAAGCCTGAAGGGTTACAGATAATGTATATGAAACACACAGGGCAGTGCCTGACCACAAGCAGCATGACTTAGATTCTACTGCCAACTCATGTCACTCATAGGCAGTATGAAATGACACAACCATACATGCCTTAGGAACAGACACAGGGTAGTGAAATGACAAGACACTGACCTTAAATTCCATTATATGGGGCTTACCAGGTAGTGATCATGATAAAGAATCTGGCTATCAATACAGAGGACATAAGAGATGAGATTTTGATCTCTGGGTTGGGAAGATCTCCTGAAGGAGGGCATGGCAACCCACTCCAGTATTCCAATGGAGAATCCGATGGATGGAAGAACCTCACAGGTTATAGTCCATGGGGCCGCAAAGACTCAGACAGGATTGAGTGACTATTACTCACAATGCCAACTAAACTTCTGTTTTCAGTCATAACATATTCTGACACTCCCCAAAGCCTTGGACTCTTCATAGGACTGAGAACGTC
The DNA here is from genome assembly GCA_022376925.1 of Tragulus kanchil. NCBI lineage: Eukaryota > Metazoa > Chordata > Mammalia > Artiodactyla > Tragulidae > Tragulus > Tragulus kanchil. Next base: position 2,626,279 of record JAIOJX010000032.1, on the reverse strand, counting down.
GTGGCTCCCTACTGTGATGCGTGTGTCACGGCTGTGGACAAGGCAATCAAGGATGCCTTGGTAGTGGCCACACCAGGAGTGGCTATGCAGTGGTGGTGCGTGCCATGGTCGTGGGAGCCAGGCGAGCAAACAACCCATACCAGAGTCTTAGGAGTGAGCTTAGTATAACTCTAGGAGTTCATGTTCTGACACTTTCTTTTTCATCCATAATCTCACTGCCTACCAGACCTTATTATACTATATTAAGGAGCTTAATCGTTTTGAATCAGTCTTTCCAAGATGACCAGAAACAGAAACTGGAGAACTGTCTGCAGCCATTACACCAACCGAGAGCCATACAGATTCCATGGAAGCAATCTCCCACACTGCAATCTTGCTAATTAAAGGTCCCCAGAAAAGTGGAGATAAAAATGTCAAATGAGATTTGCTTTGGATTGTGGTGATTTATGGTCTCACATGATCAAGTTCCAATAAACCTGGGAAGAAAAGCCTTAGTGGGATGCGAAGGGCGCGGCTGGCTGCAAAGCTGACCTACAAGGCCCCAGACAGGATGGACTGGGATGGAGGTGGAAATTCCATCAGCCCTCAGCAACAGAGTTCCCCAAGGCTCCCCTTTTCCAGGCAAGACTGAGTCTGCCCAAGGTAAGATCACACTCCTGTGAGTGCTTCTGAAAGCTTCTCTCCTCCATGCACCCACTTGGTGAAGTGGATTTGGGCATGAAGCCATGACTTGCATCAAGGGGTATTTTCACCAACATTCCTAAGAGGTGCACCATGGGATCTATTTTCAGGTTGCTGGTGAGTGGACTCTGCCTCCCACACTCTGCTCTTTATGTGGCACCATGGGAGAGGTATCTGTTACACCACAACATTTGCAAAAGCTATTCTCCCTCTGAATATGGCCTGAAACCGAAAATATTCAGCTCTGAGAATATTTGGCCACCAGAAGGCCTGGAGCCCAATTCACAGGCTCCCTCTACCATCAGGCACTGAAAAGTCTAATCTTGCCACTGGTTCCATTTTATTTCCTCATAAGTAGTCCCCCTGTTTCTAGATATTATCATCCCCTTCATTCATCGTGTTTCATTGCCCATATATGTTTTCACAAACCACCTCTCCCACTTCTTGCAATGAGACAGGGTCACTGAATAAGTAACACATGAACATCGTCCCTTCTCCCATGTAAATGTCATTTCTCCATGGACGAAGCTGTATACATACGTCCCTGCGAAGGATACAATGGTCTCATTACAGAAAATTGCTTGTGGGTATGGACATGGAGTAACTGAAGTGGGAGAGTTCCCCTCCAGGATTACATCTCTGACACCCTGGATTGGTTCATGGAAGTCTGAACTCAGATGAGGAGGAAGCAGTGGAACAGACAAAAGAGGCTTTTCTCTGGAGAATTTTGACTGCAGAATACAGAATACAAATGACTCAGAGAGAGAGACTTTTATATTGTATTATAAGATGATTCAGTAGAACTAGACACTTTTTCTTTGCCATTCTATGTGAGATCCTATTCAATAATATTCAAGGAAAAGCTTTTTTTTTTTTTTTTTTTTTGATGTGCTGGGTCTTAGCTGCAGCATGTGGGATCTTCTCTTCAATCTTTGTTATGGCACATGGATTCTTTTAGCTGCAGCATGCAGGATCCTTTGCCTGTGGCATGCATGCAACATGTGGAATCTAGTTCCCTGACAAGGGATCAAATCAAGGCCCCCTGCAATGAGAGCACAGGGACCTAGTCTCTGGATCACCAGGAATGTCCTAAAATGCTGATCTTTATCAGCTCCCTAATCTACAGACTTGGGGATTCTAAATATGGAGTTTAGATTTCTTGGTGTTCTGATGGCCCTATTCAAGTCATGTGGATATAGGCTTTCCGATGCTCCAGTGGGATAATAGAGAAGCCCTGAAAGGCAGTCACAGGATTCAGGCAAAGCTAAGGGCTATCAGTTGATGAATATTCATTGTTTAAATGTTGAAGTATGTTTGGTCATTAGTCACTGTCTAGAGAGGCCAGACCCTCAACACCATTGAGCCAACCCCTGGCCTGTCCTCTGAGAATCTAATGTTCATCAGCAGGACTCCCATGCAGGGTCTGTGTAGGCAACTGTTCAAACTGGGCAGTGTCCATATAGATTTGGGGTTTTCTTTCTGAATATTTTTTGATATCTAGTATATATAAAATTTGGGCTTTCCTGGTGGCTCAATAGGTAAAGACTGCCTGCAATGCTGCAGATGTGGGTTCGATCCCTGGATCAGCAAGATACTCTGGAGACGGAAATGGCAACCCACTGCAGTATTCTTGCCTGGGAAATCTCATGGGCAGAGAAGCCTGGTGGACTATAGTCCATGTGGTTGCAAGAGTCTGACGTGACTTAGTGACTAAACCGCCACCACTATACATAACAGTCACCTTAATCGGTATAATTCAATTTTAGCATATTCAAAAAGTTGTACAATAACCACCCTATACAATTTTTGAACGTTTTCATCATCTTCCCACAGAAAACCCTAACACCTCAGAAAAACAATTCATACCCATTAGAATCCCTCTTTCACCTCATACCCATCAAACATGAATCTACTTTCTGTTAATATGGATTTGCTTATATTCTGGACAAATCTTATAAGTTAGATCAAAAAACATGATTTTCAGACTTTTCTGGTGGTCCAGTGGTTAAGAATTCACCTGCCAATGCAGAGGACTTGAGCTCTATCCCTAGTCTAGGAAGATTCCACATACCTCTGGGCAACTAAACCCGTGCATTACAACTGCTGAAGCCACAGGCCTAGAGTCATGCTCTGCAACAAGAGAAGTCACCTTAATGAGAAACCTCTGCACCACAACTAGAGAGTCGCTCACCCCCACTCATCACAACTAGAGAAAGCCTATGTGAAGCATCAAAAATCTAGCACAAGTCAAAAATAGATAAATAAAATGGAACATGATTTTCCTGTCTGGCTTCTTTTACTTAGCATAATGTTTTCAAGGTCCATCCATGTAGTTACATGTATTAGCATGCACTCCTTTTATGGTTTAATAATATTCCACTGTACATATATACCAGGACTTTCCTGGTGGCTCATCAGTAACAAATCAACCTGCAATGCAGGAGACCTAGGGTTTGATCCTTGGGTCAGGAAGATCCTTTGGAGGAGGACACGGCAACTCACTCCAGTGATCTTGCCTGGAGAATCCCATGAATAGAGGAGCCTGGTAGACTACAGTCCATATGGTCGCAAGAGTCTGACGTGACTTAGTGACTAAACCGCCACCACTATACATAACAGTCACCTTAATCGGTATAATTCAATTTTAGCATATTCAAAAAGTTGTACAATAACCACCCTATACAATTTTTGAACGTTTTCATCATCTTCCCACAGAAAACCCTAACACCTCAGAAAAACAATTCATACCCATTAGAATCCCTCTTTCACCTCATACCCATCAAACATGAATCTACTTTCTGTTAATATGGATTTGCTTATATTCTGGACAAATCTTATAAGTTAGATCAAAAAACATGATTTTCAGACTTTTCTGGTGGTCCAGTGGTTAAGAATTCACCTGCCAATGCAGAGGACTTGAGCTCTATCCCTAGTCTAGGAAGATTCCACATACCTCTGGGCAACTAAACCCGTGCATTACAACTGCTGAAGCCACAGGCCTAGAGTCATGCTCTGCAACAAGAGAAGTCACCTTAATGAGAAACCTCTGCACCACAACTAGAGAGTCGCTCACCCCCACTCATCACAACTAGAGAAAGCCTATGTGAAGCATCAAAAATCTAGCACAAGTCAAAAATAGATAAATAAAATGGAACATGATTTTCCTGTCTGGCTTCTTTTACTTAGCATAATGTTTTCAAGGTCCATCCATGTAGTTACATGTATTAGCATGCACTCCTTTTATGGTTTAATAATATTCCACTGTACATATATACCAGGACTTTCCTGGTGGCTCATCAGTAACAAATCAACCTGCAATGCAGGAGACCTAGGGTTTGATCCTTGGGTCAGGAAGATCCTTTGGAGGAGGACACGGCAACTCACTCCAGTGATCTTGCCTGGAGAATCCCATGAATAGAGGAGCCTGGTAGACTACAGTCCATATGGTCGCAAAACATCAGATATGACTGAAGTGACCAAGCATGCACCACACATGTACGTATATACCATATTTTTAAAAATCCATTTTTCAGTTGATGGACGTTGTTTCCACCCTTTAGCTTTTATGAATAATCCTGATTTGAACATTAATGTGCAAGTTTTTTTCACCGACATATGTTTTTAATTCTCTTGCGTATATACCTAGAAGTGGAGTTAAAGGGGTACGTGGTAGCTCTATGTTTAACGTTTTGAGGAAATGCCAAACTATTTTCCAAAGTGCCTGAACCATTCTACCTTTCACTGGCAATTTATGAAGTTTCCAGTTTCTCAGCATCCTTATCCATCCTTACAGAATCAACTTTTTGATTCTAGCCATTCCAGTGTGGTAAAGTGGTATTTCAAAATAGTTTTGCATTTCCTAATGGCTAATAATATTGAGCTTCTTTTCCCCATGGTATTATTGGCCATTTGTATATCTTCTTGGGAAAATATCTATTCAAATAATTTGCTTATTTTTCAATTGAATGTTCTTTTTAATGAGTTGCAAATGTCCTTTACCTATTTTTGTTAAAACTCCCTTATCAGAAATAATTTGCAAATATTTTCTCCCATTCTGTGGACTCTCTTTTCACCTTCTCAAAGATATCCTTTGAAGCAAAAGAAATTTCCATTTCGATGAAGTTCAATGCACATATTTTTTCTCTTGTTGCTCATGTTTTTGGTGTCTTATTTAAGAAACCATTGACTCATCCAAGGCTATAGAGGTTTGTGTCTGTGTTTTGTTCTAAGAGGTTAATAGTTTTAATCCTTATATTTGTGGGGCTTCCCTGGTGGTGCAGTGGGTAAAGACACCACCTTGCAGTGCAAAGGGTGCTGGTTTGATCCCTGGTCTTGGAAGATCCCATGTGTCGCGGAGGGGCTGGACCAATGTGTCAAACTATGGAGCCAGTGCTCTGGAGCACATGCGCCCAGAGCCAGTGCTCTGCGGTGAGAGAGGCCACTGCAATGGGGGGCCCACACAGGCCAAAGAATAAAGACGGAAATGAATGAAAGACCAATAGAAGTGGCCAACCCCCCCCTCCCCCGCCTTAATCCTTATATTGGGTCTCGGATTCATTGTGAATTCATTTTTAAGTAGGGGGCTCAACTTAATTCTTTTGCATGTGAAATATCAGTTGTCTCAGCACCATTGCTGAAAAGACTCTTCTATTCCCATTGAATTGTCCTGACAACTTTATTGAAAACCAATTGAACATAAATGCAAGGGTAAATTTCTAGACTCAGTTCTATACCATTGACTTATATGTCTATCTTTATGCCAAGTACCACATTGTCTCAATAATGATACCTTTGGAACAAGTTTTGAAAATGAAGAGTTAAAGTCCTTCAGCTTTGTTGTTTTCAAGAGTGTTTGGCTACTCTGAGTACCTTGCATTTCTATATACATTTTAGGAACGATATGTTAATATATGCAAAAAAATGGCAGCCAGGACTTTTGATAGAGATCATCTTGAATGATCAACTTGGAGAGTATCTTAGCAACATTGTCTTCCAATCCAAAAACTGCAGTCGTTGTTAAACAAAAATAATATTACAAAGCAAAGTTAAATTATAAACAGAGAATTCCCTGGCAGTCAAGTGTTTAGGACTCACTACTGTCACTGCCAAGGGTCCAGGTTAAATCCCTGGCTAGAAAACTAAGACCCCACAACCTGCAAGGTGTATCCCCCCAAAAATGTATGAATATTTACACATTGATATAATAATGGTCCCTGGGAGGTTATGAACTCCCCATGATGAGAAGCACTTACAAAGACAGTTAATAATTTTGACCAGGTACAGTGTGAAAGGGATTTCCTCTATATGATGGATATCATTCCTTTCAAAGTGAAAATCTAAGAACGGGTGTTTTGTTTTCAGTTTTCTCTACTCCTTAAGCTATAAAGCATTCAGGATCATCCACGAGAACTATACCACCATAAACTTCAAAGGACAGACATAAGTTCAGTCAAGGATGGACAATGGAAGACCTTGTTCAAGATATTTCCACTAGCATCCTGACCCTGCCCTCAAGGAAATGGTGAATCTGCTGATAGTGTTTATGTACCCTGACTCTCATCCCTACTGGCATAGGATGCCAGGAATTACACAGTGCAGGGCAGCCCTACTCCCAATCAATATCCCCATCTAAGATCTCCTGGAGAGAAATGACAACCCACTTCAGTATTCTTGCCTGGAAAATCCCATGGCCAGAGGAGTATGATGGGCTACAGTCCATGGGGTTGCAAAAGAGACAGATGCAACTTAGTGACTGAACAGCAACAACAAACTACCAAATGATGAATTGCCGATTGAGGAATCAATGGGATCTCTTCTTTAAATTGTGGGGTACCAAAGCAAAGCAATAGACAAACAAATGTACAATTTCATCATCAACCTTATGTTTAAATGGAAACAGTTTTGTAAAAGTAAGACTCAAGAAAAGCCTGAGAGGCTATGCAAAAGCAACCACTTATTGGAAGCCCAGGGGAAACAAGACTCTTATGCATCAAAATACTCAGGTTCTTAAAAACCAACAAAAAAATAAAAACAAGGAGGACTAAATTTCAGCCAATCATAACTAGAGAATATTTAAAAATACAAATGCAAAAGCAGACTCCTAAAGTAAAGAGAAGAGGGAGCTTGGTAAGTGAGCCCAAGTATGGGTAGTATCAGTTGCACATTCATGTTCAACTTGTTATGACCCCACGGACTGTAGCCTGCCAGGATCTCCTCCAGGCAAGAATACCAGAGTGGGTAGCCATTCCCTTCTCCAGGAGATCTTCCTGACTCAGGAATCGAGCTCACGTCTCCTGCATCGCAGGCGGATTGTTTACCATTTGAACCACTAGGGAAGCCCATTAAGCCTAAACCAGACATTAAATGAGTCCTCAACATGCAAATGACTTTTGCAAAACCCTTCAAGGTCAGAGGGAAAAACTGCGTCTACCAAGTGCACCCTGCCAGCATAGGAGTCCTTAGTTCTACTCAATAAGCACAGAGCAAACCGTAGGTCTAGGGTTGAGAAGGTGGTAAAGGAGATAAGATCAATGAATTACCTGACTCATTCTTTACTGAAACAGTCAAAGGCTAGCCGCCCTCTTGTCTTTTGAAGTCAGCAGATATGGAGTATAAAAAGAATGCTCTGGATCTAACTGACAACTATATGGAGATAACTTGGAAGTTCTAGAAGGAGCCACCTCTGAGTTTGAAGTATCTCTGTGGACTTGGTGACCTACTGACTGAACTATTCATATGCTTCATGGAAACTGTAGGACAGTGTGTTTCAGAGCCTTCTTGATAAAACCTTAACTGGCATGTTAAAAGGACTCACTACATACCAGGTGCTGTTCTGAGCACCTGCCAGGTCTTAGTTCCTTTAAAACGCATAACTCTAAGGCACAGGTACCATATTGGTCTAACGTATGATGTGAAAACTGAGGTACAGAGAGAGGTTAAGTAACTTCCCCAGTGAGACACTGCTCCTAGGAGGCAGAGCAGAGATGGCAACATAGATGAGATTTCTCCAGCACCCACACACCTCTGTAGAACAATACTCTGCTCCTCCAGGAAGCAAGAGGGCCACGTAAACACATTTTCAACCAGGGAATCACTCATTGCTTGAGCCAATATAACATATGGGGGAATAAACACTTTCTCCATAAGGAAAATTACTAAAAGGTTCTTAAAACCAACAAAAAATAAAAACAAGGAGGACTAAATTTCAGCCAATCATAACTAGGTAAAAAAGCAAAAGCAGACTCCTAAAGTAAAGAGAAGAGGGAGCTTGGTAAGTGAGCCCAAGTATGGGTAGTATCAGTTGCACATTCATGTTCAACTTGTTATGACCCCACGGACTGTAGCCTGCCAGGATCTCCTCCAGGCAAGAATACCAGAGTGGGTAGCCATTCCCTTCTCCAGGAGATCTTCCTGACTCAGGAATCGAGCTCACGTCTCCTGCATCGCAGGCGGATTGTTTACCATTTGAACCACTAGGGAAGCCCATTAAGCCTAAACCAGACATTAAATGAGTCCTCAACATGCAAATGACTTTTGCAAAACCCTTCAAGGTCAGAGGGAAAAACTGCGTCTACCAAGTGCACCCTGCCAGCATAGGAGTCCTTAGTTCTACTCAATAAGCACAGAGCAAACCGTAGGTCTAGGGTTGAGAAGGTGGTAAAGGAGATAAGATCAATGAATTACCTGACTCATTCTTTACTGAAACAGTCAAAGGCTAGCCGCCCTCTTGTCTTTTGAAGTCAGCAGATATGGAGTATAAAAAGAATGCTCTGGATCTAACTGACAACTATATGGAGATAACTTGGAAGTTCTAGAAGGAGCCACCTCTGAGTTTGAAGTATCTCTGTGGACTTGGTGACCTACTGACTGAACTATTCATATGCTTCATGGAAACTGTAGGACAGTGTGTTTCAGAGCCTTCTTGATAAAACCTTAACTGGCATGTTAAAAGGACTCACTACATACCAGGTGCTGTTCTGAGCACCTGCCAGGTCTTAGTTCCTTTAAAACGCATAACTCTAAGGCACAGGTACCATATTGGTCTAACGTATGATGTGAAAACTGAGGTACAGAGAGAGGTTAAGTAACTTCCCCAGTGAGACACTGCTCCTAGGAGGCAGAGCAGAGATGGCAACATAGATGAGATTTCTCCAGCACCCACACACCTCTGTAGAACAATACTCTGCTCCTCCAGGAAGCAAGAGGGCCACGTAAACACATTTTCAACCAGGGAATCACTCATTGCTTGAGCCAATATAACATATGGGGGAATAAACACTTTCTCCATAAGGAAAAGTTAAAGCCGATGAGAATCCCCAAGGGAGTAAATAGGCAGAAGGGTGTGGAGAACCAACTGCTATGATATATTTAGAGTGTTTATTTTTGCACTAAGATTATCCACCCAATGGCTATTTTTAAAATGGAAATCTCCATGGTAATTGAGGCGATACACTGTCATGGATGGGAAAATGGTCAGAGTCTCTTGGAAATCCTTCCTCAATTAACAGAAGACCCTCTTGCGTCAGACCACATATGAAAAGGGAGACAGGATGTGAGCATCTTCACTAGCCTCTCTAGCTTTCTTGGTATGTTCAATTTCCTATGCCCCTGACTTGACTCTGGGTTCTACCTTATACATCTTGTCTCTCAGCATCTGGGCCATCACTGATCGGGTCTGATGCTCACACTTCACTCCTCATAAGTCCCTTCACTCCTTACCTGCACTCTTCCTCCTCAGTGTACCTTCTGGTACCCTTGATCTCCAAGAGGGATTACACTAGAGTAACTCTAATTTTTAAATGATCCTCAGCCCTTCCAGGTGAAACAAAATGCTGAAACAAAAGGCATACAGTATAGGAAGATCTCAAGAGACTTTCTGAATGTGCCTTAAGTAACAGGAAGAAAGTCTTCCTTAGGTAACAAACAGGAAGAAAGTAGCCCAGAAAATGGGCAGATAAACTCTCTCATGGGCAAGCAAAAGGAGTACTTCTCATCAGTGGATAATCTAAACTATGCACCCTCAAAAGGAGCATAGGACAGATTCAAATGTTTTCCTTGAGGATATGGTGTCAACATGTGCTACTCTGGCCCCATTCAAATGGAACTGGCTTTAACCGAAAATTGATGTAAAAGGACTCACTACATACCAGGTGCTGTTCTGAGGGTCTTAGTTCCTTTAAACGCATAACTCTAAGGCACAGGTACCATATTGGTCTAACGTATGATGTGAAAACTGAGGTACAGAGAGAGGTTAAGTAACTTCCCCAGTGAGACACTGCTCCTAGGAGGCAGAGCAGAGATGGCAACATAGATGAGATTTCTCCAGCACCCACACACCTCTGTAGAACAATACTCTGCTCCTCCAGGAAGCAAGAGGGCCACGTAAACACATTTTCAACCAGGGAATCACTCATTGCTTGAGCCAATATAACATATGGGGGAATAAACACTTTCTCCATAAGGAAAAGTTAAAGCCGATGAGAATCCCCAAGGGAGTAAATAGGCAGAAGGGTGTGGAGAACCAACTGCTATGATATATTTAGAGTGTTTATTTTTGCACTAAGATTATCCACCCAATGGCTATTTTTAAAATGGAAATCTCCATGGTAATTGAGGCGATACACTGTCATGGATGGGAAAATGGTCAGAGTCTCTTGGAAATCCTTCCTCAATTAACAGAAGACCCTCTTGCGTCAGACCACATATGAAAAGGGAGACAGGATGTGAGCATCTTCACTAGCCTCTCTAGCTTTCTTGGTATGTTCAATTTCCTATGCCCCTGACTTGACTCTGGGTTCTACCTTATACATCTTGTCTCTCAGCATCTGGGCCATCACTGATCGGGTCTGATGCTCACACTTCACTCCTCATAAGTCCCTTCACTCCTTACCTGCACTCTTCCTCCTCAGTGTACCTTCTGGTACCCTTGATCTCCAAGAGGGATTACACTAGAGTAACTCTAATTTTTAAATGATCCTCAGCCCTTCCAGGTGAAACAAAATGCTGAAACAAAAGGCATACAGTATAGGAAGATCTCAAGAGACTTTCTGAATGTGCCTTAAGTAACAGGAAGAAAGTCTTCCTTAGGTAACAAACAGGAAGAAAGTAGCCCAGAAAATGGGCAGATAAACTCTCTCATGGGCAAGCAAAAGGAGTACTTCTCATCAGTGGATAATCTAAACTATGCAGCCTCAAAAAGGAGCATAGGACAGATTCAAATGTTTTCCTTGAGGATATGGTGTCAACATGTGCTACTCTGGCCCAAAATACCAACACACTGTCAAACATGACTGAAACAGCTATTAGAAGAATTATCATATGATCCAGCAATCCCACTCCTGGGCATATATCCAGACAAAACTATAATTTAAAAAGATATGTATGTTCTATGTTCCTAGCAGTACTCTTCGCAATAGCCAAGACATGGAAACAACTAAATTTCTATCAACAGATATACAGATCAAGATAATGTGATACATATATACCATGGAATATTACTCAGTCATAAAAAAAGAATGAACTAATGCCATCTGCAGCAACGCGGATGTAACTAAAGATTATCATACTAAGTGAAGTAAGTTAGAAAGACAAATACCTTATATGATGCATATGATATCACTTATACGTGGAATCTAAACTACGAAACCAATGAATCTATCTATGCAATAAAAGGGGCTTCTCTGGTGACTTAGCTGGTAAAGAATCCACCTGCCAATGCAAGAGATGTAACAGACGCAGGTTCAGTCCCTGGGTTGGGAAGATCTCCAGGAGAAGGAAATGGCAATCCATTCCAGTATTCATGCCTGGAAAATTCTATGGACAGAGGAGCCTGGTGGGCTACAGCCGATAGGGTTGCAAAGAGTTGGACATGACAGAGCATACACACATATTTATATGAAACAGAAACAGACTCACAGTCATGAAAAACAGACACGGGGTTGCAGAGTGGGAGGTGGATGGGAGAGGGTAGGAGGAGGAATTTGGGACCAGCAGATGCAAACTGGTATAGACAGAATGGATATAACAAGAAGATCCTAGTAAAGAGCACAGGAACTATATTCAATATCCTGTGGTAAACCATAACGGGAAAGAATATGAAAAAGAATGTATATGTATAACTGATACACTTTGCTGTACAGCAGCAATTAACACAATATTGTAATTCAACTATACTTCAATAAAAATAAATGTTTTTTTAAAAATCCAGATATTAGAAAAATAACATGCTGTCCTACCCTTGTGAAAATTCAAGGAGCATTTCCACCAAGAAAAACGTGCGTGCTGCTGAGTTCCACAGGGCAAGAAAACATGCAAAAGAATTTAGCAGGTATTTGGAGAATATGAAAGGCCAAGCTTAAAGACTCTATGTGACTCAGCCTTGAAATACAAGGGTAAACAGAAACAATTGAATTGGTAGAACCAGAAGAAGGGCTGAGTCAAGTGAGCGACGGTCCTATGTGTGCATGCTCAGTCACCCAGTCATCTCTGACTCCCTTGGCCCCAACCCCTCCATAGTTTGGAAAATTTTGCCATCTTTTGCAGTAAAAAACATATATACCATGGAATATTACTCAGTCATAAAAGAATGAACTAATGCCATCTGCAGCAACGGATGTAACTAAAGATTATCATACTAAGTGAAGTAAGTTAGAAAGACAAATACCTTATATGATGCATATGATATCACTTATACGTGGAATCTAAACTACGAAACCAATGAATCTATCTATGCAATAAAAGGGGCTTCTCTGGTGACTTAGCTGGTAAAGAATCCACCTGCCAATGCAAGAGATGTAACAGACGCAGGTTCAGTCCCTGGGTTGGGAAGATCTCCAGGAGAAGGAAATGGCAATCCATTCCAGTATTCATGCCTGGAAAATTCTATGGACAGAGGAGCCTGGTGGGCTACAGCCGATAGGGTTGCAAAGAGTTGGACATGACAGAGCATACACACATATTTATATGAAACAGAAACAGACTCACAGTCATGAAAAACAGACACGGGGTTGCAGAGTGGGAGGTGGATGGGAGAGGGTAGGAGGAGGAATTTGGGACCAGCAGATGCAAACTGGTATAGACAGAATGGATATAACAAGAAGATCCTAGTAAAGAGCACAGGAACTATATTCAATATCCTGTGGTAAACCATAACGGGAAAGAATATGAAAAAGAATGTATATGTATAACTGATACACTTTGCTGTACAGCAGCAATTAACACAATATTGTAATTCAACTATACTTCAATAAAAATAAATGTTTTTTTAAAAATCCAGATATTAGAAAAATAACATGCTGTCCTACCCTTGTGAAAATTCAAGGAGCATTTCCACCAAGAAAAACGTGCGTGCTGCTGAGTTCCACAGGGCAAGAAAACATGCAAAAGAATTTAGCAGGTATTTGGAGAATATGAAAGGCCAAGCTTAAAGACTCTATGTGACTCAGCCTTGAAATACAAGGGTAAACAGAAACAATTGAATTGGTAGAACCAGAAGAAGGGCTGAGTCAAGTGAGCGACGGTCCTATGTGTGCATGCTCAGTCACCCAGTCATCTCTGACTCTTGGCAACCCTGTGGACTGTAGCCCACCAGGCTCCTCCGTCCATAGGATTTTCCAAGCAAGAATACTAAATTGGGTTGCCATCTCCTCCTCCAGGGTATCTTCCCAATCCAGGGATGGAACTCAAGTCTCCTGCATCTCCTGTACTGACAGGCAGATTTTTTACCACTGTGCCACCTGGGAAACCCCAGAAGCAGTAGGTTAAAATAATAAAAATAAAAAAGACTGTTTCGATCATCCCCCAAAAATGTTTTTCCATACATTTTATAATTATTCTAGGCTTTTTTTTTCCTCCTGTCTCTCACTGTCTCCATAAGAGTGTACCTCAGGAAAGGCATTTAAATGGCACAGGGATGAAGCCTCCGCAGCTATTAATATCTTACACGGCTCAGATATCATTCACTGCAACATGCTTTGCAGATTAGCAATGGAGGCAGCTTCGCTTGTGGAGTGCCAGGTGAGATGCTCTGCCTTCCAGGAACCCAGGGACAGAGGAGAGACAGTGATCATTATGCCCATCCATGGGTCCCTTGAAAAGGGACTGCTGGAGGCCAGTGGGAATCCCAGCAGAAAGGAAGCTCTATGTGGGGACTACAGCCTTCCATACACATGTGGCTTCAGGTGGAAGAAAGGATGAACTGAAAAGTCCTGCCCCAAGGCATGACTGGATTCTGGGACTTAAATGAACAGTGAACATCTCCTTGATGTGAAAAATGCGTCAGGAGAGGGATTTCCCTGGTGGTCCCATGGTTAAGATGCCACACTTCTAAGGCAGGGGGTGTGGGTTCAATCCCTCATTGGGAAACTAAGTTCTAAGTTTCTGCATGCCAAAAATAAAGTAAGGAAATAAATGGACACAACTTTTAAAAAAAGGAACAATAGGTACCCTCTTTAAAAAATGGGCCAGGATATCCAAGGCTCTAACATTATAGATTTACTGGAAGATGTGTATGAACACGAGAGAGGAACATTCAGAAACACACAGCTGGATTTCTGCACACATGCATACACACTGACTCACACACGCACAGCCCAACACAGACAATCTCCAAACTGTGGATTCCAGAATACAGAATTCACACCTTGGAGACATGAAGCTATGCCATGGGTAACTGTTACACTCCCTTCCTCATGTGGGGCTTCTGAGGCGGAGCTAGTGGTAAAGAACCCACCTGCCAATGCAGGAGATGTAAGAGACTTGGGTTCCATCCCTGGGTCAGGGAAGATCCCCTGGAGGAGGGTATGGCAACCCACTGCAGTATTCCTGCCTGGAGAAACCCCATGGACTCTTAGGAGGAGCCTGGCAGACTGCAGTTCACAGGGTCGCAAAAAGTTGGACACAACTGAAGTGACTTGGAACTCACATTTCTTCATGCATGGAAAAGGGACCAAGGCTCATCTCAGGAGAGACTGCTCAGCTGAGAAACACGTGTGAAAACTGCCGAAAAGCATGTGGAGCATTGGGGTAAGAGCCACATGAAAGGCCATGGAAGAATGTAAATGAAGGTTTGGTAGGAAAAGAGGGAGACACAGAGCCTGGAAGGAGGCACAGGGAGTCCAGAGCCTGCCTGTGCAAAAACATGCCTTATGGGATGTGAGTCCTATGATGAGAGCTGGTGTTATATTCATCATACTTCTCCCATAGGGGTGTTATTACCCCCACTTTACAAAAAAGTCTCTGAAAGCTGAAGCAGGATTACCGGAGATACACAACTGGTAGGTGACAGAGCAGAACTAAAACCCAATGTCTAAGCCGGGGCTTGCTCTCATCACAGTGTTGCTTGCTGAGTGTCTCTGGGCAGAACACTGAGGTGCAGGGAGTTGGCCCCCAGGAGGCTGATTCTTAGGCCAGACAGGGAGGCTTTTCTCACAACTAGAACTTCCTGCACACAGGCTGGACCACCGTGGGAAGGGGAGCTCTAGGTCACTAGAATAAGGTATTGAGGATGACACATGAATGGGAAGGAGACCCAAGTTTAGAAAGACCTCTCTAATCGCCTTCAATCCTTACAGTATTCTTTGTTGAGAAACAAGCAAAGACCTGTATTAGGAAACTGACTGCTCCTGCCTTCAATGTGTCTCCAAATATGAGACTATGCTATAAAAGATATGCTCATTTGAATCAAGGCAGAGGAATCTGAAGATCTGACTTCTAATTCTTCCTATCTTCCACACTTACATACCTGCTGTGTTTCTTGGGCAAGCCACCTAATCTCTCTATGCCTCAGTGACCTCATCTGTCAAATGGGTGGATGAGTGGGACACCTAAGGATCTTTTTGCTCTAGGATGCTGCACTTTCACATATCCGTGACTGTGAAAGGCAAATGCTCCATTATGGGAGGGGAGGAGGGGATTTGCCCAGAAATCATCAACTAGGCTGACCCAGCCACTTCTCTCTATAGAGATGCTGAGAACCAAGGGAACCAAAGTATCTTTATATATTAAAAAAAAAAAAAAAAAAGAGGTTCCTAGTCAGAAGGGAAGTGGCCCCTGAAAGAAAGAAACTGAAATTAGTTTGGGTTGGGCCTCTCCAGGAGAAACAACAGAGGCAGAATGCTGAGATGAATGAGAGGGAATATACTTCTAGAACCTGTGAGAGGACGAAAGGGGGTTCTGGGAGATGTTCTGTGTGTAGGATGTTAGGTGGGACATTTCAGTGAAAAAGGAAGATGAGAGAGACATCTGCTTCTGATGACACCAAAGCCACCAAGTCATTCAATCTCTCAGGATAAGTGTCTTAACCATGTGAGGCTTCCATTTCTTATCTATAAAGCAACAAGATTGCATGGAATCAGTAGCTGCCAAATTTGCTTGAGTGTCTCTGACTCACTAAGAAGCTGGCTAACCCAGACTCAAGACTTCCAGCCAGAATCTTGGGATGGAATCCAGGACACAGTGGTTCTGAGAAGCTTCTAGATGACTCCTGTGCAGACACCTGAAGACCTATATTTGGTACCCACAGAATGAGGTGACCTTTAAGAACGTCACATTTTCAAGTCTCTGCCTCTAGCAAGTGAGTCATTTTCCCATCCTCACCCCAGTCTCTTGGTGCTTTGACCATCTGATGACAAGAGTCAACTCACTGGGAAAGATTCTGATGCTGGGAAGATTTACGGCAAGAGGAGAAGGGAATGACAGAGGATGAGATGGTTGGACGGCAGCACTGATTCAATGGATATGAGTTTGAGCAAACTCCAGGAGATAGTGGAGGACAGGGAAGCCTGGCGTGCTGCAGTCCATGCTGCTGCAGAGTCATAGACAAGCCCCCCCAACCCAATCGGCAGTACGCTGTGTTTCTTGGGCAAGCCACCTAATCTCTCTATGCCTCAGTGACCTCATCTGTCAAATGGGTGGATGAGTGGGACACCTAAGGATCTTTTTGCTCTAGGATGCTGCACTTTCACATATCCGTGACTGTGAAAGGCAAATGCTCCATTATGGGAGGGGAGGAGGGGATTTGCCCAGAAATCATCAACTAGGCTGACCCAGCCACTTCTCTCTATAGAGATGCTGAGAACCAAGGGAACCAAAGTATCTTTATATATTAGAAAAAAAAAAAAAAAAGAGGTTCCTAGTCAGAAGGGAAGTGGCCCCTGAAAGAAAGAAACTGAAATTAGTTTGGGTTGGGCCTCTCCAGGAGAAACAACAGAGGCAGAATGCTGAGATGAATGAGAGGGAATATACTTCTAGAACCTGTGAGAGGACGAAAGGGGGTTCTGGGAGATGTTCTGTGTGTAGGATGTTAGGTGGGACATTTCAGTGAAAAAGGAAGATGAGAGAGACATCTGCTTCTGATGACACCAAAGCCACCAAGTCATTCAATCTCTCAGGATAAGTGTCTTAACCATGTGAGGCTTCCATTTCTTATCTATAAAGCAACAAGATTGCATGGAATCAGTAGCTGCCAAATTTGCTTGAGTGTCTCTGACTCACTAAGAAGCTGGCTAACCCAGACTCAAGACTTCCAGCCAGAATCTTGGGATGGAATCCAGGACACAGTGGTTCTGAGAAGCTTCTAGATGACTCCTGTGCAGACACCTGAAGACCTATATTTGGTACCCACAGAATGAGGTGACCTTTAAGAACGTCACATTTTCAAGTCTCTGCCTCTAGCAAGTGAGTCATTTTCCCATCCTCACCCCAGTCTCTTGGTGCTTTGACCATCTGATGACAAGAGTCAACTCACTGGGAAAGATTCTGATGCTGGGAAGATTTACGGCAAGAGGAGAAGGGAATGACAGAGGATGAGATGGTTGGACGGCAGCACCGATTCAATGGATATGAGTTTGAGCAAACTCCAGGAGATAGTGGAGGACAGGGAAGCCTGGCGTGCTGCAGTCCATGCTGCTGCAGAGAGTCATAGACAAGCAACAATAACAACCCCAGTCTCCTGGCACTCAAGATTCGTGGTGGCAGTAGAAGGACAGGAGGAGGAACCAGGACTGTGTCCCCAGCAATTCTTCATATTAAACAGATGCTCCAACCCTCTTGATCCATGTTCCATTATTCATAAAGTCATATCAATTACTGAAATATTATCTTGACCACGAGCGGGAAATGCAATAAATAAGATCCACCTCCATGAGCACTGTCTCCCTTCCCCTCCCTGCTGGCAGATTCCTTTTCCATTAGCAGCAGCTCAGATATCCTCGACTTTGCAGACCAATCCTCTTCTCGGGCCTGAGAAAGCAACAAAGTAGAACTGAAGTGGAGGGCTGTCAACGCTCAGCTAAAGGGAAACAGACTCCTGGTGTTCTTGTTTGTCTGCCTTGCAGAACCCTCTGGTCGAGAGAGGGGTCAGTCTAGTGGGAAGAGACCTGTCATTGCCCATAAATTTTTAAGACTTTATAGCTAAGAAGCTTGGGAGAAACCTCAGCCCCAGTGGCATACTCAAGGAGTTTAATTCTTTCTCTGTGTCGTTAAAAATATGAGGATAATTCTGGTGATGATGATGACGCCAGTGACGGCAATATTAGCTAACGTTCAATTTATGGAGCTATGACTATGTGCCAAGATCTTCGAAGACATGTCTTTTAAATATGTATTTTAAAAATTATTATAACTGAACATGCAGTTCAGACCCAGTAATTTCAACCATAAGTATAGCTCTAATGGAAACATGTGTGTGTGGACATGTGTGTGTATGTGTGTGTGTGTGTGTGTGCATGCACGCTGTTGTGTCCGACTCTTTGTGACTGCATGGACTGTAGCCTGCTAGACTCCTCTGTCTGTGGAATTTTCTCAGCAAGAATAGTAGAGTGGGTTGCCATTTCATCCTCCAGGGGATCTTCCCGAGTCTGGGAACAAATCAGTAGATCCACATCTCCTGCATTGCAGGTGAATTCTTTACTGCTGAGCTACCAGAGAAGCCCGTATCTTGATAAATGATTTATACTGAAAAAAACAAAAATCACAGAGATGACCACAAAGGGCAGGTGAGCAATGTAAATAAGTGGGAGGAGTCAGGTGTAAGCCCTCAGGGAGTGAAGGGACTCTAACAAAGGGAGAAAGAAGGCTCTTTCTAGAAAATGGGGCTGAGTCTAGGTTCTAGCTAATGCACATTTGAGCCACTATTGTCAGCTCATATTCACGAGAAAAACCCCCTTTCTTGATCCAACCCTCTTGATCCATGTTCCATTATTCATAAAGTCATATCAATTACTGAAATATTATCTTGACCACGAGCGGAAATGCAATAAATAAGATCCACCTCCATGAGCACTGTCTCCCTTCCCCTCCCTGCTGGCAGATTCCTTTTCCATTAGCAGCAGCTCAGATATCCTCGACTTTGCAGACCAATCCTCTTCTCGGGCCTGAGAAAGCAACAAAGTAGAACTGAAGTGGAGGGCTGTCAACGCTCAGCTAAAGGGAAACAGACTCCTGGTGTTCTTGTTTGTCTGCCTTGCAGAACCCTCTGGTCGAGAGAGGGGTCAGTCTAGTGGGAAGAGACCTGTCATTGCCCATAAATTTTTAAGACTTTATAGCTAAGAAGCTTGGGAGAAACCTCAGCCCCAGTGGCATACTCAAGGAGTTTAATTCTTTCTCTGTGTCGTTAAAAATATGAGGATAATTCTGGTGATGATGATGACGCCAGTGACGGCAATATTAGCTAACGTTCAATTTATGGAGCTATGACTATGTGCCAAGATCTTCGAAGACATGTCTTTTAAATATGTATTTTAAAAATTATTATAACTGAACATGCAGTTCAGACCCAGTAATTTCAACCATAAGTATAGCTCTAATGGAAACATGTGTGTGTGGACATGTGTGTGTATGTGTGTGTGTGTGTGTGTGCATGCACGCTGTTGTGTCCGACTCTTTGTGACTGCATGGACTGTAGCCTGCTAGACTCCTCTGTCTGTGGAATTTTCTCAGCAAGAATAGTAGAGTGGGTTGCCATTTCATCCTCCAGGGGATCTTCCCGAGTCTGGGAACAAATCAGTAGATCCACATCTCCTGCATTGCAGGTGAATTCTTTACTGCTGAGCTACCAGAGAAGCCCGTATCTTGATAAATGATTTATACTGAAAAAAACAAAAATCACAGAGATGACCACAAAGGGCAGGTGAGCAATGTAAATAAGTGGGAGGAGTCAGGTGTAAGCCCTCAGGGAGTGAAGGGACTCTAACAAAGGGAGAAAGAAGGCTCTTTCTAGAAAATGGGGCTGAGTCTAGGTTCTAGCTAATAGTTGCCATGCGAGAATTTGAGCCACTATTGTCAGATCCTTCCATATTTCACGAGATGCCCTAAACATAGAATGATGATGTGCACTTTCCCAAATTTTGGCCGTTAGCTACCAATGTAAAAACATCACTCTCTGTAGAGGACAAACAATACACCTCGGTGGGTGCCATGTGGCCATGAGGCTGCCCGATTGCACCTCTGCCCTGCAAGGCCCTGTTTTGCTGATGAAAAGTTGAATGACTTAAGTGTTCACAGCCTGAGGTGCTGGGGCTGAGGCTGAAACTCAAGTTCAGATTGTTCTACTAGGACATGTGACCACGACTGTCATAAGAGGCTCCTATCCTCAGAGCCTCCTTGGATTCCATCAGCAAAAAACACACCATGGAACTAGTCTCCTTTCTAATGATATTGTGGACTCCTTTGTCCTCTGGGTCACCAAACTGATCCAAGCCAAAGCGTCTTGTGTGGAAAAAAGAAATTCACTTTCAAATAAACAGACGTGGGAGCTGGCCCCAAACTGCTGTCACATCTAGAATGCAAGGCTATTTGGTCAATTGCTCCTTTTCTCACCATCATGTCACCACTCTCTAGTTTGTTTCTCCCTCCCTACCATCATTTTGTATAGTAGAGAGAGAGAGAGAATCAACTCAAGTATCAACCAACAGCAGGCTGTGTAATTGAAAAATGTGGTACAGTTACACAGTGAAGTACACCTCATCCATCTGCCCAGGGCTCTAGCTCTTCCAAATATCTGGTGGCCTGGCCTCTGTCTACTGCTTCTGCCTCTGACACTATTCCTCTTTTGCAAACTGTTGCCAAGGCTGGATCTAGCAGCCTTTCCATCTCCATCTCCTTTTCCTTTCTCTCCCGAATATACGAACCCAACTGCCCACCTCTATGTCTCTGTGCTTTGTCTATCCTGCCTCATTCAGCATTGCTTTGTTCTCAAGGCTCCACCCACCACCTTGATCTCTGATCCTGATTTAAGATATAAATATCTTAGAGACTTCCCAGATGGTACAGTGGTAAAGAATCTGCCTTCCAATGCAGGATATCGAAGAGACACAGGTTTGTTTCCTGGGTCAGTCAGGAAGATCCCCCGTAGAAGAAAGTGGCAACCCACTCTTGTGCTCTTGCCTGGAGAACTCCATGAACAGAGTAGTCTGGTGGGCTATAGTCCACGAGGTCGCAAAAGAGTTGGACACACCTGAGCACACACACAAGTGTGTCTATATCTTGGGGAAAGGAGAAAATGCATGTAAAAGAAACTGGTAGTTTTTCCAAGTTTTTTTTTTTTTTTTTACTACTTTTCCCCCATGGAATAAAAGAAAAGATTGAGAAGAATTAAACTATTCTTTTATATTTTAAATGATGAGTAATATTTTGAAGATATTCATATATTGCTAAAGATTTGTCCTAAAAACAATTTAATAAACATATTGAATATGGAGAGTTTTAGTGTAAATGATACACATTCTATTTTTGTCCACTAAGGTCCAGTAACAGAACTTATAAGTGTAACAGCAAGAAAAAAGTGAAATGGATGTCCATCCACTCACCTACCCACCGTGTTCCCACATAGGCACACAACCTATCGGTGAACTGTCACACCAGAAATAAGCTGGGCTGGTTAACAGGTCTGATGTGTCAGTCACAGACACCACTCCAGGTATCTGAGCCCACCCCCTTGGTACCAGACTGTGGGTTAAAAGTAGATAGTTGGAACTGGCTTGCCAATCTTCAGTTCAGAGTTCATACCGTCACACACTGCCACTCTTACACTCCCAAGAAAGGGGAAAGAAATCTTTTTCTTTTTGCAAATGTTCTTCTTGTTCCTTTCTGATCCATAGTGTGTGGGGTATATTTCTGTCTCCAGGTACTAATTTCAGATGGTTTAAAGTAAACAAGCATAGCACCCAGGCCATTACCGCTTGGTTTCCGCCATATACCTTCCTCCCCACTCATCAGAGCTACTGAATCTCCCCAGAACACATCTCTGTCCTTTGTGTGTACTGTTCCTTCTGCCCGGGGACTCTCAACTCTTGCTTCCTGCAACTGCTACTCCCTGGTAAGCATTTAACAACAGAAAACTCAGTCTGTGGCTTGCTTTTACTGGGAAGCTGCTGCATAACACAGGGAGTTCAGCCTGGTGCTCTCTGTCAAATTCCTTATTTAATGTAACCAAGGTAGACTCTACACATGTATCAATAGCCTACGAGTTAGAAGTTAGTATTCGCTTTCTAAATGCAGGAAACTGTTTCAAGTCCCTTGCATCCATTGTTTAATATGAAGAAAGACCCAGTGAGGCAGGTCTTCCCATTATTCCCATTATAGATGACACAGCAGCAAATCCAAGCTCCAATGTCCATCCAAGTCTGCACGTGGGAAGGCCTGGGGAACCATGGAGAAGTACACACTGTTCTTTGAGGAATTCAATGTTCAGCTGTCTCACTCCTGCCATCACTCCATAATCCACAAACTCACAAGATAATGGATGTCAGAGTGAACTGGGACAGTTCACTGCAGCCATTTTGACATGGCTGCCAGGACATGCTGGTCTTGATATAAAAGAAGCCTTTAACACCATTTAAAATACTGATACAAACCTTTACACTTGTATTCTTATTATTTCCAAATAACATGCAAAGCTGGCATCCTTACCCCTTCCCTGATCCCTCCCCACATCTTGTTTATTCCATTTCTCACTGTCATAACATTCTGCCCACAAGCATTGAAAAAGTCCACCATTTGGAGGGGCCTGGAAGAGCACAGAAGTCTCAGATGGTATCAAGATAAGAGATGAAAGGTTTTTTCCTTATATTACTGCTATCCAGAAAAGTTTTTACATATTCACATCCAAACAACCACAGCAAGACTTCCTAGTGGTCTAGCAGTTAAGAATCTGCCTGCCAGTGCAGGGAATGCGGGTTCAATCCCTGGTCAGGGAAGATCCCACATGCTTTGGGGCAACTAAGCCTGTACATCTCAACTACTGAGCCCATGCTCCCTAGAGCCTATGCTCCACAGTAAGAGAGGACAGAGCAATGAGAAGCCTGAGCACTACAATTAGAGAAAGCCCATATAGCAATGAAGACCCAGCACAACCATTAATAAACAAATAAATAAAGTGAAAATACTTAAAAAGAAACAACCACAGCAAAATGACTTATTTGTTTCTTACCTGTGTTCTCATAACCAGAGAGTATCTAGAACTTAGCAGATGCTCTCAATAAAAGTCTACTAAATGAATAAAAATTTTAAAATACTACTAACGGTTGTATTAAAATCCATGTCAATTTCTTCAAGTATTTAATTTTATTTTTTTTGGGGGGGTGAGGTGGAGAGGGAGGGGGGTAGGCAGGCCACTTCTATTGGTCTTTCATTTATCTAGTTTCATCCATCTTTGTTCTTTGGCCCGTTTGGGCCTCCCATTGCGGTGGCCTCGTCAGAGAGCACCAGCTCTGGGCTCATGCACTTCAGAGCTCTGGCTCAGTAATTGGACACATCAGTCCAGCCGCTCTGCAGCACATGGGATCTTCCCAGGCCAGGGATTGAACTGGCGCCCCTTGCACTGCAAGGTGGTGTCCTTACCCACTGGACCACCAGGGAAGCCCCTTCTTCAAGTATTTTAGATGAAAAGGGAAAAGCAGCCATACGTATTTTACATAGCATTTCTCCCACTTTGGTGTGGACCAGAATCACCTGGAAGACTTATTAAAGCACAAATCGCTGAGCTCTGGCCCCAGAGTTTCTGATTCAGTAGATCTGGGGAAAAAAATCTTAAGAATTTGCATGTCTAATAGGTTTTTAAGGTAAGGCTGATGCTGCTGGTCTGGGGAGCACCCTTGATAACCATTAGCTTATAGGAATGGCATCTTCTGCAATTCCACTGTCAACTCTAGAGATAGGATGCTTAAAATCATAAACACCATCTTTCCTCACATCAGATGTTAACCAGGCCATGGAGACAGGCAATGAAAACATGGTGCTTGCCTAGTTCAGACCCTACACACAGTGGGCCATCAACCAGTGTTTGTCAATAAAATACCTAAAGATACAAAGTCATACACTTGCTCATGCTAATATAACCAGTTTTCCAAAAAAAGAGTCAAGAAGCATCCCAGTGTACTGTTTGCCAACTGCAAGTCATACGAAGTCTTTAAGAAACTGAGGAGTAGAAACAAATTCCCTTTGTTTTGTTTTTTAATTTTCATAATTTCTTATTAATACAATTCTAAATACCATAAAAATAATGGAATATGACTTTTGTAATACAAGTCTAGTAATGAGAAGAATGGGTTTTGCTGGTGATTCAGAAGGTAAAGAATCTGCCTGCAATGAGGGAGACCTGGATTCCATCCTGGGTCAGGAAGATCCCCTGGAGAAGTGAATGGCAACCTATTCCAAGTATCCTTGCCTGGAGATTTCCATGGACAGAGGAGCCTGGCAGGCTACAGCTGATGGAATCGCAGAGTCAGACACAACTGAACAACTAACACACAATTAGAAGAATGGAATTCTATTTTAAGGGTGATAACATTTCTCCTCCTCTTTCCTTTTCTTCCCCTCCTCCCTTGTCTTCTTCCTCTTCCTCCTCCTTCTTCCTCTCCTCTTAGACCTTCCTCTTGGATCTCTTTCTTTGCATACTCCAGGCTGTATTGGTTGCTTTCTAGGATTCCTATTGAATTATTTGAAGGATTTACCTCTTTTACCACCTTGACAATTTCATTTACCCCTTTTATGATTTGGATCCACTGTCTTCCTCTTTCTTGGCTGACTTCCTTGTTTGGGTGGGGAACAGTTTCCATGAACTTCCTGGGAAAGGGGCGCATAGACTAAAAATATCTGTATATCTGAAAATGTCTTTATTCTCTGCTATTAAATTTGATTTCTTTCATTTTTTTGTCTATTTGTGGGAGCACCCTTGATAACCATTAGCTTATAGGAATGGCATCTTCTGCAATTCCACTGTCAACTCTAGAGATAGGATGCTTAAAATCATAAACACCATCTTTCCTCACATCAGATGTTAACCAGGCCATGGAGACAGGCAATGAAAACATGGTGCTTGCCTAGTTCAGACCCTACACACAGTGGGCCATCAACCAGTGTTTGTCAATAAAATACCTAAAGATACAAAGTCATACACTTGCTCATGCTAATATAACCAGTTTTCCAAAAAAAGAGTCAAGAAGCATCCCAGTGTACTGTTTGCCAACTGCAAGTCATACGAAGTCTTTAAGAAACTGAGGAGTAGAAACAAATTCCCTTTGTTTTGTTTTTTAATTTTCATAATTTCTTATTAATACAATTCTAAATACCATAAAAATAATGGAATATGACTTTTGTAATACAAGTCTAGTAATGAGAAGAATGGGTTTTGCTGGTGATTCAGAAGGTAAAGAATCTGCCTGCAATGAGGGAGACCTGGATTCCATCCCTGGGTCAGGAAGATCCCCTGGAGAAGTGAATGGCAACCTATTCCAAGTATCCTTGCCTGGAGATTTCCATGGACAGAGGAGCCTGGCAGGCTACAGCTGATGGAATCGCAGAGTCAGACACAACTGAACAACTAACACACAATTAGAAGAATGGAATTCTATTTTAAGGGTGATAACATTTCTCCTCCTCTTTCCTTTTCTTCCCCTCCTCCCTTGTCTTCTTCCTCTTCCTCCTCCTTCTTCCTCTCCTCTTAGACCTTCCTCTTGGATCTCTTTCTTTGCATACTCCAGGCTGTATTGGTTGCTTTCTAGGATTCCTATTGAATTATTTGAAGGATTTACCTCTTTTACCACCTTGACAATTTCATTTACCCCTTTTATGATTTGGATCCACTGTCTTCCTCTTTCTTGGCTGACTTCCTTGTTTGGGTGGGGAACAGTTTCCATGAACTTCCTGGGAAAGGGGCGCATAGACTAAAAATATCTGTATATCTGAAAATGTCTTTATTCTCTGCTATTAAATTTGATTTCTTTCATCTGTGGTCATTTCTCTTGCTCTTTTTGTCCCTGAGGGGTAAATTCCTATACTATTTTAGTGGAGTTTGGGGAGAAAGTGGAAATAAACATAGATCAAAAAATGTCACCTGCTATTCAATGTCTTTTTCCTTTATTAAAATACTTCCTCCCAGCCAGTTTTAGCTAGACAGCCAGAATAAAGACTACATTTCCCTTCTTCTCTTGGAACGAGAACTCCCTTTGTGAACTGATGCATTAAGTAACATGAAATCTGCATGGACTCAGAGATGGCTAGCCACAAGTTGGCTTCCTCTTTAATGCCATCAGCAACACAGATCGTCTTCTCAAAAAGATCTAGCTTGCACAAATGACGTTTCAGAGCCCACACAAGGACTCTAAGGAGGGCCTGGTTTCAAGAAGCTAGAGAAAACCTTGACACTGACATATCTCAGCAGGAAACCAATAGGGGCAGTGTGGCTGTGCTCCTTGAAAGTTTACTAAAATAACATAGAATCACTCCAGAGAGAAACAGCAATATTTGAAGTGCTTCAAATTTGTGGAATTATTGGAACAAACTGTACCAATACAGGATGCTTTCTGGGTTCAACTGCAGAATTCCCCAAAGTCTCTAAACCAATTTCTGTAGCAATTATTGTACCTAAGTCAGACAGTTCACTTTTGTCAGACATTCCTTATTAAATGACCCAGACAAAATCAACTTCTTTGGGGGGAATGTATAAGATTGTATTTCTGCTCATGGGTTCACGAGAAGTGGGAAACTTCATAAGAGAAGAGCCAATGGACCCAATTGCCCTCCTGTTTCCAAATAATCATATGGCTTGATATCCCAGAATAACATTTCTGACCCTCAGTTTCCTCATATATAGAATAAAAAGACTGGTCTTAATGGATCTCTTAGTCTTTTTCAGATTAAAAAAATTTCTGTGTTCTATAAGGAAGTTAAGTGAAAGAGTATTAAAGAGCAGGCTAGGAAGAAGTTTGCTTTCAGCCAAGTCCTTTTCCTGGAAACATTCTGGGTCCAAGATTTGAAAGCACAAATATAAGTGAGGATGATATTGCAACTGAGTGGTTATAAAACCAAGGCCAGTTAGGAGTTGGTCTCTGCTTTGGCCACTTTTTAACATGGTTAAAATGCCAGTTTCTCCCAGGAGCTTGAGAAAGCCGTGCTCCTGAGAGTCTGCCAGAAGCACATGTCTCTACCGCTCTGCTGGGACACAGGAGCTGGTTCTTCATGGAAACATGGTCTCATTCCTCTTCTTACCAGCCCCAGAGACTTGCCTTTCTTTTTCCCCCAAAAGCAAAAGGCGTTGGTCTATGTGTAGAAATGCACACAACAAATCAAGAAATAGATTAATATGTGGAAGGACAGAAATGCTGGTCTTAAAGTGCAGGTAAACCTCTATTTCTATAAGCCTATGAAGACAATATAAATAAATCAGAAGATGCTGAACCTGCTGGCATTGATGGTTAAATCTTCCTAAATAACATTCCTTGTGTGGCAAGGTGGATGCCTTGATGGCTAGAGAAACCAAAAAAGGGGCAGTGTGGCTGTGCTCCTTGAAAGTTTACTAAAATAACATAGAATCACTCCAGAGAGAAACAGCAATATTTGAAGTGCTTCAAATTTGTGGAATTATTGGAACAAACTGTACCAATACAGGATGCTTTCTGGGTTCAACTGCAGAATTCCCCAAAGTCTCTAAACCAATTTCTGTAGCAATTATTGTACCTAAGTCAGACAGTTCACTTTTGTCAGACATTCCTTATTAAATGACCCAGACAAAATCAACTTCTTTGGGGAATGTATAAGATTGTATTTCTGCTCATGGGTTCACGAGAAGTGGGAAACTTCATAAGAGAAGAGCCAATGGACCCAATTGCCCTCCTGTTTCCAAATAATCATATGGCTTGATATCCCAGAATAACATTTCTGACCCTCAGTTTCCTCATATATAGAATAAAAAGACTGGTCTTAATGGATCTCTTAGTTTTTTTCAGATTAAAAATTTCTGTGTTCTATAAGGAAGTTAAGTGAAAGAGTATTAAAGAGCAGGCTAGGAAGAAGTTTGCTTTCAGCCAAGTCCTTTTCCTGGAAACATTCTGGGTCCAAGATTTGAAAGCACAAATATAAGTGAGGATGATATTGCAACTGAGTGGTTATAAAACCAAGGCCAGTTAGGAGTTGGTCTCTGCTTTGGCCACTTTTTAACATGGTTAAAATGCCAGTTTCTCCCAGGAGCTTGAGAAAGCCGTGCTCCTGAGAGTCTGCCAGAAGCACATGTCTCTACCGCTCTGCTGGGACACAGGAGCTGGTTCTTCATGGAAACATGGTCTCATTCCTCTTCTTACCAGCCCCAGAGACTTGCCTTTCTTTTTCCCCCAAAAGCAAAAGGCGTTGGTCTATGTGTAGAAATGCACACAACAAATCAAGAAATAGATTAATATGTGGAAGGACAGAAATGCTGGTCTTAAAGTGCAGGTAAACCTCTATTTCTATAAGCCTATGAAGACAATATAAATAAATCAGAAGATGCTGAACCTGCTGGCATTGATGGTTAAATCTTCCTAAATAACATTCCTTGTGTGGCAAGGTGGATGCCTTGATGGTTTCATCTCTCTCCTTTCTGGGACAGGGGTTTTGTTGTCTCCTTGAAACTACCCCTAAATTCAGAGAAAATCACATACTTTGTTTGACCTTTTTGATGCTGCTATCCATGGTTTCTTTGTTTCTCAAGTCACTCCCTACTTCTGAGACACTGATAACAATGACAAGCGTGGTAAACAAAGATTGGAACGATTTCAGTGCATTTTTGGCGAATGCATCATTTTTGTTTCAAAAAGCCTATCCTATGCAATATGTCAACAGGATGCTTCCTCTACCCAGGGACCCTTTCCCAAGTCTCGTGTGACCTCTATAGCCCCCTTCCTGTTTCCAGCTACTGCTGCTGTGGTCTGGGGGTGCCTGACTTTCCATCTCTCCCAAAAGAAATCGTCCTTAGCTTTCTAGGAAGATCAAACCCTCCCTCTCCTCTGTGGAACTTTTCCCCCAAACCTCAGCTTCTCCTAACTTAAACAAGCTGGAGCTCTCTGAGCGCACCTGGCCCTTTCCTTGCCAGGTTCATGTGACAGTATTTCCAACACACGCCTTATGCCTGGATCCTAGGAACCTTTTTCAGCCTCTCTCCCCATCTGGAGCATAACTCCCTCACTCAGAGACCATACCACTCTGTTCTTCTCTCAGCCTCACAGCAACAACCCTGCACCAACATCGTTGCTCCATAATCATGAGCTTTGTGCAAAGCCCATCTTCTGTCCTCATTTTTCTCCCACCCTGAGTTTACTCTAGGGTTGGCACTGTGACAAAGAATAAAGTCTTGCATTCTGATGGCCTGATGGCCAACTCAACATGGGTACCCATGTGAATGGGGCCCTGGCCATGCAAAGGGAGTCACTTAACACAGCTGCCTCACTTTTAATGAGATGAAATAAAAGTCAATGACATATTGTTAAACAACTAATTTAGATTATAAGTCTGTATGCAGAAGATGATCTCATTTTTGCATAATAGACGTGTGTGTACTGGTATAGGCATGTCTGCCTGTGTGATTTGTTACAAATATAAAAAAGAATTAAAAAAAAAAAGGAGGAAAAAAAAGACTGGAAGGCAATGCACCAAAAGGTTCATAGATTGATTGCTGAGGGCTCTGTTGAGGGTAATTTCTATTTCCTTCTTTGTATTTTTCTAGAATTTTTACTCCCATATATTTACCGCGAGCATATATGACTTTGGAACCAGATCAAATATTAGGCTTTATTTTTTTCTGTGAGTCATCTATCACCTTCAACAAATACCAAGTACTGTTTTAGGGAGAAAACCAATCCTGGCTCCATGTTGCAAACTGTTTCTTTGACTTCCTTTCTGTTGCTTTTATTATTATAATCATACTTAATGACTTGCCTCAAGGACCCTGTCCCTCTGCCTGATTGTCAAGTGCCTTTGTTCAAGAATCCTGTCCACCTGTAGACTGCAGGAATTGAGAAGTTAACACTTCCCCTGCCTGAGGTTTGCCATTCTAAGAGATGTTTGCAAGATCAATGGCCTTTTTGGTTTGCTTCTTTACCTCCCCTCATCTCTGATCTATAAAATAGCCTGGCATCCAAACCCCAATAAGATGGTTTATTTTGAGGTGCTAGCCTCCCATCTTCTCCATCAGTTGCTTTCTGAATGAAGTTGTTTCCCTTGCCTCAATACCTCATCTCAGATTCATCAGCCTATTGTGCGGCAAGCAGAGTGAGCTTGGACTCAGTAACAACACTAAGCAGCATGTAGCTCTCACAGTAGCCAGTCAGGACATGTAGGGAGAAGCCAGACAGCTGTGCTTGAGGACCAGGAATCTAAATGTGCATCCCTTGTATTCCTAAGCATCCCATCACCCATTCCTATGAACCTTCTCCCAGCCTGAATCAGGAATGAAAGGAGCAGGGCAAAACCAAGAACAACCTAGCCCAAGGACATGATATAAACCGGAACCAAACAGATCCAAGATGGCAGATGAATCAACTTTCACTAGACCTTAGACCTCAAAATATTCTCATCATTATTACACAACAGCAGCTAAAAGTCACATTCTCCAAGATCATGACAGTTCTGAGGCTAAACATCAAAGACCAAAAAGTGGGGCTTCCCTGGTGGCTCAGTGGTAAAGCATCTGCCTGCCAATGTAGGATACACATGTTCCATCCCTGGGCCAGGAAGATCCCATGTGCCATGGAACAACTAAGCTTGTATACCAGAACTACTGAGCATGTGCTCTAAAGCCTAAGAGCCACAACTTCTGAGCCCATGTGCTGCAACTACAGAAGTCCACATCCCCGAGGGCCTATGCTCCACAACAGGAGACAGACCATGGCAAGGAGAAGCCCACTTGCTACAACTAGAGAGAAGCTCCCACTCATTGCAACTAAAGAAAAGCGCGAGTAGTTGCAAAGACCCAGAACAGCCAAAATAATTTAAAAATATCATTAAAAAAGAGCAAAAAGTGGGCAGTGGCCCAATTCTTATAAATCCCACCCTTTCTACTGAAATAGTTGGAATAATCCACTCTCTTCTTAGTCCATGAAATTACCCAGCCATAAAGCTAACCACACCATTATTTCAAGGCCACTTTCACCTTCTGAGATGCCTTACACTCTGTCTGTAGAGTGTGTTTCTCTCTAAATAAATCTACTTCTTCAATCCATTTTGTCTCTCATTGAGTTCTTTCTGCTATGTGACGTCAAGAACCTGAGCTTCATTAAGTCCTGAGACCAGGTGTGTGATCTCAGTTCCAAGACTGTGGCTTCAAGCACCAATCTGAGCTATACTTTTTCAGGACTACACTAGTTGGAGCTATTAGGGTCATTTTGCTGAGACCAAGAGAAAGGAACAAGCTTAACTCTAGTTTCAGAAATAGGCCAACATCTCCGACCAACCAGGCCCAGCAGGGCATGTAGCTCTCACAGTAGCCAGTCAGGACATGTAGGGAGAAGCCAGACAGCTGTGCTTGAGGACCAGGAATCTAAATGTGCATCCCTTGTATTCCTAAGCATCCCATCACCCATTCCTATGAACCTTCTCCCAGCCTGAATCAGGAATGAAAGGAGCAGGGCAAAACCAAGAACAACCTAGCCCAAGGACATGATATAAACCGGAACCAAACAGATCCAAGATGGCAGATGAATCAACTTTCACTAGACCTTAGACCTCAAAATATTCTCATCATTATTACACAACAGCAGCTAAAAGTCACATTCTCCAAGATCATGACAGTTCTGAGGCTAAACATCAAAGACCAAAAAGTGGGGCTTCCCTGGTGGCTCAGTGGTAAAGCATCTGCCTGCCAATGTAGGATACACATGTTCCATCCCTGGGCCAGGAAGATCCCATGTGCCATGGAACAACTAAGCTTGTATACCAGAACTACTGAGCATGTGCTCTAAAGCCTAAGAGCCACAACTTCTGAGCCCATGTGCTGCAACTACAGAAGTCCACATCCCCGAGGGCCTATGCTCCACAACAGGAGACAGACCATGGCAAGGAGAAGCCCACTTGCTACAACTAGAGAGAAGCTCCCACTCATTGCAACTAAAGAAAAGCGCGAGTAGTTGCAAAGACCCAGAACAGCCAAAATAATTTAAAAATATCATTAAAAAAGAGCAAAAAGTGGGCAGTGGCCCAATTCTTATAAATCCCCACCCTTTCTACTGAAATAGTTGGAATAATCCACTCTCTTCTTAGTCCATGAAATTACCCAGCCATAAAGCTAACCACACCATTATTTCAAGGCCACTTTCACCTTCTGAGATGCCTTACACTCTGTCTGTAGAGTGTGTTTCTCTCTAAATAAATCTACTTCTTCAATCCATTTTGTCTCTCATTGAGTTCTTTCTGCTATGTGACGTCAAGAACCTGAGCTTCATTAAGTCCTGAGACCAGGTGTGTGATCTCAGTTCCAAGACTGTGGCTTCAAGCACCAATCTGAGCTATACTTTTTCAGGACTACACTAGTTGGAGCTATTAGGGTCATTTTGCTGAGACCAAGAGAAAGGAACAAGCTTAACTCTAGTTTCAGAAATAGGCCAACATCTCCGACCAACCAGGCCCAGCAGGGCACCCCTGCTCCCTGGAGCCTCTCACTCTTCACATTCCAACAATGTGAAATGACGGATACTTTTAATACAAGAGACCTGTCATTTATTTATTAGCTGGGGACAGGCGCTGCACTGGAGAAGGATGCATTATAAATCAACTCTTCTCAGTCATTAAAAATTAATCCAGTTCATAGAACATCAGTAATTTCTTTATTAGAGCAGCAAGTCAGTGGTTTTTTTTTTTTCTTTTCTTTTCTTCCAGGTTTTCTTTTTTACTTCATCCCTTCCCTGAGGATACATTTTTTTCTCACTGTGGGCTGGGTATAAATTACCCCAGGGAACGTTAACAGAAAATATAGCCTTTCAGACAGAGGTTACAATGGAGCAGTGGAATCAACACTCTGCAAAAAAGACCGCTGACCAATTTCCCTGCAGAAATACAGTCTTATTGCACCTTCCCATTTCACCCGATGGAGCTCAATTACGATATTCTTCATTTGTTTTGGATACAGTCTGCCTCAAAAATGGAAGGCATTTTAGGTCCCCAACAGGCTAGACAGAAAGAAATTCAGAAGGCAGGCAATTCTTCCTTACAGAGGAAACTTCATTAGCTTTTCTTTTTTAATAACAACTTTATTATTTGCAATGACTATATGATATTTCATCATACAGATTCATCATAATTTTTTAAACTTGTTCCCTCTTGATGGGTCTTAAAGGAGTCCTGGTCATTGATTCTCACTGACAATGTTTCCACATAGCTCTTCTAAAGCTTTTCCAAATTCACTTGGCATTTACCACCAAAAAAAAAAAAATTGACAGGTATCAGAAGCCCAGGCCCAGACCAGAAGCCCTTTACACCTGGGATTCAAGGATGTCAAGCAACTAGATGATGCTGAATACACCAAGAGGCTGACCTTCAACAAGGCTTGTCTTCTGTTCTTCCACAGAGTGGTAGCTCCAGGAAATGTAAAACTTAGAATTATAAAGAAGGCCACTTCTGTGTTCCCTAACTTCAGAGGAAGCAAATGGGAGAATCCAGAATCTATGTGCATCTCCTTCCCACCTTGGGTACATGAAGAGGTCTGCAATGGTTGGGTCAACCAGATGACCTTCTCAGATGACCTGCCAAGGGTTGTAAATGGAAGGAAGGGGACTTTTCTACATCTGCCTTCATGGCTCTCTGACAACCTGTCCTGGCTCTGGAGGGTGGGGGCTCTCCCTGAGATGAACAGTATGGCCACAGCCCAGGCAACTGGCATTGATGTCTTTGTCAAACCAGCCACTATTGCATTAACACTTCTAAGTAACAAATCCCCACAAATCCCCAAGCACATATTTAAAATCTATTTTCAGAATTACACTGAGCATAATTCAACCAATCAATGAGCCATTAGGAGGTTAGTCTCAACACTTCTTCATTACCCATGACATTAGGGTCGCCCGACTCAGCAGAACCCGATGCAAAGTTGCCGTGTCACCAGCAATTCTAGGTCTGGGGACAGAAGCTAATCCAGTGCCTGTTGAGAGGCCCGGATGGCTCCCATCTGGGTGACAAATTAAGCATCACAGCCAGCAGGGACAGGAGGGAAGAAGGCTTGTCTGAGAAAGAGGCCAACTTAACCCTGAGGATTGTCATTCTCTTCTTCCTAGTGTAGCTCTTGCATCCCCACTGCCCAATTGATTTGGGAGCCCTCTCTAGGAGGTTGCCTTCCAGGTGTCTGAAGCTCTAGAGGACCTGTTGGGGTGGGAGTGGGGAGGGGGATACCTACCCAGGAGCTATGGAGGTGCTAGAGAGGGACTCCCTTCTGCTGAGTCGATGGTGGACACTGTGGGTCAAGAATCTCAAAGCTCATCCTCAGTCTCCCGGAAGGTGGGGTGCAGGTAAAGTGGAGGTCAGCTAAGAGTGAGAGGAGGCATCCCAGCCCAGTGCAAGAGGCATGCTCTTAAACCCCTGACTTTGAATCCTGACCACCCTCACTAACCAGCAAGTGACCTTGGGCATGTTCCTTAACTTCCTTGGGTCTGAGTTTCTTTATCTGTTACATGGGGATCCTAAAACTCCCATGACAGGTGGATTTAATGGAGACAGAAGGACTGAGGAGGGAAAGAAAGGGTCGTGGGCTCCATCATGCCATGGTTTTGACACTTTCCACCTCTGTAGATAGGGCTTCCCTGATAGCTCAGCTGATAAGGAATCCAAAAAAGAAAAAAAAAGAAAAAATAGAACTCACCTGCAATGCAGGAGAGCCCAGTTTGATTACTGTGTCGGGAAGATCCCCTAGAGAAGGAATAGGCTGCCCACTCCAGTATTCTTGGCTTTCCCTGGTGGCTCAAATGGTAAAGAATCCTCTTTATCTCTGTATATAGTTCTAAGTCGCTTCAGTCATGTCTGACTTAACCTTCCATGTACCCCTGTTCATGGGATTCTCTAGGCAAGAATACTGGAGTGGGGCTTCTCTGGTAGCTCAGTGGTAAAGAGTTCGCCTGCCAGTGTAGGAGACATGGGTTCTATCCCTGAAGGATCCCACATGGAGGTTAGTCTCAACACTTCTTCATTACCCATGACATTAGGGTCGCCCGACTCAGCAGAACCCGATGCAAAGTTGCCGTGTCACCAGCAATTCTAGGTCTGGGGACAGAAGCTAATCCAGTGCCTGTTGAGAGGCCCGGATGGCTCCCATCTGGGTGACAAATTAAGCATCACAGCCAGCAGGGACAGGAGGGAAGAAGGCTTGTCTGAGAAAGAGGCCAACTTAACCCTGAGGATTGTCATTCTCTTCTTCCTAGTGTAGCTCTTGCATCCCCACTGCCCAATTGATTTGGGAGCCCTCTCTAGGAGGTTGCCTTCCAGGTGTCTGAAGCTCTAGAGGACCTGTTGGGGTGGGAGTGGGGAGGGGGATACCTACCCAGGAGCTATGGAGGTGCTAGAGAGGGACTCCCTTCTGCTGAGTCGATGGTGGACACTGTGGGTCAAGAATCTCAAAGCTCATCCTCAGTCTCCCGGAAGGTGGGGTGCAGGTAAAGTGGAGGTCAGCTAAGAGTGAGAGGAGGCATCCCAGCCCAGTGCAAGAGGCATGCTCTTAAACCCCTGACTTTGAATCCTGACCACCCTCACTAACCAGCAAGTGACCTTGGGCATGTTCCTTAACTTCCTTGGGTCTGAGTTTCTTTATCTGTTACATGGGGATCCTAAAACTCCCATGACAGGTGGATTTAATGGAGACAGAAGGACTGAGGAGGGAAAGAAAGGGTCGTGGGCTCCATCATGCCATGGTTTTGACACTTTCCACCTCTGTAGATAGGGCTTCCCTGATAGCTCAGCTGATAAGGAATCCAAAAAAGAAAAAAAAAGAAAAAATAGAACTCACCTGCAATGCAGGAGAGCCCAGTTTGATTACTGTGTCGGGAAGATCCCCTAGAGAAGGAATAGGCTGCCCACTCCAGTATTCTTGGCTTTCCCTGGTGGCTCAAATGGTAAAGAATCCTCTTTATCTCTGTATATAGTTCTAAGTCGCTTCAGTCATGTCTGACTTAACCTTCCATGTACCCCTGTTCATGGGATTCTCTAGGCAAGAATACTGGAGTGGGGCTTCTCTGGTAGCTCAGTGGTAAAGAGTTCGCCTGCCAGTGTAGGAGACATGGGTTCTATCCCTGATCTGGGAGGATCCCACATGCTGTGGAGCAACTAAGCCCATGAGCCACAACTACTGAGCTAAGGAGCCTCTGCTCTAGAGCCTCAGAGTCAGAACTATGGAGCCCATGTGCCACAACTCCTGAAGCCCATGTGCCCTAGAGCCCGAGTTCCACCACAAGAGAGGTCACTGCAACAAGAAGCCTGCTCACCTCAACTAGAGAGTAGACCCTGTTCTGGGTGAAAACCCAGAATAGCCAAAAATAAATAAGTAGATAAATAAATAAATAAATAAATAAATAAATAAGTAAAAAGAATTGTTTAAAGAAAAAAGATACATCATGCAACCAATATTAATTTATTTAACAACAATAAAAAGAATACTGGAGTGGATTACCATGCCTTCCTCCAGAGGATTTTCTCAACCCAGGGATCAAATCCGCACTATAGACCTGATTCTTTACCATCTGAGTCACAAGGGAAGCCCATTCTTAGCTCTGAGACTACAGGACATGACTTAACTTCCCCTGTACCTCAATTCCCCCAGTTATGAAATGGGGGAAATACTAATAAATAGCAACTGCCCCCTATGGCTTTTGGGGTTGACCTTTATTTTTCTTTTTTGGCCATACCACATTGCTTGCAGGATCTTAGTTCTCTGACCAGGGATTAAACTCTGGTCCTCAGCAAATGAGAACATGAACCACCAGGAAGTCCCCCTATGACTTTCAAAAATAGCCTTTGGGAGGATAGAACCCACCGGGCTTCCCTGATAGCTCAGCTGATAAGGAATCCAAAAAAGAAAAAAAAAGGAAAAAATAGAACTCACCTGCAATGCAGGAGAGCCCAGTTTGATTACTGTGTCGGGAAGATCCCCTAGAGAAGGAATAGGCTGCCCACTCCAGTATTCTTGGCTTTCCCTGGTGGCTCAAATGGTAAAGAATCCTCTTTATCTCTGTATATAGTTCTAAGTCGCTTCAGTCATGTCTGACTTAACCTTCCATGTACCCCTGTTCATGGGATTCTCTAGGCAAGAATACTGGAGTGGGGCTTCTCTGGTAGCTCAGTGGTAAAGAGTTCGCCTGCCAGTGTAGGAGACATGGGTTCTATCCCTGATCTGGGAGGATCCCACATGCTGTGGAGCAACTAAGCCCATGAGCCACAACTACTGAGCTAAGGAGCCTCTGCTCTAGAGCCTCAGAGTCAGAACTATGGAGCCCATGTGCCACAACTCCTGAA
Organism: Tragulus kanchil; assembly: GCA_022376925.1. Taxonomy (NCBI): domain Eukaryota; kingdom Metazoa; phylum Chordata; class Mammalia; order Artiodactyla; family Tragulidae; genus Tragulus; species Tragulus kanchil. The sequence continues at coordinate 2,588,872 of JAIOJX010000032.1, read as the reverse complement.
GCCCATGTGCCCTAGAGCCCGAGTTCCACCACAAGAGAGGTCACTGCAACAAGAAGCCTGCTCACCTCAACTAGAGAGTAGACCCTGTTCTGGGTGAAAACCCAGAATAGCCAAAAATAAATAAGTAGATAAATAAATAAATAAATAAATAAATAAATAAGTAAAAAGAATTGTTTAAAGAAAAAAGATACATCATGCAACCAATATTAATTTATTTAACAACAATAAAAAGAATACTGGAGTGGATTACCATGCCTTCCTCCAGAGGATTTTCTCAACCCAGGGATCAAATCCGCACTATAGACCTGATTCTTTACCATCTGAGTCACAAGGGAAGCCCATTCTTAGCTCTGAGACTACAGGACATGACTTAACTTCCCCTGTACCTCAATTCCCCCAGTTATGAAATGGGGGAAATACTAATAAATAGCAACTGCCCCCTATGGCTTTTGGGGTTGACCTTTATTTTTCTTTTTTGGCCATACCACATTGCTTGCAGGATCTTAGTTCTCTGACCAGGGATTAAACTCTGGTCCTCAGCACTGAGAACATGGAGTCTCAACTACTGAACCACCAGGGAAGTCCCCTCCTATGACTTTCATAAGGAATAAATAATTTATTGGTCTTCCTGTTTGGTGCTAGTGATGAAGAACCCACCTGCCAATGCAGGAAACGTAAGAGTTTGACCCCTGGATCAGGAAGATCCCCTAGAGCAGGGCATAGCAACTCACTCCAATATTCTTGACTGGAGAATTCCATGGACAGAGGAGGCTGGCAGGCTACAGTCCACGGGATCACAAAGAGTTGGACAGGACTGAAGACTTAGCATGCACACAATGTATCATATTTAAACCGTTTTCAGCACCAACAGTGTAAGATTTTAGTGCTACTGTCGTGTGCTTACAGCTCAGAGCCTGGCCTTGAGTAGGTCTTGAGAGGCACTGGGTAAACATTACTTCTCCGCTCTTCCCTACTCCACTCATTTCTTTCTCTTCACCAACCCGTGCCCCAACTTATTCCCCAGAAGCAATGCTTCCAAAGTTTCACACGGCTAGCTCAGCCAAGATCATTGGAGCCAGCTAGAACAACATGAAGAAATTTGTCTCTGCTGGGGCATACAAGTATAGTTGCAAATTATCAGGACAATTTACTAGACCAGAACAGCGCTGACAACAACCACAAATTATCAGCTCGCTTTCCCTAAGGGGAGATACGAAGTAAAATTTGCATGAGATCAACATTCTCATCTTCCCCTGGCTCTTCTACTCCACGAGGCCTCTGCTTATCCCTAGCTGAGCAGGAGCTGACCCTGGGAGAAGAACTGAGGGGATGGACCATGCCGTTGCTCACAGCCATTTCCCCTTTCTTTCTTGCTAAGAGACTGATTCTGTGGCGGTATTCATGAGCCTCCATGTAGCCTCATGTCTCAAGGCAACTGAGCTGCATCCCCAAGCTTAGGCTCTAGAGGAGCCTAGGTGGTTTTGTCTTAGTCTCATTTTCTTTATGGGTGACTAGTTTAGGAGTAAACAGATGACACAATTCTGACCAGTGAGGTGGACAGGAAAGGCTACTGGGGAACTTGGAGAAAAGGTTTTTCTCAGTTTCAATCAACCCATAAGAGGAAAGACAATTCTGTGCCACCCCTGGTCCACGTGTCTTGTTGTGATGCCTGGAGCTGCTGCAACTATTCCGTAACCATGAGGGGAGCCACTGGTAGTAAAGCCAAACACTGACAGGCAGAGGCAAGAAAATCTCAGAAAAGGAGGACTAGAGTCCTAATGTACTTCACCAGGAGCCTTCCCTACCTATTTATGTGATTTATGTGATTACAGATTGCCCTCTTGTTTAAGTCCAAGTGGGTCAGGATTGCCTAATACTTACAGTCAAAAGATGTGAACTGATGTGACCAGTGTCCAAAACATGAGATATGTGCACAAATATAAATAGGACTTAGAAACTTGTACATGGATGTCCGTTTTCAGCACCAACAGTGTAAGATTTTAGTGCTACTGTCGTGTGCTTACAGCTCAGAGCCTGGCCTTGAGTAGGTCTTGAGAGGCACTGGGTAAACATTACTTCTCCGCTCTTCCCTACTCCACTCATTTCTTTCTCTTCACCAACCCGTGCCCCAACTTATTCCCCAGAAGCAATGCTTCCAAAGTTTCACACGGCTAGCTCAGCCAAGATCATTGGAGCCAGCTAGAACAACATGAAGAAATTTGTCTCTGCTGGGGCATACAAGTATAGTTGCAAATTATCAGGACAATTTACTAGACCAGAACAGCGCTGACAACAACCACAAATTATCAGCTCGCTTTCCCTAAGGGGAGATACGAAGTAAAATTTGCATGAGATCAACATTCTCATCTTCCCCTGGCTCTTCTACTCCACGAGGCCTCTGCTTATCCCTAGCTGAGCAGGAGCTGACCCTGGGAGAAGAACTGAGGGGATGGACCATGCCGTTGCTCACAGCCATTTCCCCTTTCTTTCTTGCTAAGAGACTGATTCTGTGGCGGTATTCATGAGCCTCCATGTAGCCTCATGTCTCAAGGCAACTGAGCTGCATCCCCAAGCTTAGGCTCTAGAGGAGCCTAGGTGGTTTTGTCTTAGTCTCATTTTCTTTATGGGTGACTAGTTTAGGAGTAAACAGATGACACAATTCTGACCAGTGAGGTGGACAGGAAAGGCTACTGGGGAACTTGGAGAAAAGGTTTTTCTCAGTTTCAATCAACCCATAAGAGGAAAGACAATTCTGTGCCACCCCTGGTCCACGTGTCTTGTTGTGATGCCTGGAGCTGCTGCAACTATTCCGTAACCATGAGGGGAGCCACTGGTAGTAAAGCCAAACACTGACAGGCAGAGGCAAGAAAATCTCAGAAAAGGAGGACTAGAGTCCTAATGTACTTCACCAGGAGCCTTCCCTACCTATTTATGTGATTTATGTGATTACAGATTGCCCTCTTGTTTAAGTCCAAGTGGGTCAGGATTGCCTAATACTTACAGTCAAAAGATGTGAACTGATGTGACCAGTGTCCAAAACATGAGATATGTGCACAAATATAAATAGGACTTAGAAACTTGTACATGGATGTCTGAAAGTCCCTTGTAGAGGTCTCTTGAAAGAATGAAGGGGCTGCAAATGTACGCAGAAGAACAAGGAAAAAAGGAGGCCATTTGAACAGCCAGGCATTAAAGCTCTAACTCTATAGAAGTATCACATGGGCACAGATATGTAAGTCACATAAGTGATGCACTTGGGCAGGCAAATGGGGGTGCAGGGATCCTGCAGTTTGAACAAAATAACGTTTGCTGACAAGGGGGGAAGGGCAAACCGAGCATACAAAACAAACACAAAAATCTCACCACAAATCTTTCTGCCATTCCCCAGTTGAGCCCACAGCTTTTCAGTCTCATTAACCCAAAAGGAAATTGGTCTGAGACCTCTGCTCATCTACATCGATCATTTCCTGACAACCAACATATTACAGTCCTGACTCTAACAGCATCTCTATGGCTTTGGATCTGGGTGACAAACTGCTTTTTCTCAGAAGTGGGGGGACGAAATCATTGGATGGAAAGACTCTTGTCTTTTCCAAAATAACTACTTAAGCCTCTATTTTTGACACAATCAAGCTGGTTTCCCTGACCAGCATATTTCAGGTAGGAATTGCAACAATCTGTTGTAAAAATTTTGTTGTCAAGGCAAAGATGGTCATGTATATGCCACATAGGCAAAGTGACAGAGCTCTTTCGAATTCTCATGCCACGTCATCTCCAAAAAATACTTTTGTCATTTTTCATGTTCATTATCAAGTTTTCTTATCTCATTTTCTTATCTCAAATTTAGACACAGTGGATGTCTTGGCCTCAGTCATGAGGTGCTGAGTCAGTAGACTGGGACTAGAGTCTAAGACCACTTTCTCTTGTAATGAAAACGTGTCCCCTTCTTGAAATAGAAGAGTTGCTTTGACCTTCTGTACAATGGTTTGGAAACAGTGGCTCAGGGAGGGGGTTGGGGAGAGGGTGTTGGCATCTTGGATGGTGTATTTCTCTTTACCGACAGGCTCCCTGAGATTCTAGTCCTGAGTGGCAGATCTGCCTAGAAACAAGGAATGCAGTGAAAATTTAGCCATGACCAGCATCTCCAGATATAGGGGCTTAGGAAGCATCAGAGGCACCTGCAAGGGCTTCTAGGCAGAGAACAAGCAACAGAGATCTTGGATCTACTTGCATGAAGGGCATTCAATGCTCTGCCAGAAATTCTGACGAATGCCACCACCCCAACTCTGGGCATTCCCATGGAACTTGGCCACTTCCTGTCCCTCCCAGATGCCTGGGAAGAAATGGGACAGAACATGTGCCAAACAGGTTCAGGCCCATCTTGGCACACTGTCACATGAATTCCCACATCTGCTGGAGAGGCTAAAGCACAACCCCAAATCTCCAGAACAACCTGGAATATAATTCACTAAACATTTGTGTTCACTGAGAGATGCTAACAAGTATACTCCAAAAATCAAGTTTGGTGGCCCAATAAATCTGAGAAATGCTTCAGACTGCTTTGTGGTGTTTCCCTGCAAAGCTGCAATGTCCTTTACCATTAGAAGCTCTCAGAATCCCACAGCAAAACAAAAAAAGTATTAAATCCAGTTTTTCCCAAACTTATTTGACTATGAAACATTTCTATTTCCCTGAAAAATGCCCAGAGAACCACTTGTGAAATCCTTCATTAAGGCCAGCTGAGGGAAATTCCTTGGTGGTCCAGTGGTTAAGACTGCACACTCCCAATATGTGGGGCTCGGGATTTGATCCTTGATCAGGGAACATGATCATATACCCCGCAAGTAAGAGTTCACAGGCCACAACTAAAGATCCTGAGTGTAGCAACTTAGACCTGGGGAAGCCAAATAAATAAATAAGCATTTTTAAAATAAATAAATAAAGGTAGCTGGGGATAATACAGAAGAGCAGTTGGATATGAGGATAAGAGTGGGCAGAACTCGGGATTTTAATTATTGACCTTTAAAAATACAGCAGGGGGGGCTTCCCTGGTGGTCCAGTGGGTAAAGACTCCGCCTTGCAGTGCAAGGGGCACTGGTTCAATTCCTAGCCAGGGAAGATTCCACATGCCATGGAGCAGATGGATGGCATGTTCAATTACGAGCTAGTGCTCTGAAGCACATGCACTCAGAGCTGGTGCTCTGCAGTGAGAGAGGACACTGCAATGGGAGGCCCACACAGGCCAAAGAATAAAAAGATGGATGAAAATAAATATAAATAAAAGAGGTGTGATGGAGAAAAACTGTTTTAAAAGAAAAAGAAAAAAGGTCTTTAGGGCTTCCCCTGGTGGTCCAGTGTGTAAGGACACCTCCTTGCAGTGCAAGGGGCGCTGGTTCGATCCCTGGCCTGGGAAAATCCCACGTGCCGCGGAGCGGCTGGACTGATGTGTCCAATTACCGAGCCGAGCTCTGGAGCGCTTGCGCCCAGAGCCGGCGCTCTGCGACAATAGAGGCCACTGTGATGGGAGGCCCACACGGGCCAAAGAACAAAGATGGATGAAAATAGATAAATGAAAGACCAATAGAAGTGGCCCGCCCACCTCCCTACCTCCCCTCCCCTCCCCCCTCCCTAAATAAATAAATAAATACATCTTTAAAAAAAAAGAAAAAGAAAAAAGGTCTTTAAAAAAATACAGTGGGCTTCCCTATGGCTCAGACAGTAAAGAATCTGCCTGCAATGCAGGAGACCTGGGTTCAGTCCTTAAATCGGGAAGATTCCCTAGAGAAGGAAATGACAATCCACTCCAGTATTCTTGCCTGGAGAATCCCATAGACCAAGGAGCCTGGCGGGCTACAGTCCATAGCGTCGCACAGAGTCGGACACAACTAAGCAACTAACACACAAGAATACAGACCAATGGGAAGAACTTCCCAGCTCTCTGGCACATCACCCATCAGGAGTATGACGCATGTGCTTGTTCAGAGGAAATGGAGACGAAGCCCATTTTCCCCTGGAAAGGGCTTCTGGAAAGAGAACACTTATAGAGTCCACCACTACCAATAGAATCCCCTGCTGTCTCTAAGGATGTTGGTGGGAGAGGGTCTTTTTTTCCTTTTTTAGCCTCTGCCCATAAGATAGGAATTTCCATCTCCTTGAAGACAGAGGAAGTATTCCCCCAGCATTTCCCTCAACCTGTGTGCATGGCCCCTCCCTGTGAGACGTGAGAAATGTGCCTAATCTGATGGCTGAAGTGGGCAGAGTTCATCATCTACTGTCTTATTCTCTCCAGGTAGAACCAATGCAGAAAAGGGAGACTCTCCCTGCCTGTATGAGTTTCCATGGAGCTCCTAAGCTTTCTGACTTGCAGAAGATGAGACTGACCAAGACCCTCCATGCAACCAAACAGACAACAGGTGCTCTGCAAACCCAGCTCCTGTCTGTGCCTTCCCAGTTCAAGACTCAGGAGAGGAACTTCCCTGGTGATCCAGTGGTTGAGAATCCACCTTGCAATGCAGAGGAGGAGGGTTTGATTTGCTGTCAAGGAACTAAGATCCCACATGCCCCAGGGCCACTAAGCCCATGCACTACAACTTAGCCCACTTGCCACAGCAAAGATCCCTCATGACATAAGGAAGGCCTGATGTAGCCTAATAAATAAATAAGTTAAAAAGAAAAAAAAGACAGGAGAAGCATCAAGAAGCCCATCTTGGCTTTAAGTCTGAGCGACTATCTTAAGGCTAGCAAGAGAGCCCAACTATGGATTCCCATTTGACCCCTGTGTGGATTTCTCAGCTGGTTCAGAATGATGACCCTTAAAACAACTCCATCCAATTTAGACACTCAATTCCAGTGGGAAGAAAAAAGTTTAAAAGTTCTGGGAAATCTGGAGCTGGAGAGGATCTCTGAAGGGAAGTTAATCCTCCCACTCCTTGAAGACAAGACTGAGGCCAAAACCTGCCAAGAAGACAAGTTATCCTTCAAGGCTCGGGGCTCTGGATAGGAAATGAAGATTCCACTTCACACTTCTCTTTCAGTTGTTGGGTGCACGTTCCCTGGGGGTCGGGCTCCCCCCACAGAATAACATGACTTCAGGCTGGCTTGGGATGGGGGTCTGATGTCACTCTTTACCTCCCCCTTCCCCACGCAGCACATGCTTATCCCCTAAGTACTTTTTTAAAAGCCAATTAGCATGTATTTACAGTGAGCATAATTATGCCTAATTAAACCTTAGCAAATTGTATTTACAGTGGGGGCATGACCTGTCCCCAGCATTTCCCTCAACCTGTGTGCATGGCCCCTCCCTGTGAGACGTGAGAAATGTGCCTAATCTGATGGCTGAAGTGGGCAGAGTTCATCATCTACTGTCTTATTCTCTCCAGGTAGAACCAATGCAGAAAGGGAGACTCTCCCTGCCTGTATGAGTTTCCATGGAGCTCCTAAGCTTTCTGACTTGCAGAAGATGAGACTGACCAAGACCCTCCATGCAACCAAACAGACAACAGGTGCTCTGCAAACCCAGCTCCTGTCTGTGCCTTCCCAGTTCAAGACTCAGGAGAGGAACTTCCCTGGTGATCCAGTGGTTGAGAATCCACCTTGCAATGCAGAGGAGGAGGGTTTGATTTGCTGTCAAGGAACTAAGATCCCACATGCCCCAGGGCCACTAAGCCCATGCACTACAACTTAGCCCACTTGCCACAGCAAAGATCCCTCATGACATAAGGAAGGCCTGATGTAGCCTAATAAATAAATAATTTAAAAAGAAAAAAAAAAGACAGGAGAAGCATCAAGAAGCCCATCTTGGCTTTAAGTCTGAGCGACTATCTTAAGGCTAGCAAGAGAGCCCAACTATGGATTCCCATTTGACCCCTGTGTGGATTTCTCAGCTGGTTCAGAATGATGACCCTTAAAACAACTCCATCCAATTTAGACACTCAATTCCAGTGGGAAGAAAAAAAAGTTTAAAAGTTCTGGGAAATCTGGAGCTGGAGAGGATCTCTGAAGGGAAGTTAATCCTCCCACTCCTTGAAGACAAGACTGAGGCCAAAACCTGCCAAGAAGACAAGTTATCCTTCAAGGCTCGGGGCTCTGGATAGGAAATGAAGATTCCACTTCACACTTCTCTTTCAGTTGTTGGGTGCACGTTCCCTGGGGGTCGGGCTCCCCCCACAGAATAACATGACTTCAGGCTGGCTTGGGATGGGGGTCTGATGTCACTCTTTACCTCCCCCTTCCCCACGCAGCACATGCTTATCCCCTAAGTACTTTTTTAAAAGCCAATTAGCATGTATTTACAGTGAGCATAATTATGCCTAATTACTTAATTAGCATGACTGCATGCAGCTACTAAACTTTGAGTATGTGATTATGGCAGTGGAGCCCAGAACAGACGAGGTCATGAGACTCAACAGGAAGGCAGGTTGTCTTAGCTCAGGGAGATGGACCATGGCCTGTCTAGCTAGTTACAACTCCACAGTACACGCTCAGGAATGTCTTCACGTGTTCATAAAATTTAGGGGAAATAAAATCGGCTCTGGGCACATGCGCTCCAGAGCTCCGGCTCAGTAATTGGACACATAGGTCCAGCCTCTCCATGGACCGATTTTCTTTTTTCTTCCTGGGATGGGGCAGGGGAGATGGCAAAATGCCATGCTTAGATTACATCTAGATGGAAGGGATTTGGGAATCAGTATCCAACCGAGGTTAATCAGACTGAAATTCTCAGGACATGTTCAAGCATATGGGCCCAGGTCTTAAGTACATTGGCTCCTAAGATAATTCATTCTGGAATCATCTAGCTCTTTTTACAAAGAAAGGAAACAGGTAATGTGTCTGAGTGGGATTCCCAGGTAGTGCTAGGGGTAAAGAAATGGCCTGTCAATGCAGGAGACATAAGAGACACAGGTTGGATCCCTGAGTTGGGAATATCCCCTGGAGGAGGGCATGGCAACCCACTCCAGTATTCTTGCCTGGGAAATCCATGGACAGAGGAGCCTGGTGGGTTGCAGTCCATGCAGTCCCAAAGAGTAGGCCACAGCTGAAGTGACTGAGCACAGCCAGTGCATCTTAGCATTCTTTTCCTCCTTGGGCTCACCAAACCTAGCATCATAGCCTTTTCAGAACTCTGCTCTAAGTGTGCATGTGAAGTCTCTCAGTGTGTCTGACTCTTTGCAACCCATAGACGAGTCATGGAGTTCTCTAGGCAAGAATACTGGAATGCACAGACTTTCCCTTCTCCAGGAGATCTTCCTAACCCAGAAATTAAAGCCAGGTCTCTTGCATTGTAGGCACACCCTTTATCGTCTGAGCCACAAAGGGAAGCTGGGACTTTGCTACTTATTCCAGATGGATTTGAGAATAGGATTGACAAACAGAATTTATCGGCAGTGGAGCATAATTATGCCTAATTACTTAATTAGCATGACTGCATGCAGCTACTAAACTTTGAGTATGTGATTATGGCAGTGGAGCCCAGAACAGACGAGGTCATGAGACTCAACAGGAAGGCAGGTTGTCTTAGCTCAGGGAGATGGACCATGGCCTGTCTAGCTAGTTACAACTCCACAGTACACGCTCAGGAATGTCTTCACGTGTTCATAAAATTTAGGGGAAATAAAATCGGCTCTGGGCACATGCGCTCCAGAGCTCCGGCTCAGTAATTGGACACATAGGTCCACCCTCTCCATGGACCGATTTTCTTTTTCTTCCTGGGATGGGGCAGGGGAGATGGCAAAATGCCATGCTTAGATTACATCTAGATGGAAGGGATTTGGGAATCAGTATCCAACCGAGGTTAATCAGACTGAAATTCTCAGGACATGTTCAAGCATATGGGCCCAGGTCTTAAGTACATTGGCTCCTAAGATAATTCATTCTGGAATCATCTAGCTCTTTTTACAAAGAAAGGAAACAGGTAATGTGTCTGAGTGGGATTCCCAGGTAGTGCTAGGGGTAAAGAAATGGCCTGTCAATGCAGGAGACATAAGAGACACAGGTTGGATCCCTGAGTTGGGAATATCCCCTGGAGGAGGGCATGGCAACCCACTCCAGTATTCTTGCCTGGGAAATCCATGGACAGAGGAGCCTGGTGGGTTGCAGTCCATGCAGTCCCAAAGAGTAGGCCACAGCTGAAGTGACTGAGCACAGCCAGTGCATCTTAGCATTCTTTTCCTCCTTGGGCTCACCAAACCTAGCATCATAGCCTTTTCAGAACTCTGCTCTAAGTGTGCATGTGAAGTCTCTCAGTGTGTCTGACTCTTTGCAACCCATAGACGAGTCATGGAGTTCTCTAGGCAAGAATACTGGAATGCACAGACTTTCCCTTCTCCAGGAGATCTTCCTAACCCAGAAATTAAAGCCAGGTCTCTTGCATTGTAGGCACACCCTTTATCGTCTGAGCCACAAAGGGAAGCTGGGACTTTGCTACTTATTCCAAATGGATTTGAGAATAGGATTGAAGAAAACTCAAGGGAACAACCCTAATTTATATTCCATTAAAAATGTTGTATGGGGCTTCCTGGTGGTCCAGTGGGTAAAGACTCTGCCTTGCAGGGCAAGGGGTGCCGGTTCGATCCCAGGCCTGGGAAGATCCCATGTGCCGCGGAGAGGCTGGACCAATGTGTCCAATTACTGAGCTGGAGCTCTGGAGCACATGCGCCCAGAGCCGGTGCTCTGCAGCGAGAGAGGCCACTGCAATGGGAGACCCACACAGGCCAAAGAACAAAGATGGATGAAAATAAATAAATGAAAGCCCAATAAAAGTGGCCCCCAAAAATTTTTTTTTAATTTTTCTTCTAAAAAAAAAAATGTAGTATGAGAGACTGCCTGGCAAACAGGGGCTGGAGATACCTAACTGATGAAAAAGGCTAAGGCAAAACATCACTGTTACCTTCACTGAGATTTAACCCGTAGCTCCCTTAATGGGTTTGGTCCAGATCCAACAAATAGAATAAGGAGGAGATGCATCGAATGGCCCACCCCTACACCAGTCATATTCTCTCCATGCCACTTTGAGTCAAGCCTCCTTTCTAAACCAACCAGAGGAAGCAAACGACACTCCCCCAACCCTTTCCCCATAAGCTATTCTCCTCCCCTCCCTAAGGAGAAGCTGCCCTGTAACCAGATACCTTTCCTTCCAGCAGTCAAGTCCATCAGGACTCCTGCTAGAACTAGGGAATTTCTCCAGATTATCTCTGCTCCTGGAGCTCCAGACCCAAAGAGTAGGCCACAGCTGAAGTGACTGAGCACAGCCAGTGCATCTTAGCATTCTTTTCCTCCTTGGGCTCACCAAACCTAGCATCATAGCCTTTTCAGAACTCTGCTCTAAGTGTGCATGTGAAGTCTCTCAGTGTGTCTGACTCTTTGCAACCCATAGACGAGTCATGGAGTTCTCTAGGCAAGAATACTGGAATGCACAGACTTTCCCTTCTCCAGGAGATCTTCCTAACCCAGAAATTAAAGCCAGGTCTCTTGCATTGTAGGCACACCCTTTATCGTCTGAGCCACAAAGGGAAGCTGGGACTTTGCTACTTATTCCAAATGGATTTGAGAATAGGATTGAAGAAAACTCCAAGGGGAACAACCCTAATTTATATTCCATTAAAAATGTTGTATGGGGGCTTCCCTGGTGGTCCAGTGGGTAAAGACTCTGCCTTGCAGGGCAAGGGGTGCCGGTTCGATCCCAGGCCTGGGAAGATCCCATGTGCCGCGGAGAGGCTGGACCAATGTGTCCAATTACTGAGCTGGAGCTCTGGAGCACATGCGCCCAGAGCCGGTGCTCTGCAGCGAGAGAGGCCACTGCAATGGGAGACCCACACAGGCCAAAGAACAAAGATGGATGAAAATAAATAAATGAAAGCCCAATAAAAGTGGCCCCCAAAAATTTTTTTTTAATTTTTCTTCTAAAAAAAAAAATGTAGTATGAGAGACTGCCTGGCAAACAGGGGCTGGAGATACCTAACTGATGAAAAAGGCTAAGGCAAAACATCACTGTTACCTTCACTGAGATTTAACCCGTAGCTCCCTTAATGGGTTTGGTCCAGATCCAACAAATAGAATAAGGAGGAGATGCATCGAATGGCCCACCCCTACACCAGTCATATTCTCTCCATGCCACTTTGAGTCAAGCCTCCTTTCTAAACCAACCAGAGGAAGCAAACGACACTCCCCCAACCCTTTCCCCATAAGCTATTCTCCTCCCCTCCCTAAGGAGAAGCTGCCCTGTAACCAGATACCTTTCCTTCCAGCAGTCAAGTCCATCAGGACTCCTGCTAGAGAAAAACCTAGGAAGGCATATTTTCTCAGTAGCAGCAGCTGTGGCTGCCATCTCTGCTCCTGGCTCCAGGGTGGGAGCCTCCCAGACAAAGGAGCCCATTCTCCGTATTTCATCTCGAGTCCATTACGCTGAGCTAAGTGGCTGGGCATAAACACCCATCATTACTCTGCACTAGGCAATGTTTGTTCGCACAGAAGGTGACAGAAATCTATATCATGCCGACGCACTATTAATACTGTATTATGTTTGCAGGCTCTGTGCTCCCCACCGCAGCTGGGAAATAAGCCCTGGCAGTTTCTCTTCCAGAAAAAGACAAGGCTGATTGGCCCAGAAGAGCAGAAAGAGGCAAGTCATTCACTCATTCTTGATAAAGGAACCACTGGTCCCAGCTAAGGGGCTTCCTTTGTAGCTCAGCTGGTAAAGAATCAGCCTAGCTGAAGGCACAGTCACAAACCTGTTGGTTCTAGCTTTGGTCATCTCTGGATGTCCTCACCTTACAGGTACAGGTATGATAAGGGGGCTGCATTAACCAATTGCCCTGAGGAAAGTCAGAACAGGATTTATGAGCAGCTGCAAAGCCGTCAAAGAGAGGTAAGGAAGGGTGGGTCCTTCACATTATGCCAGGGCCCATATCAGAGTTGTCGTTTAGTCACTCAGTCATGTTCTACACTTGGCAATCTCATGGACTGTAGCCCACTAGACTCCTCTGTCCATGGGATTCTCCAGGCAAGAATATTGAACTGGGTTTCCATTCCCTTTTCCAGGGGATTGAACCTGTGTACCCTGCATTGCAAGCAGATTCTTTACTGCTGAGCCACCAGAGAAGCCCCCACATCAGAGTACCTGACACGTAACAAAAGTTCAGTGGACGTTTGTTGACTGGCTGAGGAATAAAGGAGAAGGGGGATTGAAGGGATCAACAGACACTCCAATGAGAGAGAGAGGCTGTAAGGAGGACCCCAGTGTGGAGCTGCCAGATCAGCTAGGGGGGAACAAGTGACAAGCGCAGGGAAGCAGGAAGTAGAGATGACTAGGTAGGAGGGGCTGAAGGCTGAATTCACACCTATGGCTCAAAGGGCAGAAACTCAGGTGGAAAACAGAGTCCTGAAGGAGTGAAAGGAAGTCCGAAAGGCCAGAGTCAACTTGAAAATGACGTACAAGGAAAGAAAGGGCCTTAAGAAGGTCTCAGGGAAACCAAAAGAAAAGGATTTGAATGCCTGAAGAGGTAAGTGTCACTGGGGCTCCCGGGTGGGTACCATGGAGAATCACCATGACAAACTGCCTTCCCCTTCCCTCAACCCAAGGAATTTGACATTCATCTGATTCAAGTGGACATCTTTTTAAAAATTTTTCTTTCTTCATTTTTGGCTGTGCTGGGGTTCTATTGCTGCTTGGGCTTTTCTCTCATTGCAGTGAGCTGAGGCCACTCTTCAGCTGTGGTACATAGGCTTCTCATTGTGGTGCCTTCTCTCATTGTGGAGAACAGGCTCTAGGGCACAGGCTCAAGTGCTGCAGTGCACAGCTGAGTTGTTCCATGGCATGTGGGATCATCCTAGATAAGGCACTGAACCCATGTCTCCTGCATTGGCAGGCAGATTCTTTGCCACTGAGCTACCAGGGAGGCCCATGACAAACTGCTTTTAAGATGCTATCAAGGCATGAGCACACGGACCCAAAAGTCAAGAGATCAGCTTTGTGGTCAAGGTAGCAATTGGCCTCAGACCAATGACAAGTTAGAAGTAAAGTATGCTCACTATATATAGGCTAAGCAACTATCAAGGAGAATTATACAATCATCAATTGCTGGTATAGTTCAGGGCCGAAAAGAAGACATATAGATGCACATACATGTGCACACATACACAAACACAGACACACTCCAGAAAGTGCATGAGACAGGCAGATGTGCACTAAGTTCAAGAAACCCTGGAGCAGGAGCTGGTCAGTGGAGGCCAGCTGGATATTAACAGAACCTCACTTGCCCTGGTACAGCCACCTGGAAGACTGTTTGACCATTTCTTAGAAAGATAAACACCCTCTTACCACCATCCAGCAATCACCTACCTAGACACTTATGCAACTGAGTGGAAAACTTAAGTTCATGCAAAACATGCACCTAAATGTTCATAGCAGCTTTATTCATGACTGCACAAACCAAGAAGCAACCACAATGTCTACTGTGGGTTGAAAGGGTTGAATTTTGTCCACCCTCACTCCACAGACATGTAGGGAGGAAGCCACGTGAGGACAGAGGGCTGGAGTGATGGGGTTACTAGCCAAGAAATACCACCAAACCACCAAAAGTCAGGAAAAGGGGAAGAAATCCATACAGGTTCCAGAGGGAGCCGTGTTCCTGGAGATCTTAGCCTTCCAGTCTCCAGAACTGTGAGACAACACATTTCTATTGTTTGAAAGCACCCAGTTTGTGCCACTTTGTCACAGCAGCCTTTAGAAATGAATACAGTGTCCTTCAGTAGCTGAATAGAGAAACTATACTACAGACATATGATGAAGTTGTTCTCAGTGATAAAAAAAAAAAAAAAAAGTAAGCAATCAAGCCACAAAAAGACTGAGAAGAACCTAAAATGTAGAGTTAAGTAAAGAAGCCAATCGGAAAAGGCTCTACATACTGTGGGATTCCAACTATGATGACATTCTGGAAAAGATGAAACTATGAAGACAGTAAAAAGCAGATTTGTGGTTGCCAGGGGGTTGGGAAGGGAGACGAGTCATGGACCACAAGAGAGTTTTGAGGCAGTGAACCTAGCATATGTGATACTTAAATAGTGGACACACAACAGGACGCTCTTGTAAAACTCAGAGAATGCACAACCCAGAGAGTGAACCCTGCTGTAAACTATGGGCTCTAGTCCATGGGAATATATCAGTGTTTGTTCTTTGACTGCAACAAATGCACCATGCTAATGCCAGATGTTAGTAACAGGGGAGATTTTGGCTGGGGAAGTGCTGGGGGTGAGAGTGGGAATAGATGGAACTTTCTGTACTTCCCACTTAATTTTTCTGTAAACCTAAATCTGCTCTATAAAAAAACAAACAAACAAACAAAAACCTGACAACTCTAGGGTCAACTGTAGCCTGATGGCAACCATGGTCCCTTAGGAACTTCATTTAGGGGAGAGTTCAGAAAGAGACAGAAGCACCAACAGCCAGGCTAAGGCTGACCCAGGTTCATGACTGCAAGGAGCCTCAGACAAGGCTCTCCTTCCTTACAGAGCTGTCCTTATCCTGGGCAAAAAGTAGGCCTCCATAAAAACAGCATTCCTCAAAAGTCAGCTTCCCAGAGACCAAGAGGTGGAGTGTGAATGCTTGAGGACTATCTGACTCCCAGGCAATGTCATCTGATAGAGGAAGAATGGATCTTGGAGTCAGTAGGTCTCTGTTTTAATCTCAGGCTCTCTCTTAGCAGCTGTAAGACCTGGAACAAGTCCTTTAAGCTCACTGAGATTTCATTTCTTTATGAGGAAAATGGGTATAGCAGCCTGTCCCTGAGAGAGTGGGTGAAAGGTTGCATGAGATAAAAAAGGGAAAGGCCAGCCCAGGGCTTGGTCCAGAGGAGGCTGCCAATGCCAGTAAACTGGAAAATGACAAATTCAATGACCTCTCACTCTCGGTCTGTGACAGCTCTAGAGAGCTTGTGCCCTGCAACGAAGAAACTCTGAAAAAGCATCATTGGACACCTGGCTGGTGGGCATCTTCTCCATGCTAGATCCCTGCTATGTTTCCATAGCGAACAAAGATGGATGGCACTAAAGAGCTACATTTGTGGAAGAAATTCTAAGTCAGGCTTGGGAAACAGGACCCACATCTCTGAGAAGCGGCATGATGGAAATTTCCTTGTATACTTAAATAGTGGACACACAACAGGACGCTCTTGTAAAACTCAGAGAATGCACAACCCAGAGAGTGAACCCTGCTGTAAACTATGGGCTCTAGTCCATGGGAATATATCAGTGTTTGTTCTTTGACTGCAACAAATGCACCATGCTAATGCCAGATGTTAGTAACAGGGGAGATTTTGGCTGGGGAAGTGCTGGGGGTGAGAGTGGGAATAGATGGAACTTTCTGTACTTCCCACTTAATTTTTCTGTAAACCTAAATCTGCTCTATAAAAAAACAAACAAACAAACAAAAACCTGACAACTCTAGGGTCAACTGTAGCCTGATGGCAACCATGGTCCCTTAGGAACTTCATTTAGGGGAGAGTTCAGAAAGAGACAGAAGCACCAACAGCCAGGCTAAGGCTGACCCAGGTTCATGACTGCAAGGAGCCTCAGACAAGGCTCTCCTTCCTTACAGAGCTGTCCTTATCCTGGGCAAAAAGTAGGCCTCCATAAAAACAGCATTCCTCAAAAGTCAGCTTCCCAGAGACCAAGAGGTGGAGTGTGAATGCTTGAGGCCCTATCTGACTCCCAGGCAATGTCATCTGATAGAGGAAGAATGGATCTTGGAGTCAGTAGGTCTCTGTTTTAATCTCAGGCTCTCTCTTAGCAGCTGTAAGACCTGGAACAAGTCCTTTAAGCTCACTGAGATTTCATTTCTTTATGAGGAAAATGGGTATAGCAGCCTGTCCCTGAGAGAGTGGGTGAAAGGTTGCATGAGATAAAAAAGGGAAAGGCCAGCCCAGGGCTTGGTCCAGAGGAGGCTGCCAATGCCAGTAAACTGGAAAATGACAAATTCAATGACCTCTCACTCTCGGTCTGTGACAGCTCTAGAGAGCTTGTGCCCTGCAACGAAGAAACTCTGAAAAAGCATCATTGGACACCTGGCTGGTGGGCATCTTCTCCATGCTAGATCCCTGCTATGTTTCCATAGCGAACAAAGATGGATGGCACTAAAGAGCTACATTTGTGGAAGAAATTCTAAGTCAGGCTTGGGAAACAGGACCCACATCTCTGAGAAGCGGCATGATGGATCTAAGATTTGACTTAAAGCCATGCAAAATTATTGTGCATGGCTTTTCCTTTACCAGGAGGAAGAGATAGCATGTTGCAATAGCATGGGCCTGGGGGGGCCTCAGAAGATCTCACGGGAGGTTGAAAATGAGCCAGCTGTTGAGTGATGAATAGGTACAGGAAGGAAGAACAGGAAAGGAGATGTGGGGAGGGGAGATGGGCAATTCAAGCAAGAATTATACTGGGGTAAGAGTCGGAGGTGTTTGGTTGGAGGGAAACCTGGAAAGAAGTAACTAAGGTTAATCATCAGCAGAAAGGAGTGAGGTGAAGACAAGAGGCCCAGAGAGTGGCCCGAAGGGGCAGAGGGCATCATCCTGCATCTTGGACATCAGCCCCAGTGGCAATGAGACCCTGAGGGTAGAGACCATGCGTGCCTAGCTCCCCATTGTTTCCAGAGCCGAAAAGAAAGCCTGATGCAAACCGTCCATGAATATTTATTGAATAGGTCCAAAGGAGAAAAATCAGCACCACGCGTGAATGACTTGTATACTAAAGAAGAGGAGAGACCTAAAGGAATATGCTTGAGTTCTACCAAGAGATCATGGGTGGAGAATGCAGGGGTTCCTGGGAAAATGAAGCTATGGGATAGGGAACATCAAGAGGTGCAGGGCTGAGTGGAAGGAGACAAAGTCTAAAAGGACCATGGTTGGGGAGAGTCCCTGAGGGCAGGCTCTGCAGGATGGAGAGAGGGATGTAGAGGGGGGAGCACCGACATCTGGAAGGTGGGGCAGTGAGAAGGGGCTGCCAATGCATGAGATAAAAAAGGGAAAGGCCAGCCCAGGGCTTGGTCCAGAGGAGGCTGCCAATGCCAGTAAACTGGAAAATGACAAATTCAATGACCTCTCACTCTCGGTCTGTGACAGCTCTAGAGAGCTTGTGCCCTGCAACGAAGAAACTCTGAAAAAGCATCATTGGACACCTGGCTGGTGGGCATCTTCTCCATGCTAGATCCCTGCTATGTTTCCATAGCGAACAAAGATGGATGGCACTAAAGAGCTACATTTGTGGAAGAAATTCTAAGTCAGGCTTGGGAAACAGGACCCACATCTCTGAGAAGCGGCATGATGGATCTAAGATTTGACTTAAAGCCATGCAAAATTATTGTGCATGGCTTTTCCTTTACCAGGAGGAAGAGATAGCATGTTGCAATAGCATGGGCCTGGGGGGGCCTCAGAAGATCTCACGGGAGGTTGAAAATGAGCCAGCTGTTGAGTGATGAATAGGTACAGGAAGGAAGAACAGGAAAGGAGATGTGGGGAGGGGAGATGGGCAATTCAAGCAAGAATTATACTGGGGTAAGAGTCGGAGGTGTTTGGTTGGAGGGAAACCTGGAAAGAAGTAACTAAGGTTAATCATCAGCAGAAAGGAGTGAGGTGAAGACAAGAGGCCCAGAGAGTGGCCCGAAGGGGCAGAGGGCATCATCCTGCATCTTGGACATCAGCCCCAGTGGCAATGAGACCCTGAGGGTAGAGACCATGCGTGCCTAGCTCCCCATTGTTTCCAGAGCCGAAAAGAAAGCCTGATGCAAACCGTCCATGAATATTTATTGAATAGGTCCAAAGGAGAAAAATCAGCACCACGCGTGAATGACTTGTATACTAAAGAAGAGGAGAGACCTAAAGGAATATGCTTGAGTTCTACCAAGAGATCATGGGTGGAGAATGCAGGGGTTCCTGGGAAAATGAAGCTATGGGATAGGGAACATCAAGAGGTGCAGGGCTGAGTGGAAGGAGACAAAGTCTAAAAGGACCATGGTTGGGGAGAGTCCCTGAGGGCAGGCTCTGCAGGATGGAGAGAGGGATGTAGAGGGGGGAGCACCGACATCTGGAAGGTGGGGCAGTGGATTCCTCTGAGACACAAACAACCTGGGAATAAAGGCAGACAGTCAGGCCTGTGGAAAGTGGGAAAGAGCAGAGGGTGATGGGTTAGCACCCCCAACAGGCCCCTGCTCTCTCAACCAAGAGGCACAGTTGTCTTCTGAGCAGGGATTTGAGGAAAGACGATGAGCAGAGAACCCCCAGGGCCTTAAGCAGAGTCAAGGAGCCAATTGACTCATGGGAGAGTCAGAGCGTGACTCCTAACACAGCTGCCCACCGTCCGGCCCCATACAGGACCCATGCGTGCAGCCCAGAGCTGTCACAAGGGGAACAAAAGTCACCAATTACCCAGTGCTGCTACAAATAGCTCAATATTTCTCCAAATGACCCATCTATACTGGCTCCTCAGCGTCTTATTCAGAAGGTGCTCGGTTGCTTCAGTCATGTCCAATTCTTTGCGACCCCATGGACTATAGCCTGGAAGGCTCCTCTGTCCAAAGGGCTGGGTTGCCATTTCCTTCTATGTCTTATTCAGAAGGATCTGGTCCCATTTCAGCTGGGTGACAAGGAGGCAGACAAGTTTCTTGATGCTTTTGAGCATCAGGGGACTTTAAATAAATGATGAGGGAGGCCTCAGGTGGCTGCAGATTCTATATCCAACCCCAAGTAGGAACATCTTTACTCAGCTCTTCCAGAACCCCTGGAAAAGCCAGATACATTCCAAATAAAGACAGTACCAGATGCAGAGCCATAGGGAACATGGGCCAGGGGTGGCAAGCATCTGATAACGGATGCTACTGAGTGATCCCTAAACATCCTAGCAGTTCTGACATGCTATGAAAAACTATGGACAAGATTGAAGACAGAGAGAAAGTGCGAAGCTGGGAGAGGAGCCGCATCTTAATCACTCCAGCCAGCAAGGTCCCTCCCGTTTATGATAAACACGTGTGTAAAGAAAGAAAAGCACTTTTGTGCTAAATCCATCACTGGGAGTGGGGGGTAGGGGTAGGGACTTGCAGAAATGCAGCTTGAAGTCAGGTAGCTGAGTCCCTGTGATGTCTTCTCATGGTCCACACTGCTAAATGGCATGAGGAAGGGAATCAGACAGGAGAGCACCCCTAGGTGGGGGGAGGCCCTGAGATACGAGCATTTCTCCTCCCTAATCCTCTGCTTCGTGCCAGCCCCCTCCCAAGGAGTGACCCCGGCCACATCGGCAGCATCGTAAAAAGGCTCAGTGCTTATTTATCCGCCCAGGCACATGCGGTTTTAATTATTTATGATAGTGTCTCATCGCACACGGGATGTGTCTTGGAGTCCCTTCCCTTGACTGATGAAGGCTTTGTAATCAGAGACCTGCTGTTTCCCAGCCCGCCAAGCTCAGTGAGGAGAGGGCCCGGCGCTCCCCTCCCCAGCTGTGTGAGTCCGCCACAGACTCACAGAGGGAAGATTAACCAAATCCGGTTACAAGGCTCCTGCACGCTGTTTGCCTGCCACACATATTTTCTGAAAACAATTAACAGCCATCCACTGTCTATCGATGGGACGCAATGTCCCACTTCGCGGAAAAGGGCCTCACCCCTAAACATCTAAGGGAGGGTTTGGACAACCTGAAGTCATCAAGGGATTCTCCTCTGTGAGGTCCTGTTGGTTCTCTGCTCACTCGAGTCCTGTCCCTCAACCTGCTTCCTCGCTCTCTGCACTGACCCTCTCGTGCATACAAAGAAAAGCCATCGGAACCACAAATAGCCTGCCTGCCTTTTGAATCACAAGCCCAAGGAGTTCCGCAGATGCTTCTCCTCTGCACCGTTTTCTAAGGTGACATTGGCTGTGGGCTGGATCCTGACCTCGAAGGACACTCAGACCCCCACAAGTCTCTCCATGCTGCCCACTTATTCTGACAGCCCTGAGGGAACTGCCTTCCCACATGTCAGACTCACCCCTTCTGGACACTGAGCCACACCACCCTCCAACCCCCTGGGATCAGAAGCCCACATGATCTTCCACTCCCCTGGGACCCAGAGCTCACACTCACAGGAATACAACTCATCTTCATCATTCTGGGTTCTGTCTTTATGAATTCACCTACTCACTACAGCTTAATGTAACCCACAACCCACACACTCGATGTTTTCACGGTCATTCGCGAACATCCATGGATTGGTGACAAATTGGAGTCACCCCACAGGCACGTTCCCAATGAAGGTTAAAAGGCCATGCTCTGCCTTCTTGTTTCAGCTCTCATAGTGTAAACACATGTCCTTCTTGGGGTCTGTTCAATGCCACGTTCTTTGCACACTTGTGCTTTCTCTGGGTGAGTTCACTATCTAAAGCAGTCCCCAGGCAAGGTCTAGTGCTGGAGCAAGGTCTAGTGTTCCTATCAGCATGAATGCTGTGATGTGTCTTATGGGAAAACAAGTGTGTTTGATAAGCTTTGTCCAGGCATGTGTCATAGTGCTGTTGGCCACTAGGAGTCCAACATTATTAGTAAACCAACAATATGTGTTGAGGCACCTTTAAACAGGAGCACACATAATGCCTTGATTATGCCTTGATCGGCTCTTAAAAAGGTTGTGACCAGATGCTCACAAGGAACCTAACCCTGGATTTCCTGTAGGAACAGTGGCCCAGGGTTCACTAATTTCATGTTCATGGTGACTTTACAGAATACTTGAAAGAATGAGAATCGATTGTGTATGCAACACAGCAATGCCAAGCCTCTCTTCAAGTACCAATATCAGTCTAAAAAATAGCCCAACCCTAGACTGAGCTTGGACACATGCTAGAATCACAGAAGGGCTTTCCTCCCAGCCACAGCCAGGTCAGTTCAGGATGACCCTGATCTGATGCGAGAGCTTTAGCCAGAGTAGAACCATTCTTGGTATGGTTTTCCCCACTGTTTATTTGAAACATGGGCATCTTTCTTCCCTTGCTCAGCCCTGGTCCAGAACCCAAGTGTCCTTCCTCTACCTGCTTCTGATGGAGTGTGATAAGCACTAAGACAGTATCTAGAGGATACTCCAGGCTGGGAGGCAAATGATGACCTTGTCCTGATTCAAGTCCAGTCCGTCCCACTGTGGCAATCCTCTCACTAAAAACAGAGCCAGGAAAACAGAAGCAAAGGTGGATGGAGGGGTCAAATGCCCACTCTACTATAAGACAGACCAACAGGAATAGTAAGAGTCCTATGAGCTACAAAGAGTGGATCCCAAGTACAGAGAGTCCCACCACAGGGAGAGCAAGATCAGGGGGATTTCTTCCTAGGCTGACCTTGGACCAGCTGACCAGACAAAGAGAACAGGCGGGCAGAAGTCTGGGGGCAGAGAAGAGGGACTCAGGGCCTCCCAGAACCTCAGGATTCCTGTCCTTAGAGGAGGCCTTAACTTAACCCATCTCTTCTGTCCCTTTCAGCTCTAAGGCAGTCTCCAGGGTCCTTGGTTCCCTCTCCAGACATCACTGACCATTTGGGGGGAGTAGGAGAAGTGGGAAGTGGAGGGGTATGCACTGGGGTCGCTGAGCCTAGAATGAACCTGGGGACACAGCAAGGGGAGCAACTGTCAGATGGAGGGCCAGGCCACAGAGGCCCCAGGAGCCAAGCGAGGCCCTAGCAGACACAGCAGAGATGCAAAGGGGGTTGAACCACCAGGAGGTAAGAGAAACTAGAAAGCAGGTGCCCTGAGCTCTCGGATTGAAGGAGACATCACTAGCAAGGAGTGGAGAGGTCCTGGCAGAGGGCCATGATCTGATTCTCAGATCCTACACTTTGGGGCACTGGAGGGCAGCTAAGAGATGTCCATTCAAAAGATACTCATTGCGTATGCAACACAGCAATGCCAAGCCTCTCAAGTACCAATATCACAAAAAGAAGGGCTTGGACACATGCTAGAATCACAGAAGGGCTTTCCTCCCAGCCACAGCCAGGTCAGTTCAGGATGACCCTGATCTGATGCGAGAGCTTTAGCCAGAGTAGAACCATTCTTGGTATGGTTTTCCCCACTGTTTATTTGAAACATGGGCATCTTTCTTCCCTTGCTCAGCCCTGGTCCAGAACCCAAGTGTCCTTCCTCTACCTGCTTCTGATGGAGTGTGATAAGCACTAAGACAGTATCTAGAGGATACTCCAGGCTGGGAGGCAAATGATGACCTTGTCCTGATTCAAGTCCAGTCCGTCCCACTGTGGCAATCCTCTCACTAAAAACAGAGCCAGGAAAACAGAAGCAAAGGTGGATGGAGGGGTCAAATGCCCACTCTACTATAAGACAGACCAACAGGAATAGTAAGAGTCCTATGAGCTACAAAGAGTGGATCCCAAGTACAGAGAGTCCCACCACAGGGAGAGCAAGATCAGGGGCATTTCTTCCTAGGCTGACCTTGGACCAGCTGACCAGACAAAGAGAACAGGCGGGCAGAAGTCTGGGGGCAGAGAAGAGGGACTCAGGGCCTCCCAGAACCTCAGGATTCCTGTCCTTAGAGGAGGCCTTAACTTAACCCATCTCTTCTGTCCCTTTCAGCTCTAAGGCAGTCTCCAGGGTCCTTGGTTCCCTCTCCAGACATCACTGACCATTTGGGGGGAGTAGGAGAAGTGGGAAGTGGAGGGGTATGCACTGGGGTCGCTGAGCCTAGAATGAACCTGGGGACACAGCAAGGGGAGCAACTGTCAGATGGAGGGCCAGGCCACAGAGGCCCCAGGAGCCAAGCGAGGCCCTAGCAGACACAGCAGAGATGCAAAGGGAGGGGTTGAACCACCAGGAGGTAAGAGAAACTAGAAAGCAGGTGCCCTGAGCTCTCTGATTGAAGGAGACATCACTAGCAAGGAGTGGAGAGGTCCTGGCAGAGGGGCCATGATCTGATTCTCAGATCCTACACTTTGGGGCACTGGAGGGGCAGCTAGAGAGATGTTTCCATTCAAAAGATACTCATTGCGTGTCCTTCCCTTCTCTTCTCATGCAGCTGTAGGTGGAGGGTCTGACAACCTCAGGGGCTGTGGTCTGGACAGAGATTACTGAATACACAGGCCAGATCCACAGGTAAAACCAGCTGTGCCTGTGTTTCCTGTCTTACTGGGAGGCCCTCGCCAGGTGAGACTGGGCCTCTCGCCTCCAGGCTGCTCCCCCAACCCCAGCCCGGAGCCCACTCTGCCCAGGGAACTCTGTCCCACGGTGCCCCTTGTCAAGGCTATTCTTCAATATTTGAGACAAAGAGGGAGGGTCTCTTAGAGAGTGGGAAGTTAGCAGGTGGTAGGTCACCCCAGAAGGTTCCAGATCTCACCCCAAGTGATCTATCACCAGGCCCCCTCCCTCCCCAGCAGGGACAAGATTCTACTGCAGTACTCACATGTGTCTGGCTTGTGGCAGTTGTGTCCCTGGCGGAAGTACTGGGGGTTCTCAATGACCGGGATGCGGGTCATGCCAATGACCACCGTGTCTGGCCCAGCATCCAGCGACGAGGGCGTGGTGATGCCATGGTTGATGTGATGCAGGGGGCTGGCTGAGTCCTCCTCACCACTGATGACAGCCACGGGACCTGTGCATATCAGGAGAGACATGGGACCTGGGTAAAGTCACATCCAACCAGTGCCCAGCCCTGTCCATGGACCCTTTCCTGATTTTTCCCACCATATTTTCCATAGGAGCCCAAATCCATTAGAATCCAATTGGAAGACTATTACCTCAAAGGCTGACATCTGCGGGAGTAGGAGAAGTGGGAAGTGGAGGGGTATGCACTGGGGTCGCTGAGCCTAGAATGAACCTGGGGACACAGCAAGGGGAGCAACTGTCAGATGGAGGGCCAGGCCACAGAGGCCCCAGGAGCCAAGCGAGGCCCTAGCAGACACAGCAGAGATGCAAAGGGAGGGGTTGAACCACCAGGAGGTAAGAGAAACTAGAAAGCAGGTGCCCTGAGCTCTCTGATTGAAGGAGACATCACTAGCAAGGAGTGGAGAGGTCCTGGCAGAGGGGCCATGATCTGATTCTCAGATCCTACACTTTGGGGCACTGGAGGGGCAGCTAGAGAGATGTTTCCATTCAAAAGATACTCATTGCGTGTCCTTCCCTTCTCTTCTCATGCAGCTGTAGGTGGAGGGTCTGACAACCTCAGGGGCTGTGGTCTGGACAGAGATTACTGAATACACAGGCCAGATCCACAGGTAAAACCAGCTGTGCCTGTGTTTCCTGTCTTACTGGGAGGCCCTCGCCAGGTGAGACTGGGCCTCTCGCCTCCAGGCTGCTCCCCCAACCCCAGCCCGGAGCCCACTCTGCCCAGGGAACTCTGTCCCACGGTGCCCCTTGTCAAGGCTATTCTTCAATATTTGAGACAAAGAGGGAGGGTCTCTTAGAGAGTGGGAAGTTAGCAGGTGGTAGGTCACCCCAGAAGGTTCCAGATCTCACCCCAAGTGATCTATCACCAGGCCCCCTCCCTCCCCAGCAGGGACAAGATTCTACTGCAGTACTCACATGTGTCTGGCTTGTGGCAGTTGTGTCCCTGGCGGAAGTACTGGGGGTTCTCAATGACCGGGATGCGGGTCATGCCAATGACCACCGTGTCTGGCCCAGCATCCAGCGACGAGGGCGTGGTGATGCCATGGTTGATGTGATGCAGGGGGCTGGCTGAGTCCTCCTCACCACTGATGACAGCCACGGGACCTGTGCATATCAGGAGAGACATGGGACCTGGGTAAAGTCACATCCAACCAGTGCCCAGCCCTGTCCATGGACCCTTTCCTGATTTTTCCCACCATATTTTCCATAGGAGCAAAATCCATTAGAATCCATTGGAAGACTATTCTCAAAGGCTCTAGCTACTGAATTGACAATAACCCCTCAATTCTCTCATGAGAGGGAGAAAAATCTACCCTGTCACACCAATGGAAGCAGCTACAAAAACAAGAGTGAATCTAAATGATGATGACATGAATTACTTCCACTTTCTTCCCATCTAAATTAGTTTGAAACAATTAAAAGTTTAAATACATTTCTTCATTTATGTAACAACAGGATTTAAAAAATGACCCAGTGTAGCATGCACCCTGTCCTTGGTCTCTTCAAGAGCTTTCAAAGCTACTAATGTTGTGGGGACTTCCCTGGTGGTCCAGCAGCTAAGACCCCAAGCTCCCAATGCAGGGAACCCATACTCAGTCCCTGCTCAAGTAACTAGATCACACATGCAATTAAAGATCAACTGAAGATCAAGCCTCTTGTGTGTTACAACTAAGACTCGGCACAGCCAAATAAATTTAAAAATTTTTTTGAAAATAAACAAATCAAGCTACTGATGCTGGTGCCCACCCCTAAAGATTCTGACTCTTGGCCATTAGGATTTAAAGAGCTTCCTTGGAAGTCCCATCTCCAGGTAAGATCTGGAACCTCTCAGTAGGGCCTTGGAGGCTAAGAAGCTTTCCAGTGTGGCCATCAGATTCTTACAAGAGAAGGAAGTAACTCTCACTGGACTTTTCTCCCCCCCAAGCCTCCTATGCCAGGACACTGAGGCTAAACACTCTACAGGCAGTGATCTATCACCAGGCCCCTCCCTCCAGCAGGGACAAGATTCTACTGCAGTACTCACATGTGTCTGGCTTGTGGCAGTTGTGTCCCTGGCGGAAGTACTGGGGGTTCTCAATGACCGGGATGCGGGTCATGCCAATGACCACCGTGTCTGGCCCAGCATCCAGCGACGAGGGCGTGGTGATGCCATGGTTGATGTGATGCAGGGGGCTGGCTGAGTCCTCCTCACCACTGATGACAGCCACGGGACCTGTGCATATCAGGAGAGACATGGGACCTGGGTAAAGTCACATCCAACCAGTGCCCAGCCCTGTCCATGGACCCTTTCCTGATTTTTCCCACCATATTTTCCATAGGAGCAAAATCCATTAGAATCCATTGGAAGACTATTCTCAAAGGCTCTAGCTACTGAATTGACAATAACCCCTCAATTCTCTCATGAGAGGGAGAAAAATCTACCCTGTCACACCAATGGAAGCAGCTACAAAAACAAGAGTGAATCTAAATGATGATGACATGAATTACTTCCACTTTCTTCCCATCTAAATTAGTTTGAAACAATTAAAAGTTTAAATACATTTCTTCATTTATGTAACAACAGGATTTAAAAAATGACCCAGTGTAGCATGCACCCTGTCCTTGGTCTCTTCAAGAGCTTTCAAAGCTACTAATGTTGTGGGGACTTCCCTGGTGGTCCAGCAGCTAAGACCCCAAGCTCCCAATGCAGGGAACCCATACTCAGTCCCTGCTCAAGTAACTAGATCACACATGCA
This sequence comes from Tragulus kanchil, assembly GCA_022376925.1. Classification (NCBI taxonomy): domain Eukaryota; kingdom Metazoa; phylum Chordata; class Mammalia; order Artiodactyla; family Tragulidae; genus Tragulus; species Tragulus kanchil. Next base: position 2,561,542 of record JAIOJX010000032.1, on the reverse strand, counting down.
ATTAAAGATCAACTGAAGATCAAGCCTCTTGTGTGTTACAACTAAGACTCGGCACAGCCAAATAAATTTAAAAAAATTTTTTTTGAAAAGAAACAAATCAAGCTACTGATGCTGGTGCCCACCCCTAAAGATTCTGACTCTTGGCCATTAGGATTTAAAGAGCTTCCTTGGAAGTCCCATCTCCAGGTAAGATCTGGAACCTCTCAGTAGGGCCTTGGAGGCTAAGAAGCTTTCCAGTGTGGCCATCAGATTCTTACAAGAGAAGGAAGTAACTCTCACTGGACTTTTCTCTCAAGCCTCCCTAGCCAGGACAGATAAATCTAATGCAGGCTTGCATCTAACCTGGACCAGCTTCCTCAAGTAAGTGCACTGAGGCTGCAACACTACTAAGCCTACAGGCAGCTGGGTCAGCTGTTGTCCCATTCTTTTTTTTTTTGGTGTGCTGGATCTTTGAGGCTGTACACAGCTTACTCTAGTTGTGGCGAGCAGGGGCTACTCTCTAGTGGTGATAGACTGACTTCTCATCATGGTGGCTTCTCTTGTTGTAGAGTACAGGCTCTAGGCACATGGGCTTCAGTAGTTGTGGTGCATAGGTTTAGTTCCACCAATGGCAGGTGGAATATTCCCAGACCAAGGATTGGACCTCTGCCCCCTGCACTGACAGGTGAATTCTTTCTTAACCACTGGACCACCAAAGAAGTCCCATGTCCTGTTCTTGAAAGCTCTATATTTGCCCCAATGGCCTCAAAGATTACCATTTGCATCTTCACCGACCCCAAGGCCACCATTTTCTACCCTAGAGAAGAAATCTAGTACCTAAGGTGATTTCTGAGCACAAGTTGACAAAGATACTGAATGCCACAATCTCGGAAGAGCAATGATTCTGTTGGCTGGTGCGATTCTCCCCTGCACACAAATAAAACTCCTGTAAAGTGAATTATCTGTGACTAGTTGTGGCTTCCTACAAGTGGCATTTTAAATGGCTGCTGTGCAAGACACATGGTCCCAAGACAGAGAGCCCACTGTGATTTGGTTTTGCAACTCGAACAATATTTCCATGGCAGAAATCTATTCCATTTTACTGAAGTTTATGGGAAGAATATTTCCCATCAGATAGCAAGGTGAAGTGCCAATGAGGCAGAACTAAATGGAAGATGGGTAAATGCAAACTGAGGACCCCAAATTCCACTCCATCAGCACAGACAGGCTTGTAATGACCCATAACAAATGTCTGATTGTGCTTGGAGACCACTTGAAAAAGTAACAGTAAGAGGTTGCTCAAATTCTTACACTCACCGTGTGCCTTGCAAACAGAGGCCAGTTCCTGAAAACACCGTGTGCATGTTTTTGAAACACTTGAGTAATTTCCAGTTAAACGTGGCTAGAGCATGGGTCTCTAGCCTCCTCTCCCCAGGAACAGGCAAAGGAATTAAATAAACGTTGGTGCACAAAGAGGAAGAGGGGAGGACCGAGGAAATGAGTTATTTCAACAATGTTTTGGAAGATGAAAAACCAAAGGAAAACTCATATAGAGAGAAGAGGAAGATATGGAATAAATGACCACAGGATATGTGGCAGAGTTAACACATAATCGAGAGCATTGATGGAGTTGACACACACACAGACAAAGGCACGAAGTTATGCAGTGCCAGAAACATAAGGATAAAGAGTAGATGCTAAGAACTCATATTTCAAAAGGAACAGGATGGGACCTCCTTGGTGGTCCAGTGGTGAAGACTCCATGCTCCCAGTGCAGGAAGCCTGGGTTCGATCCCTCGTGAGGGAGCTGGATCCCACATGCCACAACTAGAGTTTGCAAGCAGAAACTAAAGGCCCAGTGCGGCCAAATAAATAAATACTTTAAAAAAAAACAAAAAACAAAACAATCAGAAGGACAGCCTAATTCTCCATCACTGTCTAACATTGCTATTCTAAAGGAGCCAACTGCTTCCAAATTCTGATGAACACATTTTTAACCTAGAATTCTACACCTAAAAATGTATTCACCCAATGGAAGGGCAAAAGAGATGTACTGGCAGACATGTGAAAAGTTACCTTCCCCTTTCTTAGGAAGCAATGGCAAGTGGAAACTTCAGAAAAACAAAGAGGCAAAGGAAGAAAGGGGGAGTTGGGATCCAGTTCCCAAAGACCAAACAACAGAAGCACCCCCTATACACACACCTTGGCTCCTTCTTTTCTTAGCATTATGGGATGTTATGGTAACATGGAGGAAGGGCATCAAGTCAGGAGGAGTTTGGAAACAACAGAACATTGGACATTCAAACAGTTTTCATCATCAATGGACAAAGCGAGTGGTCAACGAAATGTTCCAAAAGCCTGTGCTCTCAAACAGCCTTGACTTTCTTGAAATTATTTATTCTAGAATTTGAAAAGGGCTGGGGAGAGAGCCATAGGTAGAAGACTCCTTCTACAGCTGGGCTTCCCAGGTGGCACTAGTGGTGAAGAACCTGCCTGCCAATGCAGGAGACATAAGAGATGCAAGTTTGATCCCTGAGTTGGGAAGACCTCCTGGAAAAGGAAATGGCAACCCCCTTCCCAGTATTCTTGCCTAGGAAATCCCATGGACAGAGGAGCCTGGCAGGCTGTAGTCTATGGGGCTGCAAGAGGGTCAGACACGATTTAGTGACTAAACAACAAAACAAGCCATGGAGAGGGATGGCTGGGGCTGCCCATAAAGACTTGACAGAAATAAAAGAATAAAGCAGACTTCAGCACTCTGGAGGACCCACTACTTAAAATGCAGGCAGACGAAGGGCAGCTGGAAAAGCAGAATGAGAAGAAATGGTTAGAAAAATAGAAGAGAATGAGAGAAGGATGCTGTCTTCCAAGTCAAAATAGTACAACTTCCGGAAGATGAAGAGCATAATGTACAGAGGCCAAGTTAGAAGAATGGAGTCAGGCCACTGCATCTAACAACAAGAAGGTGGCCTTATTGACCACAGCTCTCACAGAACAGTGGAGGAAAACATCATATTACAATCACTTGAGGAGCTGGAGAAATCAACATCATCACTTTCATTACTGAATGCTTCCCATGTATCAGGCTCTGAAAAGGTCGTTCCAAATTCTGATGAACACATTTTTAACCTAGAATTCTACACCTAAAAATGTATTCACCCAATGGAAGGGCAAAAGAGATGTACTGGCAGACATGTGAAAAGTTACCTTCCCCTTTCTTAGGAAGCAATGGCAAGTGGAAACTTCAGAAAAACAAAGAGGCAAAGGAAGAAAGGGGGAGTTGGGATCCAGTTCCCAAAGACCAAACAACAGAAGCACCCCCTATACACACACCTTGGCTCCTTCTTTTCTTAGCATTATGGGATGTTATGGTAACATGGAGGAAGGGCATCAAGTCAGGAGGAGTTTGGAAACAACAGAACATTGGACATTCAAACAGTTTTCATCATCAATGGACAAAGCGAGTGGTCAACGAAATGTTCCAAAAGCCTGTGCTCTCAAACAGCCTTGACTTTCTTGAAATTATTTATTCTAGAATTTGAAAAGGGCTGGGGAGAGAGCCATAGGTAGAAGACTCCTTCTACAGCTGGGCTTCCCAGGTGGCACTAGTGGTGAAGAACCTGCCTGCCAATGCAGGAGACATAAGAGATGCAAGTTTGATCCCTGAGTTGGGAAGACCTCCTGGAAAAGGAAATGGCAACCCCCTTCCCAGTATTCTTGCCTAGGAAATCCCATGGACAGAGGAGCCTGGCAGGCTGTAGTCTATGGGGCTGCAAGAGGGTCAGACACGATTTAGTGACTAAACAACAAAACAAGCCATGGAGAGGGATGGCTGGGGCTGCCCATAAAGACTTGACAGAAATAAAAGAATAAAGCAGACTTCAGCACTCTGGAGGACCCACTACTTAAAATGCAGGCAGACGAAGGGCAGCTGGAAAAGCAGAATGAGAAGAAATGGTTAGAAAAATAGAAGAGAATGAGAGAAGGATGCTGTCTTCCAAGTCAAAATAGTACAACTTCCGGAAGATGAAGAGCATAATGTACAGAGGCCAAGTTAGAAGAATGGAGTCAGGCCACTGCATCTAACAACAAGAAGGTGGCCTTATTGACCACAGCTCTCACAGAACAGTGGAGGAAAACATCATATTACAATCACTTGAGGAGCTGGAGAAATCAACATCATCACTTTCATTACTGAATGCTTCCCATGTATCAGGCTCTGAAAAGGTCGCTTCTTTAACATTACACTACCTCTGTGAGGTGGGTACCAACTCCTCCCCATCTTACAGAGAGAGACACTGAGACATAGAGCAGTGACCTGCCCAAGGACACACACTACCAAAGAAGTTGTGGTACTGGAATTCAAACCAATAATCTGGCCCCAGAAACTGTGTAATTTTTCCATAGCACTGCCTCCCATAAACTAGAGAAATGGATTTGTTCAAAGGGACATTTGATCCATTCTGGTTCATTCTCCTACTTATGAGAAGCTGCTCTTGATTGCAGGTCCCTGAGACTCTTTTAAAAGATGTCCCTCTTGACCCTTGAGAATGGGGACCAGAGTGTGTCACCTCATTAGACTCACCCAGATACACTGCAGATAATCCATCATCTCCCCTCTTCCTAGCACTGTGAATGCTCTTATCCAACTTCATTTATATGAGAAAGAGCAATGGGCCATCAGTCTCTTGTCTAATCCCCAGGGTCCTCTTGCTCACCGCCTCTTGGCCATAAACCGCATTCCTTGAAATACAAGTCAATCAAGAGTCCATAGTGCCATCACTTCCAAGGATGTGAGAAGAGGTGCCTGAAGTTTGCTTGCACCTGTCTGTGCCAAGTCCAGCATTGCTTCCCAACAAGGCTGCAGCCCACACTGGGGCAAGAAAAGCCCTCCTGGAAGAAGGCTGTTGTGGGTAGGCAGGATCCATGACATCCTTGGACCTGGGCATGGTGAGCCAGTCTCAGATTCATCCATTGTAATGAAGAAGAAACTATGGGAGGGAAAAATGATAGTAGGGAAGACCATGCATGATTAGGAGCAGGGAATATACCAGAACGCTCCATATTTTTTCCCCTCCATAAGAGAATGAGAGAAGGATGCTGTCTTCCAAGTCAAAATAGTACAACTTCCGGAAGATGAAGAGCATAATGTACAGAGGCCAAGTTAGAAGAATGGAGTCAGGCCACTGCATCTAACAACAAGAAGGTGGCCTTATTGACCACAGCTCTCACAGAACAGTGGAGGAAAACATCATATTACAATCACTTGAGGAGCTGGAGAAATCAACATCATCACTTTCATTACTGAATGCTTCCCATGTATCAGGCTCTGAAAAGGTCGCTTCTTTAACATTACACTACCTCTGTGAGGTGGGTACCAACTCCTCCCCATCTTACAGAGAGAGACACTGAGACATAGAGCAGTGACCTGCCCAAGGACACACACTACCAAAGAAGTTGTGGTACTGGAATTCAAACCAATAATCTGGCCCCAGAAACTGTGTAATTTTTCCATAGCACTGCCTCCCATAAACTAGAGAAATGGATTTGTTCAAAGGGACATTTGATCCATTCTGGTTCATTCTCCTACTTATGAGAAGCTGCTCTTGATTGCAGGTCCCTGAGACTCTTTTAAAAGATGTCCCTCTTGACCCTTGAGAATGGGGACCAGAGTGTGTCACCTCATTAGACTCACCCAGATACACTGCAGATAATCCATCATCTCCCCTCTCTTCCTAGCACTGTGAATGCTCTTATCCAACTTCATTTATATGAGAAAGAGCAATGGGCCATCAGTCTCTTGTCTAATCCCCAGGGTCCTCTTGCTCACCGCCTCTTGGCCATAAACCGCATTCCTTGAAATACAAGTCAATCAAGAGTCCATAGTGCCATCACTTCCAAGGATGTGAGAAGAGGTGCCTGAAGTTTGCTTGCACCTGTCTGTGCCAAGTCCAGCATTGCTTCCCAACAAGGCTGCAGCCCACACTGGGGCAAGAAAAGCCCTCCTGGAAGAAGGCTGTTGTGGGTAGGCAGGATCCATGACATCCTTGGACCTGGGCATGGTGAGCCAGTCTCAGATTCATCCATTGTAATGAAGAAGAAACTATGGGAGGGAAAAATGATAGTAGGGAAGACCATGCATGATTAGGAGCAGGGAATATACCAGAACGCTCCATATCTTCCTCTCCATTCTGCACGGGACCTAAAACCACTCTTAAATATAACTAATAAAATAAATTTTAAATGTTTTTTTAAAAGCCAGTTTTGGGACTTCCCTGGTGGTCCAGTGATAAAGAATCTGCATGCCAACACAGGGGACACAGGTTCAATCCCTCATCTGGGAAGATTCCATATGCCAAGGGGCAACTAAGCCACCCATGCACCATGACTACTGAGCCTGCCTACAGCCCAAACACCACAACAAGAGAAGCCACGGCAATGAGAAACCTGTGCACTACAACCAGAGAGTAGACCCTGCTCACCACAACTAGAGAAAGCCTATGCACAGCAACAGCAAAGAACCCAGCACAGGCAAAAGTAAATGAATACTTTTTTAAAAAGCCACTTTTCCCACGCAAGACACAAACACCCTCTTGGGGTGACAAAACTGCCCCAGACTGAGAACTGCCAATAGAGACAACCAGCATCCACTCTTAAGAATCCATTTCCCGGGCTTCCCTGGTGGCCCAGTGGGTAAGGACACTGCCTTGCAGTGCAAGGGGCGCCGGTTCGATCTCTGGCCTGGGAAGATCCCACGTGCTGTGGAGCGGCTGGACCGATGTGTCCAATTACTGAGCCGGAGCTCTGGCGCGCACACGCCCAGAGCCAGTGCTCTGCGACAACAGAGGCCACCGCGATGGGAGGGCCACACGGGCCAAGAACTTCATTTATATGAGAAAGAGCAATGGGCCATCAGTCTCTTGTCTAATCCCCAGGGTCCTCTTGCTCACCGCCTCTTGGCCATAAACCGCATTCCTTGAAATACAAGTCAATCAAGAGTCCATAGTGCCATCACTTCCAAGGATGTGAGAAGAGGTGCCTGAAGTTTGCTTGCACCTGTCTGTGCCAAGTCCAGCATTGCTTCCCAACAAGGCTGCAGCCCACACTGGGGCAAGAAAAGCCCTCCTGGAAGAAGGCTGTTGTGGGTAGGCAGGATCCATGACATCCTTGGACCTGGGCATGGTGAGCCAGTCTCAGATTCATCCATTGTAATGAAGAAGAAACTATGGGAGGGAAAAATGATAGTAGGGAAGACCATGCATGATTAGGAGCAGGGAATATACCAGAACGCTCCATATCTTCCTCTCCATTCTGCACGGGACCTAAAACCACTCTTAAATATAACTAATAAAATAAATTTTAAATGTTTTTTTTTAAAAAGCCAGTTTTGGGACTTCCCTGGTGGTCCAGTGATAAAGAATCTGCATGCCAACACAGGGGACACAGGTTCAATCCCTCATCTGGGAAGATTCCATATGCCAAGGGGCAACTAAGCCACCCATGCACCATGACTACTGAGCCTGCCTACAGCCCAAACACCACAACAAGAGAAGCCACGGCAATGAGAAACCTGTGCACTACAACCAGAGAGTAGACCCTGCTCACCACAACTAGAGAAAGCCTATGCACAGCAACAGCAAAGAACCCAGCACAGGCAAAAGTAAATGAATACTTTTTTAAAAAGCCACTTTTCCCACGCAAGACACAAACACCCTCTTGGGGTGACAAAACTGCCCCAGACTGAGAACTGCCAATAGAGACAACCAGCATCCACTCTTAAGAATCCATTTCCCGGGCTTCCCTGGTGGCCCAGTGGGTAAGGACACTGCCTTGCAGTGCAAGGGGCGCCGGTTCGATCTCTGGCCTGGGAAGATCCCACGTGCTGTGGAGCGGCTGGACCAATGTGTCCAATTACTGAGCCGGAGCTCTGGAGCGCACACGCCCAGAGCCAGTGCTCTGCGACTACAGAAGCCACCATGATGGGAGGCCCACACGGGCCAAAGAACAAGGATGGATGAAAACAGACAAATGAAAGACCAATAGAAGTAGCCCGCCTGCTCCCCTCCCTCCCCACCCCACCCTCACCAAAAATAAATAAATAAATAAATCTTAAAAAAAAAAAAAGAATCCATTTCCCTTCCTGAGTCTGGCCAGTCACCCTGCCACTTACATCATAGGGAAACCCACAGATCTGTGGTCCCTTGGGGAAAGAAAACATTTCTTTTTACCTAAATGTCCTTGGAAAAAGAATGTATTATGATATAAAGAAGGGAAGAGCAATTCAAGGAACATCTCAGTTGTTTGGGGAACTTTTCTATTCTCTTTCCTGAGCCCCAAGGCAGGTCAGGAGGAGTCACGCTGGCTGTCTTCTGAGCTTTACACACACGCACACACGTGCGCACACACACACACACACACAGACACACTGTCTAGTATCTGTGATGAGTCTCTTTGCCATCACTAATCCATTCCTAATTACACAATTATTTCGGTATGCAGCGCTAATAAACAGAAAGAAGACGGCTTACAGTCTTTCTGGCAAGTTTGAGGTTTTGAGAGAGACCTGAGGGAAGATAGGTCTGCTCAGACACTCCCATCACATGACTCTTTTCCCAAATAGTTGCTTTCTTCCCCCTTTCAGACCAGTAGTAGGTTTTGATTTTTCAACTATGCCATTATAGAACCACTGAATAATTAGAGAAAGCTCGCTGACACCAACAGATGTCCTTCCTAGCAGGATGGTCCGAACTCTTTTCAGAGTCTCTCTCTCTTTCCCTCCCTGGTCCTCTAGGTGGAAAAAATAAGGGAGTGGATCCAGGAACTGCTCAGATTTTCATAAGTGGTTAATTCCAATGTAGGGCTCAGTACCCCACAAAAAGCAAGGGTCTCCGATGGGGAACTTAAGATGGAATTTCCCTGCAGTGGAGTGAGCTTTGACCCAGGTAGGCAGGGACCCCTTGCAGGGTAGCTGTGGGCTGCAAGCCACATCAGGACTGCAGGGTTGTGGCACCTTCAGAAGCCGGGGCTTACTGAGGGTCCATAGTACAAAAGGGGAGTGGGGGAGGAGTGCATCATACACAAGGAGAGGAAATAGAAGTAGCCACCCTGGTCATGCATTACCATGGAAACATGCCCTGTCCTTTTTGGATCAAGGGGAGGACATCCTTAGAATCACCTCTCCAGTGTTTTCTACCCTTGTCACTTAAATCCCCTTCTGGTCTACCAACTCCCTAACTTACAAAGTATTAAAATGCTCAGATATTTGGTCCCAAGAACACTCAGACACTGACTGTCCACACTGGCCTTTGTGGAAGTGGAAATCTCTCATTTCCAAAGGAATGACTTAGAGTCCCAAGGATGCGGTTATAACAAAAGGGAAAAGGAAGAAAAAACTAACTTTTAACTAGTCAATCCTAAAGGAAATCCACCCTGAATAGTCATTGGAAGAACTGATGTTGAAGCTGAAGCTTCAATACTTTGGCCACCTGATGTGAAGAGCCAACTCACTGGAAAAGACCCTGATGCTGGGAAAGATTGAAGGCAAAAGGAGTAGAGGGCAGCAGAGGATGAGATAGTCAGGTAGCATCACTGACTCAATGGACGTGAATTTGAGCAAATCCTGGGAAATAGTGAAAGACAGAGGAGCCTGGCATGCGGCAGTCCCTGGGGTTGCAAAGAGTCGAACAAGACTGAGCGACTAAACAACAACAATGCCAGATACACTGCTGGGAAACTTGTTCTCTTTTCACACGACCCTCTGAAAAATACTGTTATTCCCATTCAATCAACTGGAAAACTCAGATAAATTTTGTTATTATTAAAAAAAAAGAAACCTAGCCAGGAAGTGATGGAGCCTGCATTTGAACCTATGTTCATCTCCAAAGTTCTTCCTCTTCCTACCAAACCAACCATTTTATAAATAGAATGGCTGACACGCAGTAATTTTTATAAATAGTTCGAACCTGGTATGAATACAAGAGTCCATTAAAGAAGCCAAAACATCTCATCTGAACTGAGGCACCTAGAAATAGAGCACCAAGTATCTTCAAAGCTGGACCAACCCCATAGAAGATAGCTTAGTGCAGTCAAGGCCAATATTTCTGGCTCCATTGTAAACTTCTGGAGCCAGAATCTATCTATTTTCATACTCCTTCATTTTTCTTTGGACTTCCTGCCAAAGCAGGGGGTGAAGGGTGAGCGGTGGGGATGGAGGGGTAGGGGTTGTGGCTGTCTCAGCTAGCAATTCAGAAAACCCTCTTAGAACAGTGGTTGTCATAACTGCTGTTCACTAAATATTTCCAGTCATCTGGTAGGAAGTCAGTTTTTTGTGTGACTGGAGGTGAATAGGTGCCCCGTTGCTTTCTTTGGCTCATGAAGATGAGCAGAATTCATCAGTATCACCTCCCCATGGAAACTTTAAGACCTAGTGTGTGGAGATATCACCTCACAGCTGTCAGAATGGCTAGCATCAAAAAGACAAAAGGAGGGGCTTCCCTGGTGGCCCAGTGGGTAAACAGTCTGCCTCATAGTGCAAGGGGCACTGGTTTGATCCCTGGTCCGGAAAGATCCCACATGCTGCAGAGCGGCTGGGCTGGTCTGCTCAATAACAAGCTAGTGCGCTGCAGCACATGTGCCCAGAGCTGGTGCTCTGCAGCGAGAGAGTCCCCTGCAATCAGAGGCTCACACAGGCTAAAGAATAAAGATTGATGAAAAATAAATGATGACTTAGAGGCAAAAAAAAAAAAAAAACACCTTAAAAAAACCCCAAAAAGACAAAAGGGTGCCTTTTGTGGCACAGTGGATAAGAATCCACCTGCCAATGCAGGGGACATGGGCTCTCTCTGTGATCCAGGGAGATTTCACATGCCTACAGCCACTAAGCCTATGTGCCATAACTACTGAGCCATACTCTAGGGTTCACAAGTCACAGCTACTGAGCCCACATGCCCTAGAGCCTGCCCGCCACAACTACTGAGCCCATGTGCTGCAACTACTAAAGCTGGTGCACCTTCAGCTTACACTCTGAAACAAGAGAGGCCTTCACAGTGAGAAACCCATGGACCACACTGAAGAGTGGGCCCCACTCTCCATAACTAGAGAAAGTTCCTCCAAAGCAATGAAGACCCACCATGGTCAAAAAACAAATACATAGATCTTCAAGAAAGAAGACAAGAAATAACAAATGTAGTGAGGACAGAGAGGAAAGTGAACACTTAGGCAGTGTTGTGGATGGGATGCTAAATTGGTTCACCCACTGCACATACAAGAAAAGGGCCCCCCCCAAAATTAAAAATAGAACTACCAAATATTCCAGCAATTCTATTTCTGAAAGTACATGTGCACCCTGGCTTATCCATGTTTTTGTTTTCCATGGTTTTTAGTCACTGGCAGTCAACCGTGGTCCAAAGAGTAAATGAAAAATTCCAGAGATGAACAGTTTGTAAGCTTTAGGTTATGCACTGATCTGAGTCACTGTGATGAAATCTCCCTGTGCCACTCCAAACCACCAGGGCATATATTCACCCCTTGTCCAGAGCATCCTACCCATTAGCTGCTTAGTGGCGCTGGGTCATCAGATCGACTGTCATGGTATTGCAGTGTTTATATCTAAACAATCTTTGTTTCACGTAATAATGGACCCAAAGTGCAAGAGTAGAGACGCTAGGAATTCAGACACATAAATGAGAAGCTGTAAAGTGCTTCTTTTAATTGAAAGAGTAAAAATTCTTGAGTTCATAAGGAAAGAAAAAAATTGCAAGATAAGATGGCTAAGGTCTACCATAAGAACCGATCTTTTTGGTCTGCTCAATAACAAGCTAGTGCGCTGCAGCACATGTGCCCAGAGCTGGTGCTCTGCAGCGAGAGAGTCCCCTGCAATCAGAGGCTCACACAGGCTAAAGAATAAAGATTGATGAAAAATAAATGATGACTTAGAGGCAAAAAAAAAAAAAAAAACACCTTAAAAAAACCCCAAAAAGACAAAAGGGTGCCTTTTGTGGCACAGTGGATAAGAATCCACCTGCGAATGCAGGGGACAGGGGCGCGCTCTGTGATCCAGGGAGATTTCACATGCCTACAGCCACTAAGCCTATGTGCCATAACTACTGAGCCATACTCTAGGGTTCACAAGTCACAGCTACTGAGCCCACATGCCCTAGAGCCTGCCCGCCACAACTACTGAGCCCATGTGCTGCAACTACTAAAGCTGGTGCACCTTCAGCTTACACTCTGAAACAAGAGAGGCCTTCACAGTGAGAAACCCATGGACCACACTGAAGAGTGGGCCCCACTCTCCATAACTAGAGAAAGTTCCTCCAAAGCAATGAAGACCCACCATGGTCAAAAAACAAATACATAGATCTTCAAGAAAGAAGACAAGAAATAACAAATGTAGTGAGGACAGAGAGGAAAGTGAACACTTAGGCAGTGTTGTGGATGGGATGCTAAATTGGTTCACCCACTGCAAAAAAAAAAAAAGGGTCCCCCCCAAAATTAAAAATAGAACTACCAAATATTCCAGCAATTCTATTTCTGAAAGTACATGTGCACCCTGGCTTATCCATGTTTTTGTTTTCCATGGTTTTTAGTCACTGGCAGTCAACCGTGGTCCAAAGAGTAAATGAAAAATTCCAGAGATGAACAGTTTGTAAGCTTTAGGTTATGCACTGATCTGAGTCACTGTGATGAAATCTCCCTGTGCCACTCCAAACCACCAGGGCATATATTCACCCCTTGTCCAGAGCATCCTACCCATTAGCTGCTTAGTGGCGCTGGGTCATCAGATCGACTGTCATGGTATTGCAGTGTTTATATCTAAACAATCTTTGTTTCACGTAATAATGGACCCAAAGTGCAAGAGTAGAGACGCTAGGAATTCAGACACATAAATGAGAAGCTGTAAAGTGCTTCTTTTAATTGAAAGAGTAAAAATTCTTGAGTTCATAAGGAAAGAAAAAAATTGCAAGATAAGATGGCTAAGGTCTACCATAAGAACCGATCTTTTTTCAGGGAAACAGTGAAGAAGGAAAAAAGGATTCATGCTAGTTTTTCTGTCACACCTCAAACTGCAGACATTAAAACCACAGTGCAGGGCTTCCCCTGGTGGTCCAGTGGATAAGGACACCGCCTTGCAGTGCAAGGGGTGCCAGTTTGATCCCTGGTCTGGGAAGATCCCACGTGCCGCGGAGCAGCTGGACCGATGTGTCCAATTACTGAGCCAGAGCTCTGGAGCATGTGCGCCCAGAGCCGGCGCTCTGCGACGGCAGATGCCACCGCAATGGGAGGCCCACACAGGCCAAAGAACAAAGATGGATGAAGATAGAGAAATGAAAGACCAATAGAAGTGGCCCACCGGCTCCCCTCCCTCCCCAACCTGTCCTCCGCCCTAAATAAATAAATAAATAAATCTTAAAAAAAAAAAAAAAAGCACAAAGACCTGAATCTGCTTACCTTTCTCTAGTCCACAGTGTTTGTATCTCTTTAAAAAAATAAATAAATAAAACCACAGTGCACAGAAAGTACAAGGTTAAGATGGAAAAGCATTAAATGTGTACAAAAAGATACTTTGAGAGAGAAATCACACCCATGTGACTTTTATTACAGTATATTATTATAATTGTTCTACTTTATTATTAATGTCATCAATCTCTAACTGTACTGTACCCAATTTATATATTAGATTTTATCATTTGTTGGTTAGTTACTAAATCGTGTCCAACTCTATTGAGACCCCATGGACTGTAGCCTGCCAGGGATATCTATGCCTTAGAGAAGGAAATGGCAACCATTTCCTTCCAATGGCATTCCAGTATTCTTGCCTGGGAAATACCACGGTCAGAAGAACCTGGTGGGCTACAATCCATAGGGTCACAAAGAGTTGGACCTGACTGAAGCGACTTACTGTGTGTGTGTGTGTGTGCGTGTGTGCGTGTGTGTGTGTGTGTGTATACACACACAAATATATATATTTACATATACCAAATGGAATTGGTATATATCAACCAATTTGATAAACATATCAAATGGGATATTATTCAGTCATTAAAAAGATGGAAATCCTGCCATTTGCGACAGCATGAATGGACCTCAGGGGCTTTATGCTACATGAAATAAGCCAGAGAAAGACAAATATCACAAGGTTTCACCTATATATGACGTCTTAAACAAATATGTCCCAGGGTATATCGTGGTGACTACAGGTAACCATAGTGTACTGTGTATTTGAAAGTTGATGAGAGAGTACATCTTAAAAGTTCTCATTACAAGAAACAAAGTGCTAACTATATGTAGTGAAGGATGTTATCATTCCACAATATATACAGATACGGACTCACTATGTTGTACACCTGAAACTAATATAGCAATATAATGTCATATGTCAATTACATCACAATTAAAAAAAATCCCAGTGTGTAATCGGCCACATTGTCTTTTTCCCACCTTGGCAGTTGTTGAAGCATGAGGCAGAGCCCTAGACAGCCTCCATCCTGAGTAAGACTGACAGAGTTGAGATTTTCAGCAACACCTGTACACATGAGGCATAGGTGAGAAGAACAGTTTTGTGGTTTTAAGTCATCAAGATTGGCAGAGGCACTGTTTGTTGTCACAGCAGAACCTGACTCATATAAGAATGAAGTCACCTCACACTTAACAGTGTCAGTTTAATCCTTTCCTTCAGACAATGAGCATGCTTTATACCATCACAAAATGACCTTATGCAAAGAAGGGGCTTATTGTCCTCAAGAATGTGAGTCCTCTTAAGTCTCTTCCCAATTCTCTGTCCCCAGATTAAATTCTAATCTAATCTAGTTCCACACAGAGCCAAATCATGGCTTCCTCTGTTGAGAGAAAAACTCCACCCTGCCTCAATCTGACTTGGGAAGTCTAAGAAAACAAACCTGGATGGGTCTCATTTTTTTTTTCTTTTTTTAATGTGTCAGAATGAAGCAACCAAGCCAACCTTCGGATTAAGAAAAAGATTTTTTAAAAGCATCAACCCTTTCCTACTGATAAAAATCAAACATGGATGTGTCCCTGGTGAGTGAGAGCTTTGCCTCCACAAATCTGGAAGCAGAAACTCATAAAATGCAATAAGTGAAAGCACATGAAACACAATTAAAAATCAGCCATACTCAGAGAGGGATCCCATTTACTGTTTCATAAAAAGAGCTTAGTCCTCAGAGGCAAACAAAAGAAAATCAGTCTCTTAATTTTTATTGGCAGGGGTGGGACAGAGGCCAAATGAACCTAGGCTGAGCCCAAGAGAGCATACCTTAGCACAAGTCACCAACGGTCTGTCCCTAGGCCAGCTCCTCTGGGCCCTCCTCTCTTGCTCCCTGATGGTCTCTGCCACTGTGATCATGGGGCTCGCTGGGTCCTGCAGGCTGCCCAACAAGGCGTGCCCGCCTCACTTCTGCGCACCTCTCCCTGAATCATTTCCCAAAAGATAAGCTCTATTCTCTGGCTTCAGTTCCGTCCCAGCCTCTTACAGGAACCAAAGACTTTGTTCATGCCTCACAGCATTCATAGCTTGGAGGTACTGCCTAGTGATTGAAAATACTGCTGCTGAACAACCAGCCTGAGAACACACATTTAAGGGAAAGGAAGGCAAGACTGACTTTCGGAACACTTGATTTCCTTTATCTCAGTTAATCATCACAACAGCCCTGGGGGTAGATCCTGTTATCCCAGTAATGCAGAGGAGGATATTGAAGCTCAAGGTTTCTTCATTTGCCCAAGGTCATGCAGTTAATAAATGGTAGACAGACTCAGGTCTATCTGACTTCAAAGTTTGGGCTCATTTCACTGCATCATGCTGCCTGACCCTCCAGCACTGTTTTTCTGACACTCAGAAAAGTTATAACAGGTCAAGCAAATCTCCTTCCCAATTTTTATTCCCTTGTAACTCATTTGTAGGGAACTGTCTTCATTGAGGAAGGGAGCTGCCAACATTTCCAAGGAACTTTAGACCCACCACCCATGGAACTGGCAGAGGCAACCTGAAGTTCATAGACAGAGGGGCAGGCATCAAGGAGCCTGAGAAGGTAGAAATGCGAAGCCAGAAGGAAAGGCAATAATCATCAGCTTTCTCCAAAGACTCTTAATACAAGAAACCCCGAAATAAAAAAAAAAAAAGCATCAACCCTTTCCTACTGATAAAAATCAAACATGGATGTGTCCCTGGTGAGTGAGAGCTTTGCCTCCACAAATCTGGAAGCAGAAACTCATAAAATGCAATAAGTGAAAGCACATGAAACACAATTAAAAATCAGCCATACTCAGAGAGGGATCCCATTTACTGTTTCATAAAAAGAGCTTAGTCCTCAGAGGCAAACAAAAGAAAATCAGTCTCTTAATTTTTATTGGCAGGGGTGGGACAGAGGCCAAATGAACCTAGGCTGAGCCCAAGAGAGCATACCTTAGCACAAGTCACCAACGGTCTGTCCCTAGGCCAGCTCCTCTGGGCCCTCCTCTCTTGCTCCCTGATGGTCTCTGCCACTGTGATCATGGGGCTCGCTGGGTCCTGCAGGCTGCCCAACAAGGCGTGCCCGCCTCACTTCTGCGCACCTCTCCCTGAATCATTTCCCAAAAGATAAGCTCTATTCTCTGGCTTCAGTTCCGTCCCAGCCTCTTACAGGAACCAAAGACTTTGTTCATGCCTCACAGCATTCATAGCTTGGAGGTACTGCCTAGTGATTGAAAATACTGCTGCTGAACAACCAGCCTGAGAACACACATTTAAGGGAAAGGAAGGCAAGACTGACTTTCGGAACACTTGATTTCCTTTATCTCAGTTAATCATCACAACAGCCCTGGGGGTAGATCCTGTTATCCCAGTAATGCAGAGGAGGATATTGAAGCTCAAGGTTTCTTCATTTGCCCAAGGTCATGCAGTTAATAAATGGTAGACAGACTCAGGTCTATCTGACTTCAAAGTTTGGGCTCATTTCACTGCATCATGCTGCCTGACCCTCCAGCACTGTTTTTCTGACACTCAGAAAAGTTATAACAGGTCAAGCAAATCTCCTTCCCAATTTTTATTCCCTTGTAACTCATTTGTAGGGAACTGTCTTCATTGAGGAAGGGAGCTGCCAACATTTCCAAGGAACTTTAGACCCACCACCCATGGAACTGGCAGAGGCAACCTGAAGTTCATAGACAGAGGGGCAGGCATCAAGGAGCCTGAGAAGGTAGAAATGCGAAGCCAGAAGGAAAGGCAATAATCATCAGCTTTCTCCAAAGACTCTTAATACAGACAGTATTTCAGAATATCCCAGGTACAAGCAGGAGGTGAGGAATCACCTTCCTTTTGCATGTATCTGTAGGCCAACTGAAGTACAACATGCTGGCGTTTTTGTCCAAGGCCCCATAAAGAGAGTATAGCTCAAATCTCAACTTTTCTAAATTTAGTTTTAGCCACTTTACTGGTCAATGTTACCCCAAAGTAGAGGAATTTATTTTCCCTCAAGAATTATCCATAGATTTTCATACATACAACTGATTCACTTTGCTCTACCATAGAAACAAATACATGGTGAAGCACCTATATAGTCCAATGAACATTTAATTTAAAAAAGAAAAGAATTATCCATAAATTTTTTCCCGTCCTCTTGGTGACTGTGGGTGGACAGAGGAGATATCATTTCTGAGCATGTCATACTTGGTGCTGCCATGTTGGATCAAGGATATTTCTGTGTCCTCTGCTCACTTACTCATGTCTGATTTTTCATTAGCCTAACTGTACTGCATAATCAGGTTTCAACACTAAGGCCAAGGGAATGAGAGCCCAAATTCCTGTGGGTGAATCCCAACTGCCTCTTACTTCACCTGGTTCATAAGAGGAAATAATATCTAAACCCCCAACTGGCTGACCTGTGGATGGTTTCAATGTGATTTTCTTTAAATTAAAGAGAGGCCTGACTAGTTAGAGGGCTTCCCTGTGGCTCAGTGGTAAAGAACCTGCAACCCACTCCAGTATTCTTGCCTGGAAAATCCCATGGACAGAGAAGCCTGGTGGGTTAGAGCCTATGGAATGAGCAACTTTGTTGTTGTTCAGTCAGTAAGTTGTGTCTGACTCTGTGACTAAACAACCCATGACTTGTTAGAAGAGATAGAAATTAAATTCCTTTAGGGGAAACTTGGGGCCTTAGAGGCACTGGCTCACAGGAGGCTTCACCACTAGAGAAGCTTCCCATAGTTGTCTGGGTCTCACGCACTTCTTCCTAAGCAACAGCTTATCCAAGGACTATTAGATGGAAACCCCTTTCACGGTGGTTCAGAGGGCAGGCATCAAGGAGCCTGAGAAGGTAGAAATGCGAAGCCAGAAGGAAAGGCAATAATCATCAGCTTTCTCCAAAGACTCTTAATACAGACAGTATTTCAGAATATCCCAGGTACAAGCAGGAGGTGAGGAATCACCTTCCTTTTGCATGTATCTGTAGGCCAACTGAAGTACAACATGCTGGCGTTTTTGTCCAAGGCCCCATAAAGAGAGTATAGCTCAAATCTCAACTTTTCTAAATTTAGTTTTAGCCACTTTACTGGTCAATGTTACCCCAAAGTAGAGGAATTTATTTTCCTCAAGAATTATCCATAGATTTTCATACATACAACTGATTCACTTTGCTCTACCATAGAAACAAATACATGGTGAAGCACCTATATAGTCCAATGAACATTTAATTTAAAAAAGAAAAGAATTATCCATAAATTTTTTCCCGTCCTCTTGGTGACTGTGGGTGGACAGAGGAGATATCATTTCTGAGCATGTCATACTTGGTGCTGCCATGTTGGATCAAGGATATTTCTGTGTCCTCTGCTCACTTACTCATGTCTGATTTTTCATTAGCCTAACTGTACTGCATAATCAGGTTTCAACACTAAGGCCAAGGGAATGAGAGCCCAAATTCCTGTGGGTGAATCCCAACTGCCTCTTACTTCACCTGGTTCATAAGAGGAAATAATATCTAAACCCCCAACTGGCTGACCTGTGGATGGTTTCAATGTGATTTTCTTTAAATTAAAGAGAGGCCTGACTAGTTAGAGGGCTTCCCTGTGGCTCAGTGGTAAAGAACCTGCAACCCACTCCAGTATTCTTGCCTGGAAAATCCCATGGACAGAGAAGCCTGGTGGGTTAGAGCCTATGGAATGAGCAACTTTGTTGTTGTTCAGTCAGTAAGTTGTGTCTGACTCTGTGACTAAACAACCCATGACTTGTTAGAAGAGATAGAAATTAAATTCCTTTAGGGGAAACTTGGGGCCTTAGAGGCACTGGCTCACAGGAGGCTTCACCACTAGAGAAGCTTCCCATAGTTGTCTGGGTCTCACGCACTTCTTCCTAAGCAACAGCTTATCCAAGGACTATTAGATGGAAACCCCTTTCACGGTGGTTCTAAGTACCTGTGGAGTGCTGCTGTGGCATCTTGCCACTTATAAAAACCCTGCTTCCTTCTGCAGAGTGATGGTCTAATATATTCAAACAAAACATAAAAATAGCTGATGTCTGCTGAGCGCGTATTGACCATTGGGAACTGTCCTGACTCAGTCAAGGCTCACAGTGGCTCAGTCAAGTGCCTCCTATAATTAGAGTCAGAGCAGTTGAGTCGTCTGCCCAAGGTCACACAGCATCATGGTTCTGGCTGAGGTTCTCAGATTCCAGAGTCCATAATCCTCATCACCCTCCAAATTGCCTTATGGTGTGTGCCTTCGTGGTCAGTCACTTCAGCTGTGTCTGACTCTTTGTGACCCTGTAGACTATAATCCTCCGGGCTCCTCTGTCCACAGGATTCTCCAGGCAAGACTACTGGAGTGAGTTGCCATTCCTTCCTCCAAGGGATCTTCCCAGCCGAGGGAATGGACCCATCTCTCTAATGTCTCCTACATTGGCAGGTGGGTTCTTCACTCCTAGTGCCACCTAAGAACATGTTACATAGCTTCAAAACAGTGAGGTACAGAATGAAAGCACTTCAGAACTCCAAAGCCCCAGAACCAAAGTCACTGCAACAAGGCCTGAATTCAAACTGGAGAAATCATGAAAGTCCACTGGCTTCTTCTGGATCAGTCTGAGATTGTGAACTCACTCCCAAGCCCTAGGAAATCTAAACCCCAACTGGCTGACCTGTGGATGGTTTCAATGTGATTTTCTTTAAATTAAAGAGAGGCCTGACTAGTTAGAGGGCTTCCCTGTGGCTCAGTGGTAAAGAACCTGCAACCCACTCCAGTATTCTTGCCTGGAAAATCCCATGGACAGAGAAGCCTGGTGGGTTAGAGCCTATGGAATGAGCAACTTTGTTGTTGTTCAGTCAGTAAGTTGTGTCTGACTCTGTGACTAAACAACCCATGACTTGTTAGAAGAGATAGAAATTAAATTCCTTTAGGGGAAACTTGGGGCCTTAGAGGCACTGGCTCACAGGAGGCTTCACCACTAGAGAAGCTTCCCATAGTTGTCTGGGTCTCACGCACTTCTTCCTAAGCAACAGCTTATCCAAGGACTATTAGATGGAAACCCCTTTCACGGTGGTTCTAAGTACCTGTGGAGTGCTGCTGTGGCATCTTGCCACTTATAAAAACCCTGCTTCCTTCTGCAGAGTGATGGTCTAATATATTCAAACAAAACATAAAAATAGCTGATGTCTGCTGAGCGCGTATTGACCATTGGGAACTGTCCTGACTCAGTCAAGGCTCACAGTGGCTCAGTCAAGTGCCTCCTATAATTAGAGTCAGAGCAGTTGAGTCGTCTGCCCAAGGTCACACAGCATCATGGTTCTGGCTGAGGTTCTCAGATTCCAGAGTCCATAATCCTCATCACCCTCCAAATTGCCTTATGGTGTGTGCCTTCGTGGTCAGTCACTTCAGCTGTGTCTGACTCTTTGTGACCCTGTAGACTATAATCCTCCGGGCTCCTCTGTCCACAGGATTCTCCAGGCAAGACTACTGGAGTGAGTTGCCATTCCTTCCTCCAAGGGATCTTCCCAGCCGAGGGAATGGACCCATCTCTCTAATGTCTCCTACATTGGCAGGTGGGTTCTTCACTCCTAGTGCCACCTAAGAACATGTTACATAGCTTCAAAACAGTGAGGTACAGAATGAAAGCACTTCAGAACTCCAAAGCCCCAGAACCAAAGTCACTGCAACAAGGCCTGAATTCAAACTGGAGAGAAATCATGAAAGTCCACTGGCTTCTTCTGGATCAGTCTGAGATTGTGAACTCACTCCCAAGCCCTAGGACTCCTGAGGACTCACACTCAGCTCTCTCTGGGCAAGGCATTGATCCCATTGCCTTACATCAAACAGAAAGATATTTCTTCTTCTACTAGAAGATCTGAGGCCTCTCTGGAGTCCCAAGAAGGGAGGGAAATGAGAGTTAAAGCCTTTTAGAATGGGGATCTCACGATTTGGTGCATTAAAAACCATAATCTGGAGCTTGATTAGTGGTCCAACAAGAATCTGCCTTACAGTGCAAGGGATGCAGGTTCAATCCCTGGTCAAGGAACAAAGATCCCACGTGCCTCAGAGCAATTAAGCCCACTCACCACAACTATTGAGCCCTCACACCACAACTAGAGAGTCTGTGTGTTGCAACGAAAAATCCTGCATGATGCAGTGAAGATCCTGCATGGCCAACTAAGACCTGATACAGTCAAGTAAGTAAGTAAATAAACACACACACACACACACACACACACAAACCCTATAATCTAATAGCAGTGGGAATCCCTCAGATCTGTGTGACATATATTATTGCTCCAAGGCATTTTCCTATCCTTGAATTCCCTTCATCACCCAATGGGTTACTCAAAATAGAGACTGCATTCCCATTTCACAAATGACAAAACTGAGGCTCAGAGCTGTTGAAGTGACCTAATGCACAGCTGGGAAAAGCTGTGGCTTAAACCTGGCTCTTCTAACTCCCTATCCAGTGTTCTTCAGAGCTCACATCAAAATTAATTCCTCTAGAAACCTAACGGGTGGCCAAGAATCGCAATTCTCACTCCAGGGAGTAAGATCCAAACTGACTTCTCTGGGAGCTTCAAGGACTCCCCACCAGATAGATCTTTGCAGAAGTTGTTTGGAGATTTCATGAGTTTGGCTGCAAATCTCTTCTTCTAAAATTAGATACTCACAAGAGTGACTTGGAAACCATGGGGCCATCACACATGAAAAAGAACAGGATAAACTCAGACAAACGGAAAGCCTACCTCGAAAACAGCAGTAGAAGGTCAAAGTGAGCCCCTTGAGTGTCCAGTAAAATTATTCCAAAGAGGGCAGATGAGTAGAGTTGTCACTGGAAGAGACAATGGGGCTGTCAAGACCTGCCCAGGTTTCTCCGTGGCCTCCAGATGGACACCAGGGTTCTCTGTTGGTGCCTACGGAACCAGGCCAACAGTTCCTGACCATACAGCTGCCGAGGGCTGAGTGAACCCTGAACCTTGCACTCCCTCACTGAGAGACCACAGGCCCTGCCCACGCGGAGACGACAGAGACCTGCAGTGGCCTCTCACCTACTGCTTGCTGGACCAAAGCTGGCACCTGCCTTTCTTGGTCAGTCCATCTCCAAAGTTCAGTTATCTGCAAGGCAGGAACTCCACAAAGACTGTATGTTCGGGACTCAGGATCCTAGGATAGGATCAGCCTAATGCTTGGCAAGAATATCTCCATGGACAAGTCACCAAGCCGTCCCATGAAATCTTACTTTGGAGCTTAGTTATGCCATTCACCCATATGGATCTTTCCTGACTAATGGTGAGGTTTGTTGCCGTTCCATTGCTAAGTCGTGTCATTGGACTGTAGCCCGCCAGGCTCCTCATTCCATGGGATTTTCCAGATAAGAATATTAGAGTGGGTTGCCATTTCCTTCTCGAGGGGATCTTCCCATACCAGGGATCAAACCTATGTATCCTGCATTGGCAAGCAGATTCTTTACCCATGAGCCACTAGGGAAACCTATTAATATGGTTATACCGGATAAACCTACCATAAGTTGAAAATATCCTTCCTAAGTCAAAAATGCATTTAATACAATGAACATCATAGGTCAACCTAGCCGACCTTCAATAGGCTCAGTACACTTAACACATATTGCAATTACACCCTCAAAGACTATTTTTGAAGAAGATCATGATTGCAGGTACCAGTGGTTAAGATTTCAACATACTTTTCTGCAGGACACAATTTAACCCACATCCCCAAGTCACCGATCTGTCTCACTCTCAGCAGAGGCCAGAATGGCAGGGGTGAGCATAAAGGATGAAATGCTATTATAAGGATGGTGATGAAATGGGAGAAACCTCAGGCTCTAGGCTGAGTTGGGAACACATCCTGTGGTCATTTAACCTTCCGGGACAACTCCTCAGAGACTGTGGCACTCAACTGGTTCCAGAAGCCTAATATTGGAGTTCCTGATTCAGGCCACACTTTCCAAATCGCCCTTTGTCACTCACATCCTCACCAAGTATTGCCTTTTGGGTCAGACCCTGAGCCACGCACTAGGGAGGGAAAAGAAGGCGCCTCCTTGGCCAAGAAAAGACTCTCAGGCCTACATCAGGGACACACAATAAACTAGGAGACACGGCACATGTGACGAGGACCACGTTTAGATGTGTGCAGGGCAGCAGGGTGGCACATGACAGACATTAAACCAGTGCAGGAGAAAAAGGAAGGAAGGACGCTCAGAGAAGGATCTCCAGCCCAGCAAACACTCTATAGCTTTGAGGTCCATCATCCCTCACTGACTCCCACTGTCCCAAACAGTCACAGTCTCGTCTCAGAGGAGGCACCTTCCCTCCTGCCCTACAGATGCGGTAGTGGAGGTCACATCTCCACTACTGTGGTGGGCATCGCCTCGGAGGCACCTTGAACCCTGGCCACCGCCTCTTCTCCCCGCACACTTGGACAGCAGCTGAGCAAGGGCCTTGGCAGCCCCTAATGATCTCTTGGCATCATTCAAGCCACAAAAATGATATAAACATCTCACCTGAGCGGTGCTGCTGCAAGAACTGCAGAGGGTGCAGAGGAGCCATCGATCTATCTATCTCCAGCACGTGAAGATATAAATACAACACCAAAATCAATCCGAGTATCACTGTAGCAGCTCTGTGATTGCCTCCCTTGTGCGGCATGCTGTATAGACTGTCGCATCTGTGCCTGTCAGCCCACCTGCCTTCCAGCCCTGCTACAGGGCTCCACTGGCCAGGCCAGCCCTCAGGGAGCCACAGTCTCTAAGAAGCCCTTTAGCCACACAGGGCAAGGCAGCGATGGCACAGGCATGCTCTCCACCAGACCCTCATAAATGCGCCAGAAATCCCATGCATGTGCTGACGGATGCACTCCTGAGCAAGAATACAGATGAACTCACAAGTGAAGCAACACTAGTCTATTGGTCATTGAACAGGTGTGTAAGGAGACTTACATGTCCAGATGTCTTTACAATTTCACCCCTTCTTCATCTCACAAAAGTACGAGTATGGCTAAAGTATAATATATCACAGACATCACACCCTCAAATTGAATACCCCAAAAAGGGGTGGTGAGGGCGATTCTAGTAGTAAAGAGTTAGACACTTACTTTTCTAAAGATGGACACATGAGCCAGATTAGCAAAAAAGGAAAGAAATTCAAAGACCTAACATCTAAGCTGAGAATGCACATTCTTCTTCAATTTAGCGACTTCCTACAATCACTTTTAAGGTTCTATTCTTACACTGCTTTCCAGATTAGATAATATTATTAAACCTCCTAATCCATGAAAACTTCTCATGTTCACGGGACCTCCTTATCAAAACCATGTTTCCTGATGAATCCATTAACCTAAAGGAGATTCAAGTAAGGAATGAAACCCTGTCAAAGAGACAGCATCTCCTTATTTAGATCAGATGTGCTTTGCCCTTAATCACTGAAAGGTGAATGACCAAATATCTTATTTTCCCAGCACAGTCCTTCTTCATACCTGTTTTTCCACGAATTATCAGTAGTGTATCCTTTGAATTAGATGATAAATGATATTTGTTGTTGCTTAGTCACTAAGCCATGTCAACTCTTTTGTGACTCCAAGGACTGTAGTCTGCCGGGCTCCCCTGTCCATGGATTTTCCAGGCAAGAAGACCAAAGTGGGTTGCCATTTCTTTCTCTGGGGCATCTTCCTGACCCAGGGATAGAACCCATATCCCCTGCATTGGCAGACAAGTGGCTTCTTTTGCCACTGAGCCACCTGGTAAGCCCAATAAATGATACGGTCTCCCTATTAAAGGGACTTCCTGTGGCAGGGGAGTGGAGGGTGGAGAAAAGAGAGCCATGGGTAGACTCAATTGCTGATTCAGACTCCAGACACAAGGGGGCGATACCACAAGGCAAGCAGTGAATCACTCTAGCTAGCTTCCTTCCCTCCCTACTTTCTAAACTCCCACTGAAGCAGTCTTGGAAGGGGCTTGGCTTCTATCTTCAAACTATCCATAGAGGACACTGTCCTTCGTGGGCAGTCGATAGATATCACTTGATGATGATGAAGCAGCCATTGATTTTCCATTCCCTCTTCTCCCTCTGTTCCCTCCTCTCTCCCCCCTTCCTCAGGGTACAGGTCAATCAATCTTAGGCCATCTTGATCTACTTGGAAAGCTTAACTGCCATGAAGCTAAACCACTTGTCCTCTGGCTCCAATCTCTTAGAGAAATTAGTGCCAATGGAAGTGTCAGTATCAATTTCATAATGTTATTGGATGAAGGCAAGGCTGGGCCAAGTCCCATATTCCTGACGGGCTATCAAAGTGATGAGGATTATGGGTAAGGAGACAGACAGCTCTGACAGGAAAGGCAATGACTCAAGATCAATTAGACTGACAAGCCTATCTTTAAGCCATATCACTTAATGCTGACACTGTACGTTCCCCGCAGAGATTTAGAATACTGGATGCAGAGTTTTCCTGGTGTCTCCAGGGGTAACTAGAGAGCCTAGAGGCTTGCAAAGCAGCCCTTGGCCCTACACCTTTCCCAAGAGAACCTGAGCAAATGATTCTAGCTTAGGATTTTGCTCTCATGATGAGAAGCATGATTATCTGGCCCCCATTTTCCTTTATTTTTTTTTTCCCCTTTTTCCTCCCTTCTAAAGAAAATGTCAAGATAAAATGTAGGCTATGTATTTAAATTTAATTCCTTTGCAGAGTCAAGGGACATCCTGGGATTATTAAAATGGAAATCAAGATCTTGTAAAAGTCAAACCATGCTAGCAGGAGAGGAGATTTGTCACGGAAGGCAAGTGCAACAGATGGAGGCCACAAGGGTCCTGGGTTCTAATCCAGGGCCTCAGCCCAGCCTTGCTGTGAATACAACTGTTCAAAATCAGGAACCGATCACATCATTTCTCTGAGGCTTCAAATGCCTCATGTGAGGTCAACCATAACCTCCCGCTGCCCAGCAACGCGGTGAGGCAATGAAATGCCAACAGTACCAAGGGCAACATAGGGATCAGAGAGTTTTTAAGACCTTTCACGGTATGCAGAAATTGCTTTTCTTTTTCTGTGCTTGATAGAAGATGAACAGAAGCAACCTTGGAGGTAAGAATGCAGTCGATGATGAGACTGAAGACAAGTGAAAACACCAGCCTTGTCTCCTGCTAAGCGAACCATGTGTAAAGAGCATGGAAGTGATGCCCAAGCTACTTCTCTATTTCAAATCCTCTAGTAACAGTTTACTTTACCTAGCTCTCCCCCCTTCCTCAGGGTACAGGTCAATCAATCTTAGGCCATCTTGATCTACTTGGAAAGCTTAACTGCCATGAAGCTAAACCACTTGTCCTCTGGCTCCAATCTCTTAGAGAAATTAGTGCCAATGGAAGTGTCAGTATCAATTTCATAATGTTATTGGATGAAGGCAAGGCTGGGCCAAGTCCCATATTCCTGACGGGCTATCAAAGTGATGAGGATTATGGGTAAGGAGACAGACAGCTCTGACAGGAAAGGCAATGACTCAAGATCAATTAGACTGACAAGCCTATCTTTAAGCCATATCACTTAATGCTGACACTGTACGTTCCCCGCAGAGATTTAGAATACTGGATGCAGAGTTTTCCTGGTGTCTCCAGGGGTAACTAGAGAGCCTAGAGGCTTGCAAAGCAGCCCTTGGCCCTACACCTTTCCCAAGAGAACCTGAGCAAATGATTCTAGCTTAGGATTTTGCTCTCATGATGAGAAGCATGATTATCTGGCCCCCATTTTCCTTTATTTTTTTTTTCCCCTTTTTCCTCCCTTCTAAAGAAAATGTCAAGATAAAATGTAGGCTATGTATTTAAATTTAATTCCTTTGCAGAGTCAAGGGACATCCTGGGATTATTAAAATGGAAATCAAGATCTTGTAAAAGTCAAACCATGCTAGCAGGAGAGGAGATTTGTCACGGAAGGCAAGTGCAACAGATGGAGGCCACAAGGGTCCTGGGTTCTAATCCAGGGCCTCAGCCCAGCCTTGCTGTGAATACAACTGTTCAAAATCAGGAACCGATCACATCATTTCTCTGAGGCTTCAAATGCCTCATGTGAGGTCAACCATAACCTCCCGCTGCCCAGCAACGCGGTGAGGCAATGAAATGCCAACAGTACCAAGGGCAACATAGGGATCAGAGAGTTTTTAAGACCTTTCACGGTATGCAGAAATTGCTTTTCTTTTTCTGTGCTTGATAGAAGATGAACAGAAGCAACCTTGGAGGTAAGAATGCAGTCGATGATGAGACTGAAGACAAGTGAAAACACCAGCCTTGTCTCCTGCTAAGCGAACCATGTGTAAAGAGCATGGAAGTGATGCCCAAGCTACTTCTCTATTTCAAATCCTCTAGCGTAACAGTTTACTTTCCCTAGTTCTCATGAGCTTATGTTCCCAGGGCAACAGGCATAATTTTAGAGCCTGTGAGGTTATAGCTATATAAGCAGGGTTGCTTTATAATTTTTTAATTGCTCAACAATATTGTTCATTAACATTCTATTAAAAACTCCACAGTGTTTCATAATGGAATTTAAAATTCACCCTAGTTTAACATGTCCATTTCAGAATATGTCTATGGGTGAGGGGATTAGCAAACACCAATATTAATTAGCTGATCTTGACACTGACCTAAGTGGTGAGGCAAAGCAAACCAACATATGGGAAAGACCAATATGGAGCAAGCCTGGGCTGGATAACATCAATTCTGGCCAGAAGGCTGTTGTCAATTTTATCTGGAACTGCTGACTTCCCAAACACACTCCGAACATTGCCCTAATATGCAAATGTGTGAATCAGGAGATTCCTTCCAAGATGTCTTTAAATAGAAGACCCTTTAAAGACACAGTAACATAGCTGAGAGTCTTTTAAGGTCATTCCCAGATGATACAGTGCTAAAAGAGTCCACCTGCTGATGGAGGAGATGCAGGAGGTGTGGGTTCAGTTCCAGGGTCAGGAAGATCCCGTGGAGGAGGAAATGGCAACCCATCCCAGTATTCTTGCCTGGAAAATCCCATGGACAGAGGAGCCTGGCAGGCTACAGTCCATGGAGTCACAAAGAATCAGACACAACTAAGCAACTGACCATGCACACAAACAATTAAAAGAGGGGCTGGGGTCAGAGAAATTTAATGTGTTAGATGATCCTGCTAATCAAAGATGGTTCAGAATTAACGATTCATCACGCTTGGTATTGCTGCAGGAAACTGGTTCTCTAAGTGGAATGTTTTTGACTTCAGATACGATACATGTATCTTTTTAAAGTTTCACTAGGTAGACTGAGCCATAGATATTACATATGTGTGTGTCTACACACACATACAACACACACACACACTCACACCAGTAACTGTTATCTATGAAGCATCTGCCACACTCCAGGCACTGGTCTATGCTCCTGTAATATTTTCTCATTTAACAAACTACACTTCGATGAGTATCTATTATGGCCAAGAACTGTCCCAAACAATTCACAAATATTGCCTGTTTCACCCTTATAATTTTGCAACGATTATCTCCATTTTATAAACAAAGAAACAGAGGCTTCGAACTATCTTATTCCCCTGTCCACAGTCCCTCAGCTGATAAATGATGAAGCTGAATTCACACCCGAAGACCGTCTCTTGCCAAGGCTAATAGTCATTCTACACAGTCTGCCACAAGCTACCCTTTTAAGCAAACCTTCAAAAGCAATACAAAGGATGAAATGCATATTTAACTTGTTCCTTGGGTCTGTTGAAGAATTTCCATCCTATCCTCTAATTTTATTTAGGTGTGTCCTGACAATTTAGGCTTGATCCTCAAAGCCCATCGGTATCTAATTATCTACCGACCACAGCTCCTACCATCAACTGAGTAAAAGTTCTTTTTTTTCTTTTTCAAATTGTTATACTCCACAGAAACAGTATGCATTCCCATCCTGGTCATACCTGTGTTGCGGCCCAGGAACTCACCCTGATGCCTCCAGTCAGACCCTGTACTTCCCAGGAGTCAGCTAGATTCCTCTTACTACCTTGAAGCCTTTCTTGACCATGCCTCTCTGCTTCCTCCTCCTCCTGCCCACCTGGCCACTCCCTTCTCTAAATTGCTGCAGCACTTCTGAAGACCAAGACCTCCCTGTCACTCCTCTTGTCTCCTTCCCTTGATGCTTATTCTCTGAAAAGCCAGGATAAGGGTTACAAAAAGGGAGGGGCTGGTTCTCACCCCAGGTTTTTTTTAATTCCTCTCAACTGAGAAAAGATAACAGGCTTAACACGATGTCTAGGTCACGAGTATTTTCCCTCTGTACCTTTAACTACTCTGACATAAATCAGGTCATTTAACTCCTCTAAGTATTTATTTCCTCATCTATAAAATGGGGTTAAGAATAGTAACATCCTCATCAGGCTATTGTTACAGTTAAATTAAATATTTATGGAAACCACTTGGCTTGGTAGAAGTACTCAGTAACTGTTAATAATAACATGGATAAAGTAAAAACAAAAACAAATTGCAGTTAGCTCAGTCAGGAATGTTGCTGTTGATACTTTTAACCTCAACACTAATTACTGATTTGAGAGCTTCTTTTTTATTTTTTTTCTAATATGGCAGCTAACGACAGCGTTTGCACTTCTGAAAGTCTCCCACTTCATGCTAGGGGATTCGAATTAACCAATGCTTCTTGTCTCTGATCAGAGAATGAGTACTTAATGACGCAAAAAAGAAATGAGCTTTGTTATGGAGAGAAAAGATAATGGAAATGGACAGATTGGCTAACTCTTCTTGGCTTCCATGGACTTCAACCGGATTCTTCACCTCTCCAGGAACTGGGCTGGGGGTCCAACAAATGCCAAAGGGAAGCAGTGGAGAGACAGAGTTCCCTGATTTCCATACGGAAAGGAAAAATGCAGAGCAAGGAATTTAGTAAATATTTTCAGGTGTTCACGTGAAACAGCTAAAAGAACTGGATGGGAAATCCACACCCCTTGACACAGGATTCTTCATCCCATACCCTGTTTTGGGGGGGAGGCTGGGGGATGAATGAATGTGGGTGTCATCTCTGCATATCTCAGTGACAGGAAACTGGGGTTCAGAGGCGCAAGCATGCATGGCTAGGAAAACAAAGGTCAATCTGAACCTACATGAGTCAAACTTAAAAATCCCTTCTCCAGTCTTTCGGCAAGCACATGACTCCTGTAGCCCCAGTATATTAAAGCTCATGGACATCTTTGGAAGAGTCACCTGGACTTCCACTGCCAGAGCTCTCAGGGGCTGCCATGTCAAAAAGCTGAGTCTCCCCTCTGACCATGCACTGTGTGATACTGTACGTTAAATGTAATTCGTGCTGATTGTAATCACTAGGAATGAAGAGATTTCTTATAATAGTGAGCTAAAAATGGCTTATGCTAATAAATCAATAAGCAGTGAGAAGGGAAAGTGAAAAGTCTTTGAGTCATGGGGCCAGGAATGGAAGTGGTAGGGAGGGTCTCATGTGTGTGAAGAAAGCTATTGGCGACAGGACAGCCAAGGTGTCATAGTAACAGAAGCACTTGGAACAGTTTGTCAGACTCCAGGCATCTGACTACCCAGGAGCTGGAAATGTAACAGACTGTGAGTCCAAGGGTATCAGCTGACAAAGACTGGGCAGCCTCAGTAGCTGCATGACTTTAAGTAAGTTGCTTAGGCTCTCTGAACTTTGGTTTCCTCATCAGTAAAACTAGGGAACAAGTTTACCTCCTAAGACAGTTCATTCACCAATTTTGATGTTTCTTAAGCAGCTCCCATGTGACAGGCACTGTTCTAGGTAGAACAAAGCCCCTCTCTCATGTAGTTAAATCTTCTGGGGGGATGCACCGGACTGTGCATAACTAAATCAATAAATACCTGTCAGGTATAAGAGTCAGAAAGAGACATGCAGCAGTGTAAGGGGCACAGAGGGATGGAAGCTAACTTCATGTATGGGGCTTCCCCGGTGGCTCCGTGGTAAAGAATCCACCTGCCAATGCAGGAGACACAGGTTCAATTCCTAGATGGAGAAGATCCCCCAGTGAAGGAAATGGCAGCCCACTCCAATACTCTTGCCTGGGAAACCCCATGGACAGAGGAGCCTGGTGGACTACAGTCCACAGGGCCACAAAGAATCAGACACTACTTAGTGACCAGACACCAACAACAAAAGAAAGATTTAGAGGATCCAGTGGGTTCACAGGGCATGCCCTGCAATCAGCACATGGGTGATTGTGAGGTTAGGAAAACAGAAAGCCTATATCCTCAGAAATATTTAGTGAAAATGTTGAGCTTTGCAGGTGGGGAGGACTTGAGCAGTTCCCTGGGACTGATACATGAGATGCTGGGGTCCCCAGCCTCTGGGCCACAGGTCAGTAGCTCCTATCAGATCAGTGGTGGCATAAGATTAGAAATAAAGGGCACAATGAACACCATGCGCTTGAGTCATCCTGAAACCATGCCCTGCCTCCCGTCCATGGAAAAACTGTCTTCCAAGAAACCAGTTCTTGTTGCCAAAAAACACTGGGGACTGCTGAAGGGTACTTTTCAGGAAAAAGCCTTGAAACGTGCAACTCCAGGTGAGGCTGTTTACCCCAAATCTGTAAGCCAACTATGAATCTGACTCCCAATATCTATTAAGGCTGTGAGGGACTTTGATTCAAGATTGGAGATTCTCCAAGTTCAAGGCAGGCTGTTTGAACCTTAGCTGGACAGATTACCTGTCCTCTCCTATGCCTCAGTTTCTCGGCCTGAATAATGGGAGAAATAATAGTACTGACCTTACAAGACTCGTGCTGCAGACTTTAAGTAAGTTGCTTAGGCTCTCTGAACTTTGGTTTCCTCATCAGTAAAACTAGGGAACAAGTTTACCTCCTAAGACAGTTCATTCACCAATTTTGATGTTTCTTAAGCAGCTCCCATGTGACAGGCACTGTTCTAGGTAGAACAAAGCCCCTCTCTCATGTAGTTAAATCTTCTGGGGGGATGCACCGGACTGTGCATAACTAAATCAATAAATACCTGTCAGGTATAAGAGTCATAAAGAGACATGCAGCAGTGTAAGGGGCACAGAGGGATGGAAGCTAACTTCATGTATGGGGCTTCCCTGGTGGCTCCGTGGTAAAGAATCCACCTGCCAATGCAGGAGACACAGGTTCAATTCCTAGATGGAGAAGATCCCCCAGTGAAGGAAATGGCAGCCCACTCCAATACTCTTGCCTGGGAAACCCCATGGACAGAGGAGCCTGGTGGACTACAGTCCACAGGGCCACAAAGAATCAGACACTACTTAGTGACCAGACACCAACAACAAAAGAAAGATTTAGAGGATCCAGTGGGTTCACAGGGCATGCCCTGCAATCAGCACATGGGTGATTGTGAGGTTAGGAAAACAGAAAGCCTATATCCTCAGAAATATTTAGTGAAAATGTTGAGCTTTGCAGGTGGGGAGGACTTGAGCAGTTCCCTGGGACTGATACATGAGATGCTGGGGTCCCCAGCCTCTGGGCCACAGGTCAGTAGCTCCTATCAGATCAGTGGTGGCATAAGATTAGAAATAAAGGGCACAATGAACACCATGCGCTTGAGTCATCCTGAAACCATGCCCTGCCTCCCGTCCATGGAAAAACTGTCTTCCAAGAAACCAGTTCTTGTTGCCAAAAAACACTGGGGACTGCTGAAGGGTACTTTTCAGGAAAAAGCCTTGAAACGTGCAACTCCAGGTGAGGCTGTTTACCCCAAATCTGTAAGCCAACTATGAATCTGACTCCCAATATCTATTAAGGCTGTGAGGGACTTTGATTCAAGATTGGAGATTCTCCAAGTTCAAGGCAGGCTGTTTGAACCTTAGCTGGACAGATTACCTGTCCTCTCCTATGCCTCAGTTTCTCGGCCTGAATAATGGGAGAAATAATAGTACTGACCTTACAAGACTCTAAGATTGCTGCAAGAATTAAATGGAGAAATGTCTGTAAAATACTTAGCACAGTACTACGTTCAGTCATGCCCGACTCTTTGTGACCCCATGGACTGTAGCTCACTAGGATCCACTGTCCATGGTATTCCCTGGCAAGGGTGAATGGGTGGCTGTTCCCTTCTCAGGGCATCTTCTCAACCCAGGGATTGAACCTGGGCCTCCCACATTGCAGGCAGCTTCTTTCCTGTCTGCACCATCAGGGAAGCCCACCTGGCTGCCAGGAGGGGCTGAATCACCGTGAGCTGTTTGAATAGCATTATTAAGCATAGATAGGTGTATAGATATGCATCTCTTGTTGAGAGGAGAGGCCATGATTAACGAACTGCTAAGGACTGGAATTGCATGTCCTTTGACAATCTGCCCTGAGCTCTCTTCTCTGCCTCAGGCTCCACAGAAAGGCACTGATTGTTTCATCTGACACTAGAAGTCCACAGAAGCAAAGTCGGCCCTGTCTTGTGCCCAGGTAGGCGGTGTGTGCTCTGCTGTGAGGGAAATCAGGCTGAAGAGATGCCATGCCTGGAGATGTCGCAGGCCCCGCCCCTACGAGTGATGGAGTACTAAGTTTAGTCAAAGCCAGAGGCCCTTCTGAACAGAAAGAAATGGGAATAATAAACCGTGCCTCATTTGTTTGCACCGCCAGTTAGGCAGTCAGTCAATCCAAAAAAATATATTGAATGCCTGTTGTGAGCAAAGTATTAAATAAGCACATTAATAGCTACCATTTGTTGAGAACTAAATACAAGCCAGGCGTGACATTCTGTATATCCTCCCGACAGGGTTCACAACCGCTTGCTCTGTGAATTTTGACCTGAGCGCCTCACTATTCACCCACCCCAGGCTCCAAAGGAAGGGACCCCTCCTTCAGCATCCATCCCCACACCCCAGTATGGTGCCCAGTTCATCTTGCTCTGCTGCTGCTGATGGGATCTTAGGTGTTCTAGCTTCATAGGCCTCTTCCAGGGTAGCTCAGACAGTAAAGAATCTGCCTGCAGTGCAGGAGATCTGGGTTCAGTCCCTGGATTGGGAAGATTCCCCTGGAGACGGGATTGGATACCCACTCCAGTATTCTTGCCTGGAGAATTGCACAGACAGAGCAGCCTGGAGGGCTACAGTCCATGGGGTCACAAAGAGTCAGACATGACTGAATAACTAGCACTTTCACTTCTCTTTCCCACCAGAGCAGAGACATAGTAGAATTACATCCATGCCCTTAAAATGACTGGTATGTCAGCAGGCATCCAGTATGGTTAGAATGAATGAGTAAATGAATGAATGGGCGCTGCAGAGTGTGGTGGCTCTTACTTCAGCCCTGGAAGGCATGCATACGTGCTCAGTCATGTCTGATGCTTTGAGACTCAATGGACGGTAGCCCACCAGGCCCCTCTACCATCGATTTCCCAGGCAAGAACATTGGAATGGGTTGCCATTTCCTATTCCAGGGACTCTTCCTGACACAGAGATAAAACCTGCCTCTCTTGCATCTCCTGCACTGGCAGGCAGATTCTTGACCACTTGTACTACCTGGGAAACCCAATTCAGCCCTGGAGTTTCTGCAAAGTCCTTGGTAACTAACATCATGGTGGCCACCACTGGGGTCCAGCCAAAATCCTCCTGAGGCTCTATTTCTGCCTGGCTCAGCAGGATACACAGAGCTTCTCCCAGGTTTCTGAAAATATATCCTTGCTGACTATGCTTCAAGTACTGTGCTCTTGGCAGGCACCTACTGCCCCAGATATTCCCCCAATTCCATAAGCTAGGTACTATAAACAGCACCATTTTGCAGATGAAGAAACTGAGGCTCAGAAAAATATAATCCCTGACTCAGCATCAAGTAGGTGGAAACTCAGAGCTAGGATTTCCACATGTGTATGTTTAGGGCCTGAACACTCCCTGTACTTTACAAAGCCTGGAGGTGGCAGAAGTCAGGAAAGAGGTATGACTGATGGTGTGATGCATCCATGAGCTGAGATGCTGGCTCTAGGGGCACATCCCAAGCCCACAGTGGAGCCCCAGGGCCCCGGAATTCTGTAGACAACTCAAAGCCCTTTGCCAATCAACCTTTCCAGCTCTCCCCCTCTCTCTAGAGGAAAGAGATTAAAGGAAATCTGTGCCACTTAAAGAATTAAAGCAGGAGGAGCAGGCAGATGGAGACATGTGGTAGTGTCTCGGTGACCACATCCAACCCACAGCCCTGGTGAGATCAGAGGCAGCTCTAGGGGAGAAAGCACTTCCCAGTTTTTGGACTGGGCTCAAGTCCTGGCTCTCATAATGCATTTTTTTTTATAAGAACAACCACATAACATACTTCCTGGAAGTACAAAATCTGTTAAACCATTGCCCCTTGGAAGCATCATCATCACCATCACTATAA
Source organism: Tragulus kanchil (assembly GCA_022376925.1). Taxonomy (NCBI): domain Eukaryota; kingdom Metazoa; phylum Chordata; class Mammalia; order Artiodactyla; family Tragulidae; genus Tragulus; species Tragulus kanchil. Next base: position 2,525,776 of record JAIOJX010000032.1, on the reverse strand, counting down.
CCTTCACCACCATGACTCCTTACCTGTGCACAGCACTGTGTGACTCCACGAGTTTTCACACTCACTGGCTCATTGACTCCCCTCTCCCAATTACCCCCCCAACAGAGCTAAAGCAGGTAACATCCTGCCCTTCTAGCCAATGACCAAACTAAGACCCAGTGAGCTGCCTGAGATTGCTCAATCAACCAGCTAACAGGAGAAGCCAGGATTTCTGACCTCTTGCTCCCATGCTGTGCTCCTATCCCACTCTGATTGCATGCAACAAAACACCCAGGATGGAGAGGGAGGCATTAAACAGAGCAGCTGCTACATTAGTAAAAACCCAAAGTAGACATCAAGGAGATCCAACCAGTCCATCCTAAAGGAAATCAACCCAGAATATTCATTGGAAGGACAGATGCTGAAGAAGTTCCAATATTTTGGTCACCTGATGCACAGAGCTGACTCACTGGAAAAGACCCTGATGCTGGGAGAGATTGAAGGTAAAAGGAGAAGAGGCGGTAGAGGATGAGATGGTTGGATAGCATCACCAACTCAATGGACATGAGTCTGAGCAAACTCCTGGAGATAGTAAAAGATGAGGAGGCCTGGTGTGCTGCAGTCCAGGGGGTCCTAAAGAGTCAGACACAACTGAGTGACTGGACAACAACAAGAAAGACATCTCCCCCATTCCAGCAGCTGGAGCACACTTTGAATTCGGGTTTCTTTGATAAGAAAAGAAGGATAGGATGAAAAGGGGCTCACATCCAATCTCCCCAGAATCACTGAAATTATACAACCAAACTGAAGGAAACAGGAAACAGGCAGAGAAAAGTGCCCTGGCAGCAGAGTGGCATTAAAGGAAATCGGCCACTTAAAGAATTAAAGCAGGAGGAGCAGGCAGATGGAGACATGTGGTAGTGTCTCGGTGACCACATCCAACCCACAGCCCTGGTGAGATCAGAGGCAGCTCTAGGGGAGAAAGCACTTCCCAGTTTTTGGACTGGGCTCAAGTCCTGGCTCTCATAATGCATTTTTTTTTATAAGAACAACCACATAACATACTTCCTGGAAGTACAAAATCTGTTAAACCATTGCCCCTTGGAAGCATCATCATCACCATCACTATAACCTTCACCACCATGACTCCTTACCTGTGCACAGCACTGTGTGACTCCACGAGTTTTCACACTCACTGGCTCATTGACTCCCCTCTCCCAATTACCCCCCAACAGAGCTAAAGCAGGTAACATCCTGCCCTTCTAGCCAATGACCAAACTAAGACCCAGTGAGCTGCCTGAGATTGCTCAATCAACCAGCTAACAGGAGAAGCCAGGATTTCTGACCTCTTGCTCCCATGCTGTGCTCCTATCCCACTCTGATTGCATGCAACAAAACACCCAGGATGGAGAGGGAGGCATTAAACAGAGCAGCTGCTACATTAGTAAAAACCCAAAGTAGACATCAAGGAGATCCAACCAGTCCATCCTAAAGGAAATCAACCCAGAATATTCATTGGAAGGACAGATGCTGAAGAAGTTCCAATATTTTGGTCACCTGATGCACAGAGCTGACTCACTGGAAAAGACCCTGATGCTGGGAGAGATTGAAGGTAAAAGGAGAAGAGGGCGGTAGAGGATGAGATGGTTGGATAGCATCACCAACTCAATGGACATGAGTCTGAGCAAACTCCTGGAGATAGTAAAAGATGAGGAGGCCTGGTGTGCTGCAGTCCAGGGGGTCCTAAAGAGTCAGACACAACTGAGTGACTGGACAACAACAAGAAAGACATCTCCCCCATTCCAGCAGCTGGAGCACACTTTGAATTCGGGTTTCTTTGATAAGAAAAGAAGGATAGGATGAAAAGGGGCTCACATCCAATCTCCCCAGAATCACTGAAATTATACAACCAAACTGAAGGAAACAGGAAACAGGCAGAGAAAAGTGCCCTGGCAGCAGAGTGGCATTAAATGTAGGCTAAGGCATGGCTTCCGGTCAAACTGAAGAAAGCAGGCAGAGTGGGCGGGAGCGTGGAAAACAGAGTGGCAGGCCCCTGACTTCCACTGGTAAAATTTTCCTAGAGTTTTCAACTGAACAAATCAGTTAAGACAAGGTGGGGAAGACATTGCAAGCAAGACCCTTTTTCCTATATATGTACTTTTAATGTGGAACCTCCACCATACTGTAGAGAGTGGAAGAAATATGTGAATAAAATGGAAATTGAGCAAAACATATGTCTTTTTATAGCCAATGATTCATACAAAGTGACAGCTCTTAAATATTAATAATAAGTCCATTTTTAGGGCATAGGCTGAATATGAAGAGAGATGACAACATTTCTCTATATTTGCTTCATGGTCCAAATTTAGAAAAATAAATACAGTAAATATTCTACCTATATAGTTGGCAATACTTATATAGTTCATCATCTGCCTCAGGGCCTTGGTTCCACTTGGGAACAAATACACCACTTCAACTTGACACTGAGATCATAATTTGGAGCTTGTAAGAAACTTGTTTCAAGAATTCAAATACTCTCACATAAGTTTCAAATATGACAAACAGACGGCATTTTCATGAAAACATGAAACTTGCTCGTCACCGACTTACACAAAACCTTAGCATGCTTCCTCAGTGTTAGAAATTCTCCAGTTAAGAGAGTCTGGGGACGTCCTTGGCAGTCCAGTGTTAAGACTTGGCCTTCCAGTGCAGGGTGTGCAGGTTCAGTTCCTGGTAGGAGAGCTAAGGTCCTACACGCCTCATGGCCAAAAAGTCAAAACATAAAACAGATGCAGCATTGTAACAAGTTCAATAAAGGCCTTAAAAATGGTCCATATGAAAAAGAGAGACAGAGCCCATGGTCCTTCTTCCGTGATGCCTCCCTGGACAGAAGGCAGAGAGCTCTCCTTCGGGCTGACAGGCTTTAGGGAGGGACCAAGCCCCTTCCAATTATCATCTTTGCTTGAGTTGTGGCTTCCTCCATAGGGCATCAGAAGCAGAAAGAAGTGTGTCCTGACCAAGGCTACTTATTTGCATTCCTTGGCCAGTCCTGAGAGGTGGAGGAACAGGAAACTCACAGTGACCTTCAAGGAAAGGTAAAGGTGTTTCTGTCAACTACAACTTCAGGAGAACACCTGGGAGGCACAACACTGTGTCCCTGGGGGCTGTGAGATGCTTACACAATCTTGAATCCCACTTTGGGCAAGCTGGGGCTGCACCAGAGTTCACCCCAATGACACCCCTGAGCTACTGCCCAGCCCTTTGTGAAGCCCGCTGACTCCCACTATCTGAACAATCCTGGGAAAGACTGAGGGCAAGAGGAGAAGCAGGCAACAGAGGATGAGATGATTAGATGGCATCACTGACTCAGTGGACATGAGCTTGAGCAACTCCAGTGGATGCTGAAGGTCAGGGAAGCCTGGCATGCTGCAGTCCATGGGATCACAAAGAGTCAAGCACAACTGAGCGACTGAACAACAACAACAGTCTTAATAGAATAGGATTGCCCTCGCCCATCTTGCTTTTCCTCTACCTCTGATGATGAGCTGGGAAAGGCTAGCTGCCAGCATGGGGCTGACACACCACTGATACAGTGAATCACCTGCCAAGGGAAAGGGAGGGCCGGGGATGAAGAGCCGAGCAGATGCTCTGACTACAGAAGCCACGGGTGACAAAGCTCACGCTCCCAGGGTGAGAGCTCACGATTCTCCGAGCCCATCCCTCTCCCTGGCACGTGTGAGGGAGAGCAGATGGCAGAGAGCAGAGCCCAGTGCTTGGACTCTGACAGGGTCTAGAGCAAGTCTGCAGGAACTCCGGTTGCCTGGGGCAAAGGGGACAAGTTGGGGTCGTGCAGAGCAGTGAAGCACAAGGCCTCTGCATGTACAAGTTCAATAAAGGGCCTTAAAATGGTTCCAAAATTGAAAAGAGAGACAGAGCCCATGGTCCTTCTTCCGTGATGCCTCCCTGGACAGAAGGCAGAGAGCTCTCCTTCGGGCTGACAGGCTTTAGGGAGGGACCAAGCCCCTTCCAATTATCATCTTTGCTTGAGTTGTGGCTTCCTCCATAGGGCATCAGAAGCAGAAAGAAGTGTGTCCTGACCAAGGCTACTTATTTGCATTCCTTGGCCAGTCCTGAGAGGTGGAGGAACAGGAAACTCACAGTGACCTTCAAGGAAAGGTAAAGGTGTTTCTGTCAACTACAACTTCAGGAGAACACCTGGGAGGCACAACACTGTGTCCCTGGGGGCTGTGAGATGCTTACACAATCTTGAATCCCACTTTGGGCAAGCTGGGGCTGCACCAGAGTTCACCCCAATGACACCCCTGAGCTACTGCCCAGCCCTTTGTGAAGCCCGCTGACTCCCACTATCTGAACAATCCTGGGAAAGACTGAGGGCAAGAGGAGAAGCAGGCAACAGAGGATGAGATGATTAGATGGCATCACTGACTCAGTGGACATGAGCTTGAGCAACTCCAGTGGATGCTGAAGGTCAGGGAAGCCTGGCATGCTGCAGTCCATGGGATCACAAAGAGTCAAGCACAACTGAGCGACTGAACAACAACAACAGTCTTAATAGAATAGGATTGCCCTCGCCCATCTTGCTTTTCCTCTACCTCTGATGATGAGCTGGGAAAGGCTAGCTGCCAGCATGGGGCTGACACACCACTGATACAGTGAATCACCTGCCAAGGGAAAGGGAGGGCCGGGGATGAAGAGCCGAGCAGATGCTCTGACTACAGAAGCCACGGGTGACAAAGCTCACGCTCCCAGGGTGAGAGCTCACGATTCTCCGAGCCCATCCCTCTCCCTGGCACGTGTGAGGGAGAGCAGATGGCAGAGAGCAGAGCCCAGTGCTTGGACTCTGACAGGGTCTAGAGCAAGTCTGCAGGAACTCCGGTTGCCTGGGGCAAAGGGGAAAAGTTGGGGGTCGTGCAGAGCAGTGAAGCACAAGGCCTCTGCCATCAGGCGAACTTGAACTTGGGTTCAAATCCCAGTTTCCCATTTATGAGTTGAGTGGCCTAGGGGAGTTTCTTTAGTTTCTCTCTCCATTTCTCCATCTATGAAAGGGTATTGATAAGTAAGCCAAACTCAGGGTTACATGAAAAATGTTTAACATAGTGATCATTATGACTTAGTGACTGAGCACAACCTTTAGTGAAACTGAGTATCTTCCTTCCAAAGGTCAAAGGTGAGCAAAAGTCTAAGGTCAAAAGGGGAAGTTCTGTCTTTGAGCCTCTCTGCTTTCCTGAAGGATTCCTAGCATTATCTTTTCTTTTTTTTTTTTTTTCATCTCTTTTCCCAAAATCCCACCCCCAAGAAATCCTGGCACCATGAAGCTCCAGCACAATGGCCAAGGCCCTTTCCTGAGATGAGAGCTAGCCAGCTAACCCCACAGAAGCCCCCCTGCACATTCAGACACAACCACCCCAACTACTCCATCCTCCCGTCACCTCACCCCAACTACAGAGCTGGAAAAGGGAAGCAGGGTCGCATTCAAGAGAGCAACTCAGAAGCCATATGTCAGGTTCCAGAAATGTCCACATCATCACAATATACAGGATGATGCTAACACAGAGGATCTCATCACCCCTGCGTCCTCTTATCTAATAGAAAAGTGCAGGGCAAGGATTCAAACATTCCTCAGGAGCAGCAAGCTAGCTGCTAATCTACAAGGGACCCAGCAAGCCTGTGGAGGGAGTGTGGCCCTTGATCCCATCTGTGCCCTCTGTCTGAGGCCGTTACAGCTCTCCTGGAGAAAAATAAAATATCCAAGCAGCAGTGGGTCAGGGGGAGGGGGTGGGAGGCAGGAGAGGGGTACATGCCACTCCAAGAATTTGATGAGCGCCTGATATCAGCAGCATATATTAGCCCTTTAATAAATTAGAGAGCTATTCATTTAAATGGATTCTGCTGTCCCTTTGGTGCCAGTTAATCTGTAATTCAGATAGATCAGGGGCGGCTTTGCTGGGAGCCTAGAGTCCAGAATATAGAATGATTCTGTCTGCAGAGAGCTGGGGATTTCACTTGGTAAGTAGCATGCATGTCCTGTGTGTTATTTCATGTCTGCTGCTCTCTCTCGCTCATCTCTAAACCCCGAGTGACAGGCACAAGTCCCAGCGATTTGTCCGGGAGAAATACACACGACCCCAGACCCATCTAAACACATCCCACGCACATCCTGCTGTCTATACACACCTCCCACACTTTCCATTCTGGGCACAGCCCCATCCGAACAAACACATGAGCTGGGCAAACACCCTCAAGTACGCCAACCAAGACGGGCAAATGAACATGCCAGCCAGTGCTTGCACCCATTTTCCAGAACACACACCCCGTCTTTAGAGAGTTATCGTCACTCTAAACTATAGCAGAAATCTGGAGAGGGGGTGCACAACGCCATCTCATATGGGCTGAATTATGTCCCCTCAAAATATGTTGAAGCCTTAACTCCCCCACATTTCATAATGTAATTGTGTTTGGACATTCTGTCTTGAAAGAATAACCTAAGCCAAAATAGCATCATTAGGGTGGGCTCTAATTCAATACGGGCTTCCCCAGTGGTGCCTTTGTTTTAAAAATCCACCTGCAATGCAGGAGATGCAGGAGGTATGAGTTCAATTCCTGGAATGGGAAGATCCCCTGGAGGAGGGCATGGCAACCCGCTCCCGTATTCTTGCCTGGAGAATCCCATGAACAGAGGAGCCTGGTGGACTACAGTTAATAGGGTCACAAAGAGTCAGACACGACTGAAGCAACTGAGTACGCACACATGCATGCATGCTAATCTGATATGACATGTGTCCCTGTGAGATAAACTTAAAACACAGACACACCCAGAGGGAAAACTATGTGAAGACACAGGGGGGAAGATGACCATCCAGCAGCCCAGTAGAGAGACCTCAGAAGAAACCAACCTTGACCTTGGACCTACAGCCTCCAGGACTGGGAGAAAGCAGATTTGCCTTGTCTTAACCACCCAGTCTACGGTACTTTGTGACAACAGCCCTAGCAAATGAAGTCACTAAGCCCGATTGCAGCCGGTGCTTGGATGTTACACAGCCCCCATAGAGGGAGCCCAGCCTGTACCAGTAAAGGCTGGTCCACTTCTGCACAAGGACACTTGTCTGCAGGGCCCTTCTTGTCTTCAATAGTGTAATGACCAAACACCACAGGGATGTTAGAAAGGTTGGCCATGGAGACCACACTATCAAAGATCTCCTGCAGCTGCTTCTACAACTACTGCTTCATGCACTGTGCTGGGCTAAGTCACTTCAGTCATGTCTGACTCTTTGTGACCCCATGGACTGCAGCTCGCTACACTCCTCTGTCCATAGGATTCTCCAGGCAAGAACACTGGTGTGGGTTGCCATGCCCTCCTTCAGGGGATCTTTCCAATCCAGGGTTTGAACCTGCATCTCTTATATCTCCTGCATTGGAGGCAGAATTTTTACCATTAATGTCACCTGGGATGCCCTACTATGCACAGAAGAGCCCAACTCAGCAGCAAGTTCTAAGGATTCCTAGAGTGTCTAAAGACAGAAGGATGATAACAAGGACAGTGATAAAATGACAAGCATTTTTGAAACGTCCCACATACCAGGCTGGCGCTAAGCACTTTCAGTCCATTACCCCACTCAACGCTCCCAACCATCCTCTTTAAGTAAGTACAGCTACTGTTGTTATTTAGAGTTGAGGAAATTGAAGCTCAGAAAGATTTAAGGGAATTGCACAAGTCCCTGACCTAATCACTACGATAATTTAGGTTTCATTCGGTTGCACAAATATTGATTGCACTTGTTTTCTTTTCCAGATCCCATGCTGGGAAGTGCTGGAAGATGTTGGGTGCTTCCATCCAGGGGTCTGCTACGTTCCCGTCAGGCACAGAGTATGGCCCCCACAAGTGTTCCTCAAATAGTTGTTGCAGGCACAGCAGAAATTACAAGTCTTTGGTGTGATATCCCAAGCAGGTGTGCAGGAAGAGAACCAGATGAGCAGCAGAGACCCTGAGTCTAGTTCCAGGTCCGCCCAGCTACTTGACTGCTCTGGGCCTTGGTCTCCTCATCAGAAAAGTGTGGATTATATCGAACCTGGCCACCCCCCAGGGTGCAGAAGCACCCACCAGGTCATATGTTGGGTTCCCAAAAAGGTTTGTTTGGGTTTTCCTAACATCTTATGGAAAACCCAAACAAATTTTTGGAAACCAGTCAACCCTAAAGGAAATCAACTGTGAATATTCATCAGAAGGACTGATGCTGAAGCTGAGCTAAAGGGCCCTTCTTTGTCTTCAATAGTGTAATGACCAAACACCACAGGGATGTTAGAAAGGTTGGCCATGGAGACCACACTATCAAAGATCTCCTGCAGCTGCTTCTACAACTACTGCTTCATGCACTGTGCTGGGCTAAGTCACTTCAGTCATGTCTGACTCTTTGTGACCCCATGGACTGCAGCTCGCTACACTCCTCTGTCCATAGGATTCTCCAGGCAAGAACACTGGTGTGGGTTGCCATGCCCTCCTTCAGGGGATCTTTCCAATCCAGGGTTTGAACCTGCATCTCTTATATCTCCTGCATTGGAGGCAGAATTTTTACCATTAATGTCACCTGGGATGCCCTACTATGCACAGAAGAGCCCAACTCAGCAGCAAGTTCTAAGGATTCCTAGAGTGTCTAAAGACAGAAGGATGATAACAAGGACAGTGATAAAATGACAAGCATTTTTGAAACGTCCCACATACCAGGCTGGCGCTAAGCACTTTCAGTCCATTACCCCACTCAACGCTCCCAACCATCCTCTTTAAGTAAGTACAGCTACTGTTGTTATTTAGAGTTGAGGAAATTGAAGCTCAGAAAGATTTAAGGGAATTGCACAAGTCCCTGACCTAATCACTACGATAATTTAGGTTTCATTCGGTTGCACAAATATTGATTGCACTTGTTTTCTTTTCCAGATCCCATGCTGGGAAGTGCTGGAAGATGTTGGGTGCTTCCATCCAGGGGTCTGCTACGTTCCCGTCAGGCACAGAGTATGGCCCCCACAAGTGTTCCTCAAATAGTTGTTGCAGGCACAGCAGAAATTACAAGTCTTTGGTGTGATATCCCAAGCAGGTGTGCAGGAAGAGAACCAGATGAGCAGCAGAGACCCTGAGTCTAGTTCCAGGTCCGCCCAGCTACTTGACTGCTCTGGGCCTTGGTCTCCTCATCAGAAAAGTGTGGATTATATCGAACCTGGCCACCCCCCAGGGTGCAGAAGCACCCACCAGGTCATATGTTGGGTTCCCAAAAAGTTTGTTTGGGTTTTTCCCTAACATCTTATGGAAAAACCCAAACAAATTTTTTGGCCAAACCAGTCAACCCTAAAGGAAATCAACTGTGAATATTCATCAGAAGGACTGATGCTGAAGCTGAAGCTCCAATACTTTGGCCACTTGATGCAAAGAGCCAACCCACGGGAAAAGACGCCGATGCTGGGAGAAACAGAAGGCAGAAGAAGAAGGGGACAACAGAGATGAGATGGTTGGATGTCATTACCAACTCAGCAGATGTAAGTTTAAGCAAGATCCAGGAGATGATGAAGGACAAGGAAGCCTGTCATGCCACAGCCCATGGGGTTGCAAAGAGTCAGACTCGACCAAGGGAATGAACAATAACAATAACAATAACAAATAATGCTGTACCTGTGAACCACCAGCTGTGGAAACAACAGACACCCAAGTCCCTGCCCTTGATGGGCTTGCCTCCCAGAGGCAATACCCATGATCAAGAGGAAACAGGGAACCCAGAGCACATGGTGAGGAACTGCTAAGCACTACAGAGACACATGAAGCAGGGAAAAGGGCCAGGTGTGATGGTGGTGGGGTGGTCAGGAAAACCATCTGTGGAGGTGACACTGGACGAGGCCTGAGGGCCATGAAGGAGGAGCTGGGGGACCAGCTAGGGGAAGTAAGTTCTTGCAGATAGAAACCCATGTGCAAAGACTCTGAGAAAACAGAGTGCTCAGTGTGTTCAGGAATATCACAGAGGTCGGCGGAGCTGATGGGAAGAGAATGGGGAGATGAGGGAATGAGGAGATGAGGATTGAGTGGACAATCCGGGCCAGGCCATGCAGGACTACATGGGGAGGAGGGTGCTCTCTTCTCCCTGTGCTGGGACGCCATCCGGGCTTGAACACCAGGGGCTGGGATGATCTGATCATGCTTCATAGAGGATCGCCTGAGCTGCTGTTTGCACAGGAATTGTGGGTCAGGGCGAGAAGTCAAAACATTAGCCCCATTCAAAGCCTAGCTTAATCATCTAAGAAAAAGACAAAGATGAAGGCACAACCCAAGTGTGAGACGTTATCTTTGTTCAGCATGGGGAACTCTACCCTATGCTCTGTGGTGACCTAAATGGGAAGGAAATACTAAAAAAATGGGATATATGTATACATATGACCCGGGAACCCTAAGGAAATCAACTGTGAATATTCATCAGAAGGACTGATGCTGAAGCTGAAGCTCCAATACTTTGGCCACTTGATGCAAAGAGCCAACCCACGGGAAAAGACGCCGATGCTGGGAGAAACAGAAGGCAGAAGAAGAAGGGGACAACAGAGATGAGATGGTTGGATGTCATTACCAACTCAGCAGATGTAAGTTTAAGCAAGATCCAGGAGATGATGAAGGACAAGGAAGCCTGTCATGCCACAGCCCATGGGGTTGCAAAGAGTCAGACTCGACCAAGGGAATGAACAATAACAATAACAATAACAAATAATGCTGTACCTGTGAACCACCAGCTGTGGAAACAACAGACACCCAAGTCCCTGCCCTTGATGGGCTTGCCTCCCAGAGGCAATACCCATGATCAAGAGGAAACAGGGAACCCAGAGCACATGGTGAGGAACTGCTAAGCACTACAGAGACACATGAAGCAGGGAAAAGGGCCAGGTGTGATGGTGGTGGGGTGGTCAGGAAAACCATCTGTGGAGGTGACACTGGACGAGGCCTGAGGGCCATGAAGGAGGAGCTGGGGGACCAGCTAGGGGAAGTAAGTTCTTGCAGATAGAAACCCATGTGCAAAGACTCTGAGAAAACAGAGTGCTCAGTGTGTTCAGGAATATCACAGAGGTCGGCGGAGCTGATGGGAAGAGAATGGGGAGATGAGGGAATGAGGAGATGAGGATTGAGTGGACAATCCGGGCCAGGCCATGCAGGACTACATGGGGAGGAGGGTGCTCTCTTCTCCCTGTGCTGGGACGCCATCCGGGCTTGAACACCAGGGGCTGGGATGATCTGATCATGCTTCATAGAGGATCGCCTGAGCTGCTGTTTGCACAGGAATTGTGGGTCAGGGCGAGAAGTCAAAACATTAGCCCCATTCAAAGCCTAGCTTAATCATCTAAGAAAAAGACAAAGATGAAGGCACAACCCAAGTGTGAGACGTTATCTTTGTTCAGCATGGGGAACTCTACCCTATGCTCTGTGGTGACCTAAATGGGAAGGAAATACTAAAAAAATGGGATATATGTATACATATGACTGATTCATATGGGGCTTCCCTGGCGGCTTAGTGGTAAACAGCCTGCCTGCCAGTGCAGGAGACACAGGTTCGATCCCTGGGCCAGGAAGATATTCTAGACAAGGAAACAGCAACCCACTCCAGTATTCTTGCCTGGAAAATCCCATGGACAGAAGAGCCTAGCAGGCTAGCATCCATGGAGTCTCAAAGAGTATGACAAGATTTAGTGACTAAACAATCCAATCCAATGGGTGATTAAATTCATCGTACAGCAGAAACTAACACAGCATTGTAACACAGCCATATTCCGATAATTCTTTTTCTTAAATAGTATTCATCTTCAGCCACTGCTATCATCTTCACATCTAATCTCAACATATTCACAATGGGTTAAATTTTGCATCTTGGTATCCGACAAGTGATTGCAACACTTTTCTTCCCTTTTCTTTCTTTTTTTTTTTTTTTAACATTTCAAATGATCTTCATTAAGAGGGAAAAAAAAGAGTTGTTTTTAATTTGCTCATCCATTTCAATTGTTTCATGTTCCTTTATCGATCTTTATGTTGAAATACTTCTTTTAATATTTCAAAAATGGATGTCTTGTTTAGTGGCTTTCAAACCTGGCATCAGGTAATAGCTAGCTTGCCAAGACAGTGAGATCCCCCTTTCCCCCACTAATAAAAAATCAATAAGTCATTAGAGATGCCTTTAATCAAGATTAAATAAATGAATAAATTTAACTTTCACCCAACCATGAAAACTATATACTTGCTATAGTAAAATAGCACAGTCAAGTTTGAACGCTTGAGGATCAACTTGGGCTTAAAGAATAAAACCTTACCACAGCCTCCCCATCAATGATTAACCCCATACTTGATCCCCAGTGGTCAAAGGGACACAGGATGCTCGTGTGTGCCTCCCCAAGACATGGGTAGGGTCAGCTTTGGCATCTTGAATGCCTTCCACTCAATGCCCACAACAGATCAGAACAAACTGATATTAAAAGAAGCTATGACAAGCCTAGACGGCATATTAAAAAGCAGAGGCATCACTTTGCCAAGAAAGGTCTGTATGGTCAAAGCCATGTTTTTTTCAGTAGTCATGTATGGATGTGAGAGGTGGACCATAAAGAAGACTGAGCACTGAAGAACTGATGCCTTTTAACTGTGGTGCTGGAGAAGACTCTTGAGAGTCCCTTGGACAGCAACAAGATCAAACCAGTCAATCCTAAAGGAAATCAACCATGAATATCATTGGAAGGACCAATGTTGAAGCTGAAGTTCTAGTACTTTGGCCACCTGATGCAAAGAGCCAACTCACTGGAAAAGACCCTGATGCTGGGAAAAATTGATGGCAAAATAAGAAGGGGGTGGTAGAAGATGAAATGGTTGGATGGCATCACTGATTCAATGGACATGAGTTTGAGCAAACTCCAGGACATAGTGAAGGCCAAATGAGCCTGGCCTGCTGTAGTCCACCTGACTGCAAAGAATTGGACACAACTTAGTGAGTGAACAACAACAACAAGAGAAGTGGACCAGAACAGGAGTGGCAGCCCCCATCTATGACAGCATGCCTGGCCAGAAAAGACAGGGTCCACTCATTCTCATTCCCCAACAAAGGCAGGGCCCACAAGGCTAGTCCTTTCCACTTCCTGCTTCTTCAGCTGGTACCTGGCAGGGTGGTGAATCTAGGCCAGAGGGGATGTCATACAGGCTAGGCTGGTTCCAAGGCTTCCAGCACCCACATATGAACCTCTTTCTTGGAGTTGGCTGCCAGCTTGCTGGGGAAGGCTGCACTCTTCAGAGATATTCAGAGCCATGACTGAGATTCAGTTCTGCCACTTTCTCATGCTGTGGCCTCTATTTCATTTCTGAGCCTCAAATTCTTCACCAATATATAGGGTGATCTATGGCTGTAATAATAGTATCTCTAGACTTCTCTGGTGACTCAGAGGTAAAGAATCCTCCTGCAATGCAGGAAATATAGGAGACGTGCATTCGATTCTGGGATTGGGATGATCCCCTGGAGGAGGACATGGCAACCCACTCCAGTATTCTTGCCTGGAGAATCCTGTGGACAGAGGAGCCTGACAGGCTACAGACCATAGATAGAGTCCCAAAGAGTGGAACACAACTGAGCACACACACAAGCACCTAAGAAACTAGTACAATCACCTAGGATAGACCTGCTGATTTTACAGTCTATCAAGGCTACATACTCCCTTATTCCAGCTCTAAAAGTCACATCTACAACCTTGACATCTTCTGACTTTAATAGGCCTTCTCTCTTTTGGCAGGTGTGTGCATGTGTGTGTGTGTGTCTATGTGGAGATTCCTGGTGGCTCAGATGTTAAAGAATCTGCCTACAATGCAGGAGACTCAGGTTTCAACCCTGGGTTGAGAAGATCCCCTGGAGAAGGAAATAGAAATCCATTCCAGTCTTCTTGACTGGAGAAGCTTATGAACAGAGGAAACTGGCGGGCTACAGTCCATGAAGTTGTATAGAGTCAGGCACGACTGAGCAACTAATATTTTCTTCTTTTTAAAAAGTCAGTGAAGATGCATGCAATGTCTCCTTCAACACTCCTATGGTCTTTTGAGGGTAGAGTTTATCATCATCCCTATCTCAGAGAAGAGAAAGAATCATTTGCTCCATGCTGCATGGTTGGGAGTCCTACCCAAGTCTGTCTGGCTTTCATGCTCTTAAATACTATACTTTCATTTGTTTGGGGTCGTGCTCAAGAACCCCAGAGGGCCCACCTGCTTCCCTTGGAGCAGGGTGGTGAATCTAGGCCAGAGGGATGTCATACAGGCTAGGCTGGTTCCAAGGCTTCCAGCACCCACATATGAACCTCTTTCTTGGAGTTGGCTGCCAGCTTGCTGGGGAAGGCTGCACTCTTCAGAGATATTCAGAGCCATGACTGAGATTCAGTTCTGCCACTTTCTCATGCTGTGGCCTCTATTTCATTTCTGAGCCTCAAATTCTTCACCAATATATAGGGTGATCTATGGCTGTAATAATAGTATCTCTAGACTTCTCTGGTGACTCAGAGGTAAAGAATCCTCCTGCAATGCAGGAAATATAGGAGACGTGCATTCGATTCTGGGATTGGGATGATCCCCTGGAGGAGGACATGGCAACCCACTCCAGTATTCTTGCCTGGAGAATCCTGTGGACAGAGGAGCCTGACAGGCTACAGACCATAGATAGAGTCCCAAAGAGTGGAACACAACTGAGCACACACACAAGCACCTAAGAAACTAGTACAATCACCTAGGATAGACCTGCTGATTTTACAGTCTATCAAGGCTACATACTCCCTTATTCCAGCTCTAAAAGTCACATCTACAACCTTGACATCTTCTGACTTTAATAGGCCTTCTCTCTTTTTTTGGCAGGTGTGTGCATGTGTGTGTGTGTGTCTATGTGGAGATTCCTGGTGGCTCAGATGTTAAAGAATCTGCCTACAATGCAGGAGACTCAGGTTTCAACCCTGGGTTGAGAAGATCCCCTGGAGAAGGAAATAGAAATCCATTCCAGTCTTCTTGACTGGAGAAGCTTATGAACAGAGGAAACTGGCGGGCTACAGTCCATGAAGTTGTATAGAGTCAGGCACGACTGAGCAACTAATATTTTCTTCTTTTTAAAAAGTCAGTGAAGATGCATGCAATGTCTCCTTCAACACTCCTATGGTCTTTTGAGGGTAGAGTTTATCATCATCCCTATCTCAGAGAAGAGAAAGAATCATTTGCTCCATGCTGCATGGTTGGGAGTCCTACCCAAGTCTGTCTGGCTTTCATGCTCTTAAATACTATACTTTCATTTTTCCCAGCACTCCCTCTACTGCAGAGGGACTCGGTGACTAGGTCAAGAACCCCAGACCTTAACGAAGAAACAAAACTTAGTTCAAAACAGGTCTCTACTGTTGAGTCCCAAGTCCAATCCTTGAGTCTCTGAATTCCTTCACACTGGGGCTGTCTCCTTCACCATTACCCATAGCCATAGACCACATGATTTCTGGAGGGTCAAAAGAGTAAAAGAGAAAAATCTCTTTTAGACTGAAGGCTCTTTATGTGCAAGGATCTCATCTTGTTTTTCTTGGTATCTCCAATATCTGGCATGTAACTTACACATGCATGTGTGCATACTCCCTGAGTCATGTCCGACTCTTTATGATCCCATGCACTCTAGCCCACCAGGTTCCTCTGTCCATGTGATTATCTCGGCAGGAATACTGGAGTGGGTTACCATTCCTCCTCCAGGGAATCTTCGCAACCTAGATCAAATCTGCATCTCCTGCATTTGCAGGCAGATTCTTTATGACTGAACCACCTGGGAATCTCAACCTACGCTTAAGAATTTTTTTTTGTATTGAATCAAGGGACTATGAAAACTGGGTAACTGTAATAACCATATTTTGGTGTCCATGCATTTGACATACTCAAGTTCTGGGATTGTAGTTCCTCCACTTTTACAGAGCAGAGATGGAGGTCATCTTAATGTCTTGCTACTGATAAGCAGTCAACTAGCATGGAATCCCAGTGTTTCCAGTTCTATCCCTATCCACTGTCTACTGGATCATTATCAGGCCCATAGTCTGACCATTCCACTATCAGGGAGAAAAAAATATTCCATGGCAAACATAGTATCTGACTCTCCAGCAGAAAGAAGCTTTCTCCTGAACCTTATTCCCAGTTCAGAGGACTTAAACATCAAAAGTAAACAAGGCAAAACCATGAGCAGCCCATATGGTCCCTGTCCCCAAGTCAGGTGGTTTGAGGCTCTGCCTGGTGGCCAGATGGCTGCCCAGGGCTGCCCATTCTCCAGGACACTCCCCTGCCTGGAATGGAGGGAGGGGTGTTCCAGACGGCCAGAACTGGGCAGAGACCCCAGAATATCGCTGGAGCAGAATCCACACCCCTGCCACATGCCATCTGGATGGCTGTCCCCTCCATTTTTATTCTCATGAATCCTCTGGGGACAAGGCCAGATAGAGAGCTGATTCGTCAAATTCCTCCTGGAAAAGTTCTCTTCGAAATTGTTCCCTTGTTATTTATGCAAATCTCTCTCCTCTATAAACAGGGCAGGAATTTTAACCCAGCAGAGGTTCTCAAGTCCAAGTTCTCTGTTGAGAACTCTCTCATCAGGCAGCTTTAGGACTGGTTGGATTTCTCCAGTGTACCTTACACCAGATCCTTCTGCCATCCTATGAGTCATACCATAATGATTCTTATCCAACAGGGGGAGAGAGACCTTGATTTAGAAAGGAAAGGTGACTTTGTCAGAATGGCCTACTCTCATGGCTAATCCCTGAGAAAGGACATCTGGGTCTTAATGAAATAACACTGGAGCAGTTAAATCATGCATAGAAGGCAAACTTCCTGACAAGGAAGAAAGAACCATCTGGGCCCTTTCTTCCCAGTGCAGAAAGAACCACAACTTGGCTTTCTGACTAAAAGTCTACTGACATCCAAACTCCTTGATGGTATACGACCTTATTTTCCTAATGCATCACGGCCCAAAACCTACCCCAGAACAAGGTGAGATAGTCAGTGGATGCCCTAAACATGCATGGGAGAACCATGGATTGGTGACTGTCAAGACTAGGTCTCCCTCAAGGACAATCAACAGTCGCTTCCTTCTTTACCTGGGAGAGAAGAGAGGGATGCAAAGATGGAATCACAGTCCAGGTTGAAAGTCCTCATTTCCTCATTTAAGGATTGCTGATCCCCTTCCTAGTCAATCATTCTAAGAAATAATAGAAGGTCCATAAAGAGATGAGTGGGCTTCCCAGGTGGCACTAGCAGTAAAGAACCCACCCACAATTGCAGGAGATATAAGAGATGAGGGTTCGATCCCTGGGTCAGGAAGAACTGCTGGAGGAGGTCATGGTAACCCACTCCAGTGGGTTATTCTTGCCTGGAGAATGACATGGACAGAGCAGCTGGCGGGCTACAGTCCATGGGGTCACAAAGAGCCCGACACAATTGAAATGACTTAGCCCACATGCAGAGATGAGCACTGTCCCACCATTTTTATTCTCATGAATCCTCTGGGGACAAGGCCAGATAGAGAGCTGATTCGTCAAATTCCTCCTGGAAAAGTTCTCTTCGAAATTGTTCCCTTGTTATTTATGCAAATCTCTCTCTCTATAAACAGGGCAGGAATTTTAACCCAGCAGAGGTTCTCAAGTCCAAGTTCTCTGTTGAGAACTCTCTCATCAGGCAGCTTTAGGACTGGTTGGATTTCTCCAGTGTACCTTACACCAGATCCTTCTGCCATCCTATGAGTCATACCATAATGATTCTTATCCAACAGGGGGAGAGAGACCTTGATTTAGAAAGGAAAGGTGACTTTGTCAGAATGGCCTACTCTCATGGCTAATCCCTGAGAAAGGACATCTGGGTCTTAATGAAATAACACTGGAGCAGTTAAATCATGCATAGAAGGCAAACTTCCTGACAAGGAAGAAAGAACCATCTGGGCCCTTTCTTCCCAGTGCAGAAAGAACCACAACTTGGCTTTCTGACTAAAAGTCTACTGACATCCAAACTCCTTGATGGTATACGACCTTATTTTCCTAATGCATCACGGCCCAAAACCTACCCCAGAACAAGGTGAGATAGTCAGTGGATGCCCTAAACATGCATGGGAGAACCATGGATTGGTGACTGTCAAGACTAGGTCTCCCTCAAGGACAATCAACAGTCGCTTCCTTCTTTACCTGGGAGAGAAGAGAGGGATGCAAAGATGGAATCACAGTCCAGGTTGAAAGTCCTCATTTCCTCATTTAAGGATTGCTGATCCCCTTCCTAGTCAATCATTCTAAGAAATAATAGAAGGTCCATAAAGAGATGAGTGGGCTTCCCAGGTGGCACTAGCAGTAAAGAACCCACCCACAATTGCAGGAGATATAAGAGATGAGGGTTCGATCCCTGGGTCAGGAAGAACTGCTGGAGGAGGTCATGGTAACCCACTCCAGTGGGTTATTCTTGCCTGGAGAATGACATGGACAGAGCAGCTGGCGGGCTACAGTCCATGGGGTCACAAAGAGCCCGACACAATTGAAATGACTTAGCCCACATGCAGAGATGAGCACTGTCCCACCTTTTTGAATCACAGCCTCTTCCTGCCTTTTACATCTAACCTTGAGTAGAAAATTCTACAGCTAAATAGCACAGGCAGGAATATTTGTCCTATAGAACTGCAAAGGCAAGGACCCGGGCACAGACCAGGGTGGGAAGAAGAAGAACACGAAAGAGGCTGTTTGTCCCCAACTCACCCCAGCTTTCCACACTCTTCCCTGGATACCAGTGGGCAAGCCCGAGCCAAGTCCAGGTCCAGCTGCCACAGAGCCACGGTCATCAATGACAGGAAGAGCACCACCCAGAATGGAGTCTTCTGTGTGTGGTTATGATCTTGGGCAGCAGCCTCCAGACATACGCCCCATGCTTACACAGACAGCCTGCCACACTGACTCACCTACTGGGTGGGGAACTTGGCTCTCTTCTCTCAACACCCTCAGGAACTGGAGCCCTGACCTCTCTCTGTGGGTCCCTGGGAATACCCCTTCCCAGTTGAGCCCCTTTCTTCTCAGGCTCCACTCAGTCTTGGCATTCCCGTGGCAACTGATCAAGCCTATCCTGAGGGTGTCCTCTCCCAGGTCTGCCTCAGCATCCCCTACCCCACTCACAAAGTCCTCAGTTACTCCCCCTCATTCTACCCTGGATGCCCCACCACGTGGCTTCTGGAAGATTACAGTGCTCCCACGGATTTCTGATCACGTCTTGGAACAACTCCACTGTACGCACAGTACCGAAGGGCCCAGGCCCATTCAGCACAGTTCTCACAGTTGTGGACTCCTACACACTGCTTTCATTCCACTCCCTCTAAATGACTCCACTATCCCTGGTCTATATATTTATCCATAGAGCCTCCCATGGAGCATTCCTCCCAACAATAATTATCTACGTTTCCCATGTACTTATCTCTAGGATCTATTTAGATAGGCTAGCTACCATCCCTCCTGGATCTATTTTCACGTTTTTCTCTGTCTATAGTATTTATCTCTATTTTAACATGACTGCCTTCTTTTTTTTTTTTTTTGGATTCTTAAACTGGGACAGTTCCCAGGGGGATGGGTTTTGCCTGCAGTTAAAAGCACGATGCGATTCTACACGTGCTCAGCAGCTAAATTTGTGGTGGGTCAGAGCAGCAGTGCTTGTTCAGCAGAAAGGCATGGCCCTGGGAAACCAGGAGGGCACAGGAGCAGCTACGGGAGGAGTCTGGAGGCTCTCTGGAGACCCTCCCAGGGTAAGTCCATCCACGAGGAAGGAAAGCAAGAGAGCAGAGGACAAGAAGGGAAGAATCTGGAGGCATATTCTGGGTTCAGATCCCAAATCTGCCTCTGAGTTGAACTATCAGCCTTTGTTTTCTCTTCTATAAACTGAGAATCCTGTACGTCCCTAACTCATGGGCACTGGGTCAAGATGAAGGGTACTATAGATGAAAAGGTCTTGGAAGAAGGCTTGACATAGAGTCAGTGTTCGTTCATGAAAACGGCTGCTCTTTTAACAATTGGGATTATTCTCCATAGGCTCTGATGCCTTTTTTGGTAGTTTTCATGAGCATCAATGCCTCATAGGCTGTGACTAGTAATATGTATATTATTAGCTCAGGGATACAGTGGATGACAGAGAATCACTTCATAAATGGACACACCTACTCAGATACTTTACTTAATTTGCAAACATACATATTTTACTTATTTTTTAGCTGTGCCTGGGTCTTTACTGAAGCAAACTTCTCTCACTGTGAGGTGTGGGCTTAGTGGAACTAAGGTATATGGGATCTTAACTCCCTGACAAGGGCTCAAACCCGCATTCTGTGCATGGAAGGTGGATTCTTTTTTGGGGGTGGGGGGGCAGGTTGGGGAGGGAGCAGGGCTGGTGGGTCACTTCTATTGGTCTTTGATTTATCTATCTTGTATCCATCTTTGTTCTTTGGCCCGTGTGGGCCTCCCATCTCAGTGGCCTCTATTGTCACAGAGCACCGACTCTGGGCACATGTGCTCCAGAGCTCCAGCTCAGTAATTGGACACATCGGTCCAGCCGCTCCATGGCACGTGGGATCTTCCCAGGCCAGGGATCAAACCAGCGCCCCTTGCACTGCAAGGTGGTGTCCTTATCCACTGGACCACCAGGGAAGCCCCGGAAGGTGGATTCTTAATCACTGGACTACCAGAGGAATTCCCTCAGACACTTTAAGGTATACAAGAGAGGAAAGGTGAGGATACAGAACAAGAGTAAGGTTTGCAAGAAGGAAAACTGCAAATGCCAACCCTGAGCAGCTTTAAGCTCACCACATATGCAAGCTACTCCACTGAGGGTTAAAGAGTTCAGCTGTGGGGGTTTAAAAGGGACAGACAAGGCCTAAAACAGCCACTAAGGGGTGAGCAGGAGCCCAACAAAAGACCTGCCAAAGAACAGTGGGGGTCCTGCTGGGGTCTGAATGCCTGATCTGCAGTCTCCTACCTAGCCCAGGTCTATAGTTGTCCTGTTCAGCCACTTGGAACAGGAAAAAAAAATCACACAATGGGGATCAGCAGAGGAAGGGCTGTTAAAGCAGGCAGAGCAAGAACAACAAAGGTGGAGGTAGTCTAAGGTCCAGGGAGATGCGGTGAAAGGCTAACCATGGGGTTCATCTGGAAGGGGAAGCAAATGGAGCCAAGAGCACCTAGGCATCACAAGGGGCCAAGAGGCTAGACGTCAAGGTCGGATAAGAAGTGGAGGTACAACACCATTATATTTAAAATGGATAACCCATAAGGACATACTGAATAGCACAGGGAACTCTACTCAATGTTGTGTGGCAGCCTGGATGGGAGGGGGGTTTGGGAGGAGAATGGATACATATATGTGTATGACTGAGTCGCTCTGCTGTCCACCCAAAATTATCACAATGCTGTTCTTTGGCTATACTCCAATACAAAATAAGTTTAGAAAAATAAAATAAAGTGAAGTTACAGTGGGCAGAAGGAAGGGAGATTAGAGGTGGGCCTGGATCTCAGAAAAATTCCACGCCACAGGGCAAGCCAAAGAGTGCCCTTGCCATTATATGGCTGAAATGGAGAGGAAGTGAAGGTCACTGATAAAGAAGGGGTCAAAAAGGACTGCCAAGGGTCCTCAGCACTGTGTCACATCTCAGAACTTCACTGCCACCCTAACGTTCTACACGTGGGATCTTCCCAGGCCAGGGATCAAACCAGCGCCCCTTGCACTGCAAGGTGGTGTCCTCATCCACTGGACCACCAGGAAGCCCCGGAAGGTGGATTCTTAATCACTGGACTACCAGAGGAATTCCCTCAGACACTTTAAGGTATACAAGAGAGGAAAGGTGAGGATACAGAACAAGAGTAAGGTTTGCAAGAAGGAAAACTGCAAATGCCAACCCTGAGCAGCTTTAAGCTCACCACATATGCAAGCTACTCCACTGAGGGTTAAAGAGTTCAGCTGTGGGGGTTTAAAAGGGACAGACAAGGCCTAAAACAGCCACTAAGGGGTGAGCAGGAGCCCAACAAAAGACCTGCCAAAGAACAGTGGGGGTCCTGCTGGGGTCTGAATGCCTGATCTGCAGTCTCCTACCTAGCCCAGGTCTATAGTTGTCCTGTTCAGCCACTTGGAACAGGAAAAAAAAATCACACAATGGGGATCAGCAGAGGAAGGGCTGTTAAAGCAGGCAGAGCAAGAACAACAAAGGTGGAGGTAGTCTAAGGTCCAGGGAGATGCGGTGAAAGGCTAACCATGGGGTTCATCTGGAAGGGGAAGCAAATGGAGCCAAGAGCACCTAGGCATCACAAGGGGCCAAGAGGCTAGACGTCAAGGTCGGATAAGAAGTGGAGGTACAACACCATTATATTTAAAATGGATAACCCATAAGGACATACTGAATAGCACAGGGAACTCTACTCAATGTTGTGTGGCAGCCTGGATGGGAGGGGGGTTTGGGAGGAGAATGGATACATATATGTGTATGACTGAGTCGCTCTGCTGTCCACCCAAAATTATCACAATGCTGTTCTTTGGCTATACTCCAATACAAAATAAGTTTAGAAAAATAAAATAAAGTGAAGTTACAGTGGGCAGAAGGAAGGGAGATTAGAGGTGGGCCTGGATCTCAGAAAAATTCCACGCCACAGGGCAAGCCAAAGAGTGCCCTTGCCATTATATGGCTGAAATGGAGAGGAAGTGAAGGTCACTGATAAAGAAGGGGTCAAAAAGGACTGCCAAGGGTCCTCAGCACTGTGTCACATCTCAGAACTTCACTGCCACCCTAACGTTCTACAGCAGAAGACTGAGACTTCATTACAACCATGAAGAAGGTGATTGGTCATAAAAACCTCTAGGCAAGTCCGCTTGCCTTCTCCACCCAAGATAATATCACACTGTAAGAAGCTGTCAGGAAGCAGGCTACCTGAGCTCTCGGTGGAGCGTCTTGAAGATCTGTGATGACTACTCCAAGTCCAGGGGTTGCTACACCCTTTTATGGGTCACGTTCAACTTTGCACAAGTTTCCCCAGGGGAGAAAGAAATGAAAAGGTGCTAACCAAAACTACCAGCCAAGGCAGAGAACCGAGGTGACATGCAAACACCTGCCATCCCAATGACTCTGCACTGGCATCAAAAGGACCTTCCTGTGGAGAAGCATGCTCCCTGTGGAGTGTGCCCATGAAAGAGGACGAGGAGTCAGAAGCAGGATGCTGATCCTGAGGACCCCAGAGAAGCCCAGGCCCATGTTAACAGGGCTGGCAGACAGATGGGGCCACGACATGGAGGAAGTTGGCATAGGACTTGCAGGATTTTTGCTTCCAAACTGCCAGATGCCAGCTACAGCTTTCCATCTGCCTCTTCTCATCCTCTCCTTTAGGGTTTCACTGTTTACATGGTACATATCCAAATCCATTTGCTGACCTCCCCTAGGAAGGCTGGCTTGGTGAAAAGGTCAGCACTCCAACAGTTCAGAAACACAAGGTGCCTCCTCTCTGGCTTATGCCTAGCATGCCAGAATCCACAGGATAGCCTCAAGAAATCCCTGAAACATTGGGAGATGTCATAGCGAGAGCCATCCTCACTACCATAGACCACACATGGACTTCACCTACCACCAACCCATCCTGCAGCCCTTTCTGTCCTGTTCCCTTCCTGCCTGCTCCCATCATTCTTAGTGCTGCCAGGTGATACAGCTGTCAGTGGGAACAAAAAGACCTCATCGGCAAATTCAACAGAAATCTGGCCTCCATGGACAATGCTTCCAGAAAGGAATTTGGGCTCCTCTAGCAGTCAAGTTTGGATTGCAATTACCAATGCAGGGGAATGAAGTTTGATCCCTGGTCTGGGAAGATCCCATATGCCAAGGGGCAACCAAGCCTATGCACCACAGCTACTGAAACAAGCACACCCTAGAGCCTGTGCTCCAGAACAAGAGAAGCCACCACAGTGAGCAGCCTGTGCACCACAACAAAGAGGAGCCTCCACTCACCATAACTACAGAAAGACAGCACACACAGCAATGAAGACCCAGAAAAGCCAAAAATAAATTAATCAACTTGAAAACAGAGAAAAGTCTGAAGAAGTAGGAAGACAAAAGATGAATCACAGAAGGAGAACTAGGATGATCCAGGCACCCTGGGGTCTACCAGCCTGGGGCATCTTCCTTCGAATGACCTGTGCCAAGTGTGCAAACTCAAGTTGATCATCCAGCAACTTGAGTCCAGAAGGAGAACAAGGAGGGGTCTGGTACCCACGGAAAGAGGTACTAAGGGAGCTGTGGGTACTCCATCTAGCCAATGAGTAGGTTGGAACACACAGGATCGCCACAGATGATCCAGATCTGGTGAGAGGGGCAGAGAAACATGACGAGGGATTCAGAGGAGAAGGTCAGCTTCCCCCCTTCAGTTAAAGAAGGTCTTATCTAGGGCAGTGTGGAACTTGGATGGCCAAAATTCAGCCCTAATCCTTTTCCTCCCACTGTCCCTTGCTCTTTCTAGTCTAACTCCCATTTCATATTCACTCTTTCTGCTCCCTGATCACCATCATCCTCTTGGACTCTCTCTCTGACTCCCCTAGCCCAGTGAAACCCTGGTCCAGCCACTTGTGACTCAATGTCTACTTGAGGTCTGCAAGGATGCCTGGGAGCAGGAACCCAGACTAGCACTACTGTGATCTGTTTCTTTTCATCCTGAAAGTGAACGTCAGTTGTGTCCAACTCTTTGTGACCTATGGCAAGCCATGGAATTCTTCAGTTAAAAATACTAGAGTGGGTCGGTAGCCTTTCCCTTCTCCAGGGGATCTTCCCAACCCAGGGATCGAACCCAGGTTTCCTGCATTGCTTCCAGAAAGGAATTTGGGCTCCTCTAGCAGTCAAGTTTGGATTGCAATTACCAATGCAGGGAAGTTTGATCCCTGGTCTGGGAAGATCCCATATGCCAAGGGGCAACCAAGCCTATGCACCACAGCTACTGAAACAAGCACACCCTAGAGCCTGTGCTCCAGAACAAGAGAAGCCACCACAGTGAGCAGCCTGTGCACCACAACAAAGAGGAGCCTCCACTCACCATAACTACAGAAAGACAGCACACACAGCAATGAAGACCCAGAAAAGCCAAAAATAAATTAATCAACTTGAAAACAGAGAAAAGTCTGAAGAAGTAGGAAGACAAAAGATGAATCACAGAAGGAGAACTAGGATGATCCAGGCACCCTGGGGTCTACCAGCCTGGGGCATCTTCCTTCGAATGACCTGTGCCAAGTGTGCAAACTCAAGTTGATCATCCAGCAACTTGAGTCCAGAAGGAGAACAAGGAGGGGTCTGGTACCCACGGAAAGAGGTACTAAGGGAGCTGTGGGTACTCCATCTAGCCAATGAGTAGGTTGGAACACACAGGATCGCCACAGATGATCCAGATCTGGTGAGAGGGGCAGAGAAACATGACGAGGGATTCAGAGGGAGAAGGTCAGCTTCCCCCCTTCAGTTAAAGAAGGTCTTATCTAGGGCAGTGTGGAACTTGGATGGCCAAAATTCAGCCCTAATCCTTTTCCTCCCACTGTCCCTTGCTCTTTCTAGTCTAACTCCCATTTCATATTCACTCTTTCTGCTCCCTGATCACCATCATCCTCTTGGACTCTCTCTCTGACTCCCCTAGCCCAGTGAAACCCTGGTCCAGCCACTTGTGACTCAATGTCTACTTGAGGTCTGCAAGGATGCCTGGGAGCAGGAACCCAGACTAGCACTACTGTGATCTGTTTCTTTTCATCCTGAAAGTGAACGTCAGTTGTGTCCAACTCTTTGTGACCTATGGCAAGCCATGGAATTCTTCAGTTAAAAATACTAGAGTGGGTCGGTAGCCTTTCCCTTCTCCAGGGGATCTTCCCAACCCAGGGATCGAACCCAGGTTTCCTGCATTGCAGGTGGATTCTTTGTTGTCTGAGCCACCAGGGAGACCCTTTTCATCCTGAACTAGTCAATGGCCAAGAATAAAAGCCACAACTAAAAGCCAAGGTGAGAGAAAAGGAGAGCCAGATAAAAAAGAAGAGGTGAAGGAAGACTTCTGACCCTCTAGCAGAAAAATAGATGTTAGGAAATAAATAAAAGGTACAGAAAGAGACATCAGCCTGGCCTGGTATGATTTTTTTTTTTTTTGACTGAACAACAAATGTTTGTTTATGATTTTTTTTCTCTTGCTACATTAATGATCTGATCAGGGTTTAATCCTGCCGCATTCTTCATGTCCTAACTCATCTTGAGTCTCACGTGTCTCCTGAAGATGGGTGGCAGTCATGCAGGAGGTAGCTCAGATTAAGTTCAGGGTCCGATGAACTGGGAATTGTACATGCCTCCCCACATCCTAGAGATGCGGGCAAAGGGTAGACGCTACCTTTCTCCTATTGATTCTGCAGTGTAGACTGCCTGATAGGCCCTCTCCGGCTTGTCTGTCATTGTGCGCAAGCACAAGATCCAGGGGGAATTGAGGGAACCACAGTGCTAACTGTTTAGAAGATGCCAACCTGTCCCTCTGACATGGTTCTCTCTTCTGGCACATCTGTCCCTGCTGACCAAGAATGCCAGGGAGGTGTGGGGGTTTGTGAAAGCCATTGCATTCAAGATCATCACCTTCATCTTTTTATAGATTTTTTTTTTTTTTTGGGCGGGGGTCAGGTTGGGGAGGGAGGGGAGCGGGCGGGCTACTTCCATTGGCCTTTCATTTATCCATTTGCATCCATCTTTGTTCTTTGGCCCATGTGGGCCTCCCATCGTGGTGGCCTCTGTTGTTGCAGAGCACCGGCTCTGGGCACACGCACTCCAGAGCTCCAGCTTGGTAATTGGACACATCGGTCCAGCCACTCCACGGCACGTGGGATCTTCCCAGGCCAGGGATCAAACCGGCGCCCCTTGCACTGCAAGGCAGTGTCCTTACCCACTGGACCACCAGGGAAGCCCATCATCACATTCATCTTTGAACATCTGGAGCAGGGCTTCCAATAGAGCTGAGATGAGGAAAAGGGAACTGATGTTTATCAGGTTCCATGCTGTCCTATTTTATGAATAGTCTCACTTAGTCTGAACAGCAACCTGAAACGTTATGGTATCATGATGCCTCGTCTAGAGCTAGGAAGACGGAAGCTGGGGGAGACTAGATGGCATGCTCCACATTACAGAGCTGGAAAGTACCCATGTGCCTGATGAGAGGTCGTGGAGAGAGTGGATTGAGGGGCTATTCAAAAAGCACCAGAGCTGTGCTAGAAACAGGAACTTGCTCTTACTTTGTGGCCATAGGTCCCAACCTCTTTGGCACCAGGCACTGGTTACATGAAAGAGTTTTCCCACAGACCAGGGTGGGGTGATGGCTCGGGATGATTCAAAGACATTACATTTATTGTGCATTTTATGTCTAGTTTGTAGCAATCCCAAGATATTCCACCTTGACTTCAGAGTTAGGCTTTGTGTTCCTATGAGAATCTAGCGCTGTGGCTGATCTGATGGGAGGTGGAGCCCAGGTGGTAAGCTGAGCGATGGGGAGCATCCGTTAATACAGATGAAGCTTCACTCCCTCGCTCACCACTCATTTCTTGCTGTCTCCTGGTGGTTGGCACCACTGCTCTATGCCACAGTCCTAGACTCCCAGCTTCTGCCTGGTTTTTGAATTCTGCTTCTGGTTCCTGATAGTTTCTTCCCCAGCAAAGCAGCTCATCCATGAAGCATTCCAGAATGGTTATCTCAGTTCTCTCAGACTCCAGGACAAAACCAATCCTCTACCTCATGTTCCCCTCAGGGGGCTCCCAGAAAGGCCACATGCCACAGATGGGCTCAGCTTAGCTCAGGGATTTCTGTGGTTGTTCTTGTTTATTCACTAAGTCATGTCCTATTCTTTTGCCATCCTCTGGACCATAGCCCACCAGGCTCCTCTGTCCATGGGATTTCCCAGGCAAGAATACTGGAGTGGGTTTCCATTCTCTTCTCCAAGGGATCCTCCCAACCCAGGGATCAAACATGCATCTCCTGCATTGGCAGGAGGATTCTTTACCACTGAGACAGCTGGGAAGCCCCAGCTCAGGGATTCCCTGGGTTTTCTCTGCATCCATTACAGTGCAGGACACTGCAAGGCAGCTAGTAATTTATTGCCAGTTTGAGGGTGGGAGGAGTGAGCTCTACTTTCCCAAATCTCACATCAGGCTGGAGCTGTCCTTTCTGTTCTTTTCAGTTGTTGTTTTCCATGATTTTCCTTCCCTGTTAGAACTGCTTTTAGTTATTTATTAGGTGAGGCAGCCAAAAACTCCAGGTCATCTGGAAATAAACACAATTTATTCTTATTGTAACAGAGTTAACACACAATTTGATGGGATACACAATTGGTTTGGAAAACCTGAGGAAGTGGTAGCAGGAGGGTGGAGGTGCAGTGAACATTTGAAAGTTGAGAGATTTGGCAGTCTGACTACGGGGGGAGAGGGCTGATGCTGACTGCCAGGCTTGTAGAGCAAAGGGGGGAAGTCAGTGCTGGCTAGGGGGTGGACAGAAAGCCACATGGGCACATCCAGCGCTATGGATGTTCTGTTTCCTGGAAGCCCAGCCAGGACAGCTCACATACAGAGGAGAAGGGATCAAGCATTTATTTAGAACCTACTCTTTGCTTGATTCTCACAACAACCTTACCCCTTATTTCCATTTGACAGGTGGAAAGACTGAGGCTCAGAGAGAAGTTCACAGAGTGGCTGAGACAGGCTTTGACTTCACAACTCACAAATCACAGAGCTAACACTGGTATACAGACACCAGTGGTTCTCAAAGTGTGATTTCCAGACCAGCAGCGTCAGTCTCACCTGGAAATGTGGTGAAAATGCAAATTTTCCTGGCTCTATCTACCTCCCCAGAAATGAATCAGAAACTCTGGGAAGAGGGACCAGTGATCTGTGTTTTTTAATAAGTCCTCTAGGTTATGCTTATAAGCACAGTTCTTCAAGAGCACTCAGGCTTCCATGGTGGCCTACAATGCGGGAGACCTGGGTTGGATCCCTGGGTGGGGAAGGTCCTCTGGAGAAGGGAATGGGTACCCACTCCAGTATTCTTGCCTGGAGTGGGTTTCATTCTCTTCTCCAAGGGATCCTCCCAACCCAGGGATCAACATGCATCTCCTGCATTGGCAGGAGGATTCTTTACCACTGAGACAGCTGGGAAGCCCCAGCTCAGGGATTCCCTGGGTTTTCTCTGCATCCATTACAGTGCAGGACACTGCAAGGCAGCTAGTAATTTATTGCCAGTTTGAGGGTGGGAGGAGTGAGCTCTACTTTCCCAAATCTCACATCAGGCTGGAGCTGTCCTTTCTGTTCTTTTCAGTTGTTGTTTTCCATGATTTTCCTTCCCTGTTAGAACTGCTTTTAGTTATTTATTAGGTGAGGCAGCCAAAAACTCCAGGTCATCTGGAAATAAACACAATTTATTCTTATTGTAACAGAGTTAACACACAATTTGATGGGATACACAATTGGTTTGGAAAACCTGAGGAAGTGGTAGCAGGAGGGTGGAGGTGCAGTGAACATTTGAAAGTTGAGAGATTTGGCAGTCTGACTACGGGGGGAGAGGGCTGATGCTGACTGCCAGGCTTGTAGAGCAAAGGGGGGAAGTCAGTGCTGGCTAGGGGGTGGACAGAAAGCCACATGGGCACATCCAGCGCTATGGATGTTCTGTTTCCTGGAAGCCCAGCCAGGACAGCTCACATACAGAGGAGAAGGGATCAAGCATTTATTTAGAACCTACTCTTTGCTTGATTCTCACAACAACCTTACCCCTTATTTCCATTTGACAGGTGGAAAGACTGAGGCTCAGAGAGAAGTTCACAGAGTGGCTGAGACAGGCTTTGACTTCACAACTCACAAATCACAGAGCTAACACTGGTATACAGACACCAGTGGTTCTCAAAGTGTGATTTCCAGACCAGCAGCGTCAGTCTCACCTGGAAATGTGGTGAAAATGCAAATTTTCCTGGCTCTATCTACCTCCCCAGAAATGAATCAGAAACTCTGGGAAGAGGGACCAGTGATCTGTGTTTTTTAATAAGTCCTCTAGGTTATGCTTATAAGCACAGTTCTTCAAGAGCACTCAGGCTTCCATGGTGGCCTACAATGCGGGAGACCTGGGTTGGATCCCTGGGTGGGGAAGGTCCTCTGGAGAAGGGAATGGGTACCCACTCCAGTATTCTTGCCTGGAGAATACTGTCCAATTCCATGGACAGAGGAGCCTGGCGGGCTACAGTCCATAAGGTTACAAAGAGTCAGATACAACTGAAGTGACTTAGCATACACACACACATGCACACGTGCTTAGTGGCCCCATATTGAAGAGCGCAGTTCTAGACCAGTGGTGAGTCCCAGCTTTGATTTCAGGTTGATCCTTGTCCCCTGGAAGACTAAAGCTCTAGGAGAACTGGTGCCGAAATTCTAGCACAGGCCTTGGTCACCTAACAGAGAAGCAGACACCCTTTCGCCCAGATCACCTTCAGCCAGCATCCTCTTGCTGGCAAACGGTGATGTCAATGACCATGGGTGACCTGGCTTTCCTGTGGCTTTGACAAGGCAAACCTCTTTTTCCCAAGGGTACCCCCATCCTGCCATCACACTTGCTATAAAGGTTTCCCAGGATTACAATTGGCCGATCACAGATCAACCACAGTCCTTAAATAGAACCACGGCCTTAAGAATTCTTAGGAACCTCCACTACCCCACGGTAAAAATGGGGAAAACATAATTAGCTTCAATGGCTATTGAAATGAAATGAGTGGATCTATAGCATAAGGCATCTCCTCCATGTCTTGACATCCTTACCCTGCATCCTACATTCCACGACAGGATTCCTCTAAGATCTAGACGCTACCTACCCTTGGGGATTGTTCTGGCTATTCACGGATGATAACGCACCTCATGTATCTGCCTTCAACAATATTTCGCCAAAGGCCTTCTTGAGTTAGAGTCCAGAAGCCACGAGCAATTGTACAGACACCCACAAACCAGCAGCCCCAATGCACTACCCCTTGGCTGCCCGAATCGGCTGAGTCTCACCACCCAGCCTGGACCACAGTGGCAGCTTCATGCTTGGCTTGAACTGAGGCCACCTGAGAGGCCCCACTGTCATTCACTGAACCAGCAACTCCATTTGCACAACAGGGACCCCTGTCCAGCCTAGCCCATGATGAGGATGTCAAATCTTTTTTTAAAAAGGCTCCCATGGTGGCCTACAATGCGGGAGACTTGGGTTGGATCCCTGGGTGGGGAAGGTCCTCTGGAGAAGGGAATGGGTACCCACTCCAGTATTCTTGCCTGGAGAATACTGTCCAATTCCATGGACAGAGGAGCCTGGCGGGCTACAGTCCATAAGGTTACAAAGAGTCAGATACAACTGAAGTGACTTAGCATACACACACACATGCACACGTGCTTAGTGGCCCCATATTGAAGAGCGCAGTTCTAGACCAGTGGTGAGTCCCAGCTTTGATTTCAGGTTGATCCTTGTCCCCTGGAAGACTAAAGCTCTAGGAGAACTGGTGCCGAAATTCTAGCACAGGCCTTGGTCACCTAACAGAGAAGCAGACACCCTTTCGCCCAGATCACCTTCAGCCAGCATCCTCTTGCTGGCAAACGGTGATGTCAATGACCATGGGTGACCTGGCTTTCCTGTGGCTTTGACAAGGCAAACCTCTTTTTCCCAAGGGTACCCCCATCCTGCCATCACACTTGCTATAAAGGTTTCCCAGGATTACAATTGGCCGATCACAGATCAACCACAGTCCTTAAATAGAACCACGGCCTTAAGAATTCTTAGGAACCTCCACTACCCCACGGTAAAAATGGGGAAAACATAATTAGCTTCAATGGCTATTGAAATGAAATGAGTGGATCTATAGCATAAGGCATCTCCTCCATGTCTTGACATCCTTACCCTGCATCCTACATTCCACGACAGGATTCCTCTAAGATCTAGACGCTACCTACCCTTGGGGATTGTTCTGGCTATTCACGGATGATAACGCACCTCATGTATCTGCCTTCAACAATATTTCGCCAAAGGCCTTCTTGAGTTAGAGTCCAGAAGCCACGAGCAATTGTACAGACACCCACAAACCAGCAGCCCCAATGCACTACCCCTTGGCTGCCCGAATCGGCTGAGTCTCACCACCCAGCCTGGACCACAGTGGCAGCTTCATGCTTGGCTTGAACTGAGGCCACCTGAGAGGCCCCACTGTCATTCACTGAACCAGCAACTCCATTTGCACAACAGGGACCCCTGTCCAGCCTAGCCCATGATGAGGATGTCAAAAATCAAATTAATTTTGCTTCACCAATATGACTGTCAATAAAAAGTTATTATTCAGTCAGCGGATGTTTTAATTACTAAATGTCAAGTGCTGACACTTTCTATTAGCAGTTGAACGGTCCTGAGAGACAGCCCTGAATGGAACTCCAGAAGAATCCCCAGCCCCTCTCTGTCTCTAAAGAGGAAGGACCCCACCAGACTGGCTTGACACTAACCACCCAGTTTTCCAGTCTCAAAAGTCTCTAAAGGGAATACCACCTTGTCTCTTGAAGAGCACCCATACACCCCAAAATTCCCTCTATCCAGCTGGAATCTCTCCTGGTTCCATCTTATGATAGGACATTTGCAAGAACATCTGACACCAATTTACAGGCAGAACGAGAGAAAGACACTGAGGACCGTCTTGGTGGGGTCCTCTGAGAACCCCAGAAAATGGACAACGTCTGTGTCCACAGACAAATGATTCAGCTTCCTTGGGCTTCAGTTTCCACACCTGCAAAACTGGGATTGTCACACTCATCTCACATAAGACCATGTACGTGAAGAATTCAGCTCAGATCCTGCCTCCATGGATGGGAGAAAGTGGTTTTGTTGTTGATGGTGTGATCATTGTTATTAGAGAGGACACATCATTAAGTGGTATTTCCTCCAATGAGTCAGTTTTTTATTTCCCACTACATTCGCCTTTGTTCCTCTAGGGCGTCCGCCATATGAGGCTTTCTTCGCATCATTCATTCACGGTTTCATTTATTCCAGTAATATTCATTGAATGCCTATCCTATGCTAAACACTACCCTCAGGATGGGGATGCCTGAAGAAGATTCACATCGCATGCGCTTCAACAATATTTCGCCAAAGGCCTTCTTGAGTTAGAGTCCAGAAGCCACGAGCAATGTCAAAAAAATGCACTACCCCTTGGCTGCCCGAATCGGCTGAGTCTCACCACCCAGCCTGGACCACAGTGGCAGCTTCATGCTTGGCTTGAACTGAGGCCACCTGAGAGGCCCCACTGTCATTCACTGAACCAGCAACTCCATTTGCACAACAGGGACCCCTGTCCAGCCTAGCCCATGATGAGGATGTCAAAAATCAAATTAATTTTGCTTCACCAATATGACTGTCAATAAAAAGTTATTATTCAGTCAGCGGATGTTTTAATTACTAAATGTCAAGTGCTGACACTTTCTATTAGCAGTTGAACGGTCCTGAGAGACAGCCCTGAATGGAACTCCAGAAGAATCCCCAGCCCCTCTCTGTCTCTAAAGAGGAAGGACCCCACCAGACTGGCTTGACACTAACCACCCAGTTTTCCAGTCTCAAAAGTCTCTAAAGGGAATACCACCTTGTCTCTTGAAGAGCACCCATACACCCCAAAATTCCCTCTATCCAGCTGGAATCTCTCCTGGTTCCATCTTATGATAGGACATTTGCAAGAACATCTGACACCAATTTACAGGCAGAACGAGAGAAAGACACTGAGGACCGTCTTGGTGGGGTCCTCTGAGAACCCCAGAAAATGGACAACGTCTGTGTCCACAGACAAATGATTCAGCTTCCTTGGGCTTCAGTTTCCACACCTGCAAAACTGGGATTGTCACACTCATCTCACATAAGACCATGTACGTGAAGAATTCAGCTCAGATCCTGCCTCCATGGATGGGAGAAAGTGGTTTTGTTGTTGATGGTGTGATCATTGTTATTAGAGAGGACACATCATTAAGTGGTATTTCCTCCAATGAGTCAGTTTTTTATTTCCCACTACATTCGCCTTTGTTCCTCTAGGGCGTCCGCCATATGAGGCTTTCTTCGCATCATTCATTCACGGTTTCATTTATTCCAGTAATATTCATTGAATGCCTATCCTATGCTAAACACTACCCTCAGGATGGGGATGCCTGAAGAAGATGGGAAGGTCCTTTTCCTCATAAAAGTAACGGAAAGGGAGATGACTACTTAGCAAATGAGTATACACATCACACACCCAAAAGCATTTAGAATTCTGATTGGGGACTTCTCTGGTGGTTCAGTGGCTATGACTCCCGAGCTCCCAAGGCAGGGGAACTAGGTTCAAAACCTAGTCAAGGGAACTAGATCCCACAACTAAGACATGGCACAGTCAAATAAATACAGTAGCTAAATATTTTTAAACATTAAAATTAAAAAATGAAAGTGTGAAGAGTGCAGTGAAGGAAGAGTCAGAGCACAAGGGGGAAATTTTAGAGTCTAAGTCAGAGAATCACCGGTGTTAAAATACTTTCAAGGATGGAACTGCATTTCTGCAGGTAGACTTCAGAGTTCCTGGAGCAGCCGGCAAATAACTACTTCTATGGCCTAGCAGAATTTCCAGCTAAAATAGAATATGAACTAAGGGCAAGTTAAATCAGCAAAGGGATGGATGGCTGGATGGATGCAGATCTTGCTGCTGCACCTTAAGTACCTAAACTTGGCTCCTGGTCCCTCATCCTCATACCTATCTCTGTTCACTGCAGTTTTGCCATCATTTTCTCTGTTTCTCAACATCATCTTGGCCCTACCCCAAAGCTGTTGCAAGTCACAGACTGCATGCCTTGGAAATGCCTCCTGGAATGCCATTTGTGCTGAAAAAACCCTTTGCAGACAACATTTTCCACTCTGCCCTCCCAGCCATGCCTCCTCCGTCCTCTCCAGAGTTGTCTCCACTTCTTCCAAGAGGAGTTTAAAAATGGAAAGTCATGTGCAAATGGAAACCTTGAGAAGCCCAGTGCCTTGGAGAGGTGAGCATTTTCCCCGGGGAAAGTGGCTTATGCCGGTGTCATTTGTCTGCCTATGTTAGACCACAGGTCTCAGGCAGGGAACTTTATGTCTCCTGGAGCGCTGAACACAGTGGAGGCACTTGACAAATCATAAATAACCCTGGGGAAGAGGCAGCAATTGGGAACACCAGGTGAAACACTGCAAAATGTCCCTTCTGCAGGCAGAGCTGGTGACTAACATCCTGAAGAAGATGGGAAGGTCCTTTTCCTCATAAAAGTAACGGAAAGGGAGATGACTACTTAGCAAATGAGTATACACATCACACACCCAAAAGCATTTAGAATTCTGATTGGGGACTTCTCTGGTGGTTCAGTGGCTATGACTCCCGAGCTCCCAAGGCAGGGGAACTAGGTTCAAAACCTAGTCAAGGGAACTAGATCCCACAACTAAGACATGGCACAGTCAAATAAATACAGTAGCTAAATATTTTTAAACATTAAAATTAAAAAATGAAAGTGTGAAGAGTGCAGTGAAGGAAGAGTCAGAGCACAAGGGGGAAATTTTAGAGTCTAAGTCAGAGAATCACCGGTGTTAAAATACTTTCAAGGATGGAACTGCATTTCTGCAGGTAGACTTCAGAGTTCCTGGAGCAGCCGGCAAATAACTACTTCTATGGCCTAGCAGAATTTCCAGCTAAAATAGAATATGAACTAAGGGCAAGTTAAATCAGCAAAGGGATGGATGGCTGGATGGATGCAGATCTTGCTGCTGCACCTTAAGTACCTAAACTTGGCTCCTGGTCCCTCATCCTCATACCTATCTCTGTTCACTGCAGTTTTGCCATCATTTTCTCTGTTTCTCAACATCATCTTGGCCCTACCCCAAAGCTGTTGCAAGTCACAGACTGCATCCCTTTGGGAAATGCCTCCTGGAATGCCATTTGTGCTGAAAAAACCCTTTGCAGACAACATTTTCCACTCTGCCCTCCCAGCCATGCCTCCTCCGTCCTCTCCAGAGTTGTCTCCACTTCTTCCAAGAGGAGTTTAAAAATGGAAAGTCATGTGCAAATGGAAACCTTGAGAAGCCCAGTGCCTTGGAGAGGTGAGCATTTTCCCCGGGGAAAGTGGCTTATGCCGGTGTCATTTGTCTGCCTATGTTAGACCACAGGTCTCAGGCAGGGAACTTTATGTCTCCTGGAGCGCTGAACACAGTGGAGGCACTTGACAAATCATAAATAACCCTGGGGAAGAGGCAGCAATTGGGAACACCAGGTGAAACACTGCAAAATGTCCCTTCTGCAGGCAGAGCTGGTGACTTCATTCTCAGTCCATGTCTCAGAGCATCCCTGGGCAGACTGTCACATGAGATCCAGGAACTTTACCCATTGGTAAAGAATTATTGGAAAAGACTCTGATTCTGGGAAAGACTGAAGGCAAAAGGAGAAGAGAGTGACAGAGGAGGAGGTGGGTTAGACTGCATCATCGACTCAATGGACATTGCGTTTGAGCAAACTCCAGGAAACAGTGAAGGAAAGGGAAGCCTACCGTGCTTCAATCCACGAGGTCACAGAGGGTCCAACATGACTGACTGACTGAAAAACAACAACAGCAACAATAAAAAGGCAGGAAATTCTCCTTCCCAGACATAATGATGTAGGAACACAGGTACCAACAACCACACAGCAATGCGGACAGAATATAGACCCATGTGGGCTGCAAAGGAAAAAGTCAGAACTGGATGGCAAATCTCAGAGCTCATCTTAACGTGAATCTATGGGCCACCTGAGCTACAGGCCAATCACCAGTAATTCCCACTGCTTTGGGAAAGGCAACCTGTTCAGCATCCCCAGCCTAGGGGCCCTGCCTCTGAGAGGAGAGAGAAAACCTGTGATAAGAGTTAGAGCTTGGATCTGTGCCCATCTTGAACAGGTGGGTGCATTAGCATCTCTGAGCCCCAGCTTCATCATCCTAGCATGAGGCTCAAGCACTGTGGTGAGAACTTATCCTCCAGGGTACGTTCTGAGGGCAGAACTGTAGCAGCACAGCTAGGTCTCTGCTCTTGGGTGCTTCCATTCTAACTGGGGGAAAGGAAACAGACAGGGAGCCTGCATGCAAGCCCTGATCGGTACTACAATGACAAATAAGGCAGGGGTAGGGGGAAGCAAGGTCAGAGAAGGTCGTTGTGATCAAGTGACCTCAGAACAGAGACCTTGACCAAGTAAGGAGGCTGAAGGGGCAGCATTCCGGACAGGAGGGGAAATGGGATGCAGGTCCTCATGGAAGATGCTTTCAGGAGGTCAGAGGAACATGAGAGAGGTCAGGGCAGCCAGTGGACTAGCAAGGGAGACAGTGGCAGCAGTCTAGATGGGGATATCTAGGGCCTCAGACTTTGCTCATGAAATGGGAAACCACGGCGGGTTTGCAGGACTGGAGAGACATCGGTGGTGTGTTCCAAAAGAGGCCCTTCCGTCTGGTGAGTGGAGATTAGAATACGGGGAGCACAGGTGGCCAAGAAGAGGCCATCACAACTGTGCAGCAGGAAGTGATGGAACAGGAAGTGGAGGCGCTGATGGAGACGCTGAGAAGCGGGTAGACGCATGATGCAGTCTACAGTCAAAGCTATAAGACCAGGTTAGATGTGGAGTAAGAAAAGTCATCCAAGACATCCCAAGGCTTGGATAACATCTAGGGTCACACAAAGCAGACACTCAGTAGACATGCGAGCCTTTCACCCTTCCTGACTCCACCTGCCAACAGCCACACTGGCTGCCCCTCAAGAGCAGGACACCCAGGATATCTCTTGGTTCGAGAAGCTTGAGACAAAAGGGTAAGGCGAGAACTTGGGAGAGAAAGTGACAGACCCCAAGTCATCAGCAAATCCTGTCTTCAGGGCACTGGAGTCATAAACTCTCGGCCCAGAGATTAAAAAGAGAACAAATATGAAAGTATGGCCAGCAGAGAGAAGACTGATTAGGGACAAGGACATGTTCAGTCACTTCAGTTGTATCTAACTGTTTGCGACTATGTGGATTGTGACCTTGCCAGGCTCCATCATGGGACTCTCCAGGCAAGCACACTGGAATGTGTCACCATGTCCTCCTCCAGGGGATCTTCTTGACCCAGGAATCGAACCTGCATCTCCTGCACTGCAGATGGATTCTTTACCACTGAGCCACTGGGGAAGCCCAGGAGCAAGGATATTTTAATACAAAACCATCCAAGGGCTTAATTTTGTTTTACTTTTTTATTTTTGGTTTTTCACCATTCATTTATTGATATATTGATTTATTTAGCTGTACCAGATCTTTTTTAGTTGTGGCATGAAAAATCTTTAGTTGTGACATTTGGGATCTAGTTTCCTAAGCAGGAGCCAAACCCAGGCCTACTGCATTGGGAGCATGGAGTCTTAGCCACTGGACCACCAGGGAAGTCCCTTGATTTTGTTTTTAATTAGCCCCCTCCACTTCCACTATATGGATTGACAGTAGTCTGTTTAAACATCTAAGCAAAGGATATTAATCAAAATATCATCAGTAATAGAAATTTCAAAGAATAAAGCATGCATTCAATTCCTAATTTGAAAATGGGCAAAGATAAGTACAAAGCAGAAAATCAAATTCACCATAATATCCACACCTAGAAACGACCATAATGAAATTGCAGGCATATATCTTTCCAATTTTTTCTCCTATGCATCTATTTGACCTTTTAGTTGTTGATACAAAATTGGGATCATACTGAATAGACTGACTTAAAATCTGACTTTTTTTCTATGTAGCAAATATTGTAAATATTTTTCATGCCATCAAATATTGTTCTGTGTCATGTCTTAATGGTTTCATGGTGTTTCATTATTTGAATGAACTGTGATTTACATAACAGATTCCATATCATTGTACATTTCAGTCATTTCCAATTGTTCATCATACAAATAGTGTTTAAATACACAACCTTGTATGTGGACTTTCATGAACATCTCTGATTATTTCCTTAAGGTAAAAGAAATGATAAGTCATGGAATTGTTGTGTCAAAGAGAATATCCTTTTAAGGTTTTTTTTATTTATTTATTTTTTTGCCACTTCTATTGGTCTTTCATGTATTTCTTTGTTCTTTGGCCTATGTGGGCCCCCCATTGCAGCGGCCCCTCTCACCACAGAGCACCGGCTCTGGGCGCATGTGTTCCAGAGCTCTGGCTTGGTAGTTGGACACATCAGTCCAGCCGCTCCGCGGCACGTGGGATCTTCCCAGGCCAGGGATCAAACCGGCGCCCCTTGCACTGCAAGGTGGTGTCCTTACCCACTGAACCACCAAGGAAGTCCCTCCTTTTAAGTTTTTGAAAAATACTGTCAAGCAGCCCTCTTGAAAATTGGTACCCATTTTTTCCCCCAGAGTAAGGAATATGTGCGTATGTGCTAAGTTGCTTCAGTTCTGTCTGATTCTTTGAGATCCCACAGACTGTAGCTCCTATGTCAATAAGATTCTCCAGGTAAAAATACTGGAGTGGGTTGCCACACCCTACTCCAGGGGATCTTCTTGATCCAGGTACAGAACCCACAAGCCCCCATTTTTATGCATTTATACCACCATGTATTTAAAATTTTGCCAATTTAATAGGGGGAAGCAGAATCTTGTGACTGATTTATTAGTATTTCTTTAACCACTACTTAAACTAAACAAGTTTCCATATGTCAATTAGTCATTTGACATTTTTCCCCTTTTTAATTCTGGAAATTACCTGTACCTCCTTTTGTTTATCTTCATGCTGATTATTGAAAGCTTATTAGGACCCAAAGGCAATTTACAAGGAAAAGTTACTCCAAAAATTACTTTTTGGAGTAACTTTTGGCCTGAAGACAAAACATCCCTTCAGAAAGTTCCAGAGTGTTTAGCTAAATCCCATAATGACACGGCTTTTCCAACTTCGGGGCCAAAGGACCCCAGGTTGGTGAAGGGAGGAGCTGGAGCCAGAGGTGCCAGGCACTCTGCCAGGTGGCGTGACACAAGCCTGGCACTGTGGCCTCAATATGGCAGACATTTGGCAACTCCATAGAAACTAAAGGAAGTGGGTACACAGACATATAACTGGCATGGTTATATGCCAACTAGCCAAAAGAGTGCTTACCTGTCAAGAATGAAAGTGTCAACACGTGGCAGTGTAAGTCTCTAAGAGTTACCATGCTTGGTTTCCCTGCCTCAGCACTAAACCTAGGGAAGCTGGGACGAATTAGCCAGGAGGGTAATTCTAAAGCAGAACTGTACATAGTTGACTTCTAGCACTGGTTGGCAGAGGGCAGCTGCTTAGGTTGGAAGGAAAACAGTTTTCCAAAAGAGAATTGAACTCTCCCTCCTGCACGAATGTGCCTGGCTTGGCAGAGGTTCAGGCCTCCACATATGGACCCTAGAAAGAAGACAGGAAGCCTCAGGGCCCAGGTTCAAGGATGGGAGTGGAGGCTCCACAGGAGAGGAAAGGGGAGGGTAGGATGAGGTGGAGTGGGAGGTGAACCCCACCTGCTGAACCACCAGGGAACAGCCCAAGGTACCCCCCTGCTCCCACTGGGGGCCTCAACCCTATGCTTTGTCCAGGCCGTATTCCTCAGTCTGATTGACCAACAGTTTTTCCGTTTTCCAATGAAAGCCCAGACACGCTAGCCCAACAAGACTAATTCCATTTCTTCAAGCAGTCTTCCTATTGCCTGTGAAAGGCACAGGCCCCTTCTGAAAGCCTGGCAGGCTAGTCATGGACACTCTGTTCTCTTGTCTGCCTCCAACTTGCTAAGTCCCTCTGAATCCAAAAGAGTGGGCTGGTGAGGGTTTTGTGAGTGGTGTCCCCTTTTTCAGAGTCCCCAGATTACTCTGCATATCAAGATGGTAAAGATAGGGACTCAGGTCATGCTCCCCTAGAAATGGGCAGGAAGTACCTGACACAAGGCTGGCTCCCACACCCACTTGCGCCACCATATTGGAATCTTCTCAGGACCCGCCAAGCCCACAGACATCCTCTGGGTTGCCCCTTTGTGATGAGGCTAAATTCACTTAATCAGAACACACTTGGATTTCCCCACCTTCATGGTGATCATCTTTCAAGCCTTTCTTGGAGCAGGAGACCTACTTGTGCTTCTTGAGTTGACCCTTCCCCACGTCTTTCTCCCCTCTCAGGCTAAACCATCATCTCTGCACCAATAATCTGAAAGCCCAGCTCTCAGTCTCTGTGCTAAAATGTGCACCTGACAGTGGTGCCCTCAGACTTCAGCAGTGAGAGGGAAATAAATGGGATGGTAAATTTTCTGTTGGTTAGTTTACCATGATATGCATACCATTATGAAAATTCTAAAGGAGTCAACCAGTCAGTCCTAAAGGAAACCAATCCTGAATATTCATTGGAAGGACTGACGCCAAAGCTGAAGCTCCAATATTTTGGCCACCATTAATGCAAAGATATGACTCATTGGAAAAGACTCTGATGCTGGGAAAGATTGAGGGCAAGAGGAGAAGGGGTGCAGAGGACAAGATGGTTGGATGGCATCACTGACTCAATGGGCATGAACGTGAGCAAACTCCGGGAGATAGTGAAGGAAAGGAAGCCTGGTGTGCTGCAGTCCATGAGGTCCCAAAGAGTCGGACTCGACTCAGCGATTGACCAACAAGAGAATCAAATGTATTGATCTTATGTGTACAATTCAAGAAATCTATATATATAGGTATTCACCTGTGCCACCTTTCAATGAAAGCCCAGACACGCTAGCCCAACAAGACTAATTCCATTTCTTCAAGCAGTCTTCCTATTGCCTGTGAAAGGCACAGGCCCTTCTGAAAGCCTGGCAGGCTAGTCATGGACACTCTGTTCTCTTGTCTGCCTCCAACTTGCTAAGTCCCTCTGAATCCAAAAGAGTGGGCTGGTGAGGGTTTTGTGAGTGGTGTCCCCTTTTTCAGAGTCCCCAGATTACTCTGCATATCAAGATGGTAAAGATAGGGACTCAGGTCATGCTCCCCTAGAAATGGGCAGGAAGTACCTGACACAAGGCTGGCTCCCACACCCACTTGCGCCACCATATTGGAATCTTCTCAGGACCCGCCAAGCCCACAGACATCCTCTGGGTTGCCCCTTTGTGATGAGGCTAAATTCACTTAATCAGAACACACTTGGATTTCCCCACCTTCATGGTGATCATCTTTCAAGCCTTTCTTGGAGCAGGAGACCTACTTGTGCTTCTTGAGTTGACCCTTCCCCACGTCTTTCTCCCCTCTCAGGCTAAACCATCATCTCTGCACCAATAATCTGAAAGCCCAGCTCTCAGTCTCTGTGCTAAAATGTGCACCTGACAGTGGTGCCCTCAGACTTCAGCAGTGAGAGGGAAATAAATGGGATGGTAAATTTTCTGTTGGTTAGTTTACCATGATATGCATACCATTATGAAAATTCTAAAGGAGTCAACCAGTCAGTCCTAAAGGAAACCAATCCTGAATATTCATTGGAAGGACTGACGCCAAAGCTGAAGCTCCAATATTTTGGCCACCATTAATGCAAAGATATGACTCATTGGAAAAGACTCTGATGCTGGGAAAGATTGAGGGCAAGAGGAGAAGGGGGTGGCAGAGGACAAGATGGTTGGATGGCATCACTGACTCAATGGGCATGAACGTGAGCAAACTCCGGGAGATAGTGAAGGAAAGGGAAGCCTGGTGTGCTGCAGTCCATGAGGTCCCAAAGAGTCGGACTCGACTCAGCGATTGACCAACAAGAGAATCAAATGTATTGATCTTATGTGTACAATTCAAGAAATCTATATATATAGGTATTCACCTGTGTCACCCAGTCAAGTCTAAATACCTTTCCCAAGAAAGTTCTTTCATGCATTCTTCCCAATTACTGGCAGAAGTGAACACTGTTTGATTTCCATCAGCGTTAATTCGTTTGGCTTATTTCTGAACTTCACATACATGGGATCCCATTGCATGTTCTCGTTTGTGTCTGGCTTCTTTCACTCAACATAATGTCCGTGAGACATTTAATAACTTCACTGCTGGCACTGAGGGCCAAAGAATTTAGTGATTCCTATTCAAGGACATCATTTGTGCTTTCAAGTTGTGCTGCTTTCAAGTTGTGTTCCACGGGAACGGATAACTCCCATAAAGCCAGGGAGGGCGGGGCAGGAGGATATACCAGGGAGAGTAAGTTACCCTCTGGTTTGTCTGCTGAGGCTGTTTATCTGTTTCACACAAGGGGTCTCCATTAAACTTTCTCTTGGTTAAAGAGTTCTAAGGCCAAATAACAATGCAGTGATATTAATAGAAGCTGTTAAGCTTCTCTCCAGATACACTGAGTTTCTCTGGCTCCTTGGTGAAAAATGGAGATAGAAGTTAGATTAACAAAACAAAACAAAAAACACCAAACACTGGGACTTCCCTGGTGGCTCAGTAGTTAAGACTTAGCCTTCCAATGCAGGTGCAGGTTCAGTCCCTGGTTGGGGAGCTAAAATCCCATATGTCTTGTGGCCAAAAAAGCAAAACATAAAACAGAAGCAATACTGTAACAAATTCAATGAAGACTCTTAAAATGGTCCAGGTCAAAAAAAAATAATCTTAAAAAAAAAGCCCCACCAAATCCAATATACTTTGGATATCTAGACAATTCCAGGTGACAAAGAAGCCCTTTCTCCTTCAAGTGGCCTTATTCTTATCATGAGATTAGAAGACCTCCAGCCCCCACCCTCTTCTGACAGCAAGAATAGAGTCTGGGTAATTTAAAATATAAGCTACCAACCCTCACCTTACCTCTGCTATGGGGCCCCTGTCCCATCAGTGGTGGCGGGGGTGGGGTGGTTCTATTGGCCATGTCTGAACAATAATATAAATAGACACATATGTTGTCAAGGATGGTTAAGATAGGATGCGCCAACGTGGAATGACTCATAGACAAGGACCAGTACCTATATCTCACCTGTCAAGGCAGCTTGTGTCAA
Source organism: Tragulus kanchil (assembly GCA_022376925.1). NCBI lineage: Eukaryota > Metazoa > Chordata > Mammalia > Artiodactyla > Tragulidae > Tragulus > Tragulus kanchil. The sequence continues at coordinate 2,481,747 of JAIOJX010000032.1, read as the reverse complement.
TTTTTCTTCCTTCAAGGTCTTTGCAGGAGTCAGACAATGGCCTGTTGAAGGCACAGGGGAGGTGTGGGGAACAGTTCAATTAAGAAAAGGACAGCAGGCTTGAGCATTGAAAAGAGCAAACCTCAGACTTGCTGTAACCCCCTTGATTCTAAGCCCCACCAGCAAGGGAGAGAGGTGTGGGGAAGGGAAGGCTTCTCCAGCCTCTGATTCTGCCCCAGACCCTGGCAGGAGACAGACACACATTTTGACAAACACTCTTCCCCTAATTTGGAAGCCCCTATGGACTTGCAAGGGAAATTCAATCCATATGTCTTCGATTCATTTATACTAAACTCATCAACATGTTATTTTGTAAGAGCCGTTTTGTGTCCAAGTGCCTTAAAAAAAAAAAAAAAGGCTCTTAAAACTCTGGGTTTTTTCTTCGAAACAGGAAATCATACTCTGCCAAGAGAACAGGAACTTGAACCCTTAGAGGGTCAAACCGGGTTCAAAGCTGCTGCTTCCCCAGAGACCTCAACCAGTTGGAGGAGTGTTCACTGCCCCCTCACCCCTCTCAGTTCTCTGGGAGGCAGAGATCCTAAAAGCAGCCAAATTAAACCAGGAGAAGTATGGGGGGAGCAGGATTGGGCTATGTCAGGGTCACACTGTTCTCTTCACAGCCAAAGCTACGCTCCTCGGAGCCTGCAGAGGCCTGTCCAATTCAGGTGACAAAGAAGCCCTTTCTCAACTTTCAAGCCCCACCAAATCCAATATACTTTGGATATCTAGACAATTCCAGGTGACAAAGAAGCCCTTTCTCCTTCAAGTGGCCTTATTCTTATCATGAGATTAGAAGACCTCCAGCCCCACCCTCTTCTGACAGCAAGAATAGAGTCTGGGTAATTTAAAATATAAGCTACCAACCCTCACCTTACCTCTGCTATGGGGCCCCTGTCCCATCAGTGGTGGCGGGTGGGGTGGTTCTATTGGCCATGTCTGAACAATAATATAAATAGACACATATGTTGTCAAGGATGGTTAAGATAGGATGCGCCAACGTGGAATGACTCATAGACAAGGACCAGTACCTATATCTCACCTGTCAAGGCAGCTTGTGTCAATTTTTCTTCCTTCAAGGTCTTTGCAGGAGTCAGACAATGGCCTGTTGAAGGCACAGGGGAGGTGTGGGGAACAGTTCAATTAAGAAAAGGACAGCAGGCTTGAGCATTGAAAAGAGCAAACCTCAGACTTGCTGTAACCCCCTTGATTCTAAGCCCCACCAGCAAGGGAGAGAGGTGTGGGGAAGGGAAGGCTTCTCCAGCCTCTGATTCTGCCCCAGACCCTGGCAGGAGACAGACACACATTTTGACAAACACTCTTCCCCTAATTTGGAAGCCCCTATGGACTTGCAAGGGAAATTCAATCCATATGTCTTCGATTCATTTATACTAAACTCATCAACATGTTATTTTGTAAGAGCCGTTTTGTGTCCAAGTGCCTTAAAAAAAAAAAAAAAGGCTCTTAAAACTCTGGGTTTTTTCTTCGAAACAGGAAATCATACTCTGCCAAGAGAACAGGAACTTGAACCCTTAGAGGGTCAAACCGGGTTCAAAGCTGCTGCTTCCCCAGAGACCTCAACCAGTTGGAGGAGTGTTCACTGCCCCCTCACCCCTCTCAGTTCTCTGGGAGGCAGAGATCCTAAAAGCAGCCAAATTAAACCAGGAGAAGTATGGGGGGAGCAGGATTGGGCTATGTCAGGGTCACACTGTTCTCTTCACAGCCAAAGCTACGCTCCTCGGAGCCTGCAGAGGCCTGCAGAAGGGAGAGAAAGCCAACCAGGAGTTCTGTTCTGCTTCACTAGAAGTAGCATTTTTACTCAAAACAGAATTCCTACAAACAGGTTCCTCTGGAAATGACCTGGGGCTCCTGGCGCAGAGCTCAGCCGTGGGCTTTGGCAAGGTCTCTGGAACGGCAGTGAACCTGGAAGGTCCAGTCCAGATGGATGGAAGGATGACGCTCTACTCTCGCTTCCCCTTCCCCCCTCAGATGCGCCTCTCACCTTGCTGAAGCTTCTCTGAAGTTTCACATACACAGAGACATCTCTGTCCCTGGCCCAGTAGAGCTGAAGGTTTATTACAAGGAAGGAGAATGAGCGGGTTGATTTCGTTAAAAACCAGAGATGCCTTTCAATGCGAGCAGGAATCCTGAGAAATACGTGCTGGGCCACCCTAAGCACTGCCCAGTCTGTGGCCGGCCACGTACTCTCCTCAACAAGGAGGCCATAGTATCAAAGCATGAGAAAGCCCCAGTATGGGAAGGAACACGCACAGCACAGTTGGATAACATATATGTTAGGGGTTGGCAATTCTCGATGGCTTCCCTAAAGAGCACGAAGGGAAGTTAGCCTGAATGCTTATGTTAACTAATTTGCAGGGTCAAAGGGGCAAAAGCAAGGTAGTCAATGTCAAACAGAGCAAAGGCAACCTAGCACAGCACAAAAGCAACGGCTAATAAAACCCTCAATCTTCTCTATTTTTTTAAAGAATTTACTTATTTATTTTAGTTGGTTGTGTCGGGTCTTAGTTGACACATGCGGGATCTTGAATGTGTCATGTGGGATCTCTTGTTGCTGCACACAGATTCTCTGATTGGCATGTGGGTTTAGTTGCTCCGTGGCAGCCGAGATCTTAGTTCCCTGACCAGGGATTAAACCCACATCCCCTGCGTTGGAAAGCGGATTCTTAAGCACTGGTGCACCAGGGAAATCCCTCTTCTCTTCTTCTATCGAGAAAGAGACTTAAAGTCAAACATCACTAAGATAAGGCATGGGGATTCTGGAAGCAGGAACCCCGTCACTCACAGTCTAGGGAGCATATTACAGTGACATAGGATGGAGCAATAAGATTCTCTTCCCTTGTCCCCACTACCCCACTGATGCTTGACTTAGTGCTGCTCTGCTCAAGCTCCGTTGTTTCGATCATGTCCAACTTTCTGCGACCCTGTGGACTGTACCCGGCCAGGCTCCCCTGTCCATAGGGATTCCCCAGGCAAGAATACTACAGTAGAGTCTTGAGCCATTGGTGGTATGACTTGCTTTCATCAATGAAATGCAGAGAAAGGGAGGATGACAGTTCCAACTCAAGGTTTCAAGAGGGAGAGTATGTTTTCTTGCATTCCTGCCATCTGTCATGAGAAGAGCATGCTCTACCCCTTCAGCTGCAGCTCCAGAATGAGAAATATGGAACAGAACAAAACAAGGACCTACCCCACAGTGTGGAAGAAGATTTAGCAGAATTCAGCTGGAATTAGCCAAACCCCAGCAAACTCACAGGCATTTATTTTTTGTTAATAAATGGTGGGTGGAAGTAACTGAGTTTGGGGATGCTTGTTACCTGGCACTATGCAGCAACAGCTGACAAACATGGTTATTGTCTCTAATGACCAGGCTATTAGAAAGCAGTTGGCTCAATTTTGCCTTGTATACAAGACCTGCCCCATGGGCCATTCTTCTTCCCTAAAACCAGTCCCCATGGCAGTTGAATCACTATGTTATTATTGGCCTATTACTTCATTGCACAGACATCTGTTGAATTAAACTAGGCTGCCAATGGGAATACAGAGATTAATTCGGACATGGCCGTGGCCTTAGGAACTTGTAGGTTACATAACAGTCACACAGAGAAAGGAGACAAAGGTAACAGAAGAACAAGCCTAGGATCTTGAAGCTCTGTGGTCTATGAGGTGTAGCTAAGTGCAGGAGTGGGACGGAGGGTGACTCCTTCAAAGTAGGATTGGTGTCTGAGGACTGAATCTAAGACATAAGTTAGACCATTCTCTGTGCCTAACTCTGCCAACAAACTACACTTTTCCAAACCTTTGGAGCAGCTGTACAGTTCCATTACTGTAGATGTAGCCGTGACTGCCTCCTTGGTTCATGTGTTCTAAACACTGTCCTTGAGCACCTACTATGTGCCAGACTTGCACTGTCTGATTCCTTTGTGTGCACTTGATAGGTGACTCGTCTCAAGTGCAATGTGCTATAATTGTCTAATTAATTGACTAGTCTAAAAACACATTGTATTCCAAAGACTTAGTAGAAGAGGAAAAGGATTTAAGACAACTAATCGATTTTTTGTTTAAGACTATTTGATGTGGATCATTTTTAAAGTCTTTATTGAATTTGTTACAATATTACTTAAGTTTCATGTTTTGGTTGCGAGATCCAGCTCCTCAACCAAGGACTGAATCCACATCCCATGCCTTGGAAGGGGAAGTCTCAACCACTGGACTGCCATGAAAGTCCCTCTTTTTTTTTTTTTTTCTTTCAATCAGAAACAGACTGAAACAATAGCATTTTGGAGGTGTGTGTGCTCAGTCACTCAGTCGTGTTTGACTCTTTGCGACCCCTTGGACTGTAGTCCACCAGGCTCCTCTGTCCATAGGATTCTCCAGACAAAAATACTGGAGTGGGTTGCCATTTCTTTCTCCAGGCGATCTTCCTGACCCAGGGATAGAACTCATGTCTCCTGCATTGGCAGACAGGTAGATGACCACAGTGCCACCAACACTTTTAAAGTGCAGAGTTAAATAAAAAACATTATTAGAATTCATTTCACCTGTTTCATTTGCTTTTTTTACAATGTGGCAATAAAATACAGCTATTAGAAACCATAGAAGTACATACATAATCCCTTTATATTCAATAAAATGGTGCTGTGCTAGATTCTAAGCCTAAATCAAGTCACACAGGAGAATTCCCTAGGGAGCTTTCTTCAGAAAATTGTAATCCCTTGTCTATCCCCAAACCAATCAAATCAGGTGCCAAGAGTGGGGCACCCCAGAATCAGTATTTTATTAACTCCTTGGGTGATGTCCCCTTGGGAAGGAAATGGCAACCCACTCCAGCGTTCTTTCCTGTCCATGCGATCACAAAGAGCTGGACATGACTGAGGGACTAACACACATAAGGTGGCAACCCACTGCTTCCTGTCCATGCGATACAGTTCCATTACTGTACCTATGCCTCCTTGGTTCATGTGTTCTAAACACTGTCCTTGAGCACCTACTATGTGCCAGACTTGCACTGTCTGATTCCTTTGTGTGCACTTGATAGGTGACTCGTCTCAAGTGCAATGTGCTATAATTGTCTAATTAATTGACTAGTCTAAAAACACATTGTATTCCAAAGACTTAGTAGAAGAGGAAAAGGATTTAAGACAACTAATCGATTTTTTGTTTAAGACTATTTGATGTGGATCATTTTTAAAGTCTTTATTGAATTTGTTACAATATTACTTAAGTTTCATGTTTTGGTTGCGAGATCCAGCTCCTCAACCAAGGACTGAATCCACATCCCATGCCTTGGAAGGGGAAGTCTCAACCACTGGACTGCCATGAAAGTCCCTCTTTTTTTTTTTTTTTCTTTCAATCAGAAACAGACTGAAACAATAGCATTTTGGAGGTGTGTGTGCTCAGTCACTCAGTCGTGTTTGACTCTTTGCGACCCCTTGGACTGTAGTCCACCAGGCTCCTCTGTCCATAGGATTCTCCAGACAAAAATACTGGAGTGGGTTGCCATTTCTTTCTCCAGGCGATCTTCCTGACCCAGGGATAGAACTCATGTCTCCTGCATTGGCAGACAGGTAGATGACCACAGTGCCACCAACACTTTTAAAGTGCAGAGTTAAATAAAAAACATTATTAGAATTCATTTCACCTGTTTCATTTGCTTTTTTTACAATGTGGCAATAAAATACAGCTATTAGAAACCATAGAAGTACATACATGATCCCCTTTATATTCAATAAAATGGTGCTGTGCTAGATTCTAAGCCTAAATCAAGTCACACAGGAGAATTCCCTAGGGAGCTTTCTTCAGAAAATTGTAATCCCTTGTCTATCCCCAAACCAATCAAATCAGGTGCCAAGAGTGGGGCACCCCAGAATCAGTATTTTATTAACTCCTTGGGTGATGTCCCCTTGGGAAGGAAATGGCAACCCACTCCAGCGTTCTTTCCTGTCCATGCGATCACAAAGAGCTGGACATGACTGAGGGACTAACACACATAGGGGCCTCCAGTGTGCAGACAATGCAGGAACCACTGCTCCAGCAAAATGCAAGGGAAAGGCAGTCTTCTTGTTGTCCAATGATGACACAGATGCTGTCACTCTTTGTCACTGTCGAGGTGACAAGTACAATGTGCTGGGCCCTGGGGGCAGACGGTGGGTCTCCCTGAGCTCCTCCTCCACACGCATCTTCTCCTGGGACCCATGGGATCAATGGGACTGACCGCTCCCTGGCCATCCAGAGAGTGGTTTTTCAGAGGTCAAGCCTCAGTTCACCCAGAGGCAGGCTCCCTACCCAACCCTGCACTTTCTGACTTGCAGGCTGTTAACCTCCCTGTACCTGAGAAGACCCATTTCACCGCGTTATTCGGTCACAGAGAAGTTTGCAGCAATGGAATAGACACACACAGAGACACACATGATTGACAATTATTCTGTCCACACTGTTCCTCTGAATATTAACTGAGGCTCATATGAAGATATGGTAACAATTAATCCGACACAGCTAGCTCCCCAGAGGCAAAGGGTGTGCACCAGGGAGTCCAAAAATGCATCTGGGTGTGGAAGCCAAAGAGCTGGTCCTACAGAGTCAGCAAAGGGTCATCAGCTATATAAAGGGGAAGGCGGGGGGCTCCACTCACCAAGAGGCCTCCAGGGGAGTGTCAGGAGGTGGCTTCTGCCAGGAGGGTCTGCTCTTCTCTTGGGGTCCCCTCTACCTTGCACTGTGGCCCCACGGAGTCCCCCTTGTTAGAAGAACCATCCCTGGAGGAAGTTCCTTCTCTCACTCAAGAATTCTGCTCCTTGGCCAGAGAAAGCGCCATGAAAAGTTGGGGCAAGGACTTTCCGTGGTTAAGACTCCATGCTCCAAGGGGAGGGGAGGCAGACTCAAGTGGGAGGGGATTCAAACAAAAAGAGGAGGGGATAAATCTGTGTTCAATGTCTGTGTCTCCACAGCTGCCCTGTGAATGGGTTCATCAGCACCATCTTTCTAGATTCCATATATATGATACCTGTTTTTCTCTTTCTGATTTGCTACACTCTGTATGATAGGCTGTAGGTTTATTCAGCTCATTAGAACTGATTCGAATGTGTTCCTCCCACATGTAAAATAGGCAGTCAGTGGGACTTTGCTGTATGATGCAGGGAGTTCAAACCTGGAGCTCTGTCGCAACCCTGGTGGGATGTCATGGGGGAGGGAGGTTCAAGAGGGAGGGACATATGGATGCCTATGGCTGATTTATGTTGATGTGTGGCAGAAACCATCACAATATTATCAAAGTAACTATCATTCAATTAAAAATAAAACAAGATATAAAAATAAATAAATAGTTTTTTAAGAAAAGAGAGAGAGGATATATCTATCTATCTATAATAATGACAGATTTGCATTGTTTTACAGCAGAAACCAACACAACACTGTAAAGCAATTTTTCTCCAATCAAAGATTTTTTTAAAAAAGTCAATGAAAAATAAAATCCTCCATACTCCCACGCAGTGGGTATGTGTTTCATGCCTGGTCATGGAACTAGATCCCAGATGCCACATGGTATGGCCAAAAATTAAATAAAATGCACACTCCTATTAATACATTAGAACATTTTTTTTTTAAAAAAAAAAGGGGGACATGGGAAGAAGGACATGGAAGTAGACGCGGCCATGATAAAGCATGGGCCCTGTTGAGAAAAAAGCCTGGGTTCCTCCTGTGGTCAACAGCACAGATGAGAGAAACCCAAACCAAGCTCACCCACAGACTGACAGGAAAGCTTCTAAGGGAGACACCCTACATCAGCATCATCAGAGCCCCAGAAACATCAGACCCCCAAAAAGGTTTATGACCTTGACCATAGTGATGGTTTCCTGAGTGTACACAGTGCCTAAACCTCATGCCACACTCTTTAAGTGCTTCCAGATTACTGTGTATAAATTTGACCTCAATAAAGCTGCTTTAAAAATTATCAGTGCTGAGACATGACGTGTTGTCATGTGTGTATGTGTGGTGTACTCGGTCGTGTCCAGCACTGTGTCCTCATGGACTGTAGCCCACCAGGTTCCTCTGTCCATGGGATTCTCCATGCAAGAATATTGAAATGGGTTTCCATTCCCTTCTCCAAAGGGTCTTTCCAACCCATGGACCTTGTCTCCTGCATCTCCCGCGTTGGCAGGCATATTTGTTATGACTGAGCCACCTGGGAGGCCAGTAAGACCTGGGTAAGTCCTGAAACTTCCTGGGTTTTGGTTTCCCCAGCTGTAAACCAAGGACAATAAAGGTACTTGCCTTGAGGGGTAGTTGTGAGAAAAGCCAGCCAAACACTCAGCCCAGTGATGGGTTTGAAAATATCAGATCCTCTGTTTATTACAATAATAATGATTATTACTATCAATGAGTATAGCACTACTATGAGGAAATAAATTAAGAGGTATGACAGACTTCTCATCCTCTGTACTCCTATCATCTTCCCTGAGAAGAACATGCTCTGTCCCTTCACTGGGACCTTAGGATGAGAAACACAGAGTGCGCTAATAGCAGTAATATAGTACTAACAGCAATAAGGCAGCAGCAACAGTAAGAACATGTCATAATAGTAATTTAATATCTATAAATGTTAGTATACATATATAAGGTAATACTATAAATATCAGCATAGGTAGCATATTACTAAAAGAGTATAAAATTCAGTAATAAAAGCAATGTAATTATGTTAGTGACTATTATCATTGTTACGCTAGAGCATTGTGAAGGGACTTCCCTGATAACTTAGCTAGTAAAGAATCTGTCTGCAGTGCAGGAGACCTAGGTTCGATCTCTAGGTTGGGAAGATCCTCTGGAGAAAGGAATGACAGCCCACTCCAGTATTTTTGCCTGGGAAATCCCACGGACAGAGGAGCCTGGCAGGCTATAGCCCATGGGGTCACAAAAAGTCAGACACGACGAAAGCAACTTAGCATGCAAGCACGCCCAGAGCATCAGGGAAGCTGTCTGGCCAAGCATGGACTGTGAAATGAACAGGCAGCCTAGATGCTAGGCTGCTAGAATTTATCACGCAAGGAATTCAGATGTAATTGCTGTCTTGGAAGGCCCTTAGCAGAGGACATTGAGAACACAAGTATTAAACAGGGTTCCATGCTGGCTTGCCTACTTTCCAGCTGTGTGACCTCAGCCAGTCTGCTTCCCGACTTTGACCTTCAGTGTCTCTGTGTATAAAGTGGAGCTTAATCTATTTTACCATCTCTTAGGGTTCCTCTGAGGATCTAGTGGGAACGTTCACATTCTATGCCAAGCACACTTCCTGGCACAGAGTTGAGTCAAGAAACCTGGCTGGGGCATCTCCCTGGCAGCTGAAACCATCATCAAAGCTGAGGCCATGGGGGCCACAGTTGTGGGTGGAGTGACATCCGGGGGGCTGAAATCCTTAGTGTGATCTAGCGAGGTTTATACAGCCCAAAAATTGATTATTACTATCAATGAGTATAGCACTACTATGAGGAAATAAATTAAGAGGTATGACAGACTTCTCATCCTCTGTACTCCTATCATCTTCCCTGAGAAGAACATGCTCTGTCCCTTCACTGGGACCTTAGGATGAGAAACACAGAGTGCGCTAATAGCAGTAATATAGTACTAACAGCAATAAGGCAGCAGCAACAGTAAGAACATGTCATAATAGTAATTTAATATCTATAAATGTTAGTATACATATATAAGGTAATACTATAAATATCAGCATAGGTAGCATATTACTAAAAGAGTATAAAATTCAGTAATAAAAGCAATGTAATTATGTTAGTGACTATTATCATTGTTACGCTAGAGCATTGTAAAGGGGACTTCCCTGATAACTTAGCTAGTAAAGAATCTGTCTGCAGTGCAGGAGACCTAGGTTCGATCTCTAGGTTGGGAAGATCCTCTGGAGAAAGGAATGACAGCCCACTCCAGTATTTTTGCCTGGGAAATCCCACGGACAGAGGAGCCTGGCAGGCTATAGCCCATGGGGTCACAAAAAGTCAGACACGACGAAAGCAACTTAGCATGCAAGCACGCCCAGAGCATCAGGGAAGCTGTCTGGCCAAGCATGGACTGTGAAATGAACAGGCAGCCTAGATGCTAGGCTGCTAGAATTTATCACGCAAGGAATTCAGATGTAATTGCTGTCTTGGAAGGCCCTTAGCAGAGGACATTGAGAACACAAGTATTAAACAGGGTTCCATGCTGGCTTGCCTACTTTCCAGCTGTGTGACCTCAGCCAGTCTGCTTCCCGACTTTGACCTTCAGTGTCTCTGTGTATAAAGTGGAGCTTAATCTATTTTACCATCTCTTAGGGTTCCTCTGAGGATCTAGTGGGAACGTTCACATTCTATGCCAAGCACACTTCCTGGCACAGAGTTGAGTCAAGAAACCTGGCTGGGGCATCTCCCTGGCAGCTGAAACCATCATCAAAGCTGAGGCCATGGGGGCCACAGTTGTGGGTGGAGTGACATCCGAGCTGTCCTTAGTGTGATGTGACGGGAGGCAGGTGGGTCTGGAAACCAACACTTCTGCATTCAGATCTCCCTCTACCACTTCCTGGCTGAGTGCCTAGAGGCCAGTTTCTCAACTTCCCTGAGCTCCATTATCTAAAGAAATAATTTAATAACCAAGAGCCTTAAAAATGCATATTACTTAACCCAACTACTCCATTTCTAGAAATTTAGCCCAGGGAAATATCAGAGATTTATGTACAATGACGTCTGATGGCATATTTTTTTAAAATAGTGAATAACTGGGAATAACTTAAATGTCTAACAGAGTAGATTAATTACATTATAGTGCATCCAAATGATGTAATACCATTCATCCATTAAAAAACATGTTGTCAAAGACTACTTAAAGACACAGGGGAAATGTTCCTGACATCTTATAAAGAGGGAAGAGTGGTTTACAAAATGAGCTGTGTCACTACTACCTGTGGGGTCTCTTGGATGAATTCAAGAAAAATGTTCCCTTCCTGTGGACTCCGCTGCTTGCCCATCGCCAGCCTTGACTCCCTGTCCTTGAGCAGGGTGGCCCTCCCTGCTTCCCCTGGGACTTATTCCCACACAGAAGCCCCTCATAAAACACAAGTCAGCTTACGTCCCCCCTATGTCATTCACCTCCCACAAGCTCACTACTCCCTCAGAACACCTGGCAGAGTCTCCACCGTGGTCCTGTGTGACCTTACTGACTTCATCCTCCGCATCCCTCCCTCCCCCTCCCTCCCCACCAGCCACCCTGTCCTCCTTGTTCTTTGAACCTGCTGTTCTTTGCTCTGAACATTCCTCTGAACTAGGCACTTCTGCCAGAAATGCTCTTCTTCAGTTATCTACAGGGCTCCCAGCCTCACCTCTGTCAGAGTTGCTCAAATGATATTCTTTCAATGAGGACTTCTTTCTACAGCTGTCTTATCAAAAATGGTGCTGTGCTAAGTTGCTTCAATCATGCCCAATGCTATGCGATCCTCTGGACTGAAACCTTCCAGGCTCCTATGTCCATGAGAATTCTCCAGGCAAGAAGACTGGAATGGGTTGCCATTCCCTTCTCCAGGGGATCTTCCTGGCCCAGGGATCTAACCCACATCTCTTATGTCTTCTGCATTAAGCAGATGGGTTCTTTAGCCTCCCTGAAAACATTATGTCCCTGCTTGCAACTCTATATCTTTTCTTAAGCACTTATCACCACGTGACATTTTATGTATTTTGCTTATTTGTTGGGTAGTCCATTTTCCCCTCCTCTAAAGTGAGAAACCCACAGGGCAGGGTTTGGGGGGGTTATTTTGGCTACTGCTATATTCCCAGCATTGAAAACAATTCTTGGTACATAACAGGTGCTTAATGCATTTCTATATTGAATGAATAAAGTAGGCACAGTAGAATCCAATGTGGATTTTATATAAAGCCACTCACATTTAGGAATTATCTCAGAGTAATAGGAAACCACAACACTGTTACTCTTTTCTTATGCTTCTCAATATTCCCCAAACTGCTCCAAGACTATGTATTACTTTAGCTTTCAGACCAAGCAAAAAAAGCTATAACACTCATTTTCTGTGGGTATAAGCGGTTGACCTCACCACTCAGTTGGTGAGTATTGACTCCCCTCCCCACAACAGACACAGCCCTTTAGACAAGGCAAGTCAGGGCCTGGATCATACCAGAGACCACAATAGAGAACAAAGTGATATACATTTTTTAATTGAAATATACTTCATTAGCAATATTGTGTTAGTTTCAGGTGAAGAGCAAAGTGATTCAGTTCTACACATATAAATATCTACCTATATTGTATACAGATGAGGAAGGTATGGCAACACACTCCAGTGTTCTAGCCTGGAGAATCCCCATGGATAGAGGAGCCTGGTGGGCTACAGCCCATGGGGTCGCAGAGTCAGACATGACCGAGATACACATTCTTTTTCATATTCCTTTCCATTATGGTTTTTCACAGGATATTGACGATAGTTCCCTGTGCTATGCAGTAATTCCTTGTCCTTTATCTATTTTATATATAATAGTGTGTATCTGCTAATCCCAAACTCCTTAACTTGTCCCGCCTCTATCCCCTTTCTCCTTTGGTAACCATAGGTTTGTTTTCTGTCTATGAGTCTGTTTCTATTTTCTAAAGAAATTCATTGATACCATTAAAAAAGAATTTGGGGATATAGTTGCTTTACACTACTGTGTCAGTTTCTACCATACAGCACAGTGGATCAGCCATATGTACATATATCCCCTCTTTTTTGGATTTCCTTCCCAGTTAAGTCACTACAGAGCATTGAGGAGAGCTCCCTGTGCTGTACAGAAGGTTCTCATCAGTTATCTATTTCACACACAGTACAGTACACATGTGGGTTTCCCTGGTGGCTCACTGGTAAAGAATTTGCTGACCAATGCAGGAGATGTGGGTTCAGTCACTGAGTCAGGAAGATCCTCTGGAGAAGGGAATGGCAACCCACTCCAGTCCTCCTGCCTTGAAGTCCCATGGACGGAGAAGCCTGGTGAGCTACAGTCCATGGGGTCACCAAGAGTTAGATATGACTCAGTGACTGAACAACAACATCACCAGAGGGTATATATGTCAATCTCTATCTCCCAACCCCTCACACCCCGTCTCCCCACTTGGTGCCCATACAGTTTGTTCTCTGCATCTCTGTCTCCATTTCTGCTTTGAAAAAAGTTTCACCCGATGTTCATTTTTAGCACTAAAATTCAAAGCAGAAACCTCAGCTTATCTCCAGTTTCTCCAGAATCAAGGCCCTTCTTTGTCCTGCCAACCTCACCTCTCCCCAGCAGTGAAGGCCTGGTCCCTGTGCCCATCCCTAAACCCAGACCTGTCTGGTCACCAGCGCCCCTGTCACTGACTTCCCCCTAGACCACCCCGCCACCCCTGCCTCGCTCGCTGGAGCCCCGGGGGTCTCTGCTCTTGCTCCTTCTCCAGGAGCCCTCCTCCTCCAGAGGTCTGTGAGGCGCTCCATTCTTGTCTCAAAAGGCCCTTATTCTAGAGGCTCTCATGCCCAGAAGAGCCCCACCATTAGGCCGTTTCTTCCTAACTTCAGTCTTCTCTGCTTTAGCCCTTAGCACCACCTGACAGGTCCTATCTCCTTTATATTTTTTAAAGTGTGTATCTGCTAATCCAATTAACTTGTCCGCCTCTATCCCTTTCTCCTTTGGTAACCATAGGTTTGTTTTCTGTCTATGAGTCTGTTTCTATTTTCTAAAGAAATTCATTGATACCATTAAAAAAGAATTTGGGGATATAGTTGCTTTACACTACTGTGTCAGTTTCTACCATACAGCACAGTGGATCAGCCATATGTACATATATCCCCTCTTTTTTGGATTTCCTTCCCAGTTAAGTCACTACAGAGCATTGAGGAGAGCTCCCTGTGCTGTACAGAAGGTTCTCATCAGTTATCTATTTCACACACAGTACAGTACACATGTGGGTTTCCCTGGTGGCTCACTGGTAAAGAATTTGCTGACCAATGCAGGAGATGTGGGTTCAGTCACTGAGTCAGGAAGATCCTCTGGAGAAGGGAATGGCAACCCACTCCAGTCCTCCTGCCTTGAAGTCCCATGGACGGAGAAGCCTGGTGAGCTACAGTCCATGGGGTCACCAAGAGTTAGATATGACTCAGTGACTGAACAACAACATCACCAGAGGGTATATATGTCAATCTCTATCTCCCAACCCCTCACACCCCGTCTCCCCACTTGGTGCCCATACAGTTTGTTCTCTGCATCTCTGTCTCCATTTCTGCTTTGAAAAAAGTTTCACCCGATGTTCATTTTTAGCACTAAAATTCAAAGCAGAAACCTCAGCTTATCTCCAGTTTCTCCAGAATCAAGGCCCTTCTTTGTCCTGCCAACCTCACCTCTCCCCAGCAGTGAAGGCCTGGTCCCTGTGCCCATCCCTAAACCCAGACCTGTCTGGTCACCAGCGCCCCTGTCACTGACTTCCCCCTAGACCACCCCGCCACCCCTGCCTCGCTCGCTGGAGCCCCGGGGGTCTCTGCTCTTGCTCCTTCTCCAGGAGCCCTCCTCCTCCAGAGGTCTGTGAGGCGCTCCATTCTTGTCTCAAAAGGCCCTTATTCTAGAGGCTCTCATGCCCAGAAGAGCCCCACCATTAGGCCGTTTCTTCCTAACTTCAGTCTTCTCTGCTTTAGCCCTTAGCACCACCTGACAGGTCCTATCTGTATGTGCGGGTTTCCGTTGGTTTCTCCTCCCCTTGCCCACCAGCACATAAGCTTCTGGTGAGCACAGACTTTTATTTACTGCTGAATCTTAGTAGGCCTTGGTGACCAGTGGACACTCAAAAGCGGTGGAGAAAACAGGGAAGGGAGATGGGAGGGAGGGTGGGAAGAAAAGGAGAGGCACAGGGAGGGAGGGAAGCACTCTGAGGCCGCCCAGACAAGCATTCCTCCATCCACATCTACATAAGGAGGGGGAAACAGTGCAATCCACTCAGAATCTCCATCAGAACATCTCTAGGCAACCACAGTAGGAAATCCCTAATGCAAATCCAGCCATGGTCATTTCCCCTCCAGCAATGACAAGACAGGTGTCTCTCTCCAGCCACTCCTAAGGTGTCATGCCAAACAGGTCAATAAGTTCACAAACCAACCCACTGCTAACCTTCAGGACTCAACCTTGCACTATCATCCCGTGACTCCTCCCTCAACCCCGGTTGTCTGCAAAGTCACTATCTACCACAGTGCCAGGCACCAGACACTGGCAAAGCCTCCTCGCTCGCCACTGTCACCTTCTATCTCTTCCTCTCAGGTAGCCAGCCCATGGTCTCCAGCCCTAAACCCTGGCAGGAAAGCACAGTTTCCAGGACAACTTAAATACATCCCCCCTCTCACCGGCCTTCTTGTTGCCTGGTTCACGATGCTGCTCAAGCCATCTAACCAAGATTCTCACCTTAAAAAAAAAAAAACTGCCAACACCTATCACAGGAGAGCTGCTGATTTCCAAATTTAGTGTCCATGCCTCCTCTGTGATCTGTGACCCAGAGAAAAGCCAGAGGCACAATTTCTGCTGTGACGTCTTCCACAGCTCCGAAAGAGGAACAGAGGTGAACCGGGAACCAGTTTTACTACCTGCAGCTTATCCTGCTCCAAGAAAAGAGGGCACTGTGCGTGCATGCTCAGTCATTCAGTCGTGTCTGACTCTTTGTGACCCCCATGGACTGTGGCCCACCAGGCTCCTCTGTCTATATGATTCTCCAGGCAAGAATATTGGAGTGCGTTGCTATGCCCTCCTCCAGGGGAAACTCCCCGACTTAGGGATCAAACCAGCGTCTCCTGCATCTCTTGCATTGCAAGTGGATTCTTTACCTCTGAGCCA
The DNA here is from genome assembly GCA_022376925.1 of Tragulus kanchil. NCBI lineage: Eukaryota > Metazoa > Chordata > Mammalia > Artiodactyla > Tragulidae > Tragulus > Tragulus kanchil. The sequence goes on along the minus strand of JAIOJX010000032.1, from coordinate 2,465,845 downwards.
CCAGGGAAGCCTAAAGGAGACCAGGTTTCATGTTAAACAGATGCCTAGAAGGGGACTTTGGAAAGGCCAGTTCACCTGCTGGGGACTCAAGCAGATTTGCAGTGTTTTAAAGTTTGGAGAGAAGTCAGCAAGAATGGCCAGTGTATGTCACTTCAAATATCATTACAAATCAATTGGTAGTGGGTAACCAAAACTTTTTGTTAAGAAGGATTCAGTGCTTGAGTTCAAACCCAGTAGTGCTGTGATGTCTGCTGCGGGCACAAAGGTGGGAAGGTCACATACTTCTGACTCATAGTTCTGGACTGGAGAGTCAGAAGCACATGGTCCCTGGACATGGCTCTCCTGCCAGAGAAGTGTCTCCCAAATTGTGAGCAATTCGCAGTGCACTAAAACCCCACCCTTTCCTGCCCTACTCAAGAGAGCATCTCAGAATGCAAGCTCGTGAAAGCACTATAAGTCTGCCCTCATTTATTTCATTTTATTTTGATGTGGGTCATTTTTAAAGTCTTTATTGGATTTATTACAATATACTTCCTGTTTTATGTTTTGGATTTTTGGCCACGAGGCATGTGGGATCTTAGCTCCCCGACTAGAAATCACACCTGCACCCTCAGCGTTGGATGGTGAAGTCTTAGCCACTGGACCACCAGGGAAGTCCCCTACCCTCATTGATTGAACAAAGTAAGTCATCTGCAAAAGTCCATATGTAAATATCGCTAACACGTCACCTGCATACCATTTCACAGTGGAGCATACATCACCATGATGACAACGGGAAACCTGGGTCTAAGACATCCTCCTGTCTTACAAAAATGCAGCAAGTCAAGACACGGTCTCCTGAGCAGTTCACATCTGCTTGAGCACAGACCAGCCTCAGGTGCCTCAAGAGACAGATCACCTCTCCAGGCGATTGGGACAGAAGGGTCAGATGATGCCCGACCACCAATGCTGCAATGTTAATCTTTGGGGGCTGGGCCACAACTCTGGTCCCTGAGGTTCTGAGGTCTTGTTCTTCTTCCGCATCTGGTGGTTCTGGCATTCCTTGGACTGTGACCACATCACTCCAGCCTTCAAATTTCTCTCTCTTTCAGCCCCCTTCTCCTTTGTCTAGGGTCAAATCTCTCTTGGCTTCTCCCTCTCTCTCTCTCTCTCTCTCCCTCTCTCTCTTTTAATTTTATTTACTTATTTACTTTTGACTGCTTGACTGCACTGGGTCTTCCTTGTTGCCTGTGGGCTTTCTCTAGTTGTGATGAGTGGAGGTTACCCTCTAGTTTTAGTGCCTGAGTTGCTCCTTGCTGTGGCTTCTCTTGTTGGGGAGCATTTGGGCTTCAGTGGTCATGGAGAAGGCTTAGTTGTCCCGTGGCATATGGGACCTTCTCAGTGAAAAACTGAAACTGTTAGTCGCTCAATCGTGTCAGACTCTGTGACACCATGGACTGTCCTTGGGATTCTCCAGGCCAGAATACTGGAGTGGGTAGCCATGTCCTTCTCCAGGGGATCTTCCCAATCCAGAGATCAAACCTGGGTCTCCTGCACTGCAGGCAGATTCATTACCATCTGAGTCACCAGGGACCAGGGCTCAAATGCCTACATAGGTAGGCAGAGTCTTAACCACTGGGCAACCCAGGAAGTCTTCTCTGCCTCTCTTTTAAAAGGATATAAATGACTTCATTTAGGCCCTGCCTTAATAATCTAGGATAATCTCTGCATCTCAAACTCCTTAATTTAATCACATCTGCAAAGACTCTTTCCTTAGAAAAGTAGCATTTACAGGTTTCAGTGGGCAGGGACCTGGTATTTGGGGTGGGGAGGCGGTGAGTGAAGGAGTCATTATTCTGCCTACCACAGAAGGTAAAACCAAATGTCATTCTACTTCAGTGCAAGCATAATTTTTCCCCCTTGATAAAAATTCTTGAACAGATGGGGAAGCATTTTCCAGCAAGAAGAACTGAACCTCTTTCTGATCACAAAGTCAAACATCTATTCTCCTGGAAACAGTCAATTCTCAAGGGAATTAGAAACAAAAGAGAAAGAAAGGGAGGGCGTGCTCATATCACCAGGAGATGGGCAGCGTGATGGGGGAGAGGAAAGGGAAGGTTCTAGAAGGGACACACAGAGAGGATCTACTCCATGCTGGGCAGCCTGCTAGGTGTTTTATTTGCATTTATTTCCTCTTCTCAGCCTGATGAGTGGGCATCTGTTTCTCTCCTTAACAGATGAGGAAACTCAGCCCCACAAAGGCAAATGGCTTGCCTTGATTCCACAGCTCATAAACTACAGAGTCAGGATTTAAATGGCCCCATCTTCATCTAGAAGTCAGTACAGGGTCTTCCCTGGTGGTCCAGTGGTAAAGAATCTGCCTGCCAATGCAGGAGACACATGTTCCTTCCCTGCTCTGGAAAGATCCCACAGGCCATGGAGCAACTAAGCCCATGTGCCTCAACAACTTAAGCCTGTGCTCTAGAGCCTGGGAGCCACAACTCCTGAAACCCATGTCCCCTACAGTCTGTGTTCCATAACAAGAGAAGCCACTACAACAAGAAGCCTGCACTCCACAACTAGAGAGTAGTCCCCATCCACCGCAGCTGGAGAAAAGCCCCATGCAGTCATGAAAACCCAGTACAGCCAAAATAAAAGCATTGTTATTCTAAAAATGCCTACATAGGTAGGCAGAGTCTTAACCACTGGGCAACCCAGGAAGTCTTCTCTGCCTCTCTTTTAAAAGGATATAAATGACTTCATTTAGGCCCTGCCTTAATAATCTAGGATAATCTCTGCATCTCAAACTCCTTAATTTAATCACATCTGCAAAGACTCTTTCCTTAGAAAAGTAGCATTTACAGGTTTCAGTGGGCAGGGACCTGGTATTTGGGGTGGGGAGGCGGTGAGTGAAGGAGTCATTATTCTGCCTACCACAGAAGGTAAAACCAAATGTCATTCTACTTCAGTGCAAGCATAATTTTTCCCCCTTGATAAAAATTCTTGAACAGATGGGGAAGCATTTTCCAGCAAGAAGAACTGAACCTCTTTCTGATCACAAAGTCAAACATCTATTCTCCTGGAAACAGTCAATTCTCAAGGGAATTAGAAACAAAAGAGAAAGAAAGGGAGGGCGTGCTCATATCACCAGGAGATGGGCAGCGTGATGGGGGAGAGGAAAGGGAAGGTTCTAGAAGGGACACACAGAGAGGATCTACTCCATGCTGGGCAGCCTGCTAGGTGTTTTATTTGCATTTATTTCCTCTTCTCAGCCTGATGAGTGGGCATCTGTTTCTCTCCTTAACAGATGAGGAAACTCAGCCCCACAAAGGCAAATGGCTTGCCTTGATTCCACAGCTCATAAACTACAGAGTCAGGATTTAAATGGCCCCATCTTCATCTAGAAGTCAGTACAGGGTCTTCCCTGGTGGTCCAGTGGTAAAGAATCTGCCTGCCAATGCAGGAGACACATGTTCCTTCCCTGCTCTGGAAAGATCCCACAGGCCATGGAGCAACTAAGCCCATGTGCCTCAACAACTTAAGCCTGTGCTCTAGAGCCTGGGAGCCACAACTCCTGAAACCCATGTCCCCTACAGTCTGTGTTCCATAACAAGAGAAGCCACTACAACAAGAAGCCTGCACTCCACAACTAGAGAGTAGTCCCCATCCACCGCAGCTGGAGAAAAGCCCCATGCAGTCATGAAAACCCAGTACAGCCAAAATAAAAATAAATGCATTGTTATTCTAAAAAATGAATACTGGCGGGGAGAGGACCAGGGATATGCATATGACTGATCTGGGAACATACATGTCTGTGAACAACAAAACTCTGTAGAAATAAGAAGAAAGAAATACACAGGTAAAAGAAGCAGATCATTAATAAAGATAAATAACCTAGAATATAAGATTTATTTTCAGTTAAATGAGAAGCCTATGGACAGTGGCATTATATGCCCAGGAATGGGGTTGCTGTGGATCATAAGTAGTTCCATTTATAGTTTGTTTAAAAAACTCCATATAATTTTCCACAGTTGTAGCAATTTTTATTCCCACCAACAGTGTATGAGGATTCCCTTTCCTTCACACTCTCTCCAGACTTTAGTATTTGTAGACTTCTTGATGATGACCTTCTGACAAACATGAGGTGATACTGTTTGTGGCTTTGATTTGCATTTCTCTAATAATTAGCGATATTGAGCATCTTTTTATATGCCTGTTGGTCATTGGTGGGAAAATGTCTATTTAAGTCTTCTGCCCCAGTTTTTACTAGATTTAAAAAAAATTTTTTTATATTGAGTTACATGAATTGCTTATATATTTTGGATACTAAGCCCTTGTCAGAAGACGAAAACTCTAACTTGGAAAAATACATGCACCTCTATGTTCACAAAAAATAAAAATAAAAAAGGAATACTGTATCCATGAAATATCATAGTTATTCATTTAAAAATAAATAAAAGTCACTACAGGGACTTCCCTGGTGGTCCAGTGGCTAAGAATCTGCCTTGCAATGCAGGGGATGAAGCTTCAATCCCTGGTAGGGACACTAAAATGTCACAGGCCATGGAGCAACTAAGCCCATGTACCTCAAACACTGAAGCCTAGGTGCTCTGGAGCCACGACCAGAGAGGCGGAGTACTGTAGTGAAAGAGCCTGCATGATGCAACAACAGCCCGATGCAGTCAAAGAAACAAATAATTTTAGATTAATTAATTGAAAAGTCACAGTTTAGGGACTTCCCTAGTGGTCCAATGGTTAAGACTCCATGTTCCCAATGCAGAGGCCAGGTTCGATCCCTGGTCAGGAAACTAGATCCCACACGCCACAACTAAGACCCAGTACAGCCAAATAGATAGCTTAAAAAATAAAATAAAGTGCTTTTTAAGAAAAAGTCACGGTGTACTGTCTCCAGTAATGCACATGATTATCATAACAACTTCCATGCAATCTAATCCCAGAGCCAGTGCTGTGACCATAACCAGGCAGCCCTCACCCCCATGGGCGACCTCAACCAGAAGGCAGGGCTGTTGCTACTGACTCAGTAAGGACCCCTTTAACCCTCTCTGGGCTTTAGTACTTGTTATAAAGTTAACACGGGCCCTCTGTTTATCATTCACTGCCTGTCCTGACAGCATGAGGTGGTATCACCCTTCCCATTTCCACAGGAAACTGAGACTAGGGGAGGACAGATAGCCCAGGCAAGGTCACCCGCCTGGTAGAGCCAGGGTTACATGCAGCCCTCCCCAGCTCCAAATCCATGACACGAAGAGAGGATGCATTTTCGTTACCCTGCAGAGGCTCCATGTAACTCTTAGGAAACTCCTTGGAAAAGGCCAGCCAAGTGGGCTCTTTCGTTGCAGGCTTCAGAAGAAAGTGAGCCATGGAACAGGTCCTTGGAGATACAAGGTATCTTCCAGCAACATCCCCAAATCAGATTCCATCTAGCCTCTAGAAAATTCTAGGAGGAAGAATGAAATCACACCCATAGACAATGGAGTCTCCCCAGGAAGAAGGACACTGACATAAGACTTTGAGCCCCTAGCCCTATTCATGGCTGCACAGGGCACAGAGTAGGATACCAGGCCGTGGGGGACCATTGCTGCCCTCCACCTTCCCAGTAGCTGTTCACGGACTGAGCAATGCCCCAGTGCCCTGCAGATGTGGAAGCACCTCCCTAAACACTTGATTTATCAGGGGGAAGCTTACAGCTCAGTGTTTTCTATCATTATGAATTATTATTACTGCTTAGATTAAATCTGTCTAAGCCCATCATAACAGAATGAGTCTGACTGGTTCAATGCTTCTTACAGAATTATTAGTAGAAATGTTAATGGCTAAATGAGGGTGGAAATTACAGATCCTAGTGGTCCAATGGTTAAGACTCCATGTTCCCAATGCAGAGGCCAGGTTCGATCCCTGGTCAGGAAACTAGATCCCACACACCACAACTAAGACCCAGTACAGCCAAATAGATAGCTTAAAAAATAAAATAAAGTGCTTTTTAAGAAAAAGTCACGGTGTACTGTCTCCAGTAATGCACATGATTATCATAACAACTTCCATGCAATCTAATCCCAGAGCCAGTGCTGTGACCATAACCAGGCAGCCCTCACCCCCATGGGCGACCTCAACCAGAAGGCAGGGCTGTTGCTACTGACTCAGTAAGGACCCCTTTAACCCTCTCTGGGCTTTAGTACTTGTTATAAAGTTAACACGGGCCCTCTGTTTATCATTCACTGCCTGTCCTGACAGCATGAGGTGGTATCACCCTTCCCATTTCCACAGGAAACTGAGACTAGGGGAGGACAGATAGCCCAGGCAAGGTCACCCGCCTGGTAGAGCCAGGGTTACATGCAGCCCTCCCCAGCTCCAAATCCATGACACGAAGAGAGGATGCATTTTCGTTACCCTGCAGAGGCTCCATGTAACTCTTAGGAAACTCCTTGGAAAAGGCCAGCCAAGTGGGCTCTTTCGTTGCAGGCTTCAGAAGAAAGTGAGCCATGGAACAGGTCCTTGGAGATACAAGGTATCTTCCAGCAACATCCCCAAATCAGATTCCATCTAGCCTCTAGAAAATTCTAGGAGGAAGAATGAAATCACACCCATAGACAATGGAGTCTCCCCAGGAAGAAGGACACTGACATAAGACTTTGAGCCCCTAGCCCTATTCATGGCTGCACAGGGCACAGAGTAGGATACCAGGCCGTGGGGGACCATTGCTGCCCTCCACCTTCCCAGTAGCTGTTCACGGACTGAGCAATGCCCCAGTGCCCTGCAGATGTGGAAGCACCTCCCTAAACACTTGATTTATCAGGGGGAAGCTTACAGCTCAGTGTTTTCTATCATTATGAATTATTATTACTGCTTAGATTAAATCTGTCTAAGCCCATCATAACAGAATGAGTCTGACTGGTTCAATGCTTCTTACAGAATTATTAGTAGAAATGTTAATGGCTAAATGAGGGTGGAAATCTCACAGATCTTGTTTAGACAAGAATGGTTCCCCAACACCCATTACCTGACAGTTGTAGACATACCCCAAATTGACAGCACTCAGCTGTCATTAGCAGTACCTGCCTCCAAGGGCCCAGACTCATTACTTCCATTGATACTAGAGCACTGTAAGAAGAGAGGATGGAAGTACCTCACTTTCTCTTTATTGTTGTTCAGTTGCTAAGTCGTGTCCGACTCTTTGTGACCCAATGGACTGCAGCAAGCCAGGCTTCCCTGTCCTTCACTATCTCCTGGAGTTTGCTCAGACTCATGTCCATTGAGTCAGTGATGCCATCCAACCATCTTGTCCTCTGCCTTCCCCGCCTGCCCTCGATCTTTCGCAGCATCGGGCTATTTTAATTTTCTCTAGGGGACTGACTACTTTCATGCCAATCATCACATTCTAGAACTTAGTAATCCTCCCAGAATATGCTCTAGCTGGGAAGCTACATAAAAAAATAGTTGCTGTTTGGAGAAATGTCTCAACAGAATTGGTCTCTCCACAATCCCTTCTTACTGAAACAAAGCTGAGAGTTGTATAGCTCCACTCCCGTAGACTCTCATTTCATTTCAGACTTGTCTGCTGTCTTACCCAGTTAACTACAGATCAACATCAAATATTCAAAACAAAACTTCAAAAAATATAATAAATTGGCTAGTGCAAGAAACCCGTTGGAATCCAGACAAATGGGTGTTTTACTCTCCCCAGGTTTAGAAGGTTTGCAGAATATGTATGGGTCTAAAGATCTGGCTCCAGTGAGTTTTGGTGACCTTGAAGACGAGGTTGGTAATGAAAGTGACTTCTCCAAATTCTATTCCAAAGGACGATCAAAATCTCCAAGCCTTCCCTTCTCTTTTCCTTTTTTTTAAACTTATTATTGTGAAGTGATTATGTACCCATGAAAAGTTGCAAAAATAGTACAGAGAGGTCCCCTGTCTCCATCACCCAGCTTCCCCCACTGGTGACCTCTCACACATCCAGAATGCATTATCAAAACCAGGAAATTGATCTGCAGGATCTTACTCAGATTTCATCAGAAGGTCTGATCCCTTTTTTCGGTGTCCTTCATCCATTTTTAGCTGCTCAGCACTTACTCCCTCATAGCAATCTGATTTCTACTGGGGCATCATCTTTCTTCCACTGTGTGTAATAATCACAGATAATTTTAGATGGTGACCTTCTGAAAATAAACCAGAGTGACCTTCCTCCTGGCCCCAGAACAAAGAAGAGGACCACAGGACATCTTAATCATTCTGCTCCATCACAAAATGTTAACTAGGCTACCAGCTTACTATGCACATTATTGAGCAAAAGTCTATTCCATCCCATTGCCAAGCTTGGTCAGCTTCCCCATCCTTGGTCCTGTTACATCCTGAGAGTCTTCAGCATCCTTCCTTCAAGTACCTTTTGCCTGACTAGCTAGAATCAGTTTCGGATGCATGTATGCAAGAATGCAGACTGAACCATCTATGGTGATTAACAGCTGGAAATGACCTGACTGGGGTCATGCCCATTCAGGAAGATCCCACAGTACCTTCATATGGACTAAAGGACCCATGCTGCTGAGACTCCAGCCTACACCATTGACCCACCTGAGTGAACTAGCAATTACGCCAGTAGTCTCCATTCCCCTCCAAAGTTTGCATCTTTCTTCTTTGCTGGAAGACTTCCTCCAGCACGATAAGCTGTGCTTGGCCCCAAGCAAGTACAACCCAGTTAACATCCTTGGGGACAAGTGTAGCTCATGACCAGAGGACCAGGGGTCAGTGAAAAGATGCCCCCGTGCCCTGATCTTCATGGGAGCAATTTGGAGGTATGTCCCCCCACCCCAAGATTCTTAGATGGCTCCCAGAATGGTTATGCTCCAGGTGCCCATGGCGAGAACTGCCAATTGTCAGCCTGGCACTCAGCTTTCTCATCTTCCTTTAGCTTTCTCCCCTCTGTTTTCTGAAATCACCTCCTAAATAAACTACCCACACAGTAAGTCCTTGTCTCAAGAGTCAGCTTCTCAGTAAATGTGAACTCAAGCTAAAATAAACGAATAAGTAAAAGACTTTAACAGTCTATCTAAAAGAAGGAAGAGAGAATTTGACAGAGCATTTTGGCTTTTTTTGGTTGAAGATGGTGTTTGAGCACCTGAAACATGGCTAGTGCCACAAGCTGAACTGTGAAATGTATTCTGAATAAATTAGGTTAAATAAAATATAGTGCTAATATTACTTCCATCTGTTTGATTTTACCTTGTCTACTAGAGCGTTTTGCAATACATGGATGGCTCAAATATATTGCTATCAGGCAGTGCTGGTGGAAGGCATGTGTCAGGTAACACTTGGGATGTTATTGCTACTATCATTGATGTTGCTAACATGATAAAAGGAATGGATCAGAGGACTCTAAAGAGTGCCACAATTATTTATATGTCTAGCTGAGGAACTCCTAGGGTAACAGTAACTCATGGATAAAAACTACTTCTACTCAGTGCAAAAAACAGGACTAGGAAGAGGTACAGTCATTGCTGATAGTAGTTTGTCACTTGGTCAGGCTCTTCTGTAAAGGATTTTAGCAATCTGTTCACCCTCCTCTTTATTAATAGCAATGCCACCAACAGGAATCTAAACCAGGGAGCTCATTCTAGCTAAGGAAAATTACAAGCACAAAGATGTTCACTTCACTGTTGTTTATCACATAAATGACCAATAAAATGCAAGTGATTAAATTGCTAACAGACAGATTTATGTAAATTATAAAGAGGCAATCCTTAAAAATGATGGTTACAATGATTAGGTGATGATTGAAGACTATTTCAGATACCTCGTTATCTGAAAGCAAAGATATAAAATTGTATCCACACATAAACAAATATGTAAAAAAGACCAGAAGGGGGCTTCCCCTGGTGGTCCAGTGGGTAAGGACACCGCCTTGCAGTGCAAGGGGCGCCGGTTTGATCCCTGGCCTGGGAAGATCCCACGTGCCGCGGAGCGGCTGGACTGATGTATCCAATCACCGAGCAGGAGCTCTGGAGTGCATGCGCCCGGAGCGGGTGCTGAGCGACAACAGATGCCACCGCGATGGGAGGCCCGCAGGAGCCAAAGAACAAAGACGGATGGAAATAGAGAAATGAAAAACCAATAGAAGTGGCCCGCCCGCTCCCCTCCCTCCCCAACCCGACCCCCGCCCAAAATAAATAAATAAATAAATAAATCTTTAAAAAAAAAAAGACCAGAAGGAAATGGGCCAGGATGTAAATCCATGTGGTTATTTGGGGATATTAGGGCAAGGATGATTTAACCTTTTTCTCTATTTCCCAAATTCATTTCACTCGCATTCTCTGCATTAAGGAAGAGCAAAGAAAAATGACCATCTTCTTTAACACGTGAGCTTCTAAAAGCACGTGCTCATTTGCAAAGGAGGTATCATTCTACAGTACCCTTCTATTTCACCAGATTTATGTTATAAAATCTCTTTTCCTCTGGCAAAATGAAACAAAGGTAAATCTAGTTCCAGCTGCCTCTGAAACAAGAAGGCTAACAGGAGATGGGTATTTTCATGTGGCTGGTGGCCTTGGGCACAGAAGAACAACTGCATTTAGGAAGAGCAAGCCACACCTGACCACAGCAGCAACATGTTTTCCCAACTGACTAAAACGAGCCGATGGCCCAGGAGACTGGAGCCAAGATGAGAGAGTAGGACTTCAGAGAAGCTCTTGATATGGCCTCTACCCAAATCTTCCTTGAAAAATTAATCCAAATTGGCTGAACTACACATTGGCTGTCAGCTCTCAACATTCACAAGGATTAATTTACAGGGGCTTATCTCTCAAGCCATATGTGGAGCTTCAGCAAGTCTCGAACCTGAGCCATGAAGGTGCTTGGCTGAGGATAACAGAGACCTGGGGAATATGGAAACACTCACCAAGAGACAGTGAACACAACTCGTGATCAAATGCAGTTTCTTTTCTTGAACAAAGGGCCCCAGTTAGCCCACAGGCTATGGAGAAGCTGGAGTGAGGCCTAGAGAATGTGTTAACATCTTTATTAACAGTCTGAAAAAAGATATCAACAGAACATTCATTCACAAGGAATACATCAGCAAGGACCCAGAGGCTAGAGGAATAACAGGAAACGACGAGTAGGAGAAAAACCTGGAGAGAAGGGCAGTGTGAGATGGAGAATGAATGACGGGCCTGGTTTAGGGTACATTCCTCTCAGGCACAACATTTCAGGAGGTCGCCAAAGACTCAGTCATCAGGAGAAATAATAGTGTGATGAAACAGTCTTTAAAAAAAATCTAAGTTAATGCAAAAAAAACCATTGATTTTTTTTAAAGCCTTGATAATTGGGGGTTTGGCAGCCTCTTAAACTTGGTGCCTGAGGCTACACTCACCTAATTTTAATCCTGAGAGCCACTCTGGAGAAGAGAAGGGTCTATGTGAATGACAAGGTGCAAGAGCAAAGGCCAGCTGGATATTCAGGGTGGAAAGCCCAGGGCAGGTACTTCTTAAATGATATGTAACTGCTTTACAATGTGGTGGTTAGTTTCTGCTATACAACAAAGTGAACCAGACATAGATATACACACATATACATATATATGTGCTCAGTAGAGTCAGTCCTGTCCAACTCTTTGCAACCCTGTGGACTGTAGCCTGCCAGGCTCCTCTATCCATGAGATTCTGCAGGCAAGAATACTCGAGTGGGTTGCCATGCTCTCCTCCAGGGGATCTTTACTATTCAGGGATCGAATCCAGATCTCTTACGTCTACCTGCATTGGCAGGTGGGTTCTTTACCACCAGTGGCCACCTGGAAAGCCTATATATGGGTGGGTGGGGGTGTGTGTGTGTATCTTTGATCTTCCTCCCACCCACTCCCATCCAGCTGGGTCACCACAGAGCAGGGAACTGAGCTCCCTGTGCTATAGAGAAGGTTCCCATGAGCTATGTCTTTTATAGATGGCAATGTATATATGTCAATCCCAATCTCCCAGCTCATCACACACGCCCCTTCCCCTGTGTCCACATGTCTGTCCTCCGTATCTACATCTCTATTTCTGCCCTGCAAATAGGTTCATCTGTACAATTTTTCTAGATTCTACACACACACCTTAATATATGATGTTCGTTTTTCTCTTTCTGACTTTCTTCACTCTATATTACAGACTCTAGGTCCATCCACATAACTACCAATGATCTAATATTGTTCTTTTTCATGGTTTATGACCCAGAAATCCCTGTCCTGGGCATATACCCTTAGAAAATCATAATTCAAAAAGATACATGCATCCCAGTGTTCACTGAAGCACTATTTACAATAGCCAGGACATGGAAGCAACCTAGATGTCCATTGACAGATGAATGAGTAAAGATGGGGTACATATATATATACAATGGAATAGTACTCAGCATGTACTGAGTGGGATAAGTCCTGGACCTTCCCAAAAAACAAAGACTGGGGGCTCAGGTAAAGGGATGCTACAACAGATCCACTCTGGAGAAGAGAAGGGTCTATGTGAATGACAAGGTGCAAGAGCAAAGGCCAGCTGGATATTCAGGGTGGAAAGCCCAGGGCAGGTACTTCTTAAATGATATGTAACTGCTTTACAATGTGGTGGTTAGTTTCTGCTATACAACAAAGTGAACCAGACATAGATATACACACATATACATATATATGTGCTCAGTAGAGTCAGTCCTGTCCAACTCTTTGCAACCCTGTGGACTGTAGCCTGCCAGGCTCCTCTATCCATGAGATTCTGCAGGCAAGAATACTCGAGTGGGTTGCCATGCTCTCCTCCAGGGGATCTTTACTATTCAGGGATCGAATCCAGATCTCTTACGTCTACCTGCATTGGCAGGTGGGTTCTTTACCACCAGTGGCCACCTGGAAAGCCTATATATGGGTGGGTGGGGGTGTGTGTGTGTATCTTTGATCTTCCTCCCACCCACTCCCATCCAGCTGGGTCACCACAGAGCAGGGAACTGAGCTCCCTGTGCTATAGAGAAGGTTCCCATGAGCTATGTCTTTTATAGATGGCAATGTATATATGTCAATCCCAATCTCCCAGCTCATCACACACGCCCCTTCCCCTGTGTCCACATGTCTGTCCTCCGTATCTACATCTCTATTTCTGCCCTGCAAATAGGTTCATCTGTACAATTTTTCTAGATTCTACACACACACCTTAATATATGATGTTCGTTTTTCTCTTTCTGACTTTCTTCACTCTATATTACAGACTCTAGGTCCATCCACATAACTACCAATGATCTAATATTGTTCTTTTTCATGGTTTATGACCCAGAAATCCCTGTCCTGGGCATATACCCTTAGAAAATCATAATTCAAAAAGATACATGCATCCCAGTGTTCACTGAAGCACTATTTACAATAGCCAGGACATGGAAGCAACCTAGATGTCCATTGACAGATGAATGAGTAAAGATGGGGTACATATATATATACAATGGAATAGTACTCAGCATGTACTGAGTGGGATAAGTCCTGGACCTTCCAGAACAGGGGCCAAAGACCAAAAAGGAAGCTGGGAGAGGCTCCAGGGAGGTGACCAGCAGAAGCGCATTGGGCAGCTTGTTGGCTGAAAGATGGAAACAACTTGGAGAGAATCCACACAGTCAGGGAAAGCAGTCAAAATGTGAAGCATGACTGAATTTGGAAGTGGAAGGAAAAACGTGACCCAGCTGATAAAAAGGGGCAAAAAATGGCTATCTGGAGAAAGCACATGGGAGAGACAAGGAGCCTTGGCTGAAGGAGTAGCGGCTAAAAGCTGACACAGTCCCATAACCACTGGAGCTGGATGAGGGAAAAGACTTTAGAGGCAAATATTGCAAAGAAGAATAGGAATTCAAAATCAAGGTCCTTCATTTTACTGATTGACCCCATCCCTTAGCTTTCCAAGTAGTCCCTGGAATTCTTAAAGCTTTATGAAACAAAGAGACCAGAAAGCAAGTTCACATAACTACAAAATGCTATAGCAGAAGGAACATAGCATCAGGAGTCATGAGACTGGGTCGGAGCCTGGTTCCGCACCAACCAACCAACACTGTTCTCCAAGTCACTTGATTTCTCGCCAACTCTCCAACTCTGCAGCAAAAAAATGGGTGGAGGAGGGAAGAAACAGTGGGAACCTGCTGTTTAGCACAGGGAATTCAGCTCAGTGCTCTGTGATGACCTAGATGGGTGAGGGATGGTGGGAGGGAGATACGAGAGGGAGGGGACATATGCCTACATATAGAGGACATACTTCGTTGTACAGCAAACTATTAATAACACAAATTGTAAAGCAATAATACTCCAATAAAGCAAACATAAATACACGAACAGGTTAAAAAAATTGTTTTTTATTCCATCACCAGGTTGATCTAATAGTTGTGTCTATTTTGTTGTTGCTGTTTATAGCCACTAAGTCATGTCCTACTCTTTTGTGGCCCCATGGACTGTAGCCCTCAAGGCTCCTCTGTCCATGGAATCCTCTAGGCAAGAATACTGGAGTGGGCAGCCACGCCCTCCTCCAAGGGACCTTCCCAACCCAGGGATTGCACCCACCCGTCCTGCATTGGCAGGTGGATTCTTAACCCCTGAGTCATCTGGTAAGCCCAGTGTTCATATGAACACAGAACAAAGAGGGAAACCAGGGACTGGATGCTACAATGAGCTGACAGCTCACAGGTGAAATCTAATCCACAAGCACCAATGGGAAAGGCTTCAGGATCTGGGGAAGGGGCTACAGAACTGTCCAGAAGGGCTGGGCGCTTCTCCGGTCCTCTGGAGATTCTACAACTGGGAGCTCCCCCAGGCAGCGGTTGGCAGACAGAGCCCAACGGTGGCGGTGTGGACTCCTGAGCTATTCTTCTAGTGTCGAGGATGAAGGCTCAACATTCAATTCTTTGAGGCTCCTCTCCACTTCTCTCTGTCCTGCCATTCACACCGCCATCCCTCAGGCTGGCCCTCTAAAGACATCAAGGTCTCTCCAGAATAGTTTGGGAAAGGGAGACACACAAGGCAAAGAGGTGAAACAGGAAGCAAACTCTTCCAAAGAGCCATTCAAGAGGTTGGTGTGCTGTTGTAAGTGGATTATAACAAAGGGGCCCACGAGGACAGATCCAACCACTGGCTCCTGCTCTGTACACATGTACACTTAGACAGCCTCATGTGAGAAAGAGTGGCCAGAAAGGATGCAGACATCATCTGGGTAATCACTGAGCTAGCAGCCAGCTGCCTCCAGTGAAGAGTTTTGGTAAACCTGAACAGTCCAAATAGAGCTTACTACTCCATCCTCCGTATATGAAGTAGGCTGTGGCTAACTTTCCTACCTCAGAGCAGGAAGAAGCAGGTGGAACAGAAAAAGACACCCAGCCAGGATATGTCAGAGAAGAAGGTCAAACAAAAGAGCACACTACATGAGACTGGCCTTAGAGGCACAGGAAACTTGCTCACTAGTAAAACACAATCCTATGAATGAATGGCAAGGTCTCTCTCCAATCAGATTAGAAGCTTCTTCTGCCTTGGGATAGACTGGAAAGAGGAGGAAGAGATGGCTGATCCCCACGCATCAGCACGAGGATCTGCCAAGGACCACAGTGACCTCTGGGGCCAGCTTCAGCATCTCCCCAGGTCCTATACAACCAGACTACCAATGGATGGGGAGAAGAGGCTAACAGAGGAAGCAAGAGTAGTTCTTCATGATGCCTCCTGGGTAAGAGGCATTCAAGAAGATTCTTTTAACTTCTCATGAGCTATTGGACCTGAATTAAGCACCTCTATTTAATTATATGCCCCAAAATATCTTTCTATAACTACACCATCTGGAGAAGGACAAAGCAAAAAGAAACTTGGGGAATAAGAAACTAGCATAAAAGCTCTCAAAGACTGCATCCCTCAACACTGGCCCAGGAACATTCCAGAGCAAAGATGCCACCAATAGGTACATTTCAATCAGCATCCTTCAGTCAGCTGATGGATACAGTATTCCAGCTCCTGCCTAAGGACTGACTTCCAGAAACCCAAAGCCCTTCAACATGCTGGAGAGACTCTGGAGAGTCCCTTGGAATGCAAGGAGATCAAGCTAGTCAATCCTAAAGGAAAATAATTTGAATAGTCACTGGAAGGACTGATGCTGTGCTGGAGCTCCAATGTTTTGGCCAGCTGATGCAAAGAGCCAACTCACTGGAAAAGATTCTGATGCTGGGAAAGACTGAAGGCAAGACCAAAAGGGGGTGGAGCAGAGGTTGAGTTGGTTGGATGGCAACCAACCATCCAAATGACAACTTCTTATTGCATGTGGATATATACATCTAGAAGAACTGTTGTGTATGATCCTTCCAGTTCAGACATGGGTAGGCTATGGGTTATACATAAGAGGGGTTTCTCACCTCCTTTTGAAATCCATGCAACTGTTTCTAAGGAAGGTGTTCATTTCCTTAGAACAATCTTGGTTGAGGAGAACAGACATGTGAACACAGAGCAGGGAAGTAGAGGGTAGGATGAACTAGGAGATTAATGTAAAGCAGACAGCTAGTGGGAAGCAGCTGTAGAGCATAGGGAGCTCAGCTTGGTGCTCTCGGATGACCTACAGGTATGGTATGGCGGTGGGTGGGAGGGAGGGCCAACAAGGAAGGGAAGTGTGTGTGTGTGTGTGTGTGTGTGTGTGTGTGTGTGTGTGGATTCATGTTGTTGTATAGCAGAAACTAACACAGCATAGCAAAACAACTACGCTTCAATAATAACAATTTAATAGGAGAACAATCTTTGTCAGCCTATTGCAACCTGAGACAGTGTTTTCATAAGGTTTGGTCATTTGTTCCTTCCTTAACAGTCTTTCACCAGGATGAAGATTACCATCACCAGGATGCTGGTTTTCCAGTCTGTCATCACCACCAGGCTTGAGTGAGCTGCCCTTGACAGTCTCATGCTGTTGCCACTCACCAGCTATCAACACAGAGATTCCACTGCTTTGAACCGTGTGTGTGTGTGTGTGTGTGTATGCACACACACATCAGAATGTGCTCATTTGCTGGCTAGCTGCCCTCTCCCAGGCCTCTCTGCAGTCTGAGCCCCTGCCTCTCATGCCGTCTCCCATGGCTGTCTCCATGCAGGGAATGCCAGAAAACTGGGGTGAGGCAGGGAGAGGATAAAGCATTCCTATAGATCCTGAACACTGGCAGGGAGATGGAAGGAGACTATGGGTGGGGAGCTACCTACCTGGAGGGGCCACGAGACCAGAGCCAAGAGGTCAATTCTAGACTCACTCACCCTTCTATGTTTAAGACTTTTTTTTGATGTTTCAAAGTCTTTATCGATTTTGTGACAATATTGGTTCTGTCTTATGTTTTGGTTGCTTGGGTGCCAGCATGTGGGATCTGAACTCCCTGACCAGGGACTGAACTCACCACACCCCCTGCGCTGGAAGGTGAAGTCTTAACCACTGGACCACCAAGGAAGCTTCCCATTCTACGTGCACAACACAATGTGTCTATAAGTGTACTCT
The DNA here is from genome assembly GCA_022376925.1 of Tragulus kanchil. NCBI lineage: Eukaryota > Metazoa > Chordata > Mammalia > Artiodactyla > Tragulidae > Tragulus > Tragulus kanchil. Next base: position 2,448,371 of record JAIOJX010000032.1, on the reverse strand, counting down.
GCTTCAGCGGATTGGGCTACTGCTTAGCCGAGCAGAACTCTGCTGGCTTTCACTCAACTCGGTGGCAAGCCTGAAGTTCTCAAGTGCTGGCACTCTGAAGGGACGGATGTCTCAACAGACATTAGCCAAGAGAAGGCTGTGCAAGGGCTCTGCTGACTAAGAGTTATTCATCTTTCCAAATGATTAGGAAGGATCATCATACGTAACTCAAAGTGAGCTACACTCAGGGAGAGAAAACGCTTTCCAGTGAGGCAATGGGCACTGCAGATATTTCAGCCCCACCCCCAGTGTATGCTGGTCATTGCCAAGTCTAGGCAACTACCAGGGCTCTCTTGGATACTAGTGAGGATTGGCCTGACCACCCATGCTTAATGCCTCAGAAACATCTACCCGGAATGAGGGAGTCACTCAAGGAGGGTCAGCTGACTGAGCCCCTACTGCCTTGAGGTCAGAGGACTGGGTGTGGGAGAGACCTTAATGATGAGGTAGCCCCATCAGATGGCTCATTTTGAGTCATGGAAATGGGAATCAGAGAGAGCAGTGACCACCCAGCACTGGAAGGCAGGGTCTTAAGTACTGGAAGAGCAGCGAAGTCTCCAGGTTCAGTCCCAGCTGAGAACTTGGGCTCCCAGCCACAGCTTCCTGTAGCCCCCCTCTCACCCTTCAGTCTGTGCTGAATCACATATCCATGTGACTTAGGATGCTGCTAATAAGGATGACAGACTTCATTTAAATGGATCCCAACTTCTACATTGGCTTAAGCTCACAGAGGAGCCATGTCCTTCAAAGCCTTTGAAATGCCCCACCATGGATTTCCCTGGTAGCTCAGATAATAAAGAATCTGCCAACAATGCAGGAGACCCAGGTTCCATCCTTGGGTCAGGAAGATCCCCTGAAGAAGGAAATGGTTAAACCACTCCAGTATTCATGCCTGGGAAATCCCATGGGCAGAGGAACCTGGCAGGCTGCAGTCCATAGGGTCATAAAGAGTAGAACACAACTGAGTGACTAATATTCACTCACTCCACAGACCCCTGAGTGAAGACTGATGCCGCTGCCTGCAGAAGGTCAGCCTGCCTTCTGCCAAGCCTCTCATACCTGATGCTTCCTGGACAAAGCCAGGCTGGAAACATGCACAGAGGGAACGGAGAGGAACTGAGAAGCCCTGGCCTGTGTCTTTCTTATTCTCATTCACATTTTATAAATGCAGCCTTTGCCCCTTTCCCATTGAAGCCCCAGGGAAAATGGATTAAATTCTGAATGAACAGACGAAATGCTATAATTTATAAGCATCATGGAAAGAAGCAAGCAAGCAAGAAAATAACCTTTGTAGAGTAATGGAAAAACTGAAGACATGGGTCTATTGAATAACATGAAAAGATGTTTAAGACACAGTGTTAAGTGAAAAAAAATAAAGGTCAAAAAAACTATATGGATTGCTCAAGACTATTTTCATTGACACATATGTGTAAAATATAAATGTGAATATAGACATTTAGGTATATAGATTGATAGTTACATATATCCTGGTGTATCTGTGTGTGTGCATAAGTTGTGGACCTCCCGGGTGGCTCAGCAATAAAGAATCCATCTGCAATGCAGGAGGTGTGGAGACTTGTGTTCGATCCCTCAGTCAGGAAGATCCCCTGGAGGAGGAAGTGCAACCCACTCTAGTATTCTTGCCTGGAAAATCCCATGGACAGAGGAGCCTGGCAGGCTACAGTCCATGGGGTTGCAAAGAGTCAGACAAAACTGAGCAACTAAATAACAACAGTAACACATATAACAGAATTACAACTGATTTTTTTCAATATTTTCTTGATTTTCCATAATAGAACTATACTCCCTTTATAAAAACGAAAAACAAAAAAGAAATTAAAATTAAGGTGTGAGCTTCCCAGGGCTACAATATGACTGGGATCCCTGATTTCCAGAAGCTTTGTTGATCTGGAAAGACTCCAGTGGCAATGGCAGCCACCCCACCACACTGGGAGTCTACACTCAACTTCACAGGCTCCCAAGGGAAAGCCTCTGTGGTCCTCCCAACAAGGACCCATCCCAGGTCTCCCAAGAGCAATGGCAGAGACAAGACTCCAAGTCCATCCATTTGATAGATGGTCACATCCAGTTGGGAATAATTGATAAAGTGTGCAGAACCTTCTGCAGGAAGAAGTGAAATGGAAACATCACATAACCTGAGACCTGAACTCACCAAATAAAGGACAGCATCACTGAGTCCCAGCTGGGAGCGAGAAAGAGCACTTGGGCTTCAACAGGCTGAGAAGCCCTGGCCTGTGTCTTTCTTATTCTCATTCACATTTTATAAATGCAGCCTTTGCCCCTTTCCCATTGAAGCCCCAGGGAAAATGGATTAAATTCTGAATGAACAGACGAAATGCTATAATTTATAAGCATCATGGAAAGAAGCAAGCAAGCAAGAAAATAACCTTTGTAGAGTAATGGAAAAACTGAAGACATGGGTCTATTGAATAACATGAAAAGATGTTTAAGACACAGTGTTAAGTGAAAAAAAATAAAGGTCAAAAAAACTATATGGATTGCTCAAGACTATTTTCATTGACACATATGTGTAAAATATAAATGTGAATATAGACATTTAGGTATATAGATTGATAGTTACATATATCCTGGTGTATCTGTGTGTGTGCATAAGTTGTGGACCTCCCGGGTGGCTCAGCAATAAAGAATCCATCTGCAATGCAGGAGGTGTGGAGACTTGTGTTCGATCCCTCAGTCAGGAAGATCCCCTGGAGGAGGAAGTGCAACCCACTCTAGTATTCTTGCCTGGAAAATCCCATGGACAGAGGAGCCTGGCAGGCTACAGTCCATGGGGTTGCAAAGAGTCAGACAAAACTGAGCAACTAAATAACAACAGTAACACATATAACAGAATTACAACTGATTTTTTTCAATATTTTCTTGATTTTCCATAATAGAACTATACTCCCTTTATAAAAACGAAAAACAAAAAAGAAATTAAAATTAAGGTGTGAGCTTCCCAGGGCTACAATATGACTGGGATCCCTGATTTCCAGAAGCTTTGTTGATCTGGAAAGACTCCAGTGGCAATGGCAGCCACCCCACCACACTGGGAGTCTACACTCAACTTCACAGGCTCCCAAGGGAAAGCCTCTGTGGTCCTCCCAACAAGGACCCATCCCAGGTCTCCCAAGAGCAATGGCAGAGACAAGACTCCAAGTCCATCCATTTGATAGATGGTCACATCCAGTTGGGAATAATTGATAAAGTGTGCAGAACCTTCTGCAGGAAGAAGTGAAATGGAAACATCACATAACCTGAGACCTGAACTCACCAAATAAAGGACAGAATCATCACTGAGTCCCAGCTGGGAGCGAGAAAGAGCACTTGGGCTTCAACAGGTCGACCAGGTACAGAAAGGAAAGCCACTGGGGAACAACCCAAGCATAGGTCAGAGGAGGAACCCAAGACCGGGAGAAAGTGACACCCTAGAGACACAGTGGCAGGGAAGTAGGGGCAGAGGCTTCCCTGGTGGTTCAGTTGATAAAGAATCCGTCTGCAACTCAGGAGACCTGGGTTCAATCCCTGGGTCCGGAGGATCCCCTGGAGGAGGAAATGGCAACCCACTCCAGTCTTCTTGCCTGGAGAATCCCATGGACAGAGGAGCCTGGTGGGCTACAGTCCATGAGCTCACAAGAGTCAGACATGACTGAGAGACTAAACCACTATCACCAAGTAGGGGCTGACCCAAGGGACTAACCATCATGGCATTTGGAGAAACCAACAGCATCCCTTAGGCAGAAATCCTGTGCGTGGGTGCCCACCCACACATAGAGGGACTGACAGATCAGATATATTCTGCGCTTGCTAAGGACAAAGAGTTTGTCTTACTCAAGTCTGCAGCCTCCCCCAGGGTCTAGACCTGTGACGCACGGAGAGAGCCCTCAGGGGTGGGGTGCAATCAGGATGAGTGATCTCCCCCAGTACACTCCTGCCATTTGGAGAAGCCGGATGAGGAAGGAAAAGCAACACCCCTACCTGCCAGGAGCTCAGAGACTACCCAAGGATGTGGGCACACAACACAAAAGGAAGTTCATTGTCTATCTCCCTCAGCCTTTGACCTCTCATGATTCTGATCTGCTGACCTTAAAGGAAGAGCCAATTTAGGCAACAGGCCCTCCTCTCAACTCCCATCTCCCAAGGAATTCCCATTCTCCTTACTCCATGCCCCCTTTAATATACCCTGACCCCCACCCCACCCAATCCACTGACAAATCATAAGATGTTACAATGACATGGAACCTTGGAAGCTGAATTAAAATCCTTCCCATTTTGGAGGAGAAAAGTGACATTCATAAGATCCCCAACAATAATCAGAGTATAGCCAGGGCTAGAACCCAGATTTCTAAACGACCCATCACACCTCCCAAAGGAAAAATTGCAGGGTTCAGAAAACAGACTTGGGTATTCATTATGGAAACTAGAGCCTTGCTAAGCCAAGTGTGGCTGGCAGACCTTCAGGAGCAGGCTCCCCTGGCAGCTGGTGAGAAAATTCAAAAATCTCAGGCCATGCCCCAGACCTGCTGAATCAGAGCCTACATGTTACCCAGGTCCCCTCGTGCTGCCAGGCTCAGAAAAGTTGGAGACACTCTGAAGGAGAGAATTTGCCATCTGATCTACAGTCAGGCAAGAAAGAGTCTCTCCTTTTCTGCGTCCATCCCGCTCCTTCCTTTTCCCCAACCTAGGAGAGGGCTTGAAAATTGATGGCAATGAAAACCAAAACAGGACTTCCCTGGTAGTCCAGTGGTTGAGAATCTGCCTGCCAATGGAGGGGACACAGGTTCAATCCCTAGTCTGGGAAGATCCCACATGCCACAGCACAACTGAACCCTGGTGTCGCAACTACTTAAACCTATTCAACAGCCCATGCTTGGACACAAGAAAAGACACCGCAACCAGAAGCCCATACACAGCAGCTAGAGAGTAGTCCTTGCTCGCCACAGCTAGAGAAAACCCGCGAGCAGCAACAAAGACCCAGTGCAGTCAAAAATGAATAAATACATAGATAAACATTAAAACAACAACAACAACAATGCTTGTCACTGGATGCTCTGCCCTGATCCATGGGGAGCCTCTTTGAGGCACTTAAATTTCTCTGTTAAGTAAAGGGCATGGCCAACCATGCATGTAAGAACAGGTGGCAGAGAACCCTGAGGAACCACAGGAAGGCTGGGTCATTAAACACTGCATGTGGACAGGGGCGGCAGCCGGGCCCCACAAAAAAGGGGTAAGAACCAGGGCACTCCATTCCCTCTCTAAACGAGGGAGGGAGGAGCCAAAACAGAGAGAGAGCAAAATCCCCATCCCACCCTTATCTCTCGGTCCTTCACCCTTAAACCAGCTGATATCTGACATGAAACAAACCACTCATCCTTCCTGAGGCTCATATAAGAAAGAGAGACAAGAATTCGCTTCACAAGTTTATGGTGAAAAGTACATGAGAACATATAAAGGGGTAAGCAACATGCCTAATACAGTGGTTGGGACCCAATAAACAAGCTGGTGGTAGAGAACCCATACCAGAGACATAAGAGATGAGGGCTGAATCCTTCGGTCATGAAGATGTCTGGGAAGAGCGCATGGCAACCCACTCCAGTATTCTTGCCTGGAGAATCCCATGGACAGAGGAGCCTGGTGGGCTACAGTCCATGGGGCTGCAAAGACTCGGACACAACTGAAGCGACTCAGCAGCACATGAAATCACTGCATTCTACAGCTTAAACTTACACAATGTTTTATGTTAAATATATCTCAATAAAGCTGAGAAAAAAAAAAAAAAAAGAATACAGTACATCTCTATGAACTGATAAGAAATAGTCTCAAAAATGGTTACCAAAAATAACATTGTCCACAGGAATTTGAATACAAGCTGGCATTTGTTTAAAAGCAACAGGAAACATCTCTCTTGTACCGTACTGACTACCTTAACAAGGACACACAGAACCTCAAGATAGTTATTACCCAGGAGCAGGAAATTAGGCAGATTGGGACCTACTTTTATTCCATTATCTTTAATATGATTGGACTTTCTTACTATTTGCATGCATATTCTCATAGAGATATTTTCTTTTAAGTTTCTCTTTACAGAGAAGGAGAAGCGGCATATGACTGTCCCTTATATTTGGAATCTAAAGAGAAATGATACAAATGAGCTTAGTTACAAAATAGAAAGACTCACAGACTTAAAGAACAAACTTATGGTTGCTGGGGGCACAGGACAGTTAAGGACTTTGGGAAGGCCATATACACACTGTTGTATTTAAAATGGATAACCAGCAAGGACCTACAGTATAGCACACGCGATTCTACTCAACATTTTGTGCCAGCCTGGATGGGAGGTGGGTTTGGGAAAGAATGGATACATGTATAGGTCTGGCTCAGTCCGTTTGGCTTTCACCTGAAACTACCATAACACTGCTAATTGCTTATACCCCAATACAATATAAAAAGTGTAAAATTTGGAAAAATAAATAAATGTCATTTTTAATGTCATTGAATTGCATCATATATATAAACCATCGTGTGCTTAACTACCATTTATTATTCAATATTTAAGCAATTCTTGGTTGATTCAGTTGACTGTATAAGTTACACCCACACACATCCAAGGTGGGTAGCTGTTCCTGATCACTACCTGAGGTTAAGTTCTCAGAAGTGGTGCTTCGGGGGTATGGTCTTCTTCTGATTTTAGCTTTATAATAAAACTTGCCAAATCACTTGCCAGAAAGGCAGCCACAATCCACACACTCAGCAACAGCAAACTTGCATGTCCATTTTCCCGTTTTCTTGCATGCCCTCTCATTTCTGACAGGGCTTCTCCTTAGAAGGCCTCCAGCTACACACATAGCCTATCAGGCAGGCCTGTTCCCTCCTGCAAAGCAGGTCCAGGCAGCGGCTGGGGTAGAAGGAGACATTTCTGCCATCACGGTCAATAACAGGAGTCAAATCCTGCCTGCTTTTCTTAAAGACTGAGCCAACCATGAGCGGTCCCCTGCACCCCTCCAATGGTCCTACGCCAACCCACTGCGCTCAATCAATTTGGAAGGATTCACTTGGAAAGGTAGTTCCTGGAACCATCTGGGCACCCTCCTAGTGGCTCCATGTCAGGCCCTGCTGGCAGAGAGACAGACTCCAGCATTCTCTGCCACCTGGGGACAGGTCGCGGGCTGCTACAGCACAGAGGCTCCTCTGAACTCCAGATGCCCATCAGGTAGAGAGGGCTGACATTTCTGGGACTGATCAGTAAACTGTTCCAGTCTTTGGCGACTCTTATTCCACAGTCTATGGGGGGAAAGGGCAGGAATCCAGTATAAATACCACTGGAGTGGCAGGAATAAGGAGAACAACATTCCAGCCACCGGAGGCAGCATCTCCAAAGCTGCCAGGTGCCTGGCCTACCACTGACTTAAGTCACAAAGTTTCTTCTAGCTCATGAACTACCTACACGGGGGGGGGCTATAGGTCTGGCTCAGTCCGTTTGGCTTTCACCTGAAACTACCATAACACTGCTAATTGCTTATACCCCAATACAATATAAAAAGTGTAAAATTTGGAAAAATAAATAAATGTCATTTTAATGACATTGAATTGCATCATATATATAAACCATCGTGTGCTTAACTACCATTTATTATTCAATATTTAAGCAATTCTTGGTTGATTCAGTTGACTGTATAAGTTACACCCACACACATCCAAGGTGGGTAGCTGTTCCTGATCACTACCTGAGGTTAAGTTCTCAGAAGTGGTGCTTCGGGGGTATGGTCTTCTTCTGATTTTAGCTTTATAATAAAACTTGCCAAATCACTTGCCAGAAAGGCAGCCACAATCCACACACTCAGCAACAGCAAACTTGCATGTCCATTTTCCCGTTTTCTTGCATGCCCTCTCATTTCTGACAGGGCTTCTCCTTAGAAGGCCTCCAGCTACACACATAGCCTATCAGGCAGGCCTGTTCCCTCCTGCAAAGCAGGTCCAGGCAGCGGCTGGGGTAGAAGGAGACATTTCTGCCATCACGGTCAATAACAGGAGTCAAATCCTGCCTGCTTTTCTTAAAGACTGAGCCAACCATGAGCGGTCCCCTGCACCCCTCCAATGGTCCTACGCCAACCCACTGCGCTCAATCAATTTGGAAGGATTCACTTGGAAAGGTAGTTCCTGGAACCATCTGGGCACCCTCCTAGTGGCTCCATGTCAGGCCCTGCTGGCAGAGAGACAGACTCCAGCATTCTCTGCCACCTGGGGACAGGTACGCGGGGCTGCTACAGCACAGAGGCTCCTCTGAACTCCAGATGCCCATCAGGTAGAGAGGGCTGACATTTCTGGGACTGATCAGTAAACTGTTCCAGTCTTTGGCGACTCTTATTCCACAGTCTATGGGGGGAAAGGGCAGGAATCCAGTATAAATACCACTGGAGTGGCAGGAATAAGGAGAACAACATTCCAGCCACCGGAGGCAGCATCTCCAAAGCTGCCAGGTGCCTGGCCTACCACTGACTTAAGTCACAAAGTTTCTTCTAGCAAAGAACACGCCTCAATCCACTTGAGGGGCTGCCAGTCCAAGCTGCTCCAATTTCCTCCAGCCCCAAAAGGTACCTCTAAGATCTGCCATGGCAGGAAGAGGACACAGGGCATGAAAGAGGAAAGGAATGCCTACTCCAGCAGCCCAAGGGAAGGCTGGGAAGGCTGCCTGCCCCCTGACGGCTGGCCTCTCTGAGGCTCCGCCCCAACTCCAGGATTGATGGACCTCATACTTGTCCTGAGATCAGAGGAGGCATCTGGCCTTGCAAGTGCCCTGGTGTGGAAGGAGGTGGCAGTCTGGTGTGAACCAAGGAAACCCCTGCAGAAAGTGCTTCAGGAGAGAAGCAAGGCCTAGCTACCCAAAGAAGCGAGAACTCAAATACCTTAGAAGTCATGGTTCATTTTGTAATCTGACAGTCACGGTTGTTGTTGAGTGTTGGTCGCTCAGTCCTGTCAAACTCTTTGCGGCCCCATGGACGGTTGCCCGCCAGGCTCCTCTGCACATGGAATTTTCCAGGCGAGAGGACTGGAGTGGGTTGTCATTTCCTCCTCCATGAATCACATTCTTCCAGCTCGTAGAATAAGCCTTTGAGGCAGGCTGATTTTGCTCACAACGTGCAGGAAGAAATAGAAAACAGAGATGAGCCCTAAGTCCCCAGGCCACATGCCTGGGGTTTTCATTTAGTCCCTTGTTACCTGAACTGTGGGACCAGGAGAAGCGTCCTCTGAAAACTTAGAAATGCTGACTCTCAGCCCTTATCCAGATCTGTCCAATCAGAATCTGCATTTTCACAAGATCCCCAGCCTCGACAGGTCGCTGGGCTGCTACAGCACAGAGGCTCCTCTGAACTCCAGATGCCCATCAGGTAGAGAGGGCTGACATTTCTGGGACTGATCAGTAAACTGTTCCAGTCTTTGGCGACTCTTATTCCACAGTCTATGGGGGGAAAGGGCAGGAATCCAGTATAAATACCACTGGAGTGGCAGGAATAAGGAGAACAACATTCCAGCCACCGGAGGCAGCATCTCCAAAGCTGCCAGGTGCCTGGCCTACCACTGACTTAAGTCACAAAGTTTCTTCTAGCAAAGAACACGCCTCAATCCACTTGAGGGGCTGCCAGTCCAAGCTGCTCCAATTTCCTCCAGCCCCAAAAGGTACCTCTAAGATCTGCCATGGCAGGAAGAGGACACAGGGCATGAAAGAGGAAAGGAATGCCTACTCCAGCAGCCCAAGGGAAGGCTGGGAAGGCTGCCTGCCCCCTGACGGCTGGCCTCTCTGAGGCTCCGCCCCCAACTCCAGGATTGATGGACCTCATACTTGTCCTGAGATCAGAGGAGGCATCTGGCCTTGCAAGTGCCCTGGTGTGGAAGGAGGTGGCAGTCTGGTGTGAACCAAGGAAACCCCTGCAGAAAGTGCTTCAGGAGAGAAGCAAGGCCTAGCTACCCAAAGAAGCGAGAACTCAAATACCTTAGAAGTCATGGTTCATTTTGTAATCTGACAGTCACGGTTGTTGTTGAGTGTTGGTCGCTCAGTCCTGTCAAACTCTTTGCGGCCCCATGGACGGTTGCCCGCCAGGCTCCTCTGCACATGGAATTTTCCAGGCGAGAGGACTGGAGTGGGTTGTCATTTCCTCCTCCATGAATCACATTCTTCCAGCTCGTAGAATAAGCCTTTGAGGCAGGCTGATTTTGCTCACAACGTGCAGGAAGAAATAGAAAACAGAGATGAGCCCTAAGTCCCCAGGCCACATGCCTGGGGTTTTCATTTAGTCCCTTGTTACCTGAACTGTGGGACCAGGAGAAGCGTCCTCTGAAAACTTAGAAATGCTGACTCTCAGCCCTTATCCAGATCTGTCCAATCAGAATCTGCATTTTCACAAGATCCCCAGCCTCTCCCAGGAATCAAGACAATGGCTCCTGAACGTTAGTGAGCATCAAAACCACCCCGGTTTCATCCCAGGTCTGACCCAGTGGGTGTGGCATGAATTTCAGACATTTGCATGTTTCCCAAGGACCCATCAAGGCTTCTCTGGTGGCTTAGATGATAAAGCGACTACCTGCAATGTAGGAGACAAGGGTTCAATTTCTGGGTAGGAGACAAGGGTTCAATCCCTGGGTCGGGAAGATCCCCTGGAGAAGGGAATGGCAACCCACTCTACTCCACTTACCTGGAGAATCCCATGAACAGAAAGCTTAGTGGGCAACAATCCATGAGGTCACACTGAGTCACACACAACTAAGCGACTAACACACACACGCGTGCACATCTGGCGTAATCAGATACTGGTCCACAGACTACATCTATGACCGAGGCAGCTAATTAAATATGCAGCTGCATCTTGGCTCAGTGCTCAACCCTGGCTGCACTGTTGAAATCACTCGAGGTGTTAGTAAAGCATGCCCATGTGTGAGTTTCACCTCTACAATCAGATTTAATTGGTCTAGGGTGCCGCCTGGACTGATGGGGTTAAACAATTCGACCAAGTGAATGGAATGTGCAGCGAAGATTGAGAAGCCATCGATTCAGAGTGACCTCATTTAAAATCTGGTTTTCTCACTCACCAGCCACACGGCACAGGTCAATTTAGCCAGTCTGAGCATCTTTCTCATCTTTACAATGGGGAAAATAGGCCCATGTAAGGACTCGATGTTATCAGGTATACTAGATGTCTGGCATAAGCAAGTACTCATTAAATGCCCAATGCCTCTAACCTGTATATTGGCACCTCCCTTGCTATGCTTAGAAGTGAAAAAGCAGCTGATACCACCCAAATCACAGCTTCTCTTTAAAAAGGAAGCATAAAAATATTCGTTCTCCTCATCACCATTTAGGAAAAGATAAAGGCACCAAGGCTTGAAACTGCACTGGAGCTTGTATTCAGGGAGCAGAGCTGGCTTTACAGGCTGGACCCTGCCTCCACACTCAGAAAAGCCATGTGTTTGGGGTATAAGTTGCTCCTGTACCTGACTTGAAATTCTAGTACTTTCAGAATATTTTGCTCTGGGTCCCTGAATTGGGCAGCAGGTCATGTCAGGAAGGAAGGTGGTTCGGGGACCAGAGCAAGGATGCCAGCAAATCCATCTCTGGCTTGGGGCAAAAGAATCAATACAAGAGAAGAGAAATAAAGAGGTGAGTGCCAGAGTGACTCGATGAATCGTTCCCTAAACTAGACATACCAGCGTATCAGGGAAGGGAGAAGGAGAGAGTTTCACTAATCCTCTAAGTGGAAGGACCACGAAGGGACCAACCGGAAGCTCTTTCTCTTTCCCCAGGAGGTTCTGGAGCCAGAGCAGGTGGCAGATACCCCTGGTGGCTAAGCCCCAGTCCCGATGTAGACTGCACTTCCTCCTCTGCAGCACACACCTCCCCCACCCCATTGGGCTCATCTCCCTCGAAGGATACAGAGCAACAGATTGAGGAAGAGCTAGGACCAGGGCTTTGCAGCAGTTCCCTTGTCTGACATTGCTTTCCTTGTGTGGTTTTCCTCCCTGAGTCCAAAATTGTGTTCCCCCATCAATAGTTGTTGTGACCTCTCTGCTTTCCTGCCTATGGTTCCTCGGGCCACTCTCTGACATCCTGAAGCTGCTACAGAATTCACAGGAGTACAGGCTGCCTACGCCCAGGGCTCAGGTGCTGCAGTCATTGAGGAAGCCTTGCATTAAGCAATGCCCGTGGTCCCTGCTCCTCCAGGCTAGTGAAAAGTCCCCAGGACCCACAGGAAAAGATACAGAGATGTAAGAATGTGCCGTAGGAAGACAGGGGGCTCTGCTGGAACCATTTCTGCACTTTGACTAGGCAGGGGTGCAAACCACGTTGGGCCAAGAACACTGTAAGAAAGTCAGGGCTGGCAGCCCCTTACCCGCTTAGTTCTCCAGCCGAGTGCCAAGACACAGACAGATTTCTGGCTCAGCCAGAAAGTGTGTCACCAGGACTTCGGATGACTAATGCTAACGTTTGTGAATTTCTTCAAAAGTTAGTATGGACCTGATTTTATTCCTAGTCTTAAAAATCCCTTTTGCTAACTGGTACACGGACATATTTTCTTAGGTGTGAAGCGACTGCCAGGGCCAGTATTTCTCCAACAGCCTGGTTACTCCCGCAGGAGGGCAAAGGTCTGCGACTGACAGTCCTCTCCCCCACAACGCCGACAAAGCATGAGACCCCAAAGCTGTAAGAACTTCCCTAAAACGCAGGTCATGCAGGAAGGAAGGTGGTTCGGGGAAGAGCAAGGAGAGCAAATCCATTTTTAAGTGAGAAGAGAAATAAAGAGGTGAGTGCCAGAGTGACTCGATGAATCGTTCTAAACTAGACATACCAGCGTATCAGGGAAGGGAGAAGGAGAGTTTCACTAATCCTCTAAGTGGAAGGACCACGAAGGGACCAACCGAAGCTCTTTCTCTTTCCCCAGGAGGTTCTGGAGCCAGAGCAGGTGGCAGATACCCCTGGTGGCTAAGCCCCAGTCCCGATGTAGACTGCACTTCCTCCTCTGCAGCACACACCTCCCCCACCCCATTGGGCTCATCTCCCTCGAAGGATACAGAGCAACAGATTGAGGAAGAGCTAGGACCAGGGCTTTGCAGCAGTTCCCTTGTCTGACATTGCTTTCCTTGTGTGGTTTTCCTCCCTGAGTCCAAAATTGTGTTCCCCCATCAATAGTTGTTGTGACCTCTCTGCTTTCCTGCCTATGGTTCCTCGGGCCACTCTCTGACATCCTGAAGCTGCTACAGAATTCACAGGAGTACAGGCTGCCTACGCCCAGGGCTCAGGTGCTGCAGTCATTGAGGAAGCCTTGCATTAAGCAATGCCCGTGGTCCCTGCTCCTCCAGGCTAGTGAAAAGTCCCCAGGACCCACAGGAAAAGATACAGAGATGTAAGAATGTGCCGTAGGAAGACAGGGGGCTCTGCTGGAACCATTTCTGCACTTTGACTAGGCAGGGGTGCAAACCACGTTGGGCCAAGAACACTGTAAGAAAGTCAGGGCTGGCAGCCCCTTACCCGCTTAGTTCTCCAGCCGAGTGCCAAGACACAGACAGATTTCTGGCTCAGCCAGAAAGTGTGTCACCAGGACTTCGGATGACTAATGCTAACGTTTGTGAATTTCTTCAAAAGTTAGTATGGACCTGATTTTATTCCTAGTCTTAAAAATCCCTTTTGCTAACTGGTACACGGACATATTTTCTTAGGTGTGAAGCGACTGCCAGGGCCAGTATTTCTCCAACAGCCTGGTTACTCCCGCAGGAGGGCAAAGGTCTGCGACTGACAGTCCTCTCTCACACGCGACACATGAGACACAAAGCTGAGAACTTCTAATCTGAAGTATCAAAGGGCTGTTAACCCTGTGAGAACCTGCAGCAACGGCATGGCCTAGTAAGAACGATGTTCCGTTGCCAAAATCAAATGAATCAGAGAGACAAGGACTTTGGCTGTGGAGCAGGCACACTGACCAGCCCTGGCTCCGCGGTACGGACGCAGGGACTTGCCAAGAACAGCCTGCAAGCAGGTAGCCACAGTAGAGGAACACGTTGTTCAGACTCTAATTCCAGGGAATTTGTCTTCAAATAGGAGAGTCAGTGCTGGAGAACAGGTATTCCCTGATGGCCTGAGAGAGGAACAGAGCAGGGCTGCCTTAACATGACCAAAGGTGACAGCAGGGGATCTCTCAGCACCAGGCGCCGCACACCTGTAAACCTCCCACAAAGACAGGGCAGCAAGGGACTTTCCTGGAGATCCAGAGGCTAAGACTGTTCCCTACGCAGGGGGCCCAGGTTCAATCCCTGGTCAGGGAACTAGATCCCACATGCCGCAAGATCAAAGACCCCATGTGCCCCAGATATGATCTGGCACGTGTCCTCAGTCACTCGGTCATGTCTGACACTTTGTGACCCTTTGGACTGTAAGTCCATGGAATTTTCCAGGCAAGAAGATGGAAACAGATTGCCATTTTCCTCTTGAGGGGATCTTCCTCACCAGGGATTGAGCATGTGTCCTCTGCATCTCCTGCTTTGCGGGTGAATTCTTTCCTCTGAGCCATCACAGAAGCCCACCTAAGACCTAGCACAACCAAATAAATAAATAATAAACATTTCTTTAAAGAAAAAAAAAAGACAGGGCAGCAAAAGCATGCCAGAAAACATACACACTGCCTTCCAGCCTTCTCCTCAAAGCTCCAAGCACCACATCCTACAACTTCATCACCAAGCCATGCAGGGCTCCATCTGAAACCAGAAAATTGAAGTCCAAAGCAGAAGAAGGGAAAGCCAAAAACTCCCGGCTTTGGTGACTTGATGTTCTGCCTGTGGACAGGCTGCACAACTGACCTATCTTATTTAGACCTGAATGAATGCTCAGAGCGTTCCTTGGGCTCAGAGGGTCTGTCAGGGAGTCTGAAAGAAGGCATGAGAACTATTGTTAAGAGCGTCCAACTGCCTGAGGAGAACACTGCTCTCAAAATCATGTTCAAAGAGGCCTCTTCCACCAGGAGCCTCAAGCACAAGGTCATTGCCAAGGTCAGAAGTACCTTCCTCCTTTGTGTGCCTCTATTCAGAGGAGGGGATAGAAAACGAAGGCAAGAAAGAAAAACAAGCAAGAAGGAGACTGGACTTATTTCAGGAAGTCAGGGAACCCAAGTCCTCCTCCACTCAGTTCCACTTCTGCCTCATTCTTGACTTCTGATCCCATATTAAATCAAGACAGGTAAAATGTATTTCTCAAGGAAAAAGAAGCTGCCTTATCAATGGCACCAATGGTGACCTCGTCTAGAGTCCAGGTCCTCTTTCAATTGCCTCAGGAGTCTCAATCTCCACCCTACTCTTGCTGTATCAACTCCCTGGCTCCATGCTCACAGCTAGAAATACAGGGATCCTTTCTCCCAACTGAAGAAGAAAGGCCAGTGAAAGCACCAAACCTTAGGAGCCCAGGATCCCTCCAAGCCCGGGAGGAAACCCTTCTGAGTTCAATGCCCCAAGCTTAGGAGAAAGGGCAGAAATGACTCCTTCCCAAGTCATCCCCTTTAACCAAGCAGTTAAACGAGAGGGATAACAAGGCCATTTGACAGGGGCAGCCGCCCCCACGTGCTTTTGGCAGCAGCCAGTCCCTCCAATCAAGACTCTGGCACGATTCTACACTCTACTCGGAGGACAGTTACCATCTGTTTATGGGCAAAACAACTGTTAATAACCCCCAATCATAATCAAATAGGCAACCACTTCACTTTAAGTACCTATTAGCTGATGCTAATTCACAATGCAACAATCCTGGAGGGCCCGTCCACAGGCCCATCAGAGGCAGCAGCATACACCCAGCCACTTGGATGGAAGGCAAGCAGATGAAGCACTCAAGGTACTACTGGAAGTCCATGCAACTTTTTCTTCCCAGCGTGAGACCAGGCTGCACAACTGACCTATCTTATTTAGACCTGAATGAATGCTCAGAGCGTTCCTTGGGCTCAGAGGGTCTGTCAGGGAGTCTGAAAGAAGGCATGAGAACTATTGTTAAGAGCGTCCAACTGCCTGAGGAGAACACTGCTCTCAAAATCATGTTCAAAGAGGCCTCTTCCACCAGGAGCCTCAAGCACAAGGTCATTGCCAAGGTCAGAAGTACCTTCCTCCTTTGTGTGCCTCTATTCAGAGGAGGGGATAGAAAACGAAGGCAAGAAAGAAAAACAAGCAAGAAGGAGACTGGACTTATTTCAGGAAGTCAGGGAACCCAAGTCCTCCTCCACTCAGTTCCACTTCTGCCTCATTCTTGACTTCTGATCCCATATTAAATCAAGACAGGTAAAATGTATTTCTCAAGGAAAAAGAAGCTGCCTTATCAATGGCACCAATGGTGACCTCGTCTAGAGTCCAGGTCCTCTTTCAATTGCCTCAGGAGTCTCAATCTCCACCCTACTCTTGCTGTATCAACTCCCTGGCTCCATGCTCACAGCTAGAAATACAGGGATCCTTTCTCCCAACTGAAGAAGAAAGGCCAGTGAAAGCACCAAACCTTAGGAGCCCAGGATCCCTCCAAGCCCGGGAGGAAACCCTTCTGAGTTCAATGCCCCAAGCTTAGGAGAAAGGGCAGAAATGACTCCTTCCCAAGTCATCCCCTTTAACCAAGCAGTTAAACGAGAGGGATAACAAGGCCATTTGACAGGGGCAGCCGCCCCCACGTGCTTTTGGCAGCAGCCAGTCCCTCCAATCAAGACTCTGGCACGATTCTACACTCTACTCGGAGGACAGTTACCATCTGTTTATGGGCAAAACAACTGTTAATAACCCCCAATCATAATCAAATAGGCAACCACTTCACTTTAAGTACCTATTAGCTGATGCTAATTCACAATGCAACAATCCTGGAGGGCCCGTCCACAGGCCCATCAGAGGCAGCAGCATACACCCAGCCACTTGGATGGAAGGCAAGCAGATGAAGCACTCAAGGTACTACTGGAAGTCCATGCAACTTTTTCTTCCCAGCCGCCCGGCTTCCGCTGCCTTGCCAGGCAGTTCCCAGTGTGTCCAGAAAGAGATGGAGAAAGTCCTTTAAGCCTAAGAAGCAAGACTCTTCCAGGACTTCCCCTGGTGGTCCAGTGGATAAGGACACCGCCTTGCAGTGCAAGGGGTGCCGGTTCGATCCCTGGCCTGGGACGATCCCACGTGCCGCGGAGCGGCTGGACCCATGTGTCCAATCACCGAGCCGGAGCTCTGGAGCACATGTGCCCAGAGCCGGTGCTCTGAGACAACAGACGCCACCGCGATGGGAGGCCCACACGGGCCAAAGAACAAAGACAGATGAAAAATAGAGAAATGGAAGACCAATAGAAATGACCCGCCCACTCCCCTCCCCCGCCCAAAAATAAATAAATAAATAAATCTTTTTTACAAACGACTCTTCCATCAGCTCCGATCTTTTTCTGGGCCAGGCGCCCAGCTTGAGAAAAGCAGATTCACATGAGATATTTCTGGAAGCCCCATTTTAGTGGAATTGCATTCAAAGATAATTAGATAAAAGTTTGGAAAAGCAGGGCTTTCCCAGTGGCTCAGAGGTAAAGAACCTTCCTGAGATCCAGAAGACACAGGCGAAGCAGGTTTGATTCCTGAGTCAGGAAGATCCCCTGGAGAGGGGCATGGCAACCCACTCCAGTATTTCTGCCTGGAAAATCCCATGGACAGAGGAGCCTGGTGGGCTACAGTCCAAAGGGTCACAAAGAATTGGACATGACTGAAATGACTGAGCACGCGGATGCATGCAATGGAAAAGCAAAACTAAACGAGTCCTTACAATGCTTTGGCAGCAGCCAGTCCCTCCAATCAAGACTCTGGCACGATTCTACACTCTACTCGGAGGACAGTTACCATCTGTTTATGGGCAAAACAACTGTTAATAACCCCCAATCATAATCAAATAGGCAACCACTTCACTTTAAGTACCTATTAGCTGATGCTAATTCACAATGCAACAATCCTGGAGGGCCCGTCCACAGGCCCATCAGAGGCAGCAGCATACACCCAGCCACTTGGATGGAAGGCAAGCAGATGAAGCACTCAAGGTACTACTGGAAGTCCATGCAACTTTTTCTTCCCAGCCGCCCGGCTTCCGCTGCCTTGCCAGGCAGTTCCCAGTGTGTCCAGAAAGAGATGGAGAAAGTCCTTTAAGCCTAAGAAGCAAGACTCTTCCAGGACTTCCCCTGGTGGTCCAGTGGATAAGGACACCGCCTTGCAGTGCAAGGGGTGCCGGTTCGATCCCTGGCCTGGGACGATCCCACGTGCCGCGGAGCGGCTGGACCCATGTGTCCAATCACCGAGCCGGAGCTCTGGAGCACATGTGCCCAGAGCCGGTGCTCTGAGACAACAGACGCCACCGCGATGGGAGGCCCACACGGGCCAAAGAACAAAGACAGATGAAAAATAGAGAAATGGAAGACCAATAGAAATGACCCGCCCACTCCCCTCCCCCGCCCAAAAATAAATAAATAAATAAATCTTTTTTAAAAAAGACTCTTCCATCAGCTCCGATCTTTTTCTGGGCCAGGGGCGCCCCAGCTTGAGAAAAGCAGATTCACATGAGATATTTCTGGAAGCCCCATTTTAGTGGAATTGCATTCAAAGATAATTAGATAAAAGTTTGGAAAAGCAGGGCTTTCCCAGTGGCTCAGAGGTAAAGAACCTTCCTGAGATCCAGAAGACACAGGCGAAGCAGGTTTGATTCCTGAGTCAGGAAGATCCCCTGGAGAGGGGCATGGCAACCCACTCCAGTATTTCTGCCTGGAAAATCCCATGGACAGAGGAGCCTGGTGGGCTACAGTCCAAAGGGTCACAAAGAATTGGACATGACTGAAATGACTGAGCACGTACGGATGCATGCAATGGAAAAGCAAAACTTACCTATTCACATGCAGCCTCATCACCTCCCAGACCCTCCCAGATTCTCTGCACACACCACACATACGGGAAAGCAAGCCAGCACTGCTCTAGCTAGCCATGTATTCTGGCATGTCATTTCACTTCTCTAGGTCTATTTATCTACCTGTACAATGAGGACATGAGCCTCAAAAGTCTAAGGTCTGTCACAACTCTAATAAATCATTATTCTGCTTCTTCCATGGAAAGAAGAGAGAAACAAGACCCAGGAAGTTCACTGCCACAGTAACGCTCATCTAGATGTATATAAAGATGCTGATAGGACCCCTCCAAAGGCTTAGCGGGTAACCCCGATGCCCGGCAACGCACGAGATATGGGTTCCATCCCTGGGTCGGAAGATCCCCTGGAGGAGGAAATGGCAACTCACTTCAATATTCTTGCCTGGGGAAATGGCAACTCACTTCAATATTCTTGCCTGGGAGAATCACAAGGACAGAGGAGCCTGACAGGTTGCAAAGAGTTGGAAAGAGTTGTACAACAACAGCACACACCCATACATACATACGTTACATAAGAGGTAGTCCAATCGATAACACAGACATTTGTCTTTTCTAAATATCTATCTATCTATATGTATGTATGTTATATATATATATATATATGTCTTTGTCCCCAGCTACTGGCACAGAGCGGAAAAGAACTTTGTTAGTTTTTTGTTAATTCATTTATTTATTTACTTGGCTGTGTCAGGTCATAATCGCAGCATGTGTGATCTAGTTCCCCAACCAGGGAACATGAAAGAAAAAAGACTGGACTTATTTCCTGAACCTGGGTCCCCCTGCATCGGGAGCATGGAATTGTAGCTACTGGACCACCAGGGAAGTCTCTCAAATATGCTATTTAGTGGCTCAGAGGTAAAGAACCTTCCTGAGATCCAGAAGACACAGGCGAAGCAGGTTTGATTCCTGAGTCAGGAAGATCCCCTGGAGAGGGGCATGGCAACCCACTCCAGTATTTCTGCCTGGAAAATCCCATGGACAGAGGAGCCTGGTGGGCTACAGTCCAAAGGGTCACAAAGAATTGGACATGACTGAAATGACTGAGCACGTACGGATGCATGCAATGGAAAAGCAAAACTTACCTATTCACATGCAGCCTCATCACCTCCCAGACCCTCCCAGATTCTCTGCACACACCACACATACGGGAAAGCAAGCCAGCACTGCTCTAGCTAGCCATGTATTCTGGCATGTCATTTCACTTCTCTAGGTCTATTTATCTACCTGTACAATGAGGACATGAGCCTCAAAAGTCTAAGGTCTGTCACAACTCTAATAAATCATTATTCTGCTTCTTCCATGGAAAGAAGAGAGAAACAAGACCCAGGAAGTTCACTGCCACAGTAACGCTCATCTAGATGTATATAAAGATGCTGATAGGACCCCTCCAAAGGCTTAGCGGGTAACCCCGATGCCCGGCAACGCACGAGATATGGGTTCCATCCCTGGGTCGGAAGATCCCCTGGAGGAGGAAATGGCAACTCACTTCAATATTCTTGCCTGGGGAAATGGCAACTCACTTCAATATTCTTGCCTGGGAGAATCACAAGGACAGAGGAGCCTGACAGGTTGCAAAGAGTTGGAAAGAGTTGTACAACAACAGCACACACCCATACATACATACGTTACATAAGAGGTAGTCCAATCGATAACACAGACATTTGTCTTTTCTAAATATCTATCTATCTATATGTATGTATGTGTATATATATATATATATATGTCTTTGTCCCCAGCTACTGGCACAGAGCGGAAAAGAACTTTGTTAGTTTTTTGTTAATTCATTTATTTATTTACTTGGCTGTGTCAGGTCATAATCGCAGCATGTGTGATCTAGTTCCCCAACCAGGGAACATGAAAGAAAAAAGACTGGACTTATTTCCTGAACCTGGGTCCCCCTGCATCGGGAGCATGGAATTGTAGCTACTGGACCACCAGGGAAGTCTCTCAAATGCATGCTCATTTTACAGGCTGCAAAACTCCCATACATTACTTTCTTTCACCATTAAATAATAATGAGAGTCATCTTGTATGAAAATTATAAAACCTGTTCAATTAGTTAAAGATGTATTTCAACAAAGTATCTTTTACCTAGTTATCATTCTAACAACCATGTGAAACAGAGATGGCAGATGCACTGGGGACGTTTGTGGTGGGACCAAGGAGTTAGGTCATTCTGTGAAGTGGAAAAATGTCAGCCACTCACTCCTGTCTGACTCCACGATCACATGCACTGTAGCCAGCCAGGCTCCTCTGTTCATGGGATCTTCCAGGCAAGGAAAAGAGGGTGAGAATTCAAGGCAGGAGAATTCTAGACCCAACTCAGTTTAACCAGACTGAAGAATCAGAGCAAGTCACCTTCTTTCTTGCACCGCTTATGCCTCATTTTCTCATCTGTAAACATTGATTAGGGCCTGGCTAGATCACTGTTGTGATCCTCTGCTATATAAATTTAAATATTATATAAAATGATCATGGTATAAATTCTAAGCCATGTCACCTCCAGGTTCAGGATCCACTGGCATAATGTAATTTGTCATCAAAATACAGAAATATTTTTATATATTTCTGTTGCTTGCTGTTTTAGTCACTAGGTCATGCTCAACTCTGCAATCCCATGAACTGCAGCCTGTCAGGCTCCTCTGTCCATGGGATTCTCCAGGCAAGACTACTGGAGCAGGCTGCTATTTCATTCTCCAAGGGATTTTCACAACCCAGGGATGGAACTCATGTCTCCCGTGGCTCCTGTATTGGCAGGTGTATTCTTTACCAATGAGCCACCTGGGAAGCCCATACATTTATGTACCTCTCAGTAAATGACCCCTGGCCTGATTTTCCCACCCACCCACCCCTCAACTACTCCATGATCCAGCAGAATCATGAGTTAACACATAGTCCAGCAGGGAGCCCCAGGGCCCTGCTCCAACAGAAGGGTTGCTGTTTGCTCTAAATGCTTAGACTGGTCAGGGCCCACCCCACACCAAGTACCTCCAGGATCTCCCTGCCACTCTAAAGCACAGGGCTTCATCAACAGCCCAAAGAATCCCCACCCACTGGACACTCGGCCTCCTTTTAGAATCTCTGTGATTACAAAAGAAGATGAGCTCTAATCCTAACACCTTCACAGGAAAGAATCCCAAGCTCTTCCCAGGCCAGAATTTTGATCAACGAGATGGCACTTGACAACAGTGGAAAATGTCTGAGACAATCAGTTCACTTCTATAGAAATGTTCTGGTCAATGCATTCAGCTCACATAAAATGCTGTTCAGTGGAATGTCTATACATACCAACATGGAGAGAATTCTAACAAATGACAATAAAGCAAAATGCCAGCCAGGCTCCTCTGTTCATGGGATCTTCCAGGCAAGGAAAAGAGGGTGAGAATTCAAGGCAGGAGAATTCTAGACCCAACTCAGTTTAACCAGACTGAAGAATCAGAGCAAGTCACCTTCTTTCTTGCACCGCTTATGCCTCATTTTCTCATCTGTAAACATTGATTAGGGCCTGGCTAGATCACTGTTGTGATCCTCTGCTATATAAATTTAAATATTATATAAAATGATCATGGTATAAATTCTAAGCCATGTCACCTCCAGGTTCAGGATCCACTGGCATAATGTAATTTGTCATCAAAATACAGAAATATTTTTATATATTTCTGTTGCTTGCTGTTTTAGTCACTAGGTCATGCTCAACTCTGCAATCCCATGAACTGCAGCCTGTCAGGCTCCTCTGTCCATGGGATTCTCCAGGCAAGACTACTGGAGCAGGCTGCTATTTCATTCTCCAAGGGATTTTCACAACCCAGGGATGGAACTCATGTCTCCGTGGCTCCTGTATTGGCAGGTGTATTCTTTACCAATGAGCCACCTGGGAAGCCCATACATTTATGTACCTCTCAGTAAATGACCCCTGGCCTGATTTTCCCACACACCCACCCCTCAACTACTCCATGATCCAGCAGAATCATGAGTTAACACATAGTCCAGCAGGGAGCCCCAGGGCCCTGCTCCAACAGAAGGGTTGCTGTTTGCTCTAAATGCTTAGACTGGTCAGGGCCCACCCCACACCAAGTACCTCCAGGATCTCCCTGCCACTCTAAAGCACAGGGCTTCATCAACAGCCCAAAGAATCCCCACCCACTGGACACTCGGCCTCCTTTTAGAATCTCTGTGATTACAAAAGAAGATGAGCTCTAATCCTAACACCTTCACAGGAAAGAATCCCAAGCTCTTCCCAGGCCAGAATTTTGATCAACGAGATGGCACTTGACAACAGTGGAAAATGTCTGAGACAATCAGTTCACTTCTATAGAAATGTTCTGGTCAATGCATTCAGCTCACATAAAAATGCTGTTCAGTGGAATGTCTATACATACCAACATGGAGAGAATTCTAACAAATGACAATAAAGCAAAATGTGGAAGGATGTTTACAATATAAACATATGTATAAATTAAAACATACCCAAATTAATGTATCTTACAAGCATACTCACGTATGTACACATATATATATATACAAATGTATATACATATATCTTCATATCCTGTGCATATTTGTGACCATATTTGGAAATTTTGCAGTCTTTAATTATGCTGTTTAAAATTGTTGGCATATGAGTTCTCTTATCCAAATAAAAATTATTAGAAAGATCTATAAGAAAGAGAGTGAGTAGATTGGCCATAAAGTTCATTCTTCTGAGAAAGGTTATGGAAAAAACGTGAATGAGCTTTCTGGCCAACCCAATGCTTTTGTTTTCTAGATGTCTGTAAACAAATGCAATTGCAATCCAGAAGAAAAACAAACAAATAAAACTATGCGTGTGCATATATATTCACACATATATATGCTGCTGCTGTTTAGTCACTTCAGGCATGTCCAATTCTGTGCGACTCTATGGACTGTAGCCTGCCAGGCTCCTCTGTTCATGGAATTCTCAAGGTAAGAAGACTGGAGTGGGTTGCCATGCCATTCTCCAGGAGAGCTTTCCAATCCAGGGACTGAACCTGGGTCTCCTGCGTTAGAGGCAGACTCTTTACCAGGGAAATCTGCTAAGCTGGCTCAAATTTAGAATTCTACATATATGTATATGCATGTGTGTATGTGTATATGTGTGTATATATATATACATATATATATACATGCATATGTATATGTATATACACATACACACACACATGCATATACATATAAGTAGAACTCTAAATTTGAGCTGGCTGCCACACTTGAGCACTGAGATGGCCAGAGGGTGGAGGCAGCTGCTAATCTGACAGGGTGTGAGGGGCTGGGTGTCCGGAGACAGCAGAGAAAGAGAGATAGAGAGACAGGGAGAGACGAAAACAAGTGGACCAAAGGATGCACTGTGAACTCACACTAAGGACGGCCATGGACACGGGAGAGGAAATGGGACCAGAGGTGACAGTTCAAGCCAGTTTTATCAGTAATAAGAAAGAAAAGACATTAGATGCAATATAAAATAAAACAGTAACAGCTGCTCATTCTGAGTGGCAGGCATACAAGTGTTTGCTTAACTAATCTTTGTAGTTTTCTATGTTTTTTAAAATTTCTCAGTAGGAAATTCATTTGAATAAGTCTTCCTCATCCACGCACTGTGTTCCAGGCCTCAGACGTGGATGGTGTGAATTATCAATGAGTTTCCTAGATCACCCCCATTCTCCCTCCCACTGCCCAGACATCTCAGATTTCGAAATGAGCCCTAACTAGCCCATTACTGATTAACAAGCTGTGCTTTTTTTTAACGAGTAAAAATAAAAGTCATCCATTTCTAAGTTCAATAACTGTTTGTCAAAGACTGCCCAAAGGTTTCAGGCATACAGGCTGAGTGATCGCAGATTTCAGTGACAAGTAACTGCTGGTCTAGTAGGACAGATGATGTCTCAGCCACAAAATGACAGTGCCCTAGGATTAGGACAAGAGAAAAGTATTTTTACTAAATACTGTGTGGGACCAAGGGGGTCATGATTAAGTCTTGGGAGGGCAGCCCTTCCTGGAAGGACAATAAAAGGAGCCGGGAAAGGCTTATACACAAAGAACAGAAGAAAACTACAACCCGAGGCACCCTTTTAAATGTAAATTATACACAGATCTTAACACTCAGGGCAACCCAACGAGGGAGGTGGGATCACTCCATCATTATGAAGCTGGGTGAGCAGAGGCTGTGGGAAGGTAAGTAGCTTCACTGGAAACGAAGAGCAATAAAGTGGCAGCAAACCTGGAGTTGAAAATTCAAAGCTGACACGAGGTGACTGAAGAGATGGAAGTTTGCCTACTTCAGAATTAGGAGGTTTCTGGTATCCACACTTTTTTCTGGCATGGGATGCCCACTGGCATCCTAAGCTAAGAACTAAATATAATCAGGCACAATAAAGATCAGGAGGCAGGCCTAATTCTAAATGGGGCCAACCTTTGACACACCATCTCATCTTGCCTTTCATTTAACTGAACTTCTTTAGATCACCTGACTTTAAATTAAGGGATATTTCACTGCCAAGCTCATGGACATGTTCTTACGGTATTGAGCCATAGGATCAAAGAAGACTGCTCAGCCTGAGAGAGGGAGTGACTGGGGCTGGGAGAGGCTCCAAGGACAGCTGAGGAGAAGGTACCGCCCTGGGTGCTGCCTAATCCATCCGACATGGGGACATGCTGTTCCAGAAACCGGATGACAATTAATAGGAAAAATCTGCTCTCACCGTGCTGCCAAGCTTGCCGCAGGATCTCAGCTGGTGGTGTGCCTCTAGGAGAGAGAGCAATAATGTGCCATCCTTCCCTCTGCTCAAGGTTCTGCTGTTTTCTCAGGTGAAGGGAGGAAGAGCTAGGAAAGTTCTTTCCAAGGCAGGAAAAGACTGCACAAGTAACAGCGTCAGGTCCTCAAAGCCAGGAGTCCATGAATGAGGCTAAGACTGAAGGCTCAGGGACTTCCCTGGTGGTCCAGGGGTCCAAAATCCGCCTGCCAGATGGGGAACGTGAGTTTGATCCCTGGTCCAAAAGATCCCACATGCTGCAAGGCAACTAAGCCCGTGTGTCCAAACTACTAAAGCCTGAGCACCCTTGAGTCCGAAGACAAACAACTCAATTGCTGAACTGAAAAACACTGTAGAAGGAATCAAGAGCAGAGTATCTGAGACAGAAGACCGGATAAGTGAGCTTGAAGATAGAATGGTGGAAGTAACTGCTGAAAAACAGACTCTAGCTCAAAGAATGAAAAGAGCAGAGGATAGCCTCAACCCAACGAGGGAGGGGGGATCACTCCATCATTATGAAGCTGGGTGAGCAGAGGCTGTGGGAAGGTAAGTAGCTTCACTGGAAACGAAGAGCAATAAAGTGGCAGCAAACCTGGAGTTGAAAATTCAAAGCTGACACGAGGTGACTGAAGAGATGGAAGTTTGCCTACTTCAGAATTAGGAGGTTTCTGGTATCCACACTTTTTTCTGGCATGGGATGCCCACTGGCATCCTAAGCTAAGAACTAAATATAATCAGGCACAATAAAGATCAGGAGGCAGGCCTAATTCTAAATGGGGCCAACCTTTGACACACCATCTCATCTTGCCTTTCATTTAACTGAACTTCTTTAGATCACCTGACTTTAAATTAAGGGATATTTCACTGCCAAGCTCATGGACATGTTCTTACGGTATTGAGCCATAGGATCAAAGAAGACTGCTCAGCCCGAGAGAGGGGAGTGACTGGGGGCTGGGAGAGGCTCCAAGGACAGCTGAGGAGAAGGTACCGCCCTGGGTGCTGCCTAATCCATCCGACATGGGGACATGCTGTTCCAGAAACCGGATGACAATTAATAGGAAAAATCTGCTCTCACCGTGCTGCCAAGCTTGCCGCAGGATCTCAGCTGGTGGTGTGCCTCTAGGAGAGAGAGCAATAATGTGCCATCCTTCCCTCTGCTCAAGGTTCTGCTGTTTTCTCAGGTGAAGGGAGGAAGAGCTAGGAAAGTTCTTTCCAAGGCAGGAAAAGACTGCACAAGTAACAGCGTCAGGTCCTCAAAGCCAGGAGTCCATGAATGAGGCTAAGACTGAAGGCTCAGGGACTTCCCTGGTGGTCCAGGGGTCCAAAATCCGCCTGCCAGATGGGGAACGTGAGTTTGATCCCTGGTCCAAAAGATCCCACATGCTGCAAGGCAACTAAGCCCGTGTGTCCAAACTACTAAAGCCTGAGCACCCTTGAGTCCGAAGACAAACAACTCAATTGCTGAACTGAAAAACACTGTAGAAGGAATCAAGAGCAGAGTATCTGAGACAGAAGACCGGATAAGTGAGCTTGAAGATAGAATGGTGGAAGTAACTGCTGAAAAACAGACTCTAGCTCAAAGAATGAAAAGAGCAGAGGATAGCCTCAGAGACCTCTGGGATAATATCAAACGCACCAATATTCGAATTATAGGGGTTCCAGAAGAAGAAGAAGAAAAGAAAGGCTATGAGAAGATTTTAGAAGAGATTCTAGTTGAAAATTTCCCCACCATGGGAAAAGAAATAGTCAGTCAAGTCCAAGAAGCACAAAGAGTACCATACAGAATCAATCCGAGAAGAAACACACCAAGACACATATTAATGAAGTTAACACAAATTAAACACAAAGATAGAATTCTCAAAGCAGCAAGGGAAAAGCAACTAGTGACCTACAAGGGAAAGCCCATACGTTTAACACCTGATCTTTCAACAGAAACTCTGCAGGCCAGAAGGGGATGGCAGGACACATTTAAACGGCTAAAAGAGAATAATCTGCAACCAAGAATCCTCTACCCTACAAGGATATCATTCAAAATTGATGGAGAAATCAAAAGCTTTACAGACAAGCAAAAATTAAAAGAATTTAGTCACACCAAACCAGCCTTACAACAAGTGTTAAAGGGACTTATATAGACAACAAGTATAAAAGGCGAAGATCCATGAAACAAACCCATCATAACATCTAAGAAGATGACAATAGGATCACTTGTATCAATAATGACTTTGAATGTCAATGAACTAAATGCCCCAACCAAAAGACACAGAGTGGCTGAATGGATCCGAATTCTGCAACAAGAGAAGCCACTGCAATGAGAAGCCTGTGCACCACAACTAGAGAGCAGCACCTGCTCACTGCAACAAGAGAAAAGCCCCAGGAAGCCACAAAGACCCAGCACAGTCAAAAGTTAATCAATTCACTCTTTTTTTTTTTTTTTTTAAGATTTTAGACTCCAACCTTACATGGTGGTTGCTGATCTTCCAAACCCGAAGACCTATTTAGTACTTGGGGTGCATGCATGCTAAGTTACTTCAGTCATGTATGACTCTTTGTGACCCTAAGACTATACCCCACTAGTCTCCTCTGGGGTACTGGCAGACAAAATGTCTGCAGCCAAGGTTCTTGGCCATGGGCTCCTCTTATTTAAGTCATCTGGATTCTGGTCAAAAAGGAGAGAGAAAGTTCTATAATTTGCCTGTACACATATTTCTCTTGGATGAGATATTTCATGTTTCAAGGAAACCTAGCTTGGGACTTGTTCAGCTTTACCAAGAGCAGAACAAAGCAGGAGGCTTCTGGGAAGTCAGACAATCTGCTCTATTTCCTGCCTTTCTGGTTTCTCAATGGCTATCTCTTACTATATCAGAGTTCTAGGCTTGTAGAACAGTCACAGACTCTTTTGAGTATATAACAGAAGCTTTAGATGATTTCCTTTCAAACTCTTATACCCCTGTATCACGTACAAACACTCAAATATTTGGATATAAGTTTGTTCTTATTGTAGTTGTTCAGTTGCTCAGTTGTGTCCAACTCTTTGAGATTCAGTGGACTGTAGCCCACCAGGCTCCTTTGTCCATGGGATTTCCCAGGCAAGAATACTGAAGTGAGTTGCCATTTCTTTCTGCAGCGGATCTTCCACAACCCGGGGTTCGAGCCCTCATCTCCTGCACTGGCAGGTGAATTCTTTACCACTGAACCCCTTGAGAAGTCCATACATAAGTTCAGGCGACCACTCTCCCTGTGAATCTCATTTACACTTTCCCTTCAGTTCCTGAGCCCCTGGGTCAAGACTCACATCACAGATACCAGCTCTGGTGCAAAAGTCATAGCAATTCATCCTTCTGGATCCCATAATCTCCCCAGAAGACTCCAGTCTGAATCCTAGATCAGGAACCTGATGGTTTGTCAAACCCTTCATCAGCCTCTCCCCCTATCATCCCCTATTAACATTAGTATAAATGGAAACCCCAGCTGGGGGTAGATCTTGAAGTTCGAGTTTCTGTTTGAACACTGGAACCCAGCCTCCCGTGAGCCATTTGGTCAGATCCATCCTAGGACCAGGCAGAATGATGTTAATTCACTATGTTAACCCCTTTCATGCCAGTTCTTTTATCTAAGTCTTGGTTCACAGCCACGTCTCATGCCCAACCCCAGCTGCCATGGGGTTGAGAACTCTGTGTCGTGGAAATCAGCCAGCAGATTTAGCAATTATGTTGCTCCTGGCAACTGTTTTGGAACTCTGTGTAGAGCTACATGCTGGAATACCCCACATGGGCTACTTCTCAGTGCCAGAGTCTACCACCTCCATCTCCCTCTGCGAATGCCTTCTCATCCCAGCTCCAAGGACTGGTGCAGACAAGGCAAATCCAAGTTACTCAGAGTCCCTTTGTTGCAGCAGGCAGGGAGCTAAGAATGAGCAGACAAATGAGGACAGGGGCCAGGAGGCAGGAAACCACTCATTCTATAAAAACATGGGTGCAGAGGCAGCAAAGGAAAGCAGGAACCTTCAGACTGACAGGAAACCACACATTTTGGGTGCTAAGAGTTTCAGTTGCAGATAAAGGGGAAAAGTAGGAATCTTCTGACTCTAAATGTAACCTTTTATTCATGGTGCTCTCACTGTGGGGCTGGGCTTCCCAGGTGGCACTAGTGGTTAAGGGGCCCACCTACCAATGTAGGAGACACAAGAGACCAGGTTCTGTCCCCGGGTTGGGAAGATCCCCAGGAGAAGGGCATGGAAACCCACTCCAGCATTCTTGCTTGGAGAATTGCACGGACAGAGGAGCCTCACAGGCTACAGTCTATGGGTCACATAGAGTTAGACATGTCTAAAGTAGCTTAGCATGTATACACACTCTTATTACAGCAAGATTGGCCTTTTAGATAAAAAGTGCTCATCATACACTGATCCCATGCCCCTTTTGATTTAAGCTAAACAGGGACAGAAAACCCTTCTCCCCTCGGGAAAACGGAGCTGGGGTGAAAAACATCAGGGAAGTCTACTCCCAAACCCATCCTTCTCCAGTGAATATTCCACTCCTTCATTTATATGGCCCTCATAGTCTGCCCCTCTCCCTCGGGAGTGTATTCTTGCATAATAAACCTCCACTTTACTTTCTTAACCTTTCTACATTGTCTTTATACCAGTCCAGCAAAGCAACGTTTTCAGTCATCACAAAAAAACCTGCTGGTCCACAGTCTGGTCCTCACAGACACATACACGGCCTTCCATCCATCATTACCAATAATGAATGTAGAGACAGGAGTCTCCACCCAGGGCCACTTAAGATCACCACCAAAGGGCCTCTCAGAGAGCACAGAGAGAGATTAAAACAGTATCTTTTAATCAAAAGGAGCCATGGTTACCCCATGAGACTCTTACAAATGAACATCCCACCTTACCCTTCATTCCAAATTTGGACCGTCTCCCATACTTGTTGATCATGATGAAGAGAACCACCAACAGGACGCAGGCAAAAGCAGCAAGTCCAACAGCTATGGATACCTGTTAGGAGCCAAACACAGACAGTCAAGCCCAGTTACAGAAAACCCGAGTGCTGTGTGAAAGTAACAGGCATCCTTGAATGAGAACAGCCCTATTATAGTAGCAGCCAGAGCCCTTCCAGAACTTCAGTAAACCTCAGAACTCCTCAGACTGAGTAAAATCTTGAGAAGACATAATTTATGAGACTCTAAGAACGTCAAAAAAATAAATTAGCCAGATTGATTAGAGAAAGCTCCATGATTCAGTGTTCTGAGCCCTCTCATCTGGGGCCATCCTTAGAGATGCAGGAGGACGCCCAGAGAGGCTTCTGTCTGCTGTTTCGTTGTGGTTTTAATTAGCAGGAAAATCCTTCATCTTCACATTGACATGCTTGGCGGAATAGCCTTATCCAGAAGATTCTAAAAAGATTCCTTTCCTCCCCAAAGAAATCTCAGGCTCTGAGCCAGGCGGACAGGGGCATCTCCCACCCAAGAAGATGCCCTGGGCAACTCTGACTTTTGTAAAAGGCTGTACAGCCGCCCCTTCGGATCAGGCCCAGCTGGCTCCTAATGGAGTGGGAATTTTCAAACTGTTCCCTTCCAAGCCCGGAGGCTTAAAGCAGATCCTCAAAGACTTCCTCAAACAATGAATTATTCTCATCAAACAAGGAAGGTTTCAGCCACCTGAAAGGAGGTCATTCATCAGGGCTTCTTTATGCCACAGTTCCAAATAAGGCAGTGTTTAGAAAAGTCAGCTACTTAAAACAGAAGACTGACACCCACCACTCAATAAACACCTTTCTCTTAACCAGTAAGAAACTCACCCCAAAAGTGTCTTCCTCTGGTTTGCCAGTGATAGGAGGGTACTCCACCCAGGGCCACTTAAGATCACCACCAAAGGGCCTCTCAGAGAGCACAGAGAGAGATTAAAACAGTATCTTTTAATCAAAAGGAGCCATGGTTACCCCATGAGACTCTTACAAATGAACATCCCACCTTACCCTTCATTCCAAATTTGGACCGTCTCCCATACTTGTTGATCATGATGAAGAGAACCACCAACAGGACGCAGGCAAAAGCAGCAAGTCCAACAGCTATGGATACCTGTTAGGAGCCAAACACAGACAGTCAAGCCCAGTTACAGAAAACCCGAGTGCTGTGTGAAAGTAACAGGCATCCTTGAATGAGAACAGCCCTATTATAGTAGCAGCCAGAGCCCTTCCAGAACTTCAGTAAACCTCAGAACTCCTCAGACTGAGTAAAATCTTGAGAAGACATAATTTATGAGACTCTAAGAACGTCAAAAAAATAAATTAGCCAGATTGATTAGAGAAAGCTCCATGATTCAGTGTTCTGAGCCCTCTCATCTGGGGCCATCCTTAGAGATGCAGGAGGACGCCCAGAGAGGCTTCTGTCTGCTGTTTCGTTGTGGTTTTAATTAGCAGGAAAATCCTTCATCTTCACATTGACATGCTTGGCGGAATAGCCTTATCCAGAAGATTCTAAAAAGATTCCTTTCCTCCCCAAAGAAATCTCAGGCTCTGAGCCAGGCGGACAGGGGCATCTCCCACCCAAGAAGATGCCCTGGGCAACTCTGACTTTTGTAAAAGGCTGTACAGCCGCCCCTTCGGATCAGGCCCAGCTGGCTCCTAATGGAGTGGGAATTTTCAAACTGTTCCCTTCCAAGCCCGGAGGCTTAAAGCAGATCCTCAAAGACTTCCTCAAACAATGAATTATTCTCATCAAACAAGGAAGGTTTCAGCCACCTGAAAGGAGGTCATTCATCAGGGCTTCTTTATGCCACAGTTCCAAATAAGGCAGTGTTTAGAAAAGTCAGCTACTTAAAACAGAAGACTGACACCCACCACTCAATAAACACCTTTCTCTTAACCAGTAAGAAACTCACCCCAAAAGTGTCTTCCTCTGGTTTGTGGGTCACAGTGATAGGAGGGGTGGGGCTCACGTCATAGACTGAACACCGAACAGAAAAAGAAAAGAGTCATTAGCTTCCAGCCACGAGAGCCTCTGCCATGAAATTCCCACCCGACACCCAAATCTTCTCAGGGTTCTTGCTGGAGAATATGCCCCTGAGCCACACTCTGACTACCTGACTTCCCCAGGTTCTGCCAGGGTCCCCACAGGCCAGATCCCCACGTGGCTGCCTGGTGAGCGCTGATGGCTCAGGACAGGCTGCAGAGGCATACAGAGCCTTCGTGCCCCTGATCCTCATTCCGGAATTACTAACCTAACCCTAACCCAGGCAAGACAAGCCATGCGCTACTAGATAGATAAGAGGGAAAGCGAGGATTTGGGACCACAGCCAGGGTCTGGATCCAGCCCACTACGTTGGTGACAGTCGCTGCCTCTAACACAGGGCTCCTCTCCACATCCCTTATCCTGTCCCTCCATACCAGGCCCTTCCTCCTTCCCTCTTCACTCCTCAGTGAGACCCAGGGAGCCTGTGGGCCCGTAAACAACCCGCTATCCATTGTCCAGAGGCAGATTCCAGAACACAATGACTGCTTCAGTTAAGCAGCAAGTTTGTCTCATTATGAAATACCAGGTCTTCCCAGCAAGACCTGGAGGGGAAGCCGAGCCTCCCTTCAGACTTCTATCTGGAATCACCAGCCCACCCAGAGACGGCCCTAGTTCAAAATTCTCCAGAGGAGCATTTTGTGAGATGACACATCCTCTAACATTGAGGACAAGCAAAGGAATCACAGGTGATATTTACATCTGAGCCGAGCAACAAGGTGTGTCCTAAATAAGACTGTCTGCTGTCTCAGGGAGCTCAAAGGGTCTCAGCTGTCACCATTCCTCTCTCATGGGGGCAAAAGGAAAAGGAATAAATATAGGGTCCCCTAGAGCCCATGAGCAAACCCCAAATCCTTCTGGGGTCATCTAGTCCTGGCCCCATAGTTCCAAATAAGGCAGTGTTTAGAAAAGTCAGCTACTTAAAACAGAAGACTGACACCCACCACTCAATAAACACCTTTCTCTTAACCAGTAAGAAACTCACCCCAAAAGTGTCTTCCTCTGGTTTGTGGGTCACAGTGATAGGAGGGGTGGGGCTCACGTCATAGACTGAACACCGAACAGAAAAAGAAAAGAGTCATTAGCTTCCAGCCACGAGAGCCTCTGCCATGAAATTCCCACCCGACACCCAAATCTTCTCAGGGTTCTTGCTGGAGAATATGCCCCTGAGCCACACTCTGACTACCTGACTTCCCCAGGTTCTGCCAGGGTCCCCACAGGCCAGATCCCCACGTGGCTGCCTGGTGAGCGCTGATGGCTCAGGACAGGCTGCAGAGGCATACAGAGCCTTCGTGCCCCTGATCCTCATTCCGGAATTACTAACCTAACCCTAACCCAGGCAAGACAAGCCATGCGCTACTAGATAGATAAGAGGGAAAGCGAGGATTTGGGACCACAGCCAGGGTCTGGATCCAGCCCACTACGTTGGTGACAGTCGCTGCCTCTAACACAGGGCTCCTCTCCACATCCCTTATCCTGTCCCTCCATACCAGGCCCTTCCTCCTTCCCTCTTCACTCCTCAGTGAGACCCAGGGAGCCTGTGGGCCCGTAAACAACCCGCTATCCATTGTCCAGAGGCAGATTCCAGAACACAATGACTGCTTCAGTTAAGCAGCAAGTTTGTCTCATTATGAAATACCAGGTCTTCCCAGCAAGACCTGGAGGGGAAGCCGAGCCTCCCTTCAGACTTCTATCTGGAATCACCAGCCCACCCAGAGACGGCCCTAGTTCAAAATTCTCCAGAGGAGCATTTTGTGAGATGACACATCCTCTAACATTGAGGACAAGCAAAGGAATCACAGGTGATATTTACATCTGAGCCGAGCAACAAGGTGTGTCCTAAATAAGACTGTCTGCTGTCTCAGGGAGCTCAAAGGGTCTCAGCTGTCACCATTCCTCTCTCATGGGGGCAAAAGGAAAAGGAATAAATATAGGGTCCCCTAGAGCCCATGAGCAAACCCCAAATCCTTCTGGGGTCATCTAGTCCTGGCCCTAAACTGCTCATAGACTGAGCCTCAATAATTTCATTTGAGGACAGGTGAGCTTGTCAGTCACAGCTCCACTCACCGTATGTGTAAAGTGGCTTCAGTCCTGCCCCACTCTTTGTGACCCTATGGACTGTAGCCTGCCAGGCTACTCTGTCCATGAGGTTCTCCTGGCAAGAACACTGGGTAAGCATGCCCTCTTCCAGGGAATCTTCCCAACCTAGGGATTGAACCTGCATCTCTTAAATCTCTTGCATTGACGGGCAGATTCTTTACCACTAGCACCACTTGGGTAGGTTCTGGTCAAATTCTCTAGCTCTGGAAGCAGGTGACAAACACTAACATTAGAGGCTCCATATTCTCTCTGCAAGACCAACTGAGATGCTCAACACAGGTCCACCTGGAGTCATGAACCCCACGTCCTTCCTGACACCACTGCTCTCTGTCTGGGTACAGAGATCCACCACATGATCAGACCATAGGAAACTGCAGGGAAATGGTCCATGAGGTGTGGGCTTGTATTTCTATTCTGCTTTCACAGTTCACTCAGATGTTCACGGGACATGGGTCTGGGGAGGGTGGTAAAAGAGGAAAGAGGGCTATCTGGACTCAGCAGTTACCAAAAGTATCAGAATAACTCACTTTCAAAGCAAAAGGTAAAAGAGACTTACTAGAGACAAAGTTATCCGTGCTCTCTGCAAAAAAAAAAAAAAAAAAAAAAAGACATAATTAACAAGCGTAATACAAACCAGAATGGTTGCACTCTGTCTTCTTCATTGCTATTACCTCTCCCACTCACCATGATCCCCTGTTTCCCTGGCACCTGAAAACTAAAAACCTTGGCACGTCACCCGTCTCCCACATCCTATTACTCTTTAGAAGATGGTCTTCCAAATGGAGACAGAATAAGAGCCAAAACTCCTGGTTGCAAGGGAGGCAGCCTGGCTCCCTGGAGACCAGAAACCAGGCTATGAGATGAGGAGTTCAATCCAGATGCTGCATCTCACCCACAGCCCTTCCCTTCTTCTGTATCCAGAGTGCTAGAGATGGTGGTGGAATATCAGAGCCCAGAAGTAATGCCACAGGACGGGCTTCCGTGGATCTTCTTGGAAAACACCAGCTAAGACCTCAAAGAATCCCCAAATCGACAGGTAAAGTTAATTCTAGTAGGTCATTGAGATGTTCTGGAGAATTCCTCCAGGATCTACTTCCCAGACAAAAGAATGTCATTGGGTCTTTGGCCTTTAGAAATGATCATCTAGTAATTAAAGCCAATCATGATTGGGCACTGATTATGAGCTAGGGCTGTGCAAAATACTCTATGTAACACGTTACCTAATCCTTATAACCACCCTAGGAGGTGGGTGGCATTACACCACACTAATTCAATGTCGCTCTTCGAAGAAGGGATAGATGTGGATTCAAGCATGGGCTGGGAACCACTTTACCAGAGATTCTCAAAGTTCAGCCAGGCACACAAACACCTTGGAGGTGATCGCTACCGTCCTCCAATAGAAGGCAGTAGGGTTCATTGGAGAAATGCATAATTTCAGGGCTGGGGCAGGAAAAGTACAAGGTGTGCCTGGAATGTCTTGTGACACTGGAAGTAAGAAAGCACACAAAAATGATTAGGGGCAGGAAGAAGGGACACAGGAGCCAATGGGAAGGGGTTTCCAATGGCCAAGTCAGGGACGATTTGAGCAACACAATATAATGATGGTCAGAGGTTGTTACGAGTTGAATTATATGCACCCCAAACTCATACGCAGAAGTCCTAACCCCTGGGACCTTAAATGACTATATTTAGAGATAGGGCCTTTAAGAGGTAATGAATTTAAAATAAAGTCATTAGCAACCTAGAGAGGTAGATGGGTGGGTGTGGGAGGGAGGCTCAAGAGGGAGGGGACATACGTATACTCATGGCTGATTCACACTGTTGTATGGCAAAAGCCAACACAACATTGTAAAGCAATTATCCTCCAATTTAAAAATAAATATTTTTCTCCCCTTGCAAAAAGTTTTTAAAAAGTCACTAGGGTGGGCACTAATCCAGTATGACTACTGTCCTTATAAGAGGGCATTAAGACATAAACATGCCCAAAAGGTAAACTGTGGTTGCAGGAGCACCTGGCTCGGGGGCCCTATGAGAATCATCAGAGCCCCCCAGCCCTGCCCTTCTTCTGTATCCAGAGTGCTAGAGATGGTGGTGGAATATCAGAGCCCAGAAGTAATGCCACAGGACGGGCTTCCGTGGATCTTCTTGGAAAACACCAGCTAAGACCTCAAAGAATCCCCAAATCGACAGGTAAAGTTAATTCTAGTAGGTCATTGAGATGTTCTGGAGAATTCCTCCAGGATCTACTTCCCAGACAAAAGAATGTCATTGGGTCTTTGGCCTTTAGAAATGATCATCTAGTAATTAAAGCCAATCATGATTGGGCACTGATTATGAGCTAGGGCTGTGCAAAATACTCTATGTAACACGTTACCTAATCCTTATAACCACCCTAGGAGGTGGGTGGCATTACACCACACTAATTCAATGTCGCTCTTCGAAGAAGGGATAGATGTGGATTCAAGCATGGGCTGGGAACCACTTTACCAGAGATTCTCAAAGTTCAGCCAGGCACACAAACACCTTGGAGGTGATCGCTACCGTCCTCCAATAGAAGGCAGTAGGGTTCATTGGAGAAATGCATAATTTCAGGGCTGGGGCAGGAAAAGTACAAGGTGTGCCTGGAATGTCTTGTGACACTGGAAGTAAGAAAGCACACAAAAATGATTAGGGGCAGGAAGAAGGGACACAGGAGCCAAGGGGAAAGGGGGTTTCCAATGGCCAAGTCAGGGACGATTTGAGCAACACAATATAATGATGGTCAGAGGTTGTTACGAGTTGAATTATATGCACCCCAAACTCATACGCAGAAGTCCTAACCCCTGGGACCTTAAATGACTATATTTAGAGATAGGGCCTTTAAGAGGTAATGAATTTAAAATAAAGTCATTAGCAACCTAGAGAGGTAGATGGGTGGGTGTGGGAGGGAGGCTCAAGAGGGAGGGGACATACGTATACTCATGGCTGATTCACACTGTTGTATGGCAAAAGCCAACACAACATTGTAAAGCAATTATCCTCCAATTTAAAAATAAATATTTTTCTCCCCTTGCAAAAAGTTTTTAAAAAGTCACTAGGGTGGGCACTAATCCAGTATGACTACTGTCCTTATAAGAGGGCATTAAGACATAAACATGCCCAAAAGGTAAACTGTGTGAAGTCACATGGAGATGATGACCATCTCCAAGCCAAGGAGAGGGGCTCAGAAGGAACCAACCCTGCTGATACCTTGATCTCAGACTTCTAGCCTCCAGCACTGTGAGAAGATAAATTTATGCCGTTTAAGCCACTTGGTCTCTGACACTTTCTCATGGCAGCCTTAGCAAATTAATACATGGGTTGTAATTCACAGAACAAAATAAATACCCATGAGTCCATACTGATATAAGAAGCAATTTAATCAACAAATGAGGAAGAAAAGAAAGCTCTTCCTTACGATAAAATTCCAATTAATAAGTACAAAAAAATCACCATTGACAAATGACACAGGAATATTTGTTTCAGGCAAGAATCACCAGTCAGGGCTAAAATTAATATGTGAAAGAATGATAAGAAACAAGATATTTACAAAGCTTCAAATTACGATGCTTATTAATTACTGAAGGAAAAAAATGACCACTTTGCAGTTGAGAAACCTGGCAGACACCATCTTGACCAAGTGAGAAAGTTAATATCACGGGTAATAAGATGTACAGACATTGTGTACCCCTAGTATGAGGTACTAAAAGGGCCAAGCACAACATTACTACTGCAGGGGTTTTGCCAAAAAACACATAACTGGCGTTCAATTGTGAGAAAACATCATGCTAAGTCACTTCGGTCATGCCCATCTCTTTTCAGCCCTATGGACTACAACCTGCCAGGCTCCTCTGTCTATGGGATTCTCCAGACAAGAATCCTAGAGTAGGTTGCCATGCCTTCCTCCAGGGGGTTCTTCCTGACCCAGGGATAGAACCCAGGTCACTTGTGCCTCCTGTACTGGCAGGCATGTTCTTTACCACTAGTGCCACCTGAGAAAACAATCGGCAAGCCCAAGCTGTGGCCCACATATAACAAGTAAGGATCCTTCAAAGTATTCAGATCACAAAAGACAAAGAAAGGCTGAAGGACTACCTCAGATTTAAAGAGAACAAGGTAACATGACTGCTAAACACAGTGTATAATCCTGGATTAGATCTCACAGACGAGGACACTGATAAAAAAAAAAAAAAAAAAAGTCTGAGATTAGGTAATAGGGTTTATCAATGTCACTCCTCATTTTGATCACAGCATGGTAGTTATGTAAGACGGTAACACTGGGGAAAGCTGGGTTAAGGGTGTACAAACGTTTTTGTACTATTTTGCAATTTTGTGGGGATCAATCTGAAACTCTTTCAAAATAAATTTGTTTAATATTTTTTTTTTAGTTTTTGTTTTTTAGAAAAGAGACTTGGATTATCGGTCCCCATTCCAGAGCTTCCGACTCAGGAGGTCTGGAGTGGGTCTTGAGAATTTGCATCTTAACCAAATTTTCCCAGGATGGGGACGCTGCTTTGAGAAGTACTGCATTATAGGTCAGCCCTCCTGTCACAGCCTGAAAAGAACTCATTCCTTCACGCATTTGTTCACAGTGGGTCTCACATGCACAGGCATTTGCTAAGCTTTCAGTCCCTGCAGCCATAGCTGGAGCTCTCCAACTACCTACGGGAAAATGATGCTTTCTGGAAAGAAGGAGTCCTTTAAAGAAAGTCCTAGTTACAGTAAATGCCCTATTAAAAGATTTCTTGTTCATTCTCTAAAGATGTACAGACATTGTGTACCCCTAGTATGAGGTACTAAAAGGGCCAAGCACAACATTACTACTGCAGGGTTTTGCCAAAAACACATAACTGGCGTTCAATTGTGAGAAAACATCATGCTAAGTCACTTGGGTCATGCCCATCTCTTTTCAGCCCTATGGACTACAACCTGCCAGGCTCCTCTGTCTATGGGATTCTCCAGACAAGAATCCTAGAGTAGGTTGCCATGCCTTCCTCCAGGGGGTTCTTCCTGACCCAGGGATAGAACCCAGGTCACTTGTGCCTCCTGTACTGGCAGGCATGTTCTTTACCACTAGTGCCACCTGAGAAAACAATCGGCAAGCCCAAGCTGTGGCCCACATATAACAAGTAAGGATCCTTCAAAGTATTCAGATCACAAAAGACAAAGAAAGGCTGAAGGACTACCTCAGATTTAAAGAGAACAAGGTAACATGACTGCTAAACACAGTGTATAATCCTGGATTAGATCTCACAGACGAGGACACTGATAAAAAAAAAAAAAAAAAAGTCTGAGATTAGGTAATAGGGTTTATCAATGTCACTCCTCATTTTGATCACAGCATGGTAGTTATGTAAGACGGTAACACTGGGGAAAGCTGGGTTAAGGGTGTACAAACGTTTTTGTACTATTTTGCAATTTTGTGGGGATCAATCTGAAACTCTTTCAAAATAAATTTGTTTAATATTTTTTTTTTAGTTTTTGTTTTTTAGAAAAGAGACTTGGATTATCGGTCCCCATTCCAGAGCTTCCGACTCAGGAGGTCTGGAGTGGGTCTTGAGAATTTGCATCTTAACCAAATTTTCCCAGGATGGGGACGCTGCTTTGAGAAGTACTGCATTATAGGTCAGCCCTCCTGTCACAGCCTGAAAAGAACTCATTCCTTCACGCATTTGTTCACAGTGGGTCTCACATGCACAGGCATTTGCTAAGCTTTCAGTCCCTGCAGCCATAGCTGGAGCTCTCCAACTACCTACGGGGAAAATGATGCTTTCTGGAAAGAAGGAGTCCTTTAAAGAAAGTCCTAGTTACAGTAAATGCCCTATTAAAAGATTTCTTGTTCATTCTCTAAAGCTTGGTCAAAATTCCTGAGCAGGCTTTGGATTTCCCCACCCTCTCCTAAACTCCAAGTGACCAAATGGCAATTTGGGGGGAAGGCTCAGGGGGCCCTAGCCATGGCTTCAGAGGAAAGAGACATGACAGATCAATTCATAATTCACACTGATCTGCATATTTCTCATAAGCCTCTCCTTTATGAGAGAATATTCTCACATCAGCCAGATGTTTTGGCCAAATCTATGAATCCTGTAATTTCTCAATGAGCCTATGAATGCTTAGCTCCTTGTAGGAGCCTGGAGACACGTATACACCCAGGAAGCACATGAGACTAGGAATAGTCAGACCTCCCGGGTTCTCTTTAACCTGTGGGAAGGCTCAAAACTTCACCCTGGGAAGAGGATGGTACCTGAGAGTGGTCCTCACTTCGGTCTGCACCAGCAGGCTAGGAGACATCTGAACCAGCGTGCCCAGGCAGCCTCTGAATCCCAAAGGGGACCAGGCATGCATGGAAGGCATATGTTTCCTCCAGTCCCAAAACTCCTCAAGAAAAACTCAATGGGAAGAGTCCATAGGGTTGAGAAAAGGGAGAAGAGAGGCCTCAGCTTGCGTCCAGACTGAGAGAGATGCACCAAGATGTGACGACGTGAAGAGACTGTCCTGGCTTCAGATGTGAGGATGGAGGAGGGAGCCGTGCCAGGCCTCCTCATGCTCAGCACACCCCACCCAACCAGGCTACATGCAGCTGCCACCTCCCTTCCCCCATTACCATGGTTGGGACCATGTTGTAGCCTCAACAAGTTCCTCAGGGGAGAGAAGCCAGCCTTGAAGCTGCCACAGGCAACAGGGCATATCCCCTTGTTTGTCCCCAGAGCCCTGAGGGAATCCTGGTATCTGCTGTCCCAGAATCATGATGAAGAGACTTCCTGGCCACATGAAACCATGAGAACTCAAGAGTTATAGCAGCTTACTGGTTCCTAAATGTTTTGTCAAGTATTCTCTGGTATTTGATGCATTAGTGCAGGCAAACATATCCACATGCAGATACACCTACATGCCTACACATACATAAATATACACGTATACACACACAGATAAACACACATACATGTACATTAACACACACATACACATAGACATACAGACATGCACATACACACATATGCACATGAGCACATACATGCACATTCACACATAACACACACACACACACACACAGCCTTAGCAACATTCCACCTCACACCACAGCATCACCTAAGTATCCCTACTGGTAACCTTCTAGGCACCACCCTGACCCCAACGTGATGCCCAGCCTCCCTGACACTCAGATGCCTGCCTCCCCATGGCTCCCACTCTTATACCCAGATCCCTTCTGACAGCCCCTCTAAGTCCTGGAACATCACAGAGGATTCCATGCTTCCAGAATACACCTTGCTCATCAGGGACCAGCTCCAACCCTAAGGCTGATCCAGGCAGAACATTCTAGTGGTTCCCTAGAAATGCAAAAAGAAGCACCAGCATTTGTATAGCACGTGAAGTTTACGAAACACTTTCCCAGAACATTTTCATCTCAACATCCTGCTCTGAGAAAATCCTGGGATGTAAGTCTCTGCATCTGTAGACAGCTCCACCAAGTGTATCTATTTCCACCCAATCTCTCTTGTAGGTCTCCAACCAATGAGCGATCAGGAAGGAAGACCCTCACCTTTGGATCTCTGTTTCCCCCAAACAAATCTACTCTCATCTGTCCTTCAGTTGGGGGCTTTAAAATAATAATAATAATAAAAACAAACAGTAATGCTGTGCTTATTCTGTACCAAACCCTGCGGGAGATATTTTAGGTAGATTGATCCATTGTCTATTAATCTTCACCCCAATCTTTGAGGCAGAGGCAGGGGGTTGAGCAATCTGTATGAGATCACAGAGCTGATAAGCAACTGAGTGAGAACTGAACCCTGGCTTGTGATTCCATAACCACTATCCTGGATGAAATTGTCTGAAGGTGGTCTGTTAGAAATTATCAGCTTGATTAGAGTGACTGCCGATTCCAGGCTCCTGCACTCAACTCCTTAACTCCCCGCCTAGAATCCTAGTCATGGCCGACAGCGGTTGAACCATCCACACACCATGTGAAACACTTGGCAGACAGCACTCCATTCATCCTTAGGGCTACGTAGGCATGAGCTCCAGTTATCATCCCCATTTTATAGATGAAGAAACAGAGGCATCTCACGCCAACCCTGTGCTAAGCCCCATTCTAGGAGCTGAGGTCCTGCTGTGTCCAGTAGGACCACAGATGGGATTTGTGCCTCAGTCTGTCTGATTTCATACTGTTGGACTCTTCATCTCTATGCTTTGCAGCCTGGGAGCAAGAGAGGTACAAACGACAAATACAACCTCCTCACCACTTCACAGCAAGAGAGGAGGAATCCACCAAGAGCCTTTGTACCCAAGGGCTCAGCAGCTGCAAGGCTTACTGCTTGCAGCCCTGGATAACTGACTCTTCTGAACACCGAGGTATTTCATCACATGACATGACTGGCCTGTCTCTTCCCTGTTACTACCCATTCATCATCCATTGATTCCGTTACAAACAAGCAAACCTTCACACAGGATGGCCCTGGCAGGGTGCAGATAGGCCCACAGAACCCACTTCAAGTGAGCTATTTGCCTTCAAGCTCCTCTGTGACTCCACCCTCTCTCTGGCCTCCTAGGTCCACCACATGCCAAAGCAAAGCACATGGCAAATGAGAGAGCATCTGAATGTTCGGGGTAGGAGGGCTTCTTAAAAAAACAGACTCCTGGGCCCCACCCCACCGTTTCTAACTCATTATCTCTGGGTGGGGCCCCAAGATGTGAGTTCTAACACCTGCCCAGTTGATGTTGATGTTGCTGATCTGGGCACCACTGAGAAGGTGACAGGTGTGTCCAGAGATGAGGAGGAAGGGCAGCTAGGTCTTCTGGGGACACAGAAGGTATCCACATGGCTGGGAGGATGCAGAGAATGGCAGAAAAGCCACGCCCACAGCGTCATTCCATACCTCCAGCTGCCCCATGGCTAGGACACCCTCTGTGGACAGGAGGTAGAGTGGATCACCCTCCCTTTCAAAACATCCCAGGATTCCCCACTCTCTCCAGACCCCAGGAGTCTCTCTAGACCCCAGGACACCAGGAGTTTTCCTTGGGGAACAGAAGCATCACTTTAGTGGGAGCTTCACTCCTCATTCATCAGGGGGTGTAGATTCTCCTTTTTTAACAAAAAAAATAACTTTTTGGAGTATAGTTGCTGTACAATGTTGTGCTACTTTCTGCTGCACAGCAGACTGAATCAACCATATGTATACATATAGCCCCTCTTTTCTGAATTTCCTTTCCATTTAGGTCACCACAGAGCACTGACTAGAGTCCTCTGTTCTACAGAGTAGGTTCTCATTAGTTACCTATTTTATACATAGTAGTGCATACATGTCAATCCCAATCTCTCAATTCATCCCACCTTGCCTTTGCCCCATCAATGTCCCTATGTCTTTTCTTAAAAGACATATTCCGGGGCTTCCCTGGTGGCCCAGTGGGTGAGGAGTCCGCCTTGCAGTGCCAGGGGCACCAGTTCAAACCCTGGCCTGGGAAGATCCCACGTGTCATGGACTGGCTGGACCAGTGTGTTCAATTACAAGCCAGCGTGCTGGAGTGCATGTACCCAGAGCCGGTGCTCTGTAATGAGAGAGGCTGCTGCAATGGGA
The DNA here is from genome assembly GCA_022376925.1 of Tragulus kanchil. NCBI lineage: Eukaryota > Metazoa > Chordata > Mammalia > Artiodactyla > Tragulidae > Tragulus > Tragulus kanchil. Next base: position 2,403,916 of record JAIOJX010000032.1, on the reverse strand, counting down.
GGTCCACACAGGCCAAAGAATAGAGATGGAAGAAAATAAATAAACAATAAAGGGCCAAAATTTTAAAAGAAAAAAAAAAAGACAGATTCTGTTCTCTAATCACCAGATGGGCGCAAGCAGCCAAGGGCCACTCCAGCTCTTAATGTGAACCAAGTCTAGCCTGACTTTATGTGGCCCCCCAAAACAAAGTGCCTCTGCATCTAAAGGCTGCTGCTTCCACTGTGCAGGCTGGGACTCTTCCAGCTCCTAAAAACCCTGTGTGATCCATAGTGGGGAGTGTCCTGAAGCCTTTTATCACCAAGATGGGCAAGACCAAGGGCACACCTGCCCAGTTGATGTTGATGTTGCTGATCTGGGCACCACTGAGAAGGTGACAGGTGTGTCCAGAGATGAGGAGGAAGGGCAGCTAGGTCTTCTGGGGACACAGAAGGTATCCACATGGCTGGGAGGATGCAGAGAATGGCAGAAAAGCCACGCCCACAGCGTCATTCCATACCTCCAGCTGCCCCATGGCTAGGACACCCTCTGTGGACAGGAGGTAGAGTGGATCACCCTCCCTTTCAAAACATCCCAGGATTCCCCACTCTCTCCAGACCCCAGGAGTCTCTCTAGACCCCAGGACACCAGGAGTTTTCCTTGGGGAACAGAAGCATCACTTTAGTGGGAGCTTCACTCCTCATTCATCAGGGGGTGTAGATTCTCCTTTTTTAAAAAAAAAAATAACTTTTTGGAGTATAGTTGCTGTACAATGTTGTGCTACTTTCTGCTGCACAGCAGACTGAATCAACCATATGTATACATATAGCCCCTCTTTTCTGAATTTCCTTTCCATTTAGGTCACCACAGAGCACTGACTAGAGTCCTCTGTTCTACAGAGTAGGTTCTCATTAGTTACCTATTTTATACATAGTAGTGCATACATGTCAATCCCAATCTCTCAATTCATCCCACCTTGCCTTTGCCCCATCAATGTCCCTATGTCTTTTCTTAAAAGACATATTCCGGGGCTTCCCTGGTGGCCCAGTGGGTGAGGAGTCCGCCTTGCAGTGCCAGGGGCACCAGTTCAAACCCTGGCCTGGGAAGATCCCACGTGTCATGGACTGGCTGGACCAGTGTGTTCAATTACAAGCCAGCGTGCTGGAGTGCATGTACCCAGAGCCGGTGCTCTGTAATGAGAGAGGCTGCTGCAATGGGAGGTCCACACAGGCCAAAGAATAGAGATGGAAGAAAATAAATAAACAATAAAAGGGGCCAAAATTTTAAAAGAAAAAAAAAAAGAGACAGATTCTGTTCTCTAATCACCAGATGGGCGCAAGCAGGGCCAAGGGCCACTCCAGCTCTTAATGTGAACCAAGTCTAGCCTGACTTTATGTGGCCCCCCAAAACAAAGTGCCTCTGCATCTAAAGGCTGCTGCTTCCACTGTGCAGGCTGGGACTCTTCCAGCTCCTAAAAACCCTGTGTGATCCATAGTGGGGAGTGTCCTGAAGCCTTTTATGGGGCACACTGAGAATGATGCTGGAAATGCAAGACCATATGGGATGGTCAGGGTCTCAACCATGGCCATATTCTCAGTCCTCTTCTGAACAATGGCTTCATCATCGTCTGGACCTCCATGGCAAGAATTTAGCTTCCCAGGCAGCCTCACTTCTACAGAATAGCTCTCAAAGTCTCTAGAGATGGAGTTTCCTTTCGCTGAGATCTAAAATGCCCCTTGGAGCTGCTACCCCCTGGTTATCTGTGCTCTAGGAAGTCACCTTCATTTAAGCAGATGCTGCACAATGCTAGTCCTCCACTGTCCTCTGTGTGTGGGTGTGTGTGTGTGTGTGTGTGTGTTTCTGTGTGTGTGTGTGTTTCTATGTGCACATGACACCAGTCTTTTCTGACTTATTTACTGATATCTTCTTTACCCTTTATCTCATTAGGAGCCAGGATTTCTAGGAATCGAAGGTCAAGAGGTCCTCTGGCCTGTTCCCAGCAGAAATCACCAAGGTCATAAAAGATACATGACTTTACTGATAGAAACTTATCAGCTGCCAGATTCACCACCAAGAGCCACTGTGGCCACTTTCACTAAACTGTTGGAGTGTTTGCTTCTCCTCCAACTTCAGGAAGGGATTTGAAATAGTCTAGCCCAGACAGAGAAAGACAAACTCCTCTCCCAAATATTCAAACAACATTCTGTTCATTATTTCAATGACTATTCCTCTCCCCACCCTTCCACTTAACATCAGCACCATCCAGGTTGATGGCATCAGATACCCCCCACCCATCAGCCCACCATGGAGCAAGAGGAAAGGAGGCACAGATCTGGAAACTTCAACTTCAGCCAAAGCCTTGCTTCTACCCACTAAGTAGACAGAGATTTAACTCATCCGTTAAACATAGGGTTGAATCCGATAAGACCTTAAAGCCCCTGACATGGAAGGTCATCAAACCATCATCAACTACCAAAGCCTGTAACACATGCATTGTCTACTTTAAGCAATTTAAAAGTTACACGATTTCTCATGGAAGCAGTACAATCACGTCCATTTCACAGATGAGGGTATAGAGGTAATGATCATGTCCAGAGTCCCCCAACAAACAAAATACGGGGTCTAGATTCTCCACTGCCTCATCCAACTCTCCAGTCCTCACTTTCTCTGTGATAATACTGTATACTCTTATAGCACAGACATGTATTCTGAGAGGATCCTGGTGTTCACTGTGACCATTATTGGGAAACACAGACTGTATTTAATTTACACAAAGTGCTGGTGGTGGCTGACTATGTTCCAATGTGTGGTTGCTGATGATGAAGGCATTCATGATGATGCTCCCTCTCCAATCAAGCCCCCACACCCTGTCCCCGAAAGCCCCTGGAGGGATCGGTCACCCCGGGGCAGCTCTGCCCTCACCTGGAAAGGGCTCCTTGAGGAAGTGGCCATTGATGGTCTGGTTGGCAGTGCCCAGGGGGTTCTTGGCGATGAGCGTGTAGTTGCCGTTGTTGTAGTGGGTGGGCTTGTTGAAGAGCAGGCAGCCCTCGGAGACCTCGCCCTCCTGGTAGTACTCCACGCGGATGATCTTGGACTCCCGCAGCGGCTGCCCGTTGTGCAGCCAGTGCAGCGTGGGCGGCGGGTTGCCGCGCACCACGAACTCAATACAGTGCTCCAGGCGTAGCTCAGGCTCCTCCAGGCTCACCACACGAGGGGGGTCTGCCGGAAGAGAGGTCAGCTGAAGCCCAGGACATGGAGCCTCCTGTGTCCCGGAGCAGCATTCCAGAAGCTGGAGTGGGCAGCCCAATTCTTTTCAGTGCGCACATGCGTGCTCAGTCCCGTCTGACTCTTGGTAACTTTATGAACTGCAACCCACCAGGCTCCTCTGTCCATGGGATTTCCCAGGGGAGAATACTGGAGTGGGTTGCCATTTCCTTCTCCAGGGGATCTTCCTGACCCAGGTCTCCTGTATAGAAGGTGGGGTATACCACTGTGCTACCTAGGAAACCCAAATTCTTCCCCACCTAGCTCTAAAATGAGTGAGGGAATCAGAGGCCCCCAACATCATCCCAAAAGAGGGGAAGAGATGTCTGTCTTCATCCCAGCTTCCTTGATCCACTACAGCTGGAAGCCTGCTTCTACTATAAGCAATTTAAAAGTAAACTACGATTCCTCTCATGGAAGCAGTACAATTTCACGTTCCATTTCCCCAAGATGAGGGTATAGAGGTAATGATCATGTCCAGAGTCCCCCAACAAACAAAATACGGGGTCTAGATTCTCCACTGCCTCATCCAACTCTCCAGTCCTCACTTTCTCTGTGATAATACTGTATACTCTTATAGCACAGACATGTATTCTGAGAGGATCCTGGTGTTCACTGTGACCATTATTGGGAAACACAGACTGTATTTAATTTACACAAAGTGCTGGTGGTGGCT